>CAUJRU010000091.1:0-1200000 GCA_963277665.1 Viscum album
AATACTCCATCAGTTGCACCATTAATGCAGTAAGTATCTTATCAATGTGCTTGTATAACTTTTACATGTTTTCTTTGCATAAGTTGATCTTTTAAACATCGCGTAATCATTTGCAGGAAACACATTAATGAGATAAAAGAAGAGATTCATCGTGCGACTGAGTTGCAAATTCAACAATCTCATTATGCGGCATTTCATGATTGGTTCAAGGATTATATATGTATAAATTGATTTTCATTATGAGTGAAGTATTAAACTAATTCTTTCTGCATATATCAGTATTGATTTTTATAAATTATGTAGGTTCGTAAGCTGAGGGAGTTAGGGGACCCCATGCTACCTGAAGTATTTATCCAACTGGATGAGGGTCCATCTATAATGGCTCGTCGTTATAAAGCTATTGATGCTAATGGTTTTCGATTTCGCATTAAAGATGTTGACGACAAACGAGCAACACAAAACAGTGGCATCGGTTGTCCCTTTGTCGATTCTGGTTATTACTATGGTCAATTGATAGACATCATTGAAGTTGTATACACACACGGTTTGAAGTACATATTGTTAAAGTGTAATTGGGTTGATCCAGTGCGTGGATGTAAAGTCGATCAATATCAGTTTTCATTGGTGAATTTTAACTGTATGTTATACAGAAATAATGAATGAGTTGAGAATGAACCTTTCATTTTGACATCACAAGCGGAACAAGTATTCTTCGTTACTTTGCCTTCGGATCCATGTTGGCAAGTTGTTGTCAAAATGTCTCGGTGAGGAGTATTTTTATTTGAAGAAGATGAACCCGAGACTGTTCCGTTTGTTTACCAAAAACTTGATCAACATACCGTAGTTCAACGTGAAGAAGATATTTATTGGGTCAGAGCGGCTGTTGAAGGAGAAACGGTCGATTTTCATGCTTAATGAAAGGTATAATTGTTTTCCCGCTATTCAGTAGAATGTCCTAGGATATCATAAATTATCTAATCATTTTATAAATCCTTATAAGTTTTAATCCTCACTTTTGTAAGTTAATTCAGTCATAAATATTTAGGTTGATTAAATTTATTATTTTTAAAATTCATTCACAACTAATTATTCAATCCATTTTTTGTTTGATTAACAGTTGTAAAAGTTTGATTTATTAAGAACAATCCAATTTATCTTTTAAACACTTTGGACTCATTACTGATATTTTGTATGACTGCAGACATGTCAGGGGAAGAGGCAGAAAATCCACATCATCCATCTGAGGCATCTACGTCTCAGGGTCGAGGTATGTTTGAATGTCATTGTCTATATTTTTTATGTAATTGACATATATATATATATATATATATATATATATAACATTTGTCAATTTATATATAAAATTGTTTTCAACAGGATCAGACTCGGCTGCTTCTTCCTCTCGTAGGAGAGGCCCTGGTCGTGGCATATTATCATGGAATTCCGACACGACGATAGATGTTTCATTTGATGAGGTATTTCATCCCGTGGGACCGAATGCCCCGGCATTTATTCGTCAGCTAGGTCATATCATACGTGACCCACATTGATTTCCATTGACCACACGTTATTGGGCTTCTATCCCTCAGGACACATTAGATCGTCTATGGAGGGAGGTTCAGGTAAGAAAATAATTTTAATTTATTTTCTATTTATAAATAATACTAATATGTTTGATTATTTTCATTATAGAAAAATTTAAAAGTATGCCCTGAAGAGTTTCGGCCCGTGTGTATGAGCAAATGCCGTAAGCTGTGGAAAGATTATAAAGGCAAAGTGAAGAGGGACCACTGGGTACCAAATGTGGGTGCCCTTGACATTTTGATAAAAGTCCCGAGAGGTGTCCTCCCGGCTCAGTGGCGTGACTTGGTTGCATATTGGTCTACTGAGGGTGTTGCGGTTTGTATATTAATTATTTTGCTGTATATATATTTTCAAGAATATGTGATTTGTTTGAAATTTGAATGAATTGAATGTAGGAGGTGTCAACACGCCATTCGGAGAATCGAGCGTTGCAGGGACCAGCTCACAGGCTCGGGACTCATCACGTGTCTCAGATCCGACATGAGGTATATATTATTCATTTTTTAATTTATTAATTAATATGGTTTTGTGTTTATATTCTTTTAATATACAGTTGCGAGGGCAAGGTGCAACAACTGATAAAATGTCGGTGTGGATAAGGACTCGTGATCGCAATGATCCAGAGGTTGCAGCATTGATAGTAAGTGTCTGTACTTACCAATAATTACATAAATATATATATTAACATATATATATTTATATATATTTAAATATTTCACAGGATCAATTTGAAGCTGAGTTAGAACATCTGCCAGAGGACCAGCGACAGCTTCCCATGCGACGGGATGAGATCTTTCATCGCATTATTGGTCGGGACGGGCATGGCTATAGTTTGACCTATGGAGCAGGGATTCCTCGTTCTGTAGTGTCACGCGCTGCGTTTGTCTGTCCTGCTGTTGCTCATATGACACAGCAGATGTCAGATTTTGAGGCACGGCTGCGCGCTTCCGAGGAGACAAATGCGCAATTGACATCTGATGTTAGAGCACTGCGGGAATATGTGCGTCGAGCTGATGGTACATGGGATCATACGACGCAGGTATATACTGTATTTATTTATTTAATTTAAATTATTTTTGTTATTAAAATATTTATAATGTTTATTTGTTGTAGGCACCTGGCCCACCAGAAGGAGGTAGCAGTGATGGCAACGCGTGACGCACCATATATTCACGAGATATGTTTTTTGTTTCTACTGGTAGGGTTGACATTGATGTACTGTATTTATTCATTTAAGTAATGCATTATTACCATCCATGGTGGTCTTTTAAATATTTTATACACATATTGAGTTTTTGATCAGATAATCTTGAATGATTCTACATTTGAAAAAGTCGAACTAATTCCAACAGATCAATAAATCTGATATTATAGATTATGTATTATCCAATATATTTTTTATAAATTTCTGTATGGTATCGATAAAAGAAATATGTATTAATTAGATGTTATCACTTTTATTTTTCACTTTTGTAATCAATGGGATGGCCTTTGCACCCCCGGAGAGCCCCCTGCACCCCCGTACAGCCCCCCGCACCCCCGTACAGCCCCCCCCCCCCCCCGCACCCCCGTACAGACCCCCCCCCCCCCCCGCACCCCCGTACAGCCCCCCCGCACCTCTGTACAACCCCCCACACCCCCGTACTGCCCCCCGCCACCCCGTACAGGCCCCCGCCACCCCCGTACAGCCCCCCGCCACCCCCGTACAGCCCCCCGCACCCCCGTACAGCCCCCCGTACCCCCGTACAGCCCCCCCCCCCCGCACCCCCGTACAACCCCCCGCACCCCCGTACTTCCCCCCGCCACCCCCGTACAGCCCCCCGCCACCCCCGTACAGCCCCCCGCACCCCCGTACAGCCCCCCCGCACCCCCGTACAGCCCCCCCCCGCACCCCCGTAGAGCCCCCCGCACCCCCGTACAGCCCCCCCGCACCCCCGTAGAGCCCCCCGCACCCCCGTACAGCCCCCCCGCACCCCCGTACAACCCCCCGCACCCCCGTACTGCCCCCCGCCACCCCCGTACAGGCCCCCGCCACCCCCGTACAGCCCCCCGCACCCCCGTACAGCCCCCCCCCCCCCCGCACCCCCGTACAGCCCCCCGCACCCCCGTACAGCCCCCCCACACCCCCGTACAACCCCCCACACCCCCGTACTGCCCCCCGCCACCCCCGTACAGCCCCCCGCCACCCCCGTACAGCCCCCCGCCACCCCCGTACAGCCCCCCGCACCCCCGTACAGCCCCCCGCACCCCCGTACAGCCCCCCACCCGCACCCCCGTACAGCCCCCCGTACAGCCCCCCCCCCCCCCCCCCCCCGCACCCCCGTACAGCCCCCTGCCACCCCCGTACAGCCCCCCGCACCCCCGTACAGCCCCCCCGCACCCCCGTACAGCCCCCCCCCCCCCCCCCGCACCCCCGTACAACCCCCCCGCACCCCCGAACAGCCCTCCGCCACCCCCGTACAGCCCCCCTCACCCCCGTACATCCCCCCCGCACCCCCGTACAGCCCCCCCCCCCCCCCCTACCCCCGCCACCCCCGTACAGCCCTCCGCCACCCCCATACAGCCCCCCTCACCCCCGTACAGCCCCCCGACAGCCACCGCCCCCCCCCCCCCCCGCACCCCCGTACTGCCCCCCCGCACCCCCGTACTGCCCCCCGCCACCCCCCGTACAGGCCCCGCCACCCCCGTACAGCCCCCCCCACACCCCCGTACAACCCCCCGATTGTGTCCTTTTCAGCAGCGCGGCGCGCGCTGAAATGGCGCGTTGGGGGGTCAAAACCACCCGAACGACCTCCGAATGCCACGAAACCGTACGAAAACATCCGGGCGTGAATTGTGAAATGGTCGGCCAGACGACACCTCATTCGGAGGTGCCGTGTGACCGCGGCGGCCGGAAACGCGTTTCCGGCGCCCTAAAACACCAAAACGGCATGCAGCGGTCCCATTCGGAGAAAACGTGCTCCGAACGACCTGAAACCACATTGGAACGATAGAAATATTATTCCTGAGATGCAGGAGGAGGCCGCACGTCCATCGGACGTGCGGTGCGCGCGGCACGTCCGATTGTGTCGTTTTCAGCAGCGCGGCGCGCGCTGAAATGGCACGTTGGGGGGTCAAAACCACCCGAACGACCTCCGAATGCCACCAAACCGTTACGACAACATCCGGGGCGTGAATTGTGAAATGGTCGGCCAGACGGCACCTCATTCGGAGGTGCCGTTTGACAGCGGCGGCCAGAAACGCGTTTCCGGCGCCCTAAAAAACCAAAACTGCGTGCGGCGGTCCCATTCGGAGTAAACGTGCTCCGAAAGAGCTGAAACCGCACAGGAACGATAGAAATATTTTTCCTGAGATGCAGGAGGAGGCCGCACGTCCATCGGACGTGCGGTGCGCGCGGCACGTCCGATTGTGTCGTTTTCAGCAGCGCGGCGCGCGCTGAAATGGCGTGTTGGGGGGTCAAAACCACCTGAACGACCTCCGAATGCCACGAAACCATACGAAAACATCCGGGGCGTGAATTGTGAAATGGTCGGACAGACGGCACCTCATTCGGAGGTGCCGTGTGACCGCGGAGGCCGGAAACGCGTTTCCGGCGCCCTAAAACACCAAAACGGCGTGCGACGGTCCCATTCGGAGCAAACGTGCTCCGAAAGACCTGAAACCGCACGGAAACGATAGAAATATTATTCCTGAGATGCAGGAGGAGGCCGCACATCCATCGGACGTGCAGTGCGCGTGGCACGTCCGATTGTGTCGTTTTCAGCAGCGCGACGCGCGCTGAAATGGCGCGTTGGGGGGTCAAAACCACCCGAACGACCTCCGAATGTCACGAAACCGTACGAAAACATCCGGGGTGTGAATTGTGAAATGGTCGGCCAGACAGCACCTCATTCGGAGGTGCCGTGTGACCGCGGAGGCCGGAAACGCGTTTCCGGCGCCATAAAACACCAAAACGGCATGCGGCGGTCCCATTCGGGGCAAACGTGCTCCGAAAGACCTGAAACCGCACGGGAACGATAGAAATATTATTCCTGAGATGCAGGAGGAGGCCGCACGTCCATCGGACGTGCGGTGCGCGCGGCACGTCCGATTGTGTCGTTTTCAGCAGCGTGGCGCACGCTGAAATGGCGCGTTGGGGGGTCAAAACCACCCGAACGACCTCCGAATGCCACGAAACCGTACGACAACATCCGGGGCGTGAATTGTGAAATGGTCGACCAGACGACACCTCATTCGGAGGTGCCGTGTGACCGCGGCGGCCGGAAACGCGTTTCCGGCGGCGCCCTAAAACACCAAAACGGCGTGCGACGGTCCAATTCGGAGCAAACGTGCTCCGAACGACCTGAAACCGCACGGGAACGATAGAAATATTATTCCTGAGATGTAGGAGGAGGCCGCACCTCCATCGGACGTGCGGTGCGCGCGGCACGTCCGATTGTGTCATTTTTAGCAGCGCGACGCGCGCTGAAATGTCTCGTTGGGGGGTCACAACCACCCGAATGACCTCAGAATGCCACGAAACCATACGACAACATCCGGGGCGTGAATTGTGAAATGGTCGGTCAGACGGCACCTCATTCGGAGGTGCCGTTTGACCGCGGCGGCCGGAAACGCGTTTCCGGCGCCATAAAACACCAAAACGGCGTGCGACGGTCCAATTCGGAGCAAACGTGCTCCGAACGACCTGAAACCGCACGGGAACGATACAAATATTATTCCTGAGATGCAGGAGGAGGCCGCACGTCCATCGGATGTGCGGTGTGCGCGGCACGTCCGATTGTGTCGTTTTCAGCAGCGCGACGCGCGCTGAAATGGCGCGTTGGGGGGTCAAAACCACCCGAACGACCTCCGAATGCCACGAAACCGTACGAAAACATCCGGGGCGTGAATTGTGAAATGGTTGGCCAGACGGAATCTCATTCGGAGGTGCCGTGTGACCGCGGCGGCTGAAAACGCGTTTCCGGCGCCCTAAAACACCAAAATGGCGTGCGGCGGTCCCATTCAGAGCAAACGTGCTCCGAAAGACCTGAAACCACACGGGAACGATATAAATATTATTCCTGAGATGCAGGAGGAGGCCGCACATCCATCGGACGTGCGGTGCGTGCGGCACGTCCGATTGTGTCGTTTTCAGCAGCGCCGCGCGTGCTGAAATGGCGCGTTGGGGGGTCAAAACCACCCGAACGACCTCCGAATGCCACGAAACCGTACGACAACATCCGGGGCGTGAATTGTGAAATGGTCGGCCAGACGGCACCTCATTCGGAGGTGCCGTTTGACCGTGGCGGCCGGAAACGCGTTTCCGGCGCCCTAAAACACCAAAACGGCGTGCGGCGGTCCAATTCGGAGCAAACGTGCTCCGAATGACCTGAAACCGCACGAGAAAGATAGAAATATTATTCTTGAGATGCAGGAGGAGGCCTCACGTCCATCGGACATGCGGTGCGCGCGGCACGTCCGATTGTGTCGTTTTCAGCAGCGCGGCGCGCGCTGAAATGGCGCGTTGGGGGGTCAAAACCACCCGAACGACCTCTGAATGCCACGAAACCGTACGACAACATCCGGGGCGTGAATTGTGAAATGGTCGGCCAGACGGCACCTCATTCGGAGGTGTCGTTTGACCGCGGCAGCCGGAAACGCGTTTCCGGCGCCATAAAACACCAAAACGGCGTGCGGCGGTCCAATTCGGAGTAAACGTGCTCCGAACGACCTGAAACCGTACGAGAACGATAGAAATATTATTCTTGAGATGAAGGAGGAGGCCGCACGTCCATCGGACGTGCGGTGTGCGCGGCACGTCCGATTGTGTCATTTTCAGCAGCGCGTCGCGCACTGAAATGGCGCGTTGGGGGGTCAAAACCACCCGAACGACTTCCGAATGACACGAAACCATACGACAACATCCGAGGCGTGAATTGTGAAATGGTCGGCCAGACGGAACCTCATTCAGAGGTGCCGTTTGACCGCGGCGGCCGGAAACGCGTTTCCGGCGCCATAAAACACCAAAACGGCGTGCGACGGTCCCATTCGGAGAAAACGTGCTCCGAAAGACCTGAAACCGCACGAGAACGATAGAAATATTATTCCTGAGATGTAGGAGAAGGCCGCACGTCCATCGGACGTGCGGTGCGCGCGGCACGTCCGATTGTGTCGTTTTTAGCAGCGCGGCGCGCGCTGAAATGGCGCGTTGGGGGGTCAAAACCACCCGAACGACCTCCGAATGCCACGAAACCGTACGACAACATCCGGGGCGTGAATTGTGAAAAGGTAGGCCAGATGGAACCTCATTCGGAGGTGCCGTGTGACCGCGGCGGCCGGAAACGCGTTTCCGGCGCCATAAAACACCAAAACGGCGTGCGGCGCTAAAGGCCTCTAGCGACGAGGCAACAGCGACCGCCAATGGCGGTCGCTGCGTGGCCGCTAAAGACCTTTAGCGACCGCGAATGGCGGTCTCTAATGGCCTTATTTACAGTAGTGGCTTAAAATTAAGTACTTTTTCAGCGTGATGAACCCAGAAACACCATTGGGAGTGCGTTCAAAAAGAATATGCCAATGATTTGAATTCCTCCTTGAGTTAGATAGTTACCATTTCTTGTGGGACCTCTTCATACCCAATATGTTAGTGAAGGACCCAGGGACACCCTGAGAGGGGAGGGGTGAATCAGGGTGACAACTTTTTCTTTTAATGTGATGGATCTTTCTCCCACGTTGGTAGGAACTTATTGAACCTGTATGATGAATATGATCAGAAAGAAAACATTCACATGCATAGAGATGACACAACACTTTTTACTTGGTTCACCACTAAGGGATACGTCTAAGGAGCATACACCGACAAGTTTTCGGTCGTACAAAATTCCAGTAATCTTCACTAGCAGTGGATTACAAAGGTTCGGGCATAGTCACGTTTTCCCAGGCTCACTGCCTTTACAATGGTTTAGGGATAGCTCACTACTTCCCTCAGGTCACTCCCGTTGACTCCCCCTGGCTCACTTCCCTTGGTGAAGACACACTCGGTTTATAGACGTGAAGGTTTCTTAATCATTGCATAAGAATGCATCCTCCGTTGTATGTAGATGCTCTATTGAAGTCCAATTCTCACCAGAAGATGAATCTCACTTTGTGCTGAGGGTACCGGAAGATCCTCCATCTTTCATGCAGCTTCAAAAGGACAGATGTACTTTAACAACCCTGGCGCACTTCTCCAAGCCCGGCACGCAAGTTTCAATCCCGGCGCGCAAGTCACTTGCGCGGTACTAATTCGGCGTGCAGGTGACACCAATCCACTTGCACGACAATGCCTCTTTCAACTCTGAACTTGCGCGACATTGCACCTTTAACTCCCCAACCGCCTTGGTCGCGCAACCAACAACCGGTGCACAACCTCTACATGCGCGACCCAACAACCACTTGCGCGACTCAACCACTTGCACGACGAGAGCTCGAAAAATCTCTAAGTATTGATCTCCATTACCAACGAGGAGGGGGGGGGGGGGGTCCTCTATTTATAGGTAAACTGGACCCCCTGCATGGTGGCGCACAAGTCTTCCCTCGGCGCGCAGGTTCCGGCACGCAGCTCATCCTCCCTATCGTCTGTCACACTAGTCACTTGCATGACCACACAAATACTTGCATGATCTTCTTTCCTTTTCCATATTTTGAAGTAATGATCTTGAAAAACAATAGGCACACAAGTTTCCAGTCCTCCTAGGAATTGGCGCGCAAGTCTCTTGACGGCACGCATGTCACTTGCACGACCAGACCCAATCTTGCGCGGCCCTTATCCCTTTGCTATTTTCCCAAGTTCTGATCTTTAAAAACATATGGCGCAGATGTTTCCTCTTCATCAAGTACACGGTGCACAAGTCTGTTTGCCAAAAACACTTTTCTCCATTTGTCGATTTTCGGGCCCAAAAATTTGGCAAACACTGGGAAACGGCGCCACCTTCAATACTGTTGTCTGCTTGAACTGTATGATCTCTTTGCTGTTACACATTCTGAACATCCACTAAGGATTGACAAAAAACACAAATCATACTATAAATCATGCATAAAAGACCATGGTTCCAACAATCTCCCCCTTTGGGTTTGTTGGCAATCATAATACAAATTCAATAGATCTGCATCCATGTGCAAACCAAAAATGAAAGAGTCAATTCAGCCAATACTCTAAGTCAACGTGAGCAATGCTTAGTGTAGAAAACAAGAGAGGAATCTTGAATTCTGTTCCAGTGTTTTGGAATTCTCAATGATTCCCAAGAATCATTACATGATCGATGAAATCCTTCTTATCCTTCTCATCCTATCAGTGACACTGAATTCGTATTGTGTCACAGGAGCATTATATGCCTGAAAATTCCTGAATTTATTCCTTTCTCCCGCATTGACAATAAACCCGAATGTCACGACCCGCCCTCGGGGTCCGAGCCGTGACTACCCCAAGCCCGCCTTCCATAGGCCAGGGGCTGGCGACTAGCACCAAGGCGTAAATCCCGGTAAAAAGGGAAGGCATTGCCTTTGAAAAGAAAACACACACCACAGAGTAAACAAGCGGAAGGTAATCACTAAGAAAGCAGAGAACAACTGAAAGTGCGGAAAAGTAAATGGGCCAGAATACAAACCCAAACTGAAAGTAAAGTACAACTCGAAAAGGGAAAAAAACAGCAACTGAAAAGTAAAGCCGCTACTCCGAGCTGTCCACTGGAAATCCCACCTGAAGGGTGGGTACAGATAGCTCCTCTGCTCCACGGGTCCCGCCGTCCGCTCCGAGCACGTCCCGCCCAGTGGTCCACCTCCGGGTACCGTCCCGCTCTGCAAGCCTCAGCTAAGGTCAACGCTGTCCGTCGTCTGCAACCAACACAACGAAGTGCGGGCAAAGCCCGTGCAGGGGTGAGTATAAGCTACTCAGTAGGGACCCCGAGACCCCTGAAGGTCTCTCAAATCCACAAAGGATAAACCACGAAGAAAAGTACAATCACGAAGTAACAACCGACACTGCTTAGGTATATGCCCATACATATACCTAAGTCATCAATTCAAATACACTCCAACCTCCGAGCCCAAGTACAACTCAGTCCACGCAGGAAAGTATACGTATTCCACATAGGAAAGCAAAATATAATCCACACAGGATTGCACAACACAATCCACACAGGAAAACAACAGGATTCAGCTCACACAGGTATACTTTTTCAAGGACGATAAAGATGATCACTGATCCATCTAAATCGTCGGACCCACGAAGGATCGATAGGTAACTAACCCCCGCAGAAGACCCACACAGGATCGGGCTCACACAGAACCTGTAGGCGCTGGCTCACACAGAACCGCTGAGCGCAAGGACCCACACAGGATCGGGCTCACACAGAACCTGTAGCACTGATCCACGTAGGATCGCTGAGTGCTGTAGTCGTCGTCGTCGAATCCACACAGGATCTCTGTACTGTCGTCGCCAAATCCACACAGGATCTCTGTACTGTCGTCGTCTAATCCACACAGGATCTCTGTACTGTCGTCGTCAAATCCACACAGGATCTCTGTACTGTCGTCGTCAAATCCACACAGGATCTCTGTACTGTCGTCGTCAAATCCACACAGGATCTCTGTACTGTCGTCGTCAAATCCACACAGGATCTCTGTACTGTCGTCGTCAAATCCACACAGGATCTCTGTACTGTCGTCGTCGCAGTCACAGTAGCAGTCGTAGCAGTAAAACAGTCGCAGCCAGCACTAGGGTTCCCGCACACAGCAAGCTCGTACGGAGGGTCCGCTCCACGAGCCGAGAGGCTGATACATCAACTGTCACGAAGACCGAAGTTGATGTATCCAAAAGTTCCGTATCGTCAACAGGAACTCAACGCAACAGACGGCGCGTCGATCGGACGCCCGGTCTGAGAGTTATTGGCATTTTCGTCTCCGGGGCCCGGTTGGTTTTTAAGGCAAAACCAACCCGACCGTACTCCACCTGCGTCCAAACCTCGGGCGGAGTATGCCAAAAGATCCGTCTCACTAAGAGGAACACTACGCGTCTGACGGCACGTCAATCGGACGTCCGTAGCTCAAGATATGAGTGTTTCCGCTCCGAAGGCCCGGTTGGTTTCGTGAACGAACCAACCCGGCCGAACTCAAAGTAAACCGAAACCTTGAGTGCGATATACCGAAACGACCGTCTCGATCCAAGGATCGCGTTGCCGCAGACGGTTCGTCATTCGGAGGTCCGAGGCTCAAGTTATGAGCGAAAAACCAAAACTGGTCCGAAACGGGGGGGTCCGGGTCCGGGCCGACCCGGCCCGACCCCCCCCCCCCCGGGGGTGGCGCGGCGGCGGCGCGGCGGCCGGCGGCGGCGGCGACGGCGGCGCGGCGGCGGCGGGCCGCGTGGCGGCGGCGGGCCGCGTGGCGGCGGCGGGCCGCGTGGCGGCGGCAGCGGCGGGCCGCGCTGGCGGCGGCGGGCCGCGTGGCGGCGGCAGCGGCGGGCCGCGCTGGCGGCGGCGGGCCGCGTGGCGGCGGCAGCGGCGGGCCGCGCTGGCGGCGGCGGGTGCCGCACGGGGTGGTCACGCGGGGGGCTTGATTGCCCCCGCGTTTTTCTCAAGCGGCACGGCTCAAGGCCGTGCCTTTGCCAAAAAAAAAACGGCCCCCCACATAAGGGGGCCGGCTGGAACGAACCGGGGGGGCTTTGCCCCCCCCTCCTTTAAAGAACCGCCCCCCCTCATTAAGAGGGGGGTCTTGAAGAACCGGCCGGGGGTTTAATCCCCCGGCTTTTAAGACATCCGGCCGGCCGCTGGCCGGCCGGTTTTTACCAACGGGACCGGAATTTCCGGTCCCGCCCTCGACTCCCGACGCCGGCGGCACGGCCGCCGGTCTTTCCTTCCGCCGCGGCCCGGAACCGGCCGCGGTCTCCTCGTCTCACCGCGGCCCGGAACCGGCCGCGGTGTTCGTCGTCCGGCGCGGTGCGACGGCACCGCGCCCCCTCTCGTCGTGCCATGAATCCTCCCAACGCGGCGCGACGGCGTCGCGTTCTTGAAATCTCTCCTCGGCGAAGCGCGACGGTATTGCGGAAATCATAAGCATGTTCATCCGCGTGGTGCGACGGCACCACGCCTCTTGCTTCCACCCGCATGAATCAACATGAACGAAGGAGGGGGTTTCGGCCGTGTTCGTGCGGTCCGACTCCCCTCGCGTTAACAAATAACATAACTAAAAAGTCTCACGTTTAGTCATGCTAAAATCCACGATTCAGGAATGGAATAAAATAATTAATAAAAACATCCCCTACCTCGGGTTTGAGATTCAAAGAAATCCTCTACGTTCCGCGGAAGACGGCGTCGCGGAATTCAGGCGTCGCGGTCGTCGTTCGTCAAATCCGTTGACGAAGATTTACGTCCGATGCGACACGTTGTTGGCGGATCTTCGTTTGCCGACGAAGAAGGTCCGAAGAGGAAGCAGAGGTCCGAAGATACTAGGTCTCCGAGTCGATGATCCTTGACGAAGAGTTGTCGTTCTTCGTTGAGGATGAAGACGTTCTTCGTTCTTCGTCAGAGCTTGGAGATGAAGGGAAAGCTCTCCCAAGACAAACAAAGAACCCTCAATAAAATAAGAATACCACTTATTTTATTAACACACAACTCAAAAGGATTTCAAATGTTTGAAATTCAAAAGAGTTAACTCCCAAAAATTAAATTAAGTAACTTAAGCCATTAAAGAGGGGGGTTAAGTATGTTGAGAGAATTTGAAAAGAAAAGGGGGTTCGTGTGGGCCCCACCACACTTAATCCTCCCAAGGGAGGTTAAGTGGGTGTGGGTCCCACTTCCAACCACCTTTGATAGGTTTTTAAATAAGTTAAAACAAAATTTGTATTACACAAATTTTATTTAACTTAACTGAAAAACCCCAAAACGTAACTCTCAACCCGCAACAAACGCAACTCCCGAAAAGGTCTCATTAAGCGAAAACCGGCGCTGCGAGTTCATCGGTGCCCTCGGATTTCAATTCCGAGCACCGGATCAAAAGTTAGGAATTCCTGCTCGTTCGTTCACTGAACGTACCCGAGCCAAACTTCGGAAATTAATTCCGGGCACTCCGGGCCTCGGAATCAGATGCCGTCTGAAACCGCGCTCTTGTAAAATTCTAAAGAAAATTAAGAAAAAATTTTCCTTGAATTTTACGGGTCTTTACATTACTCCCACCTCAGGGCTTTACGTCCCCGTAAAGCTACATCAAAAACTAGGGAAACAAAAGAGGGTACTGAGCACGCATCTGAGCCTCCCGCTCCCATGTGCTCTCCTGGAGATTCTCGTGCCGCCATCTGTTGCGCACAAGAGGAATCGATCGTCCATGTAGGACCCGCTCCTGGATGACATGGACCTCTTCTGACGTGGCCCGGACCATCTCTGGTCCCACAAGAGCTGCGAGATTTCTACTTTGCCGAAAAGAGAAACCTGGTCTCATCCCCTGGATGAACCACATTCTTTGCCTAAAACAGTCAATCCTAACATGGATGATACTAATCCATACTAAGGATGACGTCGTAAGGCCTCGACGCTACTACTAAGAGATTCAACCGTTACTCTCGCCTCCAAGGGTTGTGTCACACTGTCGGCATCAGTGTGTGGTAACTGGGCCTCCTCCAGTAGATGTCTCACAAGTGAGGGTCAAGTCAACAGCCAAAACTGGAACCTCTTAGTAACATTACGATAGAGGACAGGAACGAAAACATCACAAGGTATGCGTCTTTTATTATTGCAGCTCGTAATACAAGACGCTACACAAAAGCAACAAGGAACCAGAAGTACAAAGGATGTAACCACTAGTTCTGCTCCTGTCCATCGGCTCCCAGAGCTCCATGATCGAAGGCCTCGGCTGCCTGAAGCTGAGCTCTTCCCTGCGGTCGGGGTGGACCTCCTGGTGGTGGTGGTGGTAGAGCCTCAAAGCGTCGTCCACCACCTGCTGCTCGGCCTGCTCCTCTGCCTCGTCCGCCTCCTTCCTGCAGACCGCCACGGTCGAACCTCTGCCTCTGCCTAGGTGGTTCCTCAACCGTCTGCTGCTCCTCCGCATGGCGGGTCGGGCAGTCACGAGCCATGTGGCCTCGCCCGCTGCATGCATAGCACTGCCTTCCACTCGAAAGACTGGCTCCGCGTTGTGTGCCCTGCACTGCTGAGCCAGTGCCCTGAGGTCTGGTCTGTCTGGACCCCTGAGTCATTCGCCGACTGCCAGCTGCAGATGACTCTGCCACGTGCCGTCCTGCGGTGGGTCTCTGTGCTGGTGTAGACTCAGCAAGGAAGCTCTCGATCAGAAGGGCCCGCTCCAGTACTCCTGTCTGAGTCGGTATGCTGAGGGAGATCAGCGATGCCCTGATCTCGTGTCTCAAACCCTGCTCGAAGGTTCGGGCCCGGAAGAATGGGTCCCGTACCATGTCAGTCGAGTAGCGCGAGAGATCGGTAAATCTCGCCGAGTACTGAGCGACCGTCATGCTGCCCTGCCGCAGCTGTAGAAGCTCCTGGATACGCACCGCACGAAGGGTGGCTGGGACGAACTCCGAGCGGAAGATGCTCTCAAAGTCCGTCCAAAGAAGAGATGCCTCATCGTGCACCTGGAGCATCAAGCTCCACCATCGTCCTGCTGCTGCGTGTAGTAGGCTCGCAGCGAGGATCACCATGAGGTCTGCTGGTGTCCTCACTAGCCTAAACACTCGAACTACTGCCTCCAGCCAGTCCTCTGCTGCCTGGGGATCCGTCTCCCCGCGAAACCTGGGCGGTCGCTGGCGCTGAAACTCATGCAGTGCGCTGAGGCGACGTGCATCGTCAGCGGCTGCTGCTGGAAGCATCGGGAAAACGGCGGGTAAAGCTACCGCCGGTGCCACTACTGGAAAAGGGCCCTGCACCGAAGCCTCGTCGCTCGGTGGGCTGTCGTCTCGCTCGACTCTCGGAACCCTAGCTGGCTGCCGTCGTGGGGCCATCCTGAAAAGGAAACAGGTGCGCCACGGTTAGAACAGAATACCTGGTGAGCTGGCACAAGTAATCACAAGGAAAACTTGAGACTTTCATAAAGCAGATCAGTATACCCGGTGAGCTGACACAAGTAATCACAAAGAAAACTTTGAAACACACACGCAATCAATGTTTTCGTGCATTAAGTCGGAAATCAGAAGTCAGGGTCCTGGTGTACGGATACGTCGGCCGCCGCACCAACACTGGACTCCCTGGACTGATAACCACACTCAATACGCTAAACATTATTGCTTCACATAGAAAAGATCAGAGTTCGCGGTAGAACCGAACTCCTCTGATACCAATTTGTCACGACCCGCCCTCGGGGTCCGAGCCGTGACTACCCCAAGCCCGCCTTCCATAGGCCAGGGGCTGGCGACTAGCACCAAGGCGTAAATCCCGGTAAAAAGGGAAGGCATTGCCTTTGAAAAGAAAACACACACCACAGAGTAAACAAGCGGAAGGTAATCACTAAGAAAGCAGAGAACAACTGAAAGTGCGGAAAAGTAAATGGGCCAGAATACAAACCCAAACTGAAAGTAAAGTACAACTCGAAAAGGGAAAAAAACAGCAACTGAAAAGTAAAGCCGCTACTCCGAGCTGTCCACTGGAAATCCCACCTGAAGGGTGGGTACAGATAGCTCCTCTGCTCCACGGGTCCCGCCGTCCGCTCCGAGCACGTCCCGCCCAGTGGTCCACCTCCGGGTACCGTCCCGCTCTGCAAGCCTCAGCTAAGGTCAACGCTGTCCGTCGTCTGCAACCAACACAACGAAGTGCGGGCAAAGCCCGTGCAGGGGTGAGTATAAGCTACTCAGTAGGGACCCCGAGACCCCTGAAGGTCTCTCAAATCCACAAAGGATAAACCACGAAGAAAAGTACAATCACGAAGTAACAACCGACACTGCTTAGGTATATGCCCATACATATACCTAAGTCATCAATTCAAATACACTCCAACCTCCGAGCCCAAGTACAACTCAGTCCACGCAGGAAAGTATACGTATTCCACATAGGAAAGCAAAATATAATCCACACAGGATTGCACAACACAATCCACACAGGAAAACAACAGGATTCAGCTCACACAGGTATACTTTTTCAAGGACGATAAAGATGATCACTGATCCATCTAAATCGTCGGACCCACGAAGGATCGATAGGTAACTAACCCCCGCAGAAGACCCACACAGGATCGGGCTCACACAGAACCTGTAGGCGCTGGCTCACACAGAACCGCTGAGCGCAAGGACCCACACAGGATCGGGCTCACACAGAACCTGTAGCACTGATCCACGTAGGATCGCTGAGTGCTGTAGTCGTCGTCGTCGAATCCACACAGGATCTCTGTACTGTCGTCGCCAAATCCACACAGGATCTCTGTACTGTCGTCGTCTAATCCACACAGGATCTCTGTACTGTCGTCGTCAAATCCACACAGGATCTCTGTACTGTCGTCGTCAAATCCACACAGGATCTCTGTACTGTCGTCGTCAAATCCACACAGGATCTCTGTACTGTCGTCGTCAAATCCACACAGGATCTCTGTACTGTCGTCGTCAAATCCACACAGGATCTCTGTACTGTCGTCGTCGCAGTCACAGTAGCAGTCGTAGCAGTAAAACAGTCGCAGCCAGCACTAGGGTTCCCGCACACAGCAAGCTCGTACGGAGGGTCCGCTCCACGAGCCGAGAGGCTGATACATCAACTGTCACGAAGACCGAAGTTGATGTATCCAAAAGTTCCGTATCGTCAACAGGAACTCAACGCAACAGACGGCGCGTCGATCGGACGCCCGGTCTGAGAGTTATTGGCATTTTCGTCTCCGGGGCCCGGTTGGTTTTTAAGGCAAAACCAACCCGACCGTACTCCACCTGCGTCCAAACCTCGGGCGGAGTATGCCAAAAGATCCGTCTCACTAAGAGGAACACTACGCGTCTGACGGCACGTCAATCGGACGTCCGTAGCTCAAGATATGAGTGTTTCCGCTCCGAAGGCCCGGTTGGTTTCGTGAACGAACCAACCCGGCCGAACTCAAAGTAAACCGAAACCTTGAGTGCGATATACCGAAACGACCGTCTCGATCCAAGGATCGCGTTGCCGCAGACGGTTCGTCATTCGGAGGTCCGAGGCTCAAGTTATGAGCGAAAAACCAAAACTGGTCCGAAACGGGGGGGTCCGGGTCCGGGCCGACCCGGCCCGACCCCCCCCCCCCCCGGGGGTGGCGCGGCGGCGGCGCGGCGGCCGGCGGCGGCGGCGACGGCGGCGCGGCGGCGGCGGGCCGCGTGGCGGCGGCGGGCCGCGTGGCGGCGGCGGGCCGCGTGGCGGCGGCAGCGGCGGGCCGCGCTGGCGGCGGCGGGCCGCGTGGCGGCGGCAGCGGCGGGCCGCGCTGGCGGCGGCGGGCCGCGTGGCGGCGGCAGCGGCGGGCCGCGCTGGCGGCGGCGGGTGCCGCACGGGGTGGTCACGCGGGGGGCTTGATTGCCCCCGCGTTTTTCTCAAGCGGCACGGCTCAAGGCCGTGCCTTTGCCAAAAAAAAAAACGGCCCCCCACATAAGGGGGCCGGCTGGAACGAACCGGGGGGGCTTTGCCCCCCCCTCCTTTAAAGAACCGCCCCCCCTCATTAAGAGGGGGGTCTTGAAGAACCGGCCGGGGGTTTAATCCCCCGGCTTTTAAGACATCCGGCCGGCCGCTGGCCGGCCGGTTTTTACCAACGGGACCGGAATTTCCGGTCCCGCCCTCGACTCCCGACGCCGGCGGCACGGCCGCCGGTCTTTCCTTCCGCCGCGGCCCGGAACCGGCCGCGGTCTCCTCGTCTCACCGCGGCCCGGAACCGGCCGCGGTGTTCGTCGTCCGGCGCGGTGCGACGGCACCGCGCCCCCTCTCGTCGTGCCATGAATCCTCCCAACGCGGCGCGACGGCGTCGCGTTCTTGAAATCTCTCCTCGGCGAAGCGCGACGGTATTGCGGAAATCATAAGCATGTTCATCCGCGTGGTGCGACGGCACCACGCCTCTTGCTTCCACCCGCATGAATCAACATGAACGAAGGAGGGGGTTTCGGCCGTGTTCGTGCGGTCCGACTCCCCTCGCGTTAACAAATAACATAACTAAAAAGTCTCACGTTTAGTCATGCTAAAATCCACGATTCAGGAATGGAATAAAATAATTAATAAAAACATCCCCTACCTCGGGTTTGAGATTCAAAGAAATCCTCTACGTTCCGCGGAAGACGGCGTCGCGGAATTCAGGCGTCGCGGTCGTCGTTCGTCAAATCCGTTGACGAAGATTTACGTCCGATGCGACACGTTGTTGGCGGATCTTCGTTTGCCGACGAAGAAGGTCCGAAGAGGAAGCAGAGGTCCGAAGATACTAGGTCTCCGAGTCGATGATCCTTGACGAAGAGTTGTCGTTCTTCGTTGAGGATGAAGACGTTCTTCGTTCTTCGTCAGAGCTTGGAGATGAAGGGAAAGCTCTCCCAAGACAAACAAAGAACCCTCAATAAAATAAGAATACCACTTATTTTATTAACACACAACTCAAAAGGATTTCAAATGTTTGAAATTCAAAAGAGTTAACTCCCAAAAATTAAATTAAGTAACTTAAGCCATTAAAGAGGGGGGTTAAGTATGTTGAGAGAATTTGAAAAGAAAAGGGGGTTCGTGTGGGCCCCACCACACTTAATCCTCCCAAGGGAGGTTAAGTGGGTGTGGGTCCCACTTCCAACCACCTTTGATAGGTTTTTAAATAAGTTAAAACAAAATTTGTATTACACAAATTTTATTTAACTTAACTGAAAAACCCCAAAACGTAACTCTCAACCCGCAACAAACGCAACTCCCGAAAAGGTCTCATTAAGCGAAAACCGGCGCTGCGAGTTCATCGGTGCCCTCGGATTTCAATTCCGAGCACCGGATCAAAAGTTAGGAATTCCTGCTCGTTCGTTCACTGAACGTACCCGAGCCAAACTTCGGAAATTAATTCCGGGCACTCCGGGCCTCGGAATCAGATGCCGTCTGAAACCGCGCTCTTGTAAAATTCTAAAGAAAATTAAGAAAAAATTTTCCTTGAATTTTACGGGTCTTTACACCGAAGCTTGGTTATTTGTTCATTGTTCATCTCAAACCATACTCCCCATGGATAGTATCTCCCCCACAAACCTGGATCACATCCATAAACAGATAAAAACAATTATCATAATCAGGGAGAGGGGTATTGCATAACCCCCTTATGCACTGGGAGGTGGATGAACACCAAGGTTCAACTGATGCTTTTCAAACACAGCCGCAGATAGTGGCTTGGTTAGGATATTAGCAACTTTCTCATCAGTTCCCACATTATCCATTTTAATCACTCCTTGTTCAACTTTTTCTTTGATAAAGTGATACATGATTTCAATATGTTTCGTATGGGAATGTTGAACAAGATTCTTTGTAAGATCAATTTCACTCTTGTTATCACAGTAAATCACCATTGGTTTCTTTACCTCATCACCAATATCTGTTAATTATTTCTTCATCCAAAGCGGTTGAGTGCATGCCTTTGTGGAAGAGATATACTCAGCTTCAGCAGTACTAAGAGAAGTACTTTCTTGTTTCTTACTCAACCAGCCAACACATTTATGCCCAATATATAAGCCTCTACCACTAGTGGAATTTCTGTCTACTACATCACCTGCCCAGTCAGCATCAGAAAACACTGGTAATTCACTGTCCCTACCTGTAGAAAAAAATAACCCAAAGTTATGTGTACCTTGAATGTACCTCATGATTCTTTTTACTGCTGCCATATGTTCCTCCTTTGGATTACTCTGAAAGCGGGCCGCAAGGCATGTGGAAAAGACAATATATGTCCGTGTCGCTGTCAGGTACAGTAGGCTCCCAATGATCCTTATATACATGGTGGGATCAACAGAGTCCCCAACCTCATGGTTTCCAAGTTTAGTTCCAACTGCAATCAGAGTTGACATTGGTTTGGAGTCTCGCATATTAAACTTCTTCAGTATCTCTCTTGCATATTTTTCCTGAGAAATGAAAGTGTATTCCTTCTTTTGAATCACCTACAGCCCCAAGAAATATTTAATCTCCCCAATCATAGACATTTCAAATTCTTATTTCATGTGGTTGGCAAATTCATCCACTAATTTCTGCCTGCTGCCACCAAATATGATATCATCAATGTAGACTAGAACCATGAATTGATCTTCTGGAGAATTCTTCACATAGAGATTGTTATCTACTCCTCCTATTTTGAATTCCAGCTTCTTGAGATATGAATCCAGCCATGAGTACTATTCCCTTGGTTCCTGCTTCAAACCATATAGATATTTCTTTAGTTTGCAGACCTTTGTATCATCAGTACCTAAAACAAAGCCCACTGGTTGTTCAAGACATCTTCTTCGAGTACAACATTCAAGAATGCTATCTTGAATTCTATTTGATATACTTTATATCCTCTTTGGAGTTCCATGGAAAGGAAAATACTGATTGACTCCAGTCTAGCCATTGGTGCAAAGGTTTCTTTGACAACAATGCCTTCAATCTAGGAGTATCCTTTACATACCAGTTGTGCCTTGTTTCTGATGACACTTCCATTCTCATCAAACTTATTTTTGAAGATCCATTTGGTACCAATCACACTGTGACCTTCGGGTCTCTGGAAAAGATCCCATGTCTGATTCTTGTCAATCTGATCTAATTCATCATTCATGGATTTCACCCAAGATTCATCATTTGCAGCTTCTTCGAATGAGGATGGCTCTACAACTGACAGAAATGCAGATTGTGTGTTATTCCTCATCCTTCTTGTATGAGTGGGTGCACTCCTATCCCCAATTATGTTGGATGGATCAATCTCATCTCTTCAATTTCTCCTGCAAGGTTCAGTTGTATTCTCTTCAGCCACAGTTTCTTCTTCAGATTCTTCTTCTAAGTCAACATCCTGATGTGACTGCTGAGTGTTTTGTACAACTTCCTCTATTTCTGCATTTGTATTTTCTTCACGTTCACTTTCTTCCTGAATTACTATCACATCAGCATATGATGTCCTTGAAGCATTTGTGGTTTTCTCTTCAATTATCTTAACATCACTGCTTTCCACAATCCTTCCTAAATTCTTGTTGAAACATTTGTAGGCTTTGCTATTCATTGAGTAACTAAGGAAAATTCCTTCATCTGCATTGTCGCCATACTTTCCTTGCTTTCCTTCTTTGTTCCTGATGAAGCATTTACTTCCAAAGACACAAAATTATTTTAACGAGGGCTTCCGTCCATGCCACAATTCATATGGTGTTTTTGCCTCACCCATATAATGTCCTGTTCGATTATGAATGTACACTGCAGCTTGAACATCCTCTTTCCAGTAATGTCATAGAATGCGACTCTCAATCAGTATAGTTCGTGCCATGTTGTTCACCTGTCGATTCCTATGTTCAACAACTCCATTTTGTTGTGGAGTTCTCACAGCAGCTACCTCATGTTGTATCCCATGATTCTCCAGATAATTTTCAAATTCAATGGATGTGTATTCTCCTCCATTGTCAGATCACAACACTTTGATTGTTCATCCAGTATCATTCTCGGTGATTTTCCGATATGTTTTCATACATTCAAGGACATGTCGTTTCCTGTGGATGACCATCACACATGCCATTCTACTGTAATCATCTATGAAAAGGACAAAGTACCTTTTTCCATGATTTCCAGCAATATTTATCTGCCCACATACATCTGTATGAATCAGATCAAGAAGGTGAGATGCCCCTTTCTTCTTTGGCCGATATGAACAGCAGACCAGCTTCCCACGAATGAAAGCATCACAAGATTTTTCACGCTCACACTTCAGGTTGGGAATGTCTATGGAAATTCTCAATTTTGATATTTTCTCCATGTATTGTTGATTGATGTGTCCCATTCTCCAATGCCACAAATTTTTTTATTCTTCAATAGTCATGTAGCAGACATTTTCTTCACTATCAACCTGATATAAGTTGCCTTCTGTTCTGCATCCCTTCATAAGTGAATTACCTATCATTCCCTTGATAGTGCAGCCTTTCTAAATAAAAGTAACTATAAGTCCTGAGTCATAGAGTTGACTCACGCTGAGGAGATTATGATGTAGGCCATCTACGTAAAGGACTTCAGTCTTCTTTAATTCTCCATTAGCTAATTCTGTACTTCCACTCCCTTTTATTTTTAGAGCTCCATCATTACCAAATTGTACTGTACCATCAACCTTCCTTTTGATATCCCTTAACAGGCCATCATTACCTGTCATATGAGATGAACAACCACTATCTAGAATCCAGGTACTGTTGTTCTTTGTAGCTTTGAGGGCCACCTCTGCAAGGTTGGATTTCTCAATCTTCTTCCTTTCCTTCCATGAGGCATTGGATTGAGTATATAGTACTGATGGCCTTTCAATTATCTCTTCTGCATACCCAGGTTCATCATAGTCGAAATCTTCTTTGAGAGGAGATAACCTATTTGGGAGAGCAACACTGTCTTGTTGTCGAGACTTGACTTGTCTTGAACTTCAGTATGAGGTGTCCATGTCCCTTCTCTGCCTGCAATTAGCAGCCTTATTACCAAATTTAGAACAACGATAACAATATCCATAGAAAGTGTTTCTTCTATAAGAATTAGGATATGAATTTTTTCTTCTTTGTTGAACTTCTATATCTTCTCCATTCAGATAGCTTCTTGCCTCTTCACAATAAGACATGGTATGGCCCAAATAGCCACATAAATAACACTTCATGAGAGGAAATGTCTTCTCACTTGAATTTATCATCATACCTTCTTCCTTGGGAGAATAGTTAGAATGTCTGTCATTTCTGAATGTTTGAGGATAACTTTCAGTTCTCCTTTTAGTTTGGATTAAGGGTTCCTTTTTCAGAACTTTAGGCAATGTTTCAACATGTTCAACTTTCATCTTATCTTTCTTTTGGATCTTTTCACTTCTAGTAGTTGATGTCTCATCTTCACAGCCAATTCCACTCCTTCCCAGGCAAGCGGGTCTTTGATCACTCAAGATTTTTCCAACCCCATCTGAACCACACTTGGATCGTGCTAGTAATTCTGCATCTGAGAATCTTCCAAACTGTATTTTCTTCCTCTATTCTTTTGGAATTGATTCAGTCTCTAGTTTACTCCTTAGAGTAACAACTTCCTCCTCAAGACCCTCAGCAGTCTTGGATTTTTCATCTAGTCTGGAGGTGAGGTCATTGATGACCTTTTCCTACTCTTCAATTCTCAGCTTCAGATCCACTACATCATCATTGATTTCAATTATTTTAGACTGTACCTTCACAAATTCTTCCAGTCATTAAATTTCAGCTTCAAGATGATCAACATATCCAGTTGATTCTTCTACAATTTATTTCCACTTATTCCAACTCTTACATTTAGTCTTAAGCTTATTAACTGTATCCTTAAGTTTCATCTCAGGATCTACACAAGTTCTCAGTTGTTTTTCTCCACCAGTATCTTCTGACTTTTCAATAGTGGCCATCATGGAAGCATGGTTCTCAGTTTTGAATTCTGGTTCTTCTTCATCACAAAATTCATTATCATCTTCTTCTTCTTCAGAGACAAAACTCTTCCTTTGCATTTTCTTTCCAGATATGAAGTCTCCCTTTTTGAAGAACCTTCTCTGAGGCTTCTTGAAGCTTTGATCTCCACTATCATTATCATTGATCTTTCTTGTGCACTGAGAGGCAATGTGCCCAACTTTTCCACAATGAAAACATGCGAGAGGTAACTTCCCTTTGAATTTCCCTTTTCCCTTCTGTAATTTCTTTGCAATGAGAGAAAGAATTTATTTTTCTTCGTCATCTTCACCACTACTATATTTTTAGATTTTCAGTTTATCCATGGCCTTGAATTCCATTTCCTTGCTCACACGAGTCATAGAATCTTCTGGTTTGACTCTCATTTCATATTCTACCAAGCTGCTCAGTAGATCATCTAGAGAAAGGTTGGAAGGATCTATTTCCTCAAGAGCTGACACCTTTGCATTGTACAGAGGTGGAAGTCTTCTTAATATTTTCTTTAAAATATCAATGTCTTTGATTTCTTCTCCTAGATACCGAATTTCTCCAACCATTTCATTAATTCGATTGAAGAATGAGTCTGCATTATCATCTGGATGCATCTTCAGATCATCAAACCGATTGTGTAGCACTTGTAGCTTCACCTCCTTCACTTTTCTATCTCCTTCATAAATATTCTCGAGTTTATCCCACATGGATTTTGCTGATGTGAAATTAATCACCTTTAGGTAGATCTGATCAAAAAGGGATGCAATGAGTGCATTTTGTGCTTTAGCATCTGCATCAAGAATTTTCCTATCTGTTTCAGTCATTTCCAGGCCTGTTGGATCAGTGACTTATATTCCTTGCACAGTAGAAAAAATAACTTCCATTCCAAGAGATCTTAGATGAGATCTCATTCTGTTCTTACAGATCTGGAAATTACTTCCATCAAAGTGAGGGACTCCCCTGACATTGACTGCATTCTCCATGACGATAAAGGACCGATTCAACACTAGGAACCTAGCTCTGATACCACTTGAAGGACCCAGGGACACCCTGAGAGGGGAGGGGTGAATCAGGGTGACAACTTTTTCTTTTAATGTGATGGATCTTTCTCCCATGTTGGTAGGAACTTGTTGAACCTGTATGATGAATATGATCAGAAAGAAAACATTCACATGCACAGAGATGACACAACACTTTTTACTTGGTTCACCACTAAGGGCTACGTCCAAGGAGCATACACCGACAAGTTGTCGGTCGTACCAACTTCCACTAATATTCAATAGCTGTGGATTACAAATGTTCGGGCACAGTCACTCTGTCCCAGGCTCACTGCCTTTACAAAGGTTTAGGGATAGCTCACTGCTTCCCTCGGGTTACTCCCGTTGACTACCCCTGTCTCACTGCCCTTGGTGAAGACACACTCAGTTTATAGACATGAAGGTCTCTTCATAATTGCATAAGAATGCATCCTCTGTTGTATGTAGATGCTCTATTTAAGTCCTATTCTCACCAGAAGATGAATCTCAGTTTGCACTGAGGGTACCGAGCGATCCTCCAGATTTCGTACAGCTTCAAAAGGATAGATGTACATTAACAACTGTGGCGCGCTTCTCCAAGCCCGACGCGCAACTTTCAATCCCGGCGCGCAAGTCACTTGCGCGGTACTAATTCGGCGCACAGGTGACACCAACCCACTTGTGTGAGACTGCCTCTTTCAACTCTGAACTTGCGCGACGTTGCACCTTTAACTCCTGAACTGCCTTGGTCGTGCAACCAACAACCGGCGCACAGCCTCTACATGCGCGACCTAACAACCACTTGCGCGATTCAACCACTTGCGTGAAAAGAGCTCGAAAAATATCTAAGTCTTGAACTCCATTACCAACGAGGAGGGGGGGTCCTCTATTTATAGGAAAATTGGACCCCCTGCACGGTGGCGCGCAAGTCTTCCCTCGACGCACACGTTCCGGCATGCAGCTCATCCTCCCTAGCCTCTGTCACGCTACTCACTTGCGCGACCATAAAAATACTTGCGCGAACTTATTTCCTTTTCCATATTTTGAAGTAATGATCTTGAAAAACAATAGGAGTGCAAGTTTCCAGTCCTCCTAGGAATTGGCGCGCAAGTCTCTTGACGGCGCGTAGGTCACTTGCACGACCAGACCCAATCTTGCGTGGCCCTTATCCCTTTGCCATTTTCCCATGTTCTGATCTTGAAAAACATATGGAACACAAGTTTCCACTTCATAAATTACATGGTGCGCAAGTCTCTTTTCCAAAAACACTTTTCTCCATTTGTCGATTTTCAGGCCCAAAAATTTGGCAAACACTGGGAAACAGCGCCACCTTCAATACTGTTGTCTGCTTGAACTGTATGATCTCTTTGCTAGTACACATTCTGAACTTCCACTAAGGATTGACAACAAACACAAATCATACTTCAAATCATGCATAGAAGACCATGGTTCCAACAATTATGTTTGATTTCATTCTTGAAATGTATTGATTGGTTTCATATCATGCCTATATGAAGTGCTATCACAAAAGAGTGTCATTCACATCACTAGAGGGTGGAAGTTATCTTCATAAGGGTGTGTGGGATATCTAGACTAGTAGATCTAGACTATAGAATCACATGATATGTAGAGTTAATTCCTAGATTTATAGCCTCTTCCTAGAGATGTAGGGAATACTTCTGTCATTTTTTCCTCCCATGGAAGCTCATTTCAGGGATGTTTTTCCTAATTAATTTTCTGGCTTACCTCCTATGAGATATGTAGATTCTACATATGATATTTTTCTAGGATAAGCTACAATATCCATTCCTCCATATAGTATGAAACCTTCTGAGATCTAGTGGCTCATGATATAGTTAGAAGATTTAGAATCAAAGGGTTTTACCTGACACAACACTTCATCTTGGGGTTCACCTATGATTTTATCCAATAAAGAAGATGGGACCCTTATTTTATGCATGGATTACAGATGATTATACTATCTTATAGTTAATAACCAATATCCACTACCCCAGTAAGACGAACTCCTTGACCATATCTAAGGATATAGTGTTTTCTTGAAGATCGACCTGATATTAGGCTATCATCAGGTGCGAGTCAGGCCTTCAGATATACCACGTAAGAATTTTCATAGTTGTTAAGTTATATATGAGTATATAGTCATTCTATTTGATATTACGAACATGCCTAATGTTTTCATGTCCTTGATGAATAAGGTTTTCCACCCATATCTGGGTTCCTTTATCATGGTCTTTATGGACAACATCTTGGTGTATTATCATACTCGGAGTGACCGTACTAAACACCTAGATATCAATTTTAATACACTAAGAGAGCATTAAATATTTGGTAATACTAATAAGTTCCCCTTTTAGATTGACAAAATTCACTTATTGAGTCATATTATCTCATAATTATGAGTATCCTTTACCCTAGAGAAGTTGAGTGTAGGGGTTTCTTAGGAGCATCCCAAGATTTTTTCTGATATACAGATTTTCTTAGGGATGGATGGATATTAAACTCATTTGATACATGACTTAGGCTGCCTTACTTCACCTCTTATTAGTATTACCAAGAAGGGTGTAAAGTTTCTATGGCCCGAATCATGTAATAAATCCTTTCAGGATATGAAAGGAAGGCTTACCTCGATATCGATTTTGAGTCTTCGAGACCCTGGAAGAGGCTATCTAGTGTTCTATGATGCATAAGCCATTAGATTGGGTGCATTACTAATGTAGGGGGATTTATTTGTTGTGTATGGGTCTTTCCAGTTGAGACCTCATGAGCATAATTATCCAATGCATTACCTTGAGTTAGCAGTTGGTTTCCTTTCCTTACACTACTGGAGACACTCTCTGATGGGTGAGTTATTTATGGTGTATACAGACCACAAGAGACTCAAATATATATTTACACAGCATGTCTTGAATATCATATAGTGAATATGGGATGAATAACTTTAGTCTTTTTATTTTGATCTTTCTTATATTCCCAAAAAGGGAAATGCAGAGTCTAATTCACTAAGCTAGAAAGCTCCCATACAGTCCGTTTAGGAATCTAGTGATGAATGAAAATATAAGAAACTTCTTTCTAATATTTATCTCAAGTTTCATGAGAGTCATGAGTATAATTTCCTTACAGCCTTAACAATTAACTCATCACTCCTTTATTGGGTAAAGAGTAGATAGATTTCAGATCCCGAGGGGTTAGTTATCCGAGAGAGTATATCAGGTGAGGACCTGATTCCGGATTGGTCTATCGATGGAGACGACATCCTATATATACATGGGAATGTATGGGTTCCTATATATATGAGTGAGGAAATAATTTTAGGGTCGCATGATTCTCAGTGGGTATTACATATAGGCATCTCTAATATGTATCATAATATGCATCGCCAGTATTGGTGGCCTAGGATGAAGTGTCAGATTGTAGGTTTTATCACTAGGTGTTCCACCTATCAGTTGATGAAGGTAGAGCACCCACAACTTACTGTATTTGTATATCCATTTCCAGTCCTATAATGGAAATGGGATGATATTGAGATAGATTTTTCATTGTCTTAATGATGTCACCTCAAGTTAGTGACATAATTTGGGTAGTTGTGGATCGAATGATGGAAGTTTTAAACTTCCTTCCTACCCAAGAGACTTTATCAGTTGATGAGATATGAAGACTGTATGTCTATGAGATTATATGAAAACACAAGGTCCTTTATAAAATCATTTTATATATGTATTCTATTTTTACATCGATCTTATGTTATAGGTTACAAAGATATTTGGGTATACTGGTGCTTTTGAGCACCAATTTTCAACCTAAAACATGCGACTAGTCAGAATGGATGATACAAATGTTAGTGTACATGCTCTGAGTAAGCATCCTTTATTTCATTGGTTCTTTGGAAAAGCATACCCCTCTAATTGAGTTCTCCTATATTAATATCTTTCAGGTAATAATTTAGATGGCTCCATATGTGGCCTTGTATGATGGTTCATTTCATTCACCATTGTGCTGGTTAGGTGAAGAGAGGTAGTGGTACTAGGTCCTCATCTCATGAAAAAGGCTTTAGAACAATTTAAACTAATTTGAAAGAATATTTATATTTCTTAGTCTAGATATAAATCTTATACTGATCACCATCATTGACATCTGGAGTTCGTGGCTGGGATTGTGTTTTCCTGCGGGTATCACCCAATCTTGTGCGTAGATAGATACAGAGGCAAGGGAATATTTCACCCCCTTATGTTGTGATATTTGAGATCTTATGGAGATTCACACCTATAGACTATCCATTTATATTACCTCAAAGGTACTATTTCATGCACAACATCTTCTATGTTTCATATCGTCACCATTATCATGCCGACCCATCTCATACTTTTGATCAAGAGGATGTAAAGTTAGATGATGATGATTATTTTAAAGAGTAATCCATATGTATCATTGATTAGATAAAGTAGGATCTATAAGGATGGTCTTTCCCTTTAGTATGGGTGCTATGGTAGAACAAATGGCTATAAGATGAGACTTAGGAGGAGGAGTCTGACGTACATTCTTAGTGGATCGAGTTGTACTTAGATAATGCTTCACCTCTCTTGGAAGCGTAACTTAGGGACAGGTTTATTTAAGGGAGAATTCTATAAAAACATTATTTTTTTGATGAGGCACATATCCTTTAAATTTTGGTATAATTGTTTATTTTGGACCTATTATAAATTCCTAATGATTTCACAAAAGTTTTGGGGGTATCTAGGGAATTTTTGTTGCTTGGAACCCCTGCATGTGGAATAAACTATTGGGCCAAATGTTTTGTAGAAGACATTAATCCTATGTTTCATGGTTTCTCCTAATCATGTTGGGGTATTTTAGAGGGAAAATAAGGACACATGAATTTCCCTAATCATGCTCCCAAGGCTGTATGCCAATATGGGGGCTTTTCACTTTTTAGGAAGTCCAAATTTAATAGTTGGCACAAAAATTCTCAACCATGAGACCAAACCATATAAATTCCCTACTTTGGCAGTGGGGGGTGCACAATTGGTGCATAGTTTGGACAACCCTATGATCAAACCATGTAACCCTGTAACTTTTGGGTAAAATGACTAAGATGCGCTTAAATTCGTTAAAACTCAACCCCTCTCTTATTTTTATCCTAAAAAGGATAGGAGGAATTATTACTCACTAGTTGATAATCCACCTCCCATATTAATCTAGGTTCATTGATTTCTTCACCATTCAAACTCAGAAACAAGATCTGATCAAATCATTGGATTCCTCTCAGTAAGTGCTTCAGTCTGTAGGCTCCTTTCATCTCCCTTCTTTCTCTCAATAACACGATATCGATGCATTATCATATGCCCTATTTTCATGGTGTTTGTATGTTATATCATTTTCTTTTAATATAAGAACAACTGAAGGATGATATTGGATGTGGAGAGTGCTATGGGTTTTTGGTAGGGGGTCTATGACTTTTCTATAAAAGCCTCATTATTTATAAGTTTCCGTTATTGTTCTTATGATGATTTAATCGAGTGTTTCTTATTAAATTCATATTCCATTTTTATAATTTTCAGAATCATATTATAGATCCCATTCAATATGTGTTATTCATTACATTAGATTTTGGAACCTCAATGCCTTCCACCCCAAGTAGGGTGTGACCTCTTTTTTTTCCTTTGTGACCCTTGCTAGGTTTACCTCTTAAATAAAAAAGGTGAGAAAGACCTGAACATAATAAAATAAAGTGTTTTAATTTAATAAATGAATATTTAATTGTTAAAAGGAAGGTATTGTTTTTAAATATCACTTGGCTTAGTTAAATTTTAAAATTAAAATAAAATGGTTGCATGCCCTATTTAGACTTGTCACTTTAGATGAAATGTAACAAATGAACATAATGAATTGTTAATTGGAAAGTATAAATGTATATATATCACTTGGACTTGGATTATATAATTAAAATAGAATTATTTTCACGTCTTTTAACCCTCTTTTCATGCTTAATTAAAGGAATGGAATGAACCTATTAAATGATTGTAAATTAAATTGGGAATTGGTTGTATGTCCTATTTAACATTGTCACCTGGTATGAAAGGAAATGGAATAAACCTAATGAATTATTAAATGGAATTAGTATTACATTTGATAAATTAAATAATGAATTATGTATAAGTTTCCTATTTAATATAGTCCTTTTTATCTTTATAGGAATGGTTAGACTGGATCCAGCCTTGGATTCCTAAGGGAATACATTGAGTACTTAGACGAAACCTTTCCAATTCATGGAGTTAGTTTCAAAGAGAGATTTCCACCTTAGAACATGGTCCTTGTATAATAGAGGATGATTGAAATTATGACATAGGATCCCTTCACTATCTTTCAGATATTAAGATGTCTTGGATATACTCAATAGATCAAACATAATGTCTTTCGACACGTGCCACCATGCATTTACCATATCAGGACTAGTCATGCTTACCCTAGGATTAATATGGATAATCTCCATTTAATTTGTTAGAAAATTTTACTATAAAATTCCTTAAGAAACCCCCTTGTATTACAATAATACCATTTATTTTCAGACTACATGAGTTATTACTATGAGTTACTCGACCCTTGAGTTCAAGTATTCCTTGGTCACACCTTTGGTCCTCTTAAATAATTACTATGATCTATTTCAGTTTTGTCAACTTTTTTACATGATCTATCCATATAAATAGTACATAAATGAATAAATTTAGTGATATAATGTTTAGATACATTTCTAGCTGAGGTTGAATCAGGTATTAGTTATCATTTTCGGCATCTATGTACATTTATATATATACCTTCACACTGTCAGTTTATTATAGTAGAATGGATTGTATAGATACCATTGGTTATAGACTACTGAGATTTATCTCACACCCTACCCAAGCCACCATTAGTAGTCGACCAGATTATATGTATGTAGACATTGATTAGGGGAAGCATCCTGCTTTGGTCACCGGACATGCTTGCTTTCTTAGGATGGATCTTGGTAGTAGAGGAATGAGCCAATGCTCGGGATACTGAATAGTTTTTGGATTATTTTTTATTTTATTATATATCATGTATTTTTTTCTACAATGTATACCAATTTAACATTTTAGAGACATTATCTGACATTATCATTTTTTATATGATTCCGTTTCTAGATTTTGAGTATTATTATTTTTTCCTTTGAATTTATGTCTTATTCTACTAATTTATAAATTATTATACTTATTCTATTATTTATTTATCTATTATATATCGAATGTTCTCTAGTTTTACATGAGGGAATAATATCCTCACAGAAACACCCTAATCCCTCACTGTTAGTTGGTAGCCTCTAGCATAAGGGTAGGCACCCTTGAGGCCATGTGGCCAATCGGGTCTGAGACACTTTTGATTGCAACCTAGGTTGGGATGTCACATATGATAATATGAGACTAATGGATAATTTATTATTAATATGGAAGCCCACTCTTTCTAACTGATTAATTCCCTTAATTTTTTTTAAAATTAATCAGTTAGACACACCTCTTCTATTTACAATTCTATAGTGTATTAATAATCTCATTTATTGTAATCCCCTATTTTTTTTATTCTTAAGAGATAGGAGATAAGATATCAATGTATAAGAATCATTGTTATTATGTTTAATTTTCATCTTTCTGGATATAGTTGATAGCTGGATGTAATGTAAAATAGGAGCATCCTCTAGATAACTTTTATTGGAACCTTTCTCACCTTCTTTCACTCAATGTGGTGGCTAAACCGGTATGTGGAGCATTGTAACATAATATAATTTTTTTATTTGTAGTGAAAAATATAAATGGCTATAACACCCTTAAAAAAATGTTCTGTTTTGGTTATTTTCTTTGTTTATAAATGATTGTAGTGTTTTGGTGGTTTCTCATTCCATTTTCTATATTAAGTAAAAGAATATTTAATTATTTTATCGTTATTACCAAAAGATGTGACATAATAAATTTTAATCATTAACCTCCCTCTATTTATCAAAATGTAGTAGTTCTCACTATTGGTTTTAGAATATCCCATTTTAGTGATATTTAAGTGGAAAATATCTATATTTCCCTTTTCATAACCTAAGCAAGAGCCTTAAAAATTACTCAAAGGTATTTAGGTTGGAAGATCTTTCCAACATAATTATCTAATGACTCCTTGATCCATTGATTCGACTCCCCAATCTTGGAATCCTAGTATTATATCTTCTCAAAACTTTACTCCAATTTTGTATTAGAAAGGAGAATGCCATTTCACACAATACCAATATGGTTATGTCAACCCAAATCTTTCATTAGAACTCTTGGTTAAATGGAAGTAACCTAATTAGGTCTAGAAAAATAAACTAATCTAGTGGTTTTATTCTAAATAAAGTAAGGGAAGGATATATCAACTTAATATTTTTCTTGGATAGATTATATATTTATATATAATTTTTTTTATTTTATCGTATTACATGATTATTAATATCAAGTAGATTTTACTAAAGAGATAACCATGTATGGGTATAATATTTATGCATAATACAATTTATTTTAATCATATATTGCGTGCTTTTTTATTTATTTAATTTTATAATCACGAAAAAGAATAAATAAAAATTAACCATGAAATTAGACATAAATAAAATAACATGACATGATCATGATCATGAACATTATAATAGTCTGTTTATCACACATTTGATAAACCATCTCTTGACCCTTGGGGAATAAATACTAGAACCTATATTGGTTCGGGTTATAACATTCCACCTATACTTCAATATATCTCTTCGGTTGGTTTCACATCAACTTCAAACTAAAACCATATTCACTTTCATGGTAGATACATCCTTTACATTTTATTTACTTAATACAAATGTGAAGTAAACTATGGGGTTGGGGTAACATCAAATAAACCATGGACACATAGGTCCTTACATAATAAGTGTTGGGGATGAAATGCAGACCATCATTTTATTTTAATATATATATATTATTACGAAACCCATGCAATAATAATTGAATTAAATTAAATAAAATACAAATATTGGTTGGTCAAGCTCATGATCATCTACACATACAAAAAATAAACATATGTAAACAAGATAAAATCCATCACAATGAATTATTAATTAAGATAAATCACATGAATTAATAAATTAATTATATTATTAATTAATAAATTCATTTAACTTTTTTCTATCAAAATAATCTGGAATATTCCCATACAATACAATTACGAACAAAATAAATAAATAAATTTTATTTAAAAGTATTTAAGTATACAACGTGTACTTATGGTAAACACTATTCATACTCTTTTGAACTACATGGCGCCTTTTGTGGTTTACGTATAATTTATTCAAACAGCATGTATTGTATATAGAGTTTCACATAGTTACACAATGTGTAACTTTATCTATCAAGACATCTAGTTAGATTGATGAGTATTAACATGATATACGTGTTTAACAAATGTGGTGTGTACTGCTTAAAATACCCATGTAACGTACGAGATGTCTATAAAGTTAGAAAAGGAGTATTTCCAAAATTTGACATGGAAATTAATTATGCTTTTATTATTTTGATAACACTATTACATGATGTGTATAAAACTGATACAGAATATAGTTTAAATTAATAATGCAATCATTTTTATTTCTATTTAAATTATTTATGTGGTGCACTAGTTTTATCAGTGTGTACTTCATTGTAAATGAGTTCATTTTACTTTACATGTACATACAACAACATGTCATGTATCACTTTCAGTGTACATATTTCATACATTCCTAGGTACATAATGTGTACACCTAAAGAACATTTATGAGTTACATGACATGTATGCTAATTACACGCTATGTAGTTATATTTTTCCAAAATTTGTCATCTTTAATAACTAAAATGACATGTATTAAATAAATAAAACATAATTTGGCCACAAATTTTCCTTTAATTTCAATATGAATCCATGTAGAATACATAACATGTATACCAAATACACACCATGTAGTCTAGAAATCCATACTTCAGTCTGGCTTAGTCAACACATAGCGTGTAACGATGCCTTGTACTTTTTATTTATAGGATGCATGTAAATTAATTATAATCTTTACCTGGTGTAAAGAACATATATACATGACATGTACCTTTAGGCCACACACCATGTAATTTTGTGTTACATGTAAATAATTATCGACATCTATAGATGGGTTTTTCCTCTGTTTTTCATCTCCACTTGGCCTATTCTAGGTCATATGAATGTGGATGAACATGATATATCAAATTTCAGATTAATTAATTAAAAAAATATAAACGAAAAACAAAAAATTGTAAATTGATCAATGGTTAATAAATAACTATAAATTAATATTTTATATCATTGATATCACATTGAGTATTAGGGGCACAACAAAAGTGGTCAGGCCCTTATCCAGTAATTATTTTTCATAAAACTCTTCGGATGAAACCTCATAACTAGAAAAAATAAACCCTTGAAGAATTTATGATAAAATCATTAACATATAATTCATAATTCATTTATATTGATAATTAATTACCTCCTCTTGAAATTATTTCATCATTGTCAATTATGGTTGAAAATTGATGTCATACTATCATTGTAGTGAAGGATATAAGGCTAGAATCACTAGAGTGGTGATCCAAAAATCGTCCATAAACATTAGAACATCACCTTATAAATATATGGGCGATAGGTATGATTATTACCACACTTGATTCATTCTTCATTGATCAAATCAATAATTCTTATAATGAAAGAATTATTTCTCTTTCTCTATTAATCGTCAAGAGGGTGGATGGGGATCATTCCTCTCAATTATCAAGATCATTCTGTAGAATCTCTATCTAAGGTGAGGATAATTATATAGATAGAATATTGTGCATAATAATCATAAAAACCTATAAATTATATGACTAAGTTTAAATAGACTTGTTAAATAATTGGTAATTTCACATATGCCCACAACCATTCTCTTAGTCCTTAGCGAATACCATATCACATAATAATAAAAATACTATTATTATTATTTCCTTGTCATGCACAATAATCACCTATTTATAAATATCTTTTGTTAAATAATTAAATTAATATTTATTTAATTCTATTTAATATATCATTCCTAAAGACCCTTAACATTTTATATCTTTCTTCCTTAGCATTTATCGAACTTGAAAAAATGAATATTTATTTAAATAAATAAATAACACTGCGTTACTCTTTTAATAAATAAAAAAATATTATACTCACTAACTTGTGAATAAATATTTATTTAATATTCCCATAGACTTATAAATAATTTTTTGTTACACTATGAATAAAAAAGAGATAAATAAATAATATATATATTCACCTAATTAGTAATTACCATATGAAGAAATATTTTTTTATATTAAACTCACATATATATTATTTAAAATGAAAGAAAATTGAATTAATGTGATCAACCATACCTGAATAATTATTAAACCATGTGTGAGAATAATATTTTTTTAAAACCTTTAAATTAAAATTTAATTTAACAGAGGCTCCAGATACATTTATTGTATGAACCTCTAAGCTTATCTCATAGTGGAATCTGACCTAAATTGCATAAATTTCATTATTGAACTATGAAAACTTATCAAAGAACCTATAGAGAAAGATTTAAATGTTTCAATGAAAAAATATCCTACATATGCTTATTTTCTAATATAATCCCCTTTCCTTGATATATCATCAAGTACATTTTATAATTCTTGTTATCAACCTATATACATGATTTATTTTTCATTAACTTTGCAAAAATGAACACATAGATATCAGAACATGAACATCGATTTATCACATAGTTCCATTTCAATCAATGGTCCAATGATATCTACTTTTAATAAACGAGAAGAGAGAAATCAATTCTTGACTTATTCATTAATTTCACATCACTCATTACACACCCAACATATTTTACTTCATAGTGAGTATATGTTGTCTCTGTTTTTATCAATACATTATATTAAGAGACTCATGATATGCAATAATAATAATATCATGTCTAAGGACCAATATAAACATCCATAAATAAGAATATCCAATGACACAAAAATAATGTGGAGTTGTTATTGGAATTTCTGTTCTCATAACCTCCACTCTTGGATTTTACCAAAGGAAAAATTTATTAAAAAAGTCTCAATGTGGTATAAGCCTCTTAACCCTAATAACCTATATCATATGTTTCCAATAAAATTGTTTTATCTAACCATATAACATATTTTTAACAATATCATCACAACAATTCAAGGTTTGATCATAGTGGGAAACTTATATGAACTTTAAATTTGATTTATAATCTAAATATATTATCATATTAATGTCACATTGAATAAAAATCATCATGTGATATGGTATATAGTTACATTAAATTATTTAAATATATCATTAATAAAAAATAATTAATTTTAGAAAACTAACTTCAATGGACTATCACTTTCATTAGAGTTAACTACTAACTATTCAACTAGTTAAACTCACATTATAAACATTTTTATAGTAAGTTATATTAATAAATACGGATCCCATCATTTTTTTGGATGTTCAAATTATTATGACCTCATTTCTCTAAGAAAATCACTTAATAAAGGATAACATTGAGAATAAAATTTTATCCTCTATTATCCCTTAATTCTTGGAAAATAAAATACACTATAGTTTATCATAGTATAATTAAAATTTATTATCTTATTATAACTCCAAAATATATAACAAATCAGTGAAAAACATGCTTATTAAACTGTAACAGAAGTCACAATGTTCTCAGTTAATATCGATATGTTAACCACTAGATGTAATAAGTTTTCTATTTCATATTTCTTTATATTTAATTGTGATAATATATCAAGGCGATCTAAAATTAGTCTAGTTTTCTTTTCCATGAATAACTAGTATTATCATTACTATACTTACTAGGAAATCATCTAATTTTATCTTCTCAAGAACTGTCAAATAGTTCTAGCCAGCAACCTTTCAGTTCTCCTGGTAATGTATGATATTCAATCTCTATGTCTTATACATTATGATTATAAAACCTAAATATTCATCGTGGTGTTTAAGAAAAATTTGAAAATTAATCTTATATATATATATTTTATTTATCAGAATTATTCTATGTGACATTGGTAACAATTCATGTGTATTATTCCTTATTTTATTTTTTTCAATACAATGTCAATATTTGTAATATGACTTAGAGTATAAAAATACTTAGATGAATTCTAGTAGATTATATTCCCTAGAACTTATGTTGCTACATAATTCATATTTGGTGAAATTATTTTATTTAGTATTAAATAATTATAAGAGTATTCATATGTTTTCCATATATTTTCAAACACATCTATCTTGGAAAAAATAACACTCCTACTAACCTGATGTAGGTACCTAGAAATATATCCACTTAAAATCAATATTCAAAGATCATTTTGTTTTTTTGATTAATAAATGGATCCTAGAAACACTTTATTACTTATTAGAATTTTTTGATGTTACATACCCTTTTTGGTTGTTCTATATGGACATCATCTATAAGGTTTCCTCCACAAGAGGTGGACCTAATATCCAATTCAGAATATAATGACCATATAATGTTTCCATGATAAGTATAATTCAAATTTATCTTATCATGATGACTGGTTTGAGGTTTTTTTGTATAATATATCGAAGAATAGATTAAAAATTTAATAATTAGTCAATATTTATTGGATATTACTTGTACCATCCTTGTAAATTTTCTCTAAAATACCCACCAATGAATATATATCAATTGGAGAAACTACCAAAATGTTGAACTGGATTTTGGTACATGGAATCCATCCTTTGAATTTATATTATCTTTCCAATCATAACATATTTCCACTTAATGATCCAAATAATATTTATTAATCATAATAAAAATAATACATATCACCCACCATGATGACTAGAAAATCAATTCTTTGGTTTTAAATTTTTTATTTTATATGTGTAACACCCGAGCTTCAATTATAGTATGCTTATATTTTTAGAGAAATAGCGAAACAATACAAATATTTTTATCCAAAATATGGTCAAAATAGAATTATAGAATTATATAAATTTAATTTTATAAAATTAATTTTTTTTAATTTAGAATCTCAAACTTATCTTTGGTTGATATTTTGATAAATTTTAGAAATAGTAGATTTTTGCATGAATAGTAAAAAATTCTAATTTTTGCAAAACTAACATTTCCTTTCATTAAATCAAGTAATTTAAAAGTCCCTTTATGTTTTCAATTTGTTTATCAAGTAAAATAAGTATCATTTAAATATTTAAAATCAAATTAATTATATAATAATAAACATCATACTCGATTTTGGTATAAGTTCATTTTCAGTTTTAAATACACATTTTCCTAAAAATTGTCTTTTGTTGCATTCTACATATTTATATTAAAATTGGTTTATTAAAATTGATTTATTAAAATTATATAAATTTAATATTGAAAAATTTATTCCATATTTTGAATCTATATGTTTACATTTTGTAAATAAGTCCATTTAATTTTGGGTCATTATGAATAGTAACCATCGTAAAGATTTGTGACCCCAGGAAGGGTAAAATTGGGTTAAAAATATAGGGTATGACTTTAAAGTATATCTAAAATAAGAATTCATTATATTGGGAGAGTGGTATTTGAATTAATATATGTTTAATGAGTAAAATAATTTATTTTAAAACATTATTTTATATTTTGGAACCCAAGATAGACTTTTGGGAAGATATGTTATATTTTATTTAAATATAAAACATTTTTTTGGTCTTTGAATTTAATGGTATGTATGGAAGATTACATATGGTTTTTGATTGATAGAAAAGTCTAAATACTTTATTTATTTATTATTCAACCAAAAAGATTCATGTAAACCAATTTATTTCTTGATTTCAAGGTAAAATGATTTTTACGCTTAAATCAAGTATGTTTCTAAGAACTCTTTTCACACGTTTTGTGTACTTATATTAAAAATATTTTCTTACACCCATATAAATTGAATCATATAAAATTGATTCCAAATTTTTAATCAGAATTTATTTTTTTTAAATCCTCTTTGATTTTTGGCCATATATTTGAGTTATCATTTTAAAAAGTTAAGTTATCACAGTCATTTTTAAAATGGGTTTAAAGTAGTTTAACTAGGATATAACACTCAAAATGATTCCAAAACTTATATAAATGTGATTGGTAAATTTTAGTTAGACCATAAAACCTTTTTTTTAATTTTGGGTTCCTTGATTCCCATTTAAATTAGTATGATGTATATATTAATTTATCTTTTATGTAATTCCAACTGTGTCCTTTCCCTCACTTATAAAAGGGAACCTCATTTCCTCTCTTATTCACAAAGTTTGAGAACTCTAGATCAGCCATGATATGAAATAATACCATCTTATCTTCCCTACCAATTTTTTATAGCTTCTTTAATTTCTAAAAATACCATCCTTTCAATGCTTACGGTGTAAACCAAAGAAGGCTTATCAATGAAGAGGTATAACTCTTAATCACATACATTTAATTTTATTTATTTTTCCACCTCCTTTAAATATATGGTATCTATTATAATATAATTAATTAATTATATTTAATATAATGAATTTTTATTATGATTATTTAACAACCATTATACATGATATTTCTATCCTACCAAAAGTGAAAACATCGCTTGTGCATACATACAACTTAACATCTCCACATAGCGATGTAATTTTTTTCATAATCATTTTACTTGGATGATTATAAAGATTGAACTAATGAATATATGTAAAATATATGATATAAATTTTATTTTTTTAATATAATATGTTATTTACCTTCTTATAACTTCACTCATTTAAAAATTATAACACCGCTCGTGCATACGTCTGGACAACCACTTGTGTGAAGTAGTGTGATTCATTTTTAATGTCCACCTTTCAAGGATGATTATAAAAATGTATATAATGATTAAATATAATATTTTTATCATTTTTACAGTTATATATATTATAAAACCAAGATAAATATTCAATTACTAAAACTAATAATATAAAATACCAGTGCATTTATAAAATACCCATTTTATATTTTATATAATTAATATATTTATATTAATGGTATTGGTTGTTTCGTTTTAAGTTATTTCTGTAATGACATGACCCCAGAAGCCCAGATCCAATGCATTACTTTTTTTACATTGGCATAGATACAATATTCAAATCTTAAAGGATAGATCAGTTTAGTAATATTAGAAACCATATTCACACATGATACCAATTTCACATAGTTAAAATAATATAAAACATAATACATAACAAGTGATAATAAGCTGAATCTTTAATTAAAATATCTATTCTTTGTAACCTTGGGAAAGGAAATAAAACAAGGGTGATCTCAAATACTCTATAAGGGTTAAGTATAATAGAATCTATAAGGAATCAATGATAATAAATTAATATGTAAATGTAAATAACTGAGTCACATTCAATTTAATAAATATTCTAAAAATAAATACATCCATTGGTTTTTTTTCATAATGAAAATCCTCTAGATAATAACAGAAATGAATTATTAATGAAGGGAATTATCTAATACCGGACATCATGTATCTGGAACATGAACCACTATACCATCAAGATCTATTCTAAAGATCGTTTAAACAAATCTGATTTGGACAACTGATTCATCCCAGGAGACTACCGATGATTCAAGGGTCTTTATATAATCAGGGCCCATGTTTATCATCTAGTCCAAAAAATTCCTCATATATAGAATAATCTATTGAGTTAATATACAATGTTCCTTATCAAATATCCATATTGAATGAAGAATACAAAATTTTTAATATTTACCTATATAATTAAATAACTGTAAAAGTAAACACCATATGTAACCTTGGTATATAGTTTAGAAAATAATAATATCTATGACTCAAGAATGTGGATATATAAATAAATTTCCAATGAAAATGATTAAAATAATGTTATTGTTTAAAGAGAAATTTAAAAATCACAAAATAAGGTGAGACTACAAAGAAAGCTTTTACCACTTGGTAATTTTCAAGCTAAACCCCTTGGATGAGAAAATTCAAAGTGAAAATTAAAATACCATGAATTATGAGAGAATCATGATATTAAATGAAATAGGGGAAATATATACACCAAATTAAAGTGAATTGGATCATAATAATGAATAATTATCAATGGAATTTAAATTGAGATGAAATCACTTACCATTATATAATCACTTATTTAAAAGGCCACAAATTTTTAAAAGAAAATATTTTATTTGAAAAGAACCTTGTAAAATTATAAAGTATGATTTAAAACATTATGGTGTCAGGATGGTAGAAAATTATATTCATGCTGTATAAGTTAAAATAAATCTTTTCACTTTTTCAAGATAAGTTATAAAGTACCTCATTTTGGAAAATGATAGGAAGATTCCTTTTAAATAATTTTGTAAAAAGTAAAAAATGGGTAGAAATTATTTTAAAAAATCATCAGATAATAGTAAAAAAATTATTTTTTTAGAAAACACTAACATGGAAGAGAAATTTTCTCTAGTGGATACTTAAACAAACACAATCCAGAATAATGATGGGATTTTGAAATAATCCCTTACTTTGTGTTTATTTTTGCATGAACATCATTTAATATCCCGTATAATGGTTTTAATCAGGTTATTAACTTATTAAAAAAATTTAATCATATTTATAGTATCATATATTATCTTATTATAATATCTTATTACCTTTTTGTTAATAATTATTCATTATTATCACTATTTCGGGTTTTAATTGCCTAGCTTTTCAAGTATGTTTTGACTTGTTACTTGTTATTCCTATTAAATAGATCATGATTTAATCATCTATAGATTGTAAAACATTATTTAAATATCATATATATTCTTTATATATATATTTATAATAATCCATAATATTTGGAGATAATAAATGAAATGGACCATTCATGGAGACGATCGACCGTATATACGCATGAACGATACCTCTATTTATTTATTGTATTAAAACAATGAAAAGTAAATGAAATATATATGTATATTATAATTTATTTACAATATTTATTTCACATATGTCACATATTTTTATTAAAAACATCCATAGTACATAATATATATATTATGAATGAATCACATCACTTTGAGAAGGCAATAGTCTATATGTCCACAAAAGTTGTTATAGTATTCCCAAAAATAAAGTAAATAAAGGTATGCATTATATTAAAATTAAATAAGAGTAAATATGTTATAAATAATATATATATCCTATATAAACAATAAATACAAAATTATTATATCCTTGGGAGGTGGTAAATGGAAGAATGAACGATATCGATTCATGAGACAGTAGTCCACTGTACACACGAACAATGAATGTGCATCCCATTGGATGGGTGTCGATAAAAGTGTAGATAGAAATATTATAACAGAAAAATATAAATATATTTAAGAAAAATAGGTTATTATATAATAATGGAATAAGTATAGTTTAAGGGTTTGAGAGATAAATAAAATGAATGTGATCATTGAATAGTGTTACCTCGTTTTTGGGAAACTTGTTTTGGTTTATACAAAAAAGAATTTCTTGGTTAGATTTATGACCAAAGGGATGATTATAGGATGAGGTGAGGGAAGTTGGGAGATTATTTTGTTATGGTTTGGATGATATAGAAATATCAAAGTGTTTTGATTAAGAGAGGTAGGAGGTGCCTTTTTATAATTGAGGTGACATGCACTTTTGGAAACTCTGAAAATATTAAATTAATACAAATTACTTTTCAATTTCAAATGACTGAAAAAACTGATTTTTTTATAAAATAATATTATTATGGTTCTAAATAATCTAAAAAAATAATTTTTATGCAAGTTTATCTCACATTATCACTGTTATCTTTTAGCTTTAACCCATAGTTAAACCCTTTAGCTCTTATTGTGACAACTTGGATTTTTTACCTTTTAAGGGTTAATGTAGTTACTATAAAATGAAAAAAGAAACATAAATGTGTCATGGATGAGATTTTAAACCTTATAAAAATAATTTGGGTAGATATTATATTTTTATGAATTTTATATAATTTAATAAATTATTATTTATTTTAAAATTTCCTTAATGTTAATTTGACACTATTTATTACTTGACATTTTTAAAAATATCATTACACAAGATAAATTCAAACAAAAAACGTTAATACATACATTATATTTCTAGAATATATATATATATATATTTTATTATATTAATTATTTCAAACTATATTTATTTTAATATCTTTAATTTTATTTATTTTATATTTCTATTGATTAAATAATTACTCCATCATCATTGTCTAAGTTATTAAGGTAATTATTTATTTCAAAATAATTAAAAATAAATTAACATTATTATAATAAAAATTAATCTTTAAAATTACTATTTATAGTCTATTATTTCCTCTGAATAACCACATACAAAATTTGATACTTATTAAAAACATGAGTATAAATATTAGACTTTCTTTTGAATAAAAAACTATAAAATGATTAAAATCATCCAAGTTGATCCAAGAGGCCATAAAAACATCCCAAGTATGTTTTTGTTAAAAAATAAACCGTAAAATAAAATTATGACAAGTGTTAGGTTAATGTTATAATACTTATAATATTATATTTATCCTTAATTACCTGATTTTCCCTTTTATCTGGTAATAATTATTTTTTACTAAAGTTAATATTAAATTGTCAAAAAATAAAGGGGACCTATTTAATAAAATTTTGAATTATGATTCCAAATATAGAATCCATTTTTCAAAATAAAAAAGAAATAATTTTCTAAAATTAATTTAAAATTAATCATGTTGACGGAATAAGAAAATGGTTTTTTTAAAGTGAAAACGTTCAATATATTGAAATGTTTTAATATAAAAATTAAATATAAAATTGATTCCCTTGAGATAAATTAGATTAAATTATAAAAAATCGATCTATTTACACCTTAAAAAAAATTAAAACTATAATTTAACACTATATATTATTTAGATGAAAAAACTATTTTCAATTAAAATGAGATATTTCATCACTATTCATCAAAATATGAAAATTTTCAGAAAAATAACAAAAATTAAAAAAAAGTAATTTTTTATATTATAAATTAGAAAAACATTTTATTTTGTAAAATATAATATATAAATGTTCCAAAAACCAGATTTAAAACAAGTGCGTCATTAAAAGTGGGTAAACTTTTCTTTTTATAAAAATATATCTTTTATGTGTAAAATTAGATTTGTTATTATATCATATCTACAAAACTCATAGGTTGAATGATAAAAATTATGCGTATTTAAAAAGTTTTTATAAAAAATTTCCTTTATATTAAATATTTTTATATTTATTTATAATTAATTTGTAACTAATGAAATCAATAAAATATTTTTATAAGTTAGTTAATCCTATTCATAACTACCAATTCAGCAGCCAAGATAAAATTTTCTTTTAAATAATAATATTAGTTGTATATTATAGTTCATTTAAGCCCAGTGTTGCATGAAGCATAAGCTACCGAATAAATTGAATTTATTTAAGGAGAGACATACCGTAAAATATTGTTGTGTTGAATTATCCCATAATTAACTAAATTTTTTCTTTGAAATTTGAAATCACAATTTAAAAATCAAAGGTTGATACTTCAAAATTCTTATGTCGGAAGCCCACATCGAAAATAGGGATAATAAAACATCCCATTAATAAGAGGGAAAGAGAAATGTGAAGGTCACTACAAAATTAGGCATTTAAGTAGGATAAAATTAGTGTGAATTGAAATTTAGGACATAGAAGAGAAATAAAACTATCATGTTCAGATGGAGAGTGATAGAGAACATGGTTACCAAAATTTCTACCATCAGAAAAGCGAAAATATGTGATGGGTTAAAAAGCCCATTGATTTCTTAGATATAAAATTAAGAGAATTTTTTTTATGATAAATTCCTTTTAATAGAGTTTCAGAATAGTTTTACTTCCTAGAGTAATAACATAAAGAAATATACTTACTCTATAGGTATAGTTTTTTCCTTTTAATTAAATCCACTAAAAAAAATCATCTTTTACTCTAAATTATGAGTTTTTAAGATGAGTTTTCTATGTATAAGGAATTAAAACTAAATTCTAGAGATCAAAAAATCCAAAAAATTATAACTATATAATCCTAATATCTTTATACATTAACTAAAACAAAAATGGTTAGGATAAGATAAGACAATTAACCAAAAAGAATAAACTTTTATATGATAAAAACAATTTTTATCTCCAAAATTAAATAATAATACCCAATGTTCAATATAGATCATTTTGAAAATAACTATCCTTCATAAAAAATATTAGAATAATATTGGAACCTAGAAATCCAATTGATTTGATCAAATAGTCTTTCAAATAACATCAAACACTCTTAATGTCTTGTACCATAAATTTACCTTCCTAAATCACATAATATCCTTATATGTTAACCATTTAAATAAATAACTTGAATCCCCACAATTACCAAATAAAGTCATATTTGAATCCAAAATTCAACTCAACCTTTATTCTAATTAATATTTTTTTTACCGTAATATAATAAGACTCCCAAAACAATGAATGTATTCTGAAATAACATTAATTACTTAATCACAAAATAATTTTATAATCTCATGGTTATCTATTTAATAAAACAAATGTACCTAAAATATAAATACTCTTTATCCATTGTAAATATTAACTAAAAAAATCCATGCTAACTAGGATTTTACATAGGTTAGTGGTAGGTGCTTCACCCTTATCGCCCTTCAGTTGTGTGTTCAGACCCCATTCCCTTTCCGAACGTGACAGGTTGTCACCCAGCCTGCGAGTTTCGCTTTTTCTAAAACTAAATTAATAATATCTATAAATGTGATAATAATCCTTAAAAATGACCTAAATATATTCAACATTAAATCAATGTTTAAAAAAAACATTATCTCATATGTTTCATTTTGTATTCCTAATAATATAACCCATAATTAACTTAAATTTAAAGATCATATAAACCATAATGAATATCCTTACCTATAAACATATGTCTATAAAATTAAAGGGAATTATTCCTTAAATAAACTTTTCATACATACTATACTAATGAGTTATGTTCCCTAATATATGTTTTCCTAAATATAGTTACCAATGTTTCCAATAAAATTTATCTAATTCAAACTATAATGTCCTGAACCTAGAATCCTAGAGTTAGTGAATTAATTTATTACATGGGAATAGTTATAAGATTCATATCCCAAAGGACCAACTAGTTTAAAAGTTTTAGAAACCTGATACATAAATGATACCCATTTTTCAATGGGAAAAGAAGATAAAACATAATAAACAACAAATTCTAATAAACTGCATCCTTTGAAACTTATTCAATGATATATTATTCATAACTTGGGGAAAGTACTCAAAATGAGGGTAAGCTAAAATTATCATGGAGGCTTAAGTACAATGGAATCAATCATGAATCAATGAGAATAAATCAACATGCCAAGGTAAATAACTTACACACATTCCATTTAATCAGTAGTATAAAAATGAAATGTATCCATAGACTTGTTCATATGGAAAATCCTCTGAATAATTCCTTAAATAAATTCTGAACGAATTAAATACTTTAATATTGGATGTTATGTACCTTCCACATGGACCACTATACCATCAAGATATATTCTCAATACATCTTAAACTACTATGATTTGACCAACTGATTCGTCCCATGAAACTACTGATGTATCGTTGGGATATCTTTAATCTGGACCCACCCATGTATTCCAGTACAAAACTTTCATCATATTTCAAATAATCAATTTAATTAATGAACGTTTTTCTTTATCAAATATTTGTATTGAACGAAGAATATAGATTTGTCAATATTTCCCCACATAATAAAATAAATACCAAAGTTAACACCCTATGAAAACTTGGTATACGGTTTAGGTAATAATAATATCCATCACTTAAGAATTTAAATATATAATGAAATTTCCAATGAAAATGATTAAAATAAAGTGATTTTTTAAGAAAAATTTAACAATCACAAGATAAGGTGAGATTGGCAAGATGACTTTTGCCACTTAGAAATTTGCATGCTAAACCACTTGGGTGAGACAATTCAATGTGAAAATTAAAATTCCATTTATCATTGTTGTATTTGATATTAAATAAAAAGGGGAATTATATAAACCACATTAAAATGAATTGGTTCATAAGAATGATTAAGTATCAATAGAATGTAAATTGAGACAAAAATCCCTCACTACTTTGAAATCATTTATTTAAAAGCCTGCATATTTATAAAAGAAAATATTTTATATATAAATAAACTTGTAAAATTATAAAAAAAGTTTCAAAACATCATAAATTCATGAAAATGGGAAATTATATTTATTCCGTGTAGTTTAAAAAAACACCCCTCTTACTTTTTTAAGAAAATTCATAAAGTAAATTATTTTGGAAAATGACAGGAATATTCTATTTAAATCATTTTGTAGAAAGTAAAAATGGTCTAAAAATAAATTTAAAAAATCATTGGTAAATTGTGAAATAATATTTTTTTTAAAACACTAACATGGAAGATAAATATTCCCCAATGGATACTTAAACTAAAAAAACCCCGAATAACGATGAGATTATGAAAAAACCCCTTACCTTGGGTTTCCTTTTGGGTGAACATCCTTTAACATTATGTATAATGGGATTAATCTTGTTATTAACTTACAAAAAAACCATAATCATGTTTATAATAACATATATGATCTTATTATAATGTCTTATTTCCTATTTGTTAATAATATTTCATTATTTTCATTATTTTGGGTGTTAATTGCATAGTTTTTCAAGTATGTTTTGATTTGTAACTTGTTATTACTTTTAATTAGATTATTATTAAATCATATGCTGAATGTAAAACATGATGTAAATTTTATATATATATTGTATATATTTATTTATAATAATCCATAATATTTGAAGATAAGAAATGAAATTCACTGTTTATAGAGATGGTAGGTCGTATGTACACATGAACGCTACTTCAATTTCTTTGTCATATTAATAGAATGAAAAGAAAATGATATATATATATATTTATTTTAAATAAAATATCATATTTATGTCATATATTTCACATATTTTTATTAAAAACATCCCTAATACATTACATTTATAGCGTTAACGAATCACATCACTTTGAGGAGACAATAGTCCACACGTCCATAAGTGATGTTATCATATTCCCAAAGATGGAGTGCGTAAAGGTATGTGTTATATAAATATTATAGAAGAATATATACAATATTTATCATATATAAATTATAAATTAGTAATTATTACAACCTTTAATGGTGGTAAATGGAATAACGATTGACATCAGTTCGTGAGGTAGTAGTCCACTATACACACGAACGACGATTGAGTATCCCATTTGATGTATGTATGTGAAAGTGTTAGTAAAAATCTTAGAATAAAGTAATTTAAATATATTTAAGATATTGTGGTTATTATATAATCATTTAATAAGATGAATCAAATTGTTTGAGAAATAAATAAAATGAAACTGATTGTTGAATAGTGTTACCTCATTTTCAGGTAACTCCTTTTGGTTTATAACAAAAACTTCCTTGGTTGGATTTATTCTCAAAAGGATGATTCTAGGATTGGGGGGGGGGGGAGTTAGGATCTTATTTGGGTAGTTTTTTAACGATCTATAAGGCTCAAAGTGTTGTGAGAAAGTGAGGGAGGAGGTTCCCCTTTATAATTGAGTTGAGGGGCACTTTTGGAAACTCTCAAAATATTAAATTAATATAAATTAATTTTCAATTAAAAATGCTCAAAAATTGATTTATTTAGAATATGATATGAGTATGGGTATAAAAACTAAAAAAAATAATTTTTATACAAGTTTTGGTCACATTATTACTATTATCATTTGTCTTTAACCCTTAGTTAAAACTTTAAAATCTTACCGTGGTAACTTGTATTTTTTACTTGTTAAGGATTAATATAGTTACAATAAAATGCCAAACAAACCATAAATGAGTCATGGATGATATTTTAAACCTTATAACATTATTTTATAAGGTTTATATTTTATTAATTTTTTATCATTTAATAAAATATTATTTATTTTAAAATATCATTAATGCTATTTTTGACACTATTCATTACTTGCCTTAAAAAAAAATAAATACACAATATAACTTCAAGAAAAAATCCTTTAATAAATCCCTAATATTTATAGAACACCAATAAGATTATTTTATGAAATTAATTATATAAATTTATATTTATTTTAATATTTTTAAAGTCATTTATATGATATTTCTATTAATTAGACAATTACTACATCAACCCTGTGTATGCCTTTAAGGTAATTATTTATTTCCTAAAAAATAAATTTAAATCAATATTTTTTATATAAACATATTATATTTAAACTGAGTATTTATAGTCGAATATATCCCCTTAAAAACTGCATATTAAAAATGTAATACTTATTAAATACATGAGTATGGAATATTGGACTTTCGTTAGATTCAAATACTAAAAAACAATTAAAGTCCTCTAAGTGGATCCAAGATGCCATAAAATAGGACCAAGAAGGATTTTTATTGAAAATTATTCATCGAATAAAATTATGAAAAATTTTAGGTTAATTTTATAATACTTATAATATTAATTTTTCCCTTAATTACCCAATTTACCCTTATCCATGGTAATAAAAAAATACTAAAGTTACTATTCATATTTTCAAAAAAAGGGACCTATTTAACAAATTTGGACCTTATGATTCAAAATATGGAATAATTTTTTCAAAATTAAAAACATATAATTTTCTAAAATTTATTTAAAATTAATCGCATTTATGGAACGAGAAAATATGTCTTTAAAGTTAAAATGTTCAAAATATTGAAAAGTTTTTATACATACAAATTGAATGTAAAATTGATTCCAATTACCTAAATTAGATTATTTGATAAAAAATTGATATAATTATAATTAAAAAAAATTAAAAATACAATTTAACAATATAAATTATTTAGATGAAAATCCTATTTTCAATTAAAATGCAATATTTATCATTATTCATCAAAATATAAAACTTATAAAAAACTACCAAAAATTCAACAAAAGTAAATTTTTATGTTATGATTTAAAATAATAAGTGTATTTTTTTTCAAAAAGAATTTATAAAAGTGTCAAAAAATAAATTTAAAAAAGTGTGCAATGAAAAGGCGGTAAAACTCTCTTTTTATAATAATCCATCTTTTTTGGTTAAAATTGGATTTGTTCTTATATAATGTCTATAAAACAGATAGGATGAATGTTAAAAATTATATTTAATATTATATATATATATATTTCATTAATATAATCAGAAAGTGTGGTTTGTTAATTTTATTGGTATAAAACACACTTGTGCGTATTTAAATATTTTTTTAATAAAAAAGTGTCCTTTATATTAATTTTGTTTTTATATTTATATATAATTTATTTTCAACCAATTAATTTAATAATATATTTTCATAAGTTAGTTAGTCTTATTTATAACAACCAATTTAATTAATATGAGATAATTTCATTTTAAGTAATAAAATTAATAGTATATCATGGTTCATTTAAACTCAGTGTTGTGTGCAACGTAACCGTTCAAATAAATTAAATTTATTTAAGAAGAGAAATACCGTAAAATCATGGGGTGTTACCATTTAATTCATAGAGGTTATTATTTACAAGTAGAGAAGCAGTAAGGGTTTATTTCACAATCAAATCCTTTTTCAGGATAGTTTATGTATGAGTTTTAATTAGTGGAATTATATGATCTTGCTACATCAAACCCCACGAATTCTATTCTATTATGTCTATTTTTTGGTTTTCATGTTTTAGTTTGATTTTTTAACTTCTTTTTCACTCAAAAATACCAAATGAATGTTTTTAATGAAAACTGTCTTTATTTTTATACTCAGTAGGTAATATTTTTATTCCATGTCCTTATTTGCATTAAAATAGTTTCAATAATATTTTTACCATTTTACACTGATTTATTAAATTAATTTTTACCCATTTTTTATTTTTACAATATTTTAATGTAATATTCCTATAATTTTCGGAATGAGGCACTTTTTTTTACCGAAGCTGTGAACGAAATATTTATTTTAACATACACCACTTGAATAGATTTTCCCTACACAATGAAAAATCCTTTATTTGAAGTTTAATTTACTATTTTTCATTATTATCTCAGTTAAAATATTTATTTTACTAAAATTTTGGATTTTAAATAATAGATTTCAAAATAAAGATGGAATTTTCCTCCAAAAACCATCCAATGACATTTTCAAAGTATTTTTATCCATGTCAACATCTATTAGTGAATGTTATGATTTAGTGGGGATATAATATATTAATACCATCCACTATATTACCCTGGATGGGTTAGGATCATATTTTTTTATTTATTAATTAGGTAATGTATTAATATTTTATATGTTAGTTTTTTAATTTAAATGCTTATGCTGATTGTATATTAATTTTTATTCACGCATTTCAAGTGTTGAATGAGTAAGACTTTATATGTGATAGTAGGGGCCTGTTATAGCCCTTAGATGCATCAAAAGGTCTCATGAGAACAACAATTTAGGTATTTATCATGTGATATATATATATATATATGATGTCTTGAAATAAGTCCTTATTAGAAAGGTCATGTTTTTTAACATTAAACATTCTACTATTATAAAAATATTTATTAATATCCATGTGGTTATTTATTTTATTACGTAATCCATGAATTTAGTATCCTTTTTTATGATATTATTTATATGGAATATTTGATTACTATTTTATCTCTTCAATCTTATTGGTGTGTTATTTATTTTGTGATAGATTCTTTTGTATGTATTCCCATATTGAGAATCCGAGATCACCCTTTATTTTTTTTGTTGTCTCTAAGATTATGAGAAGTGTACTATGAATGGTATAAATGGATATTCTTACAGTAATAATATTTTTTTCAAAAACAAATATTATTCTGTATTTTATGTTTTCAAATGTAATGTAATATTAAAGCATGTATCTAGTTTTATAATTCTACTAAACTATTTGATCCTTTGTGATGTGATCACTTGTATCTATTTAAAATGTTATAAAGTAACCAAAAACTCTAGGATACTTGAGTTAGGGTTATTACAATATGTGCCTTTAGAATAATTCCTCTCAATTTTTTTTTTGTGTCAACTATTCCCATTCCAACTAATATGCATATAGAGTGTATAAATAATAGAATAAAATATTTTTACAACTATCTCAAGAAATATGTGAATACCACATTGAAAAAAAGTTTATGTGATTAATAAATTTCTATCATGGGGTTGTTAATATCCTAAGTGGATACAGGATAACCAACTGTGATACTCTTTTTGTTACCATGATGCATGTTTTAGCTTAAATTACATTTAAAAAAGTTGTACACATAGAACAAGTAGGGATATAATATAATGGAATCCAATAATATTATATTTTATATGATATTAATTTTTCAATTTAGTTAGAATATGGTTAGCTGTTAAACTGGAAAATGAGAAAAATTTCTAAAAAGTAATCATGGAATACTATTAGTATGTAAGACTCCTCATCGATTTGGCCTGTATTGTCATCATTTTTTAGATGCGAATAATTTAATTCAATTTAATAAACCATCCAAGGAAACCATATGAATTAAAACCTTACCAGATTTTTCATTGGCCCAAAGCATGATTTTAATCCCCATGGGTTGACAACTAATTCTTGGGCATCAAAGAAACACACTAGGGAATGATTTTATACTTAAATCTGAGTTAAAATATAGTGGATTTTCCCTAAAAATATAGCATGAAATTTTTTAATTTGGAATCCCATGAAAAAATAGGTGTAAATAAACAAAAATATATAATAATTTAAATATTTTAAATTAAATAAAATCTTTCCACCCCTCCAAACTCCCTCACCTATAACATGCTTCACGTCCAATCGAGAACTCCATAGAAATATTAAAATCCACCAATAACCATAACTAAAAGTAATAAACATATACTTGGTTAGTGAAATAAAGTAATCCAAATTAAAAAATATAGAATAACCACTATATGGACATTGTCCGCCATTCAAACCCAATATAAACAATTCTACAAGAGAGGTTATAAAATGAACTAGAACTTGAAAATGAGATATAATACCAGCGTGAGTATAAAAATACTTAGTAATCCACCTCCCACGTTGAAAAATGACCAACTTTTAATTATAAATCCATTTTTTTTTCTAGTTTAAAATATAACTAAAAAATAAGTTTTTCATACACAATGTCTTAAAGAAATAATATCAAAACCAAAGTCACTTTATAAAATTTCCTTTATGTTTTTATATGAAAACATCATTTTAAAAACATTAATCCATCCTAATATGATTCAAGAGTAAAAAAACCTTTCATAAATCAACTTTGAAATCCAAAGAAAGAGTATTTAATTCGAAATAGGTTTTCTAAACACCTTTGAAAACCATTTGAAATGAAACAATCCAAATGCATAGGTTAACCATAAACATATTGGTAATTATTTATCCATATATAGAAAATATAAATACATATAAGATAAATATTCCACAAAAATACATGCAAGGGAGAGATAAAATTAATCATATGATATATATTACTTATATAACCCTTAAATCTAGAAATAATAGTGTAATGAGATCAACACTAAAACCTAAAATGAGACACATATAAATTTATCAAATTTTTATAAACCAACTTCCATTATTTTTTGAATCCAAACATTCATAATCCATCCAACTAGACCACACCAGAATTTTAAAAAACGGGACCCTCCAAGACCTAGTGCCTAGAATGACTAGTGGGACAGTAGCAACATATGAGCCAAGTTGTGTAACATAAGTTTAGATTTACCACTTAGTACCTAGGTTCCCCTGACCAAAGAAAATTAAAGGTGAGTGATCAAGAACTCCAAGATCAATATATGATTCATAAACAATAAATCTCCCTCACCTCCATCACTCTCATATCAAACACCCCTGAGACATATTATAAATCCATAAATTAGAGAAAGATCATTTCCTAAATTGTTATTAACAAATATTTGATAATTATAAATGAATCATATAAGGGGTAACAAACACCCTAGATAAATATTGGGGAAATTAGGTCTAATATCATAGAACATCAACCCATTTTTATTTTGATAGAAAATGTAACCTGGTAGAACCGATGGCCCAACTAGAAACACACTATGCCCCCTTTTACTAATGCAGATACCCTAGGATTCCCTATGAAAAAACTGACAAGGAGAAACCACCCCAGGTTCTAGACCAGGTAAAATCAATAATGAACACAATCAAGAGAAAAGTCATTAACACCCCCAAAATAATCATCACTCATACTGTGCAACCAAAGAGGTACCAAAACAAAACACCTAGTAAGGATTTACTGAAGGTACAACTGTACCAACTCATAGAGAATAAGTTCCAAGGTCTTCATCGAAAGATTCATGATTAATAATCAAGAGGATACATCAAATTATAAACACCTCATCTACCTTAAACATATAAAATAAAACTAATACTCACCAATCCAACTATCTAACCATAGATCATGAGTCTAAACTACAAGACTCAAGATGATTCCCAAGAAAATCCACTAGAGGGAAATGACCTAGAATAATCCCAAGGCACACCACTAAGAGTAAGGATAAAAAAATATTGTATATTTAGAGACTAAGAATTTTTAATACTAAAAATTGGTAAATATACCTAAATACCAAAATTCAACCTTTTCACTAGATCTTTCAGGAAGGTTTAAAATAAAAGTGTGAGATATAAACATTAACACGGTCAACTCTACAAAATCGCATCAAATAGTCTAAAAATAAAATAAGGGACAAATCTAATCACATAATTTAGTAAAAATGAATGAATATTTTAAAACTAAAGAACCCTTAGAAAAGACTCCTAAAAACCATTTCAAAATCACAACCCAAGCCCATACCTGACTTGGTTAGTTCAAAACATTCCCAAAACTGATTTCAAAATACAATTTAGTTAGTTTTAAAAAAGTATTCCAAAAACACCTTGTCAAATTAAAAAACAATAACATATTGAAGTAATTTCAAACCATTCCCTAAGAGGTCAAAACCCAACAAAACCCAAAATCTAGTTTTTGAAAAACAATGGATTCCCTTAAAATAAGAAGCCGATTTTTTAAAAAAAAACTATCATTATTTTCTTGAAAACAAAGAAAACCCATCACACTACTATTTTAAAAGTAAAAATTTTGTAACCTCTTGAATATTTTAAAATTGAATCCCACTTTTATAATTTAACATAATTTTCAAAGCCCTATTACCCACTTAAACCATTAAAAACACCATGTGTACTAAATTAAAAAATCAATCACACTTAAAAAACTTTCCTTATTCAAAAAAGTTTCAACTAGTTTAAAACAAAAAAACATTCCTAATTACACATAATATCTGCCATTTTAAAACATTTCATGAAACAAATATCATTTTACAAATATTACTTAAGTCCTTGTTTCAAAATAAAAACATTTTTTTATTTTTCATGAAATACATTTTTCACACATGAAAAAATAATTTCACATCTCCAGAAAAATCTCATAAATGAAGGAATTATATAGAAACCAATTAAAATATGATTGAATGATACCAACATATCATATGAACCACCAAGAATCATTCCCGTCTATCTTAATACACTAGAAACTATAATCATCATGGGGTATAAATAGAAAAACCAATTAAGTTATTGAGTGATGCATGTCTTGGCCACATGGTTGATTTCCACAATCTAATCATGAAATTTTCCCCAGAACATGTTTGAAACTAAGCACTTGGTTACTGCATGGTTTTTTTGGCCCTAAAATCTAACGTCACATATGGTTTCTCTTTTCCATATTTTTACCAAATCACCAAATTTTACCCCCATGGAAAATCAAGCTATTACAACGAGGTTCAAAGCTCCACCTCCAAAGGAATCAAATCACATTACAATAAATCCATCCAATGGATAAAAATATATATAAAAAAATATTGACTTATCATGGAAACTCAAGGATCAAAGTGAGAAAGAGCTTGTGGAACTCTCCCCACATCTACCTTTCATGTTCCAATAATAAATTCTAACTCTGTTTTACCATGAAACACCCAAATAAGATATGATATCTTGAGAAACATAGGATCCCAAATGAAAACTAACCTCTGATTACATTTATAATAAATGAGGACAACGTTCAATCTAAACCGATACTCGACCTGATTTTCTAATGGGCTAAAGGTTATTCTTGATCCCCATGGGCATGAAAATTGTTCATGGGAATTAAATAAATATACATGGGAATGATTTTACCCTTAAATTCGAGTTAAATCACAATGGATTTGTGCAAATAATATTTGATATTTTCCATTCATAAATCAAAGATGCATGAAAAATCAAATTGGATGAAAAAAGAAAAAAGATATACAAATTTATCCACTATAAAGTAAGTTTAATCTCACTTATAACCCTGTAAACTAGATCACCTACAAACAAATCTAGGTTCCAATCTAACATCAATAGATACAATGAAATATACCAATTACCAGAACTAAAAATATGTAAAGGCCTTCTTGGATTATGAAACAATGTAAACTAAATAAAATAAAATAGACTAAACTCTATGTGACTATAGGCCACTAGAATGTTATAATATAAAAAAAATCCACAAGTGTGGATATAATATGAACCAAAACCTTAAAATGATATATAATGTAGTCATGAGTATATAAATTCTTAGTAGGACAAACCAATCTTTTCACATGCCCAAATTTTAATCCTAAATCCATTTTAAAATATTTTTAAATATAAATAAAATATTGGATTTTCAAACAGAAGTTCATGTAGAACCAATATAAAAACCCAGTTTATAAACTATAATTTAAGTTTTATTAAATTAAAAAATCACATTAAAAATATTCCACTATGCTATGAAACTTCAAAACTAAAAAAATATTTCTAAAATCAGCTTTTAAAACCCAACACATGAGTATTTAATTCAATAGTGGTTTTCCAAACATCTTTGAAAAAAATTTAAAAGGAAAAAACCCATGAACATGGGTAGAAAACACAAAAAGTGGTGCCCATAGGTCCAAATATAGACAACATAGATATACACAAGATATTGGTGGCAAAAAAATACTAGTAATGGGGGATAACATAAGAATAAGATACGTATCCCCATTTTAATATACCAATAATGAAGTAAGAGTGTCATGGGATCTACCCTACAACCATAAGTGTGACGAATATAACTTGAAATATTTATCAGGGAACAACTTTTAGAGTATAATCAGTCCAAACATCCACAATCCATCAAACTAGAAATCACTGAACTCTTAGAAAATGGTACCCTGTAGAGACCCGTATCTTGACGTACATTGACATTACATTACTTTTGCGGAATACTTAGTACATAACAAAAACACACACACAAGGATCGTAATAGTTTAGTGTCTTTGGAAACTCGGAATATAATCTTCTAATCGTGGTGAAAGATCTTCAAAATCTCCCATAAAGATCTTCCTTTTTTTTAACCTAAAACCTTTCTTTATATGCTGGGGAAAAGAAAACATAAAAGGGTGAGCTCAAATGCTCAGTAAGGGTATACAAAAGAAATAAAAATCATATCATATCTTTTTGAAAATCATAACCTGCAAAAGAGATCATAATATCTTAACATGGAACAAATCATAGAAGTGAAAATGAGATCACCATAATCATAACATGAAACTTGAAACTTTGTGGCATGCACACATAATCATGGAAAATCATTTCTTGTTAGTCATGACTCATTGCCAAGACTATCTTAGTGGACAAAGTCCCTTTTTGAATCGAGTAACCCTCGTTTCAGTCCTGTTTCACTGAACCGGTATAACCTACCGTTCAAGTCCTGTCTATCTCATGAGATATAAAATCTTTACCCAATGAATTGGAGGGAGATATAGGTCCCACCCATCTTATAATGAATCCTTTATTATGTGTGCCACATAATCATAAATCATAATTCATCGCATAACCCATGTAATAAAAATGGGATTCTTAAACAACATGACATCATAAAACAATTCATATAAGATAAAGGAATTCATAAAAATGTTTCCATCACAACATAATCAATATACATGTAACAATAGGGATAAAAACAGAACCCTTTTATTATCTTAGATGGAAAATAATTTTGAAAATCACTTGAACTCCATTCTTGAGGAAAATATCCTTTCTTCTTCAAAAACATTTTTTCTTTCATAACATGTCATACATCTTTAAAATAAAAGAATTTGATTAAAAATAAACTTGAAAACTTGTAAAGGAAGCTTCTATGAAATAATGTTTTAAAAATCCATTCATGCCGTATAAGTTAAAAAAATTATAAATAAAATATAATTATGTAGGAAATATTTTTATCTTTCTAATGAATGTTTATAGTCGAATTTATCTTATGTATAACCCCATATTAAAAATGTTTTAGTTATTAAACTTTGATTTTAACTATTTTAACTATTCATTAAATAATATAATATTAAATGTCATAATCTAATCCAAGTGGACCTAAATGGTCATATTATATTCATAAGGTTGTTTTTGGTTGAATTACACTTATCCAATAGAATTAGGACATGTGTTAGGGTAATAGTAATATCATATTTACCCTTAGTTACCCTATTTACTATTAACCGTGGTAAAAAAAAAAGTAAAAAGTTACTATTCACCAAAAATTATTTTCATCTCATTGAACCACATTTTACTTACTGACATCAACCGTGTCTCTCGGATTTTTGAAATTCCATTCACAGAAGCGGTAAAATTAAGATTTATGAAGAAATTAATTTTTTAACTACCACTTAGTAGTTTCACTATTCATCAAAAATTGATGTTTTTCAGAACAATGCCAAAATTTCATCCTAAGCTATATTTCATATTCCGAATTCAAAAATGAAGCCTATTTTACCAAATTCATATCATAGAATTTTCATTAATTAATTTTATAATTAAATCCCGTTGTTAAAACAAATAGCGTGTTTTTAAGAAACAATATCTATCAAAAGATTGACACTTGATTATGTCTGGTTTAAATGTGAAATTACATACAATGACCAACATTGTATTAAATTGTAAAAATATATTCTAAATATACTTTAAAATCACTCAAATTAATAATTTATCACTATTAATTATTTCGATTAAAAAAGTTGTTTTTAATTATAATTTAGTAATTTTCACTATTCATCAGAATATGAAAGTTATCCGAAAAGTACCAAAATTTCACCTTAGGCTAAATTCGATACTCCGAATCCAAAAATGAAGTTCATTTTGAAAAATAAGATTTACAGAGTTTTAAAAAGTGGTTATTACTATTCATAACGGCTAGTTTTAATAATATTTTAATAGCATATCGTTGTTTAGTGAAACTCGGTATTGCGTATTACACACGCTATCGAGGAAGGTCGTGATTGCGTGTAATGCAAGGCAAGTCAAGGATGCGTGTTGTGCAAGCTCCTTTTGGTGTAGCGTACAACACAAGACATTAATAAAATTAAAAAGAATATTTTTTTATAAAATCTTGGGCTGTTACATTCTACCCCCCTTAAAATGAATTTCGCCCTCGAAATTCGTCGGGGTTATAAATGGTTTACTATTCGAAAGTTTCTTTAATAGAAACCCACATCGTAAAAAGGAATATCAAAACCAATCTTTAAAAACAAAAGTATGAAACGTAACGGTTACCCAAATAAACTAATCATTGGGTTTCCACATAGGTGAAAATATGGATATGGAAGAGAAATCTAACCATCATGTTCTGATGGAGAGTGGTAGAGAAAATGGCTATGGAAAAGCCAGTAATCACAAATCCATAGATTTGTGATGATATAAGGTACCATCTGATTCATCAGGTATAAGATCACTAGGACAACATTTTTGGTTTTCAAGATCATTTCCCTAAAGTTGAAAATTTGAATTAGAATAAATACTTACTTTATTTTGGTACAATCTCACTGTTGTTCGTGCCTTGAACAATTTCCACTTCATCTCTTAAATAAATGAAGTTGAATTTGTTATTCGTGAAGTGTTAGCAGATCATGTGATAGAATGACTGTTCATTCCATCTGTCTCAAACAAAAGGTTAGCAAAAGTTATTAAATATACATAAGTCATTCTATAGTGAGATTAATCATATATGGTTCCTAAAATGGACTTATACTTCATATATCATACTGCTTAATATAATAAAACTAGTTTCTACTAAACAGGGACTTCCTATAGGTCAGTGGTAGGCGATAAAGGCCAGTCGCACTTCGGTTGTGGGTTCGATTCCCACAGCCTTGTCCGAAGCGATGGGCTGTCGCCCGTCCTGCAGGTTGTCCTTTTTCCAAAACTATATAACATCCCATCAATAATATCGAAAAAAACAAACAATACTAACTTATGTCCAACATAATCCATTCCAATCTTTTAGGCTTATCCATAATACTGCAGTCGACTCTCATAATATAGTGAAAATGATTACCAGAGATTTAACACCATTATCGATCCCCATATATCATAAGATATGTTTTGTTGGTCACATTCCAAACATTCAAAGTCCTTAATCGTGTATTCTCTTGAATACCTTAGTGAAAACATGAATGCAGTTAAAAGTTAACACTTTTCACATACCAAAATCCTCAAAATTTTATATACTCAAACTTAGTCCTTATATCAATCATGAGCTCATGAATACTGTTAAACATTTCATTTTCTCGTTTTCCCTTCATTATGCGCATAATATCTCAATCACTTTGAATACCACATTAGACCAATACATAAATATTCCAATATTCCAAGATACAACATTATTTTGGAATCCCATTACATAAACACTTAATCATTCCACCACATCGTTGTCATATTCAACATTGCCAATAGTGATCGCATGTGACTTCCCTTTGTCCTTTGCCTTAAGCGGTTGCTCATGTCGATCATCACTAACCCTTGGATTAGGGCATTTATTAGCATAATGCCCCATTTCCTTGCACTTGAAGCATTGAAGTGTTGGTTGTACGTTCTCTGCAGTGTTTGCTTTATTCACTTCATTAGAATCCCATTTTCCATTACTTCGACACTCAGCTGCTCGATGACCTTATTTTCCACACTTAAAACATTTTCTAGTCCCTTTAAGACAATCTCCACCATGCTTCTTTCCACACTTTGTGCATAAGGAAACATTCATCTTCTTTTCACCATTATTTTGAGTTTTCTCCTTGAACTCCATCTTTCGTTTCTTGTCAAACCCATGAGATGGATATGTAACACCAACTTCCATTTCTACCTTGATAGCACAACGCACAATTTCTTCATAGCTACTGAAGTCTCTTATAGCTAATGCCCTTCGAAGACTTGGTTTTAAGCCACTGAAAAATCGATCAACTTTACTTTCAGGTTGGATGATAATACCAGAAGCGTACCTTGCAAGTCTTGTAAAATTTTCTTCATAGGTACCAACAGATTCATCATCCCTTTGCTTCAGTTCAAGAAACTCTTTCTCCATCTTTGTTCGGAGAATACGAGGGAAGTACTTATTGAAAAATAAGTTCTTGAACTCGTCCCATTCCATAGACTCAATTTCATCCCTTTGCCTCGTATTCTTAATAAGATTCCACCATTGATCAGCATCTCCTTCCAAACGATACACTGCTAGGATGACTTTATCATGTTCAGAACATTGAAGAACTGAAAATATCTTTTCAGTAGTACTAATCCATTGTTCAGCAGCTAATGGATCAGTAGACCCACTGAAAGAAGGTGGACGCTGCCTCATGAAGGATTCAAAAGAATGTTGCTCCTTCCTTTTCTCGTTTGGAAGTCCTGCATGATTCATAGCTTGAGAAAGTTGTGTGAGCATGGCTACAAGATTTTGCATTCCGGCTCCCATATCGTTTGGTTGCTCAGGGGGACAATCATTGCATTTCCCATCACATTCCGCATTAACACGGTTCCTTCGGGTTCTAGCCATCGTCAAAAACCCCAAAAGAATAGTATGAGAGGCAAAAATCATGCTAGGGAAAACAACATACTAATGGGGTAGTACCCTCAATATCTAACATCTTAGGTTAAATTCGAAGATCGTTAGCGCAATTCTAGGACTATAACCTATACGTATACTTAACCTTAGAGACATCCCTTGACATACCTTAGAAATATCTCTAGGGATCTCACTAACGTTTTCGCATCCTAGTTTCCAAAGGTTGACTAAACCTTTCCTCTGATACCAACTGTAGAGACCCGTATCTTGACGTACATTGACATTACATTACTTTTGCGAAATACTTAGTACATAAAAAAAACACACACACAAGGATCGTAATAGTTTAGTGTCTTTGGAAACTCGGAATATAATATTCTAATCGTGGTGAAAGATCTTCAAAATCTCCCATAAAGATCTTCATTTTTTTTTACCTAAAACCTTTCTTTATATCCTGGGGAAAAGAAAACATAAAAGGGTGAGCTCAAATGCTCAGTAAGGGTATACAAAAGAAATAAAAATCATATCATATCTTTTTGAAAATCATAACCTGCAAAAGAGATCATAATATCTTAACATGGAACAAATCATAGAAGTGAAAATGAGATCACCATAATCATAACATGAAACATGAAACTTTGTGGCATGCACACATAATCATGGAAAATCATTTCTTGTGAGTCATGACTCATTGCCAAGACTATCTTAGTGGACAAAGTCCCTTTCTGAATCGAGTAACCCTCGTTTCAGTCCTGTTTCACTGAACCGGTATAACCTACCGTTCCAGCCCTGTCTATCTCATGAGATATAAAATCTTTACCCAATGCATTGGAGGGAGATATAGGTCCCACCCATCTTATAATGAATCCTTTCTTATTTGTGCCACATAATCATAAATCATAATTCATCGCATAACCCATGTAATAAAAATGGGATTCTTAAACAACATGACATCATAAAACAATTCATATAAGATAAAGGAATTCATAAAAATGTTTCCATCACAACATAATCAATATACATGTAACAATAGGGATAAAAACAGAACCCTTTTATTATCTTAGATGGAAAATAATTTTGAAAATCACTTGAACTCCATTCTTGAGGAAAATATCCTTTCTTCTTCAAAAACATTTTTCCTTTCATAACATGTCATACAACTTTAAAATAAAAGAAGTTGATTAAAAATAAACTTGAAAACTTGTAAAGGAAGTTTCTTGGAAATAATGTTTGAAAAATTCATTCATGCCGTATAAGTTAAAAAAAAATTCTTCGTACTTTTGTCGGAAAAGTGAAAAAGTACCTCGTACGAAAAACGACAAAAGATTCCTTTCATACATATTACTAAAAACTCACCGAAGGGTAAAAATGGATTTAAACAATTGTAGGTGGATGGAAATAATATTACATACTTATGAAACAAGGATGTGGATGATAAAATACACCCCAGTAAATACTTACGAATAAAAAATCTCGGATAAAAATGAGATTGTGATATTTCCCTTACCTTAGGTCCGATTTGCTTCGTATGTGTCCGAACCTCCTCTTCTTTGAAGCGCCTCTTTGATACCTCCTCTTAGGGCACTAAAATTGGTCTTTGAGGAAGACCAGAACCTCTAGGATGTTTCTAGGGAAGTGGAGAAGAGATTTTGGCAGGGGTTGGCCGAGCTTGAGTGCTCAAATTGGTGTGAGGAGGAGGGGGAGGAGGTGTCCTTTTATAAGGGAGGAGAGGGGCACCTTAGGAATATCTCAAAATATTATTTTATATTAAAGTCAAAATCGGTTTATAATGGTTCCAAAGGGTCTTATTTCGAAGATAAAGTGGGGATGGGTCGAAATCCTATCAACCAATAGGATTTAGACAAGTTTAGGTTATTATTTTAACCTTATCAATTAGATTTAACTCTAAGTTAAATAATTTAACTTTTACCGTGTCTTTTTGTTTTCTTTCAGTATATGGTTAATACACTTACTATAACATGCCAAACGAACCCCAAATTGTATATTATTAATAAATATATCCTTATCTAAGTCATTTGGCCGAACCTTAGATTTTTAGGAATAAAATAACAATTAATAATATAATATTGGATTTAAAAACTATTTTGTGTCAATTTTGACACTATTTGATATATGATTTTTGTGAAAGTCATAACAGAATTATATGTTCGAACCAAGTTGATTAAATCAACACTAATATATCATAGGAACCTAGAAAATTAGTTTAAGTCATAAAAAGTCTCAAATTACATTCATTTGAGCATTTATAACATCAATTATGTTAATATTTCCTTAAAAGGGTAATTACTGCATCATCGTTGTGTCATATATAAATTAATTTATTTAAAGTCTAAAAATTATAAATAAAATATCATTATGTAGGAAATCTTTTTAGCTTTCTAATGAATATTTATAGTCGAATTTATCTTATGTATAACCCCATATTAAAAATGTTTTAGTTATTAAACTTTGATTTTAACTATTTTAACTATTCATTAAATAATATAATATTAAATGTCATAATCTAATCCAAGTGGACCTAAATGGTCATATTATATTCATAAGGTTGTTTTTGGTCGAATTACACTTATCCAATAGAATTAGGACATGTGTTAGGGCAATAGTAATATCATATTTACCCTTAGTTACCCTATTTACTATTAACCGTGGTAAAAAAAAAGTAAAAAGTTATTATTCACCAAAAATTATTTTCATCTCATTGAACCACATTTTACTTACTGACATAAACCGTGTCTCTCGGATTTTTGAAATTCCATTCACAGAAGCGGTAAAATTAAGATTTATGAAGAAATTAATTTTTTAACTACCACTTAGTAGTTTCACTATTCATCAAAAATTGATGTTTTTCAGAACAATGCCAAAATTTCATCCTAAGCTATATTTCATATTCCGAATTCAAAAATGAAGTCTATTTTACCAAATTCATATCATAGAATTTGCATTAATTAATTTTATAATTAAATCCCACTGTTAAAACAAATAGCGTGTTTTTAAGAAACAATATCTATCAAAAGATTGACACTTGATTATGTCTGGTTTAAATGTGAAATTACATCCAATGACTAACATTGTATTAAATTGTAAAAATATATTCTAAATATACTTTAAAATCACTCAAATTAATAATTTATCACTATTAATTATTTCGATTAAAAAAGTTGTTTTTAATTATAATTTAGTAATTTTCACTATTCATCAGAATATGAAAGTTATCCGAAAAGTACCAAAATTTCACCTTAGGCTAAATTCGATACTCTGAATCCAAAAATGAAGTTCATTTTGAAAAATAAGATTTACAGAGTTTTAAAAAGTGGTTATTACTATTCATAACGGCTAGTTTTAATAATATTTTAATAGCATATCGTTGTTTAGTGAAACTCGGTATTGCGTATTACACACACTATCGAGGAAGGTCGTGATTGCGTGTAATGCAAGGCAAGTCAAGGATGCGTGTTGTGCAAGCTCCTTTTGGTGTAGCGTACAACACAAGACTTTAATAAAATTAAAAAGAATATTTTTTTATAAAATCTTGGGCTGTTACATACCCCCTCTAAGAAATTGTTCATAGAATGACTTTTTTTACACTCAAAATGTGTGAACTAACTAGTGTTACATAAATTTAGATCTTCCACATAGTAACTCGGTTCCCTTGACCAATTAAATATAGAGGTGAGTGAAAAATCAAGCCAATATTTTCACAGGTCCTAAGTAATTAATCTCCCTCACCTCCATCACCCTCAAATTGAACATCACTAATACATATTATACATCAATCGATTGAAATCCAGTGGGTATTACAAGCATTAAACAATAGGATTTCAAAAGAGACATCTGATACTTAACCATAAAATTTGGCTCAAAATGGTGTTGATTTTTTAATTTCAAAAAATATACTTTTATCATCCTTTATAAATCAATTAAAACCACACACAATATTTAAATTTCAAATCTTCCCTTAAAAATCATGGATTTCCTCTTTGAAATCCAAAATAAGACCAATGGTCTTCTACTTTCCATAAAATTTTTTTAAAGTGACATTAAGGAATTTTAAAAATGGGAATAACAACACACTCATTTCAATAGAAATTTGAAATTCATAAAATAACCCCTTTGTAAATTATTTCAATTCCATCAATTCATTATAAAAAAAATCTCCCTTAAAAGCATAGTTTTCACCCTTTGAAAACCAAACAAGATTAAAATTTTATACACACTATTCAAACTGCTTGAAATGCCTAAAATTTTATTCAAAGTGAGATTAATAAATTTTATCAACACTTTCCATATTCTACTTTGACTTTAAATTCCAAGTAAAATCTTTTAGAATTCACTTTGAAGACTGAACACCCTTTAAAATCTCAAAATCCACTCATAGAGGCCATTCATGAAATTTTAGAATCACATGGTATGTATGTATTAATAAAACATATTTTAAACTTAGATTTAAAGATTTAAAACCATTATCATTCCATACAAATGATAAAAAAGTAAAATTTCATTCTTAGAAACACATCAAACACATGAAATACCATCATTTAAAAATTAAAACAAGAATCAAGAACATAATCAATCAATAGTTCTACAAATAAATACTAGGTAATGATGAAAACCTACCTTAAATAAATTATGAATGGTCCACATTTTCTAATACTTGATGAAGAACCCCCAAAAATGGAATTAAAAAATATAGAAGCACTGAAAACACAAAAATTAGACAACTAGAAAACCTTAGGGGTTGAAATAATCATGAACAGTAAGGCATGGGAAGAAAAAATGGAAAAAATTAGGTATAATAGAATAATAGTCCTTACCTTAGATAATCCACCAATAATTTCCAACAAATTGGATGTAAATTCCATGTACAGTGAAGGCTAGAAGAGATGTAATAACATGCATAAGAGGGGGTTCATCTTTGGGTGTTGTGTGTTATGGAGAGCTGAAAATAAGGAGAAAACCCCCTAAAATAAATTAAAGGGAAACTATAAATTTCTAGAAATTTTATTTCATAGTAACCCCCATAGTCTACTAAATCACACAGTACCTATACAACCTACACAAGACTCCACCCAAACACCTTACACAATTTCCCTTAAAACCCCACACAGATTAAATAGTCATTCTATAAATGTGAAAAAATTCATGGGTAAATAGAAGTCAGATGTTTACTCCCAACCATAAAAAATTCATGTGAAACCCAATTTTTTTCCAAAAATTTATATCCCATGATAGAAGCTACTATAATTTAATTTAACATGTGACATTTAAAAAACATTTTCTCTAAATTTGAATGATAAATGAATTCTCAGTTAAGTTATACTTTGAAAAAACTTCTTGGGGGATCTTGTATCTTTTACCAAGACCATCCTTTCATTTAACATTACTAAAATCCCTTAAAGTAATCTAATTTAGTATATGAATATACCTATAGATTCTACTTAGATTAATTCATGCTGACGATCCAGAATAACTTTGAAAGATTTGTATCTTTCATTTTTTATAGGTTTAATTATCTAAATATCAATTATTGACTGTGTAATGAACTATCGTGGGATGACACAACATGTAACCTAATCCAGCTCACCACTAGGCCAGAAGGGAATTCCTGACCTCCACAGGTTAAAATCTTGTACTTGTGTCATAATAATTCACTTTTGGGAGTGGTTTAATGATCATATAATAGAATAAAAATGTTTAGGAAATAAAATGATTAATCAACTAATCATGGTATAAAAAATGAACATCCTTAAAAAACTAAAAAATAGAAATATATATCGTAGAAGCAAGTACAAGAAGAACAAAATATAAATATCCCAAACCGGTGTGGTTGATACAACATCGCAAAATAAAATGAAACTAAAAGAAAACTAATATTACTAAAAGTGAGATCTGTTTATCCACCACATCCACACATCCTCCCAATAACCAATGAAATTCCAACAAACTGAAATGAGAACTAGGAACCTGAGTGAAAACTAAGAAACTGATTACACACCTAAACACCGGTGTATATATAGGGTGTGAGATAAACATGTGAAGTAAGTACTCACTGAGTATTACATGGAATTTACATCATAACAAAATTCATAAAAAATATAGTTTAAACATAACGTATTTTTTTTTCCACATGTGAGTATTAAGAAAATCATGTGGCATGATATAAGAACACCATAAAAATAGTCAACCCTTCTAAGTAAAACTAGGATGGACAAATAATTTGATTAAACGTTTTAAAAACTATAGAAGTAGGTAGTATAAAACTATTTAAGAAAATCATGTTAACCATTTATTCCCCCTTTCAAAACCTTTCCTGAAAATATAATTTTCATATTACACCTCATTGAATACCAATTTTTCTTAAAACCTATTTATGAAAAAGTAAATAATTTTTTAGACCAAACATTCCAAACCATTATAGAAATCCATTTGAAATTAAAATAAAATACTAACAAAAAAGGTTATAAGATTACAATTGGCACTAAGATATCAATAAATTAAAAATAAAAGTAAACTTAATGAATCATAAGTGCCATAGAATTGATAAAGGGGAACAAAAAAAGTATAGGATAGGGATCCACTATAATATCTAAAGAAAGACTTAAGAATCATGGGAATCATCCTAAGACTCAATTAACATGATATAAATTGTATATATGATCCAACATATGACAATAAAGAACATATCCATCCAATAATTCCTATCAAACTAGTTAGTCCCTATAACTATCCCAAGAGCGTTCAAGCTTCCATGGGCTTGTAAAACATCTAATTAGAAATTATCATATCTGAACATGCCACATTAACAAATTATATCACAATATAAACTAGGGGTTTCAATTATCTATATCCCCACTTAAACGAATAATACTCACATTACATGTGAAACAATGGTGGTGAGCAATAATAGGACAAGATTTAATCACATGATAGAATTTCAAGCACTAAAATTAAATGCCATATCACCTTCTACAGCCTCCCAAGAAATATCCCCTTTCACATCCATATATAAGAATAACATATAGAGATAGTAATAATAAACATCTCCCAAGGGGTTATAAGCCATAATAATTATAACAATCATTTGGGCTCAATCGATGGATTCACATGTTTTAGAAAAAAACACTTTATAGGTGTAAAACAACATTTCACAGAGAAACATGGGATTCTAAGATATTTCAAAAACCCTTTGGAATTCAATTTTAAGATATTCATTGAAACCAAATAATCAAAACATCATTTGAAATTTATTTTAAAACCAACAATATTTCTATAATTCTCTTTTTAAAACATGTCAAAGCACAATTGAAACCGAACAGTCTCAAAATAATTTAAAACAAGGGGATAAGTCCCATTTTTTTAAAAAACCCATTAAAAAATAGCACATAAACTTCAATGATTAAAATAGTGTTCAAAAATCCTTAGAAACATTTAAATACCTTTAAAGGATCCACTTGGTAATTTTGGAAAATTCTTGGCACTCAACAATCTATACGAAGTGTTGTAAGAATTTTAAGATAATTTCCAACCCGTAAAAGGTATGATATTAGACAATAATTATATAAAAAATAAATTAAAAACATCTAAGAAAATTATGGCATGAATTATAATTAAATTCCAAATAAAAACCAGCGTCATTTGAGCTGGAAGTCATCCAAAACATATTGTATTCAGTAGTGGATACACAAAAAAGTAAAGAGAATCGACCAAAAACCACTAAATACCCAAAGAATGCTCATTAAGACCATCATAATCACTTATCCCTTCCTATACTATGTTCATGGTTCTCCAAAGAAATGAAAATTGAAGGATATGGAAAGTAGAAGGGACTGGAGTAGGAAACAAGTAGACAATTACTAGTAATTCACTTGAAATCAATAGAGGAGGACAAAAATCCATAAGAGTATAGAAATAGCACAAAAAATACATACATTTATTTGGATAAGAAATAGAGGAGAAATATTTTCATATAAATATTTTAAAATCTTAATGATAAATGAGGAATTTTACTTTTAAGTGGAAACTAGGAAATCTATATAGTTTATCTATAAGGTTTTCCAAACTGTGTGCTGACTATGTAAATTGAACTGGCTAGGTAAAATGGTGTCACACCATTTGGATGCATGGTTTACAATCCATGTATTGACTGTGCCAAACCACACTGTAAAAAATAGTATAGTTGTAGAATGGATTCGTCTAACCATGTACAAGCCATGTTCCATTTACTATAAACATTAAAGATCCTAGAAGATTTATTATTAGATTCACATGATTTGGTCTGAAACATGCATTACTCATGAAGAAAAAATGTGTATTGAACAAAAAATTACTTAAAACCTCATTTCTAAAGGGTAACTACATGGTATCCCCTAAGTCATTCATGAAAAGTATACATATAGAAAATATTTTAATATTTCCATGTTTCAAGATGAAACTTTCTATAAATGTAAATTTCCCCCAAAATAAAATAAAATAATATAAAAATAAATAACAGTGACATGTGGATTTCATATAATGTGTCGATAATATATAACATTTTTTGAACAAAAACATTTAAATACACTTTTTGGTATATCCTTGAAAACTAGTTATCAAAGAATTATCTTTCCACAACTGGGTATGAACCTGATATATTATACTCATTATTTATTAATGATATTAGATATCTATGACTCAAGTATTATTGAATTATTAAGAAAGTTTAGAATACTATAACAAAATTCATTCCAAAATAAATAATATCTATTTATGTCTAATAGAACACTGTGATTTATTTTTTCATAACAATCAATATAAATAATAGTTCCACTTGAATTGATCCACTTGGCAGTATGAAGTAAGGTGTTTTTCATTAACGACATAGAAATCACACTTTCTTAAGTAATGAGATAACACACCTTAATAATTATAATGTTCATTCCATTGTTTCAAAATTATAATACAAATATGAAAAATTACATGTTATGATGAATATACCTGAAGTAGATGAAACTATTTTCTTCTTATTCAATTCATTATCGTTTATTATTCGAAGGAGTTTTCTAGCTACATGAGAGGAAAATATCCACCTATTCTCCTCAATATCATTCAATCCTTTATCTCTTAGAAAGGAGTTGTAAATTTACCATTTAATTCCTAATTTTCATGGGTTTTTCAACTTAGACTTTAATTTTTGATCGCTAAATTGACAAGGAACGTAGTTCATTCAAAACCCTTATCTACCTAAATAAGCGTAGATAAAATATTCATGAGTAGTCCATTAATATTTTTAATTATATAAATCCTGATGAATATCAAGAACCTAAAAGGTAAGGATGATAAAATTATATTAATGTATAACCACTTATCTAAATAAAATCCTAGTTTTACAAGATGATTAATTTATTTAAATACTTTGAAAGAATAATCACTTAGTTGAATACCCCCGTAACACCCCAAGATTTTAAAAGAAAAAAAATTAAATTCTATAGTATAAAGGACACAAAAACTTAGCTTATATTGTGTTACATGAAACACAACGTTAATCTTGTGTTTCACATAACACTAATTTTATCTTGGATTACACACAACCCCAAGATTTTTTTTCGATAGTGTATTCCACAAACAACACCAAACTTAAATAATCAATAATATATTTTAACATTATAACATAGTTGTTAAATTGGTGGATATAAATAGAATTAAATAATTTATGAAATATATATATATATATATATATTACTCAATGTAAATTATTAATAATTTTTTATTGAATATTGAATCAATTTCTAGTAATGCTATTTTATTCTTCAAATTTTTTTTTTGTTCAAAAATGATTTTTATTGATTTTCATGAAAAAATATTATTATAATTGTTTGAAAATTTTAAAAAGTTCATTTGAAAAAACCGTAATTTTTTTAATTGTAATATCAAAATTTACTTTGGATTATTTTTTTTTGGAATTTTCTGAAAATATTGATTTTTTGGTGAATAGTGAAAATACCGATTTTCATAAAAAGTATTTTATTTTCCATAAATTATGTAATTTTAATGTCCCAATATTTTTTGAATTTGTTTTCAAGTAACAAAATTATTATTTAGTTATGTTTAATTACCTTCATTTATTTTAATCAATTTTAAATTATTTTTTAGTTTAAGATTGTGTTTAGGGTTTAAGAACGAGTTTTTTTCTAAAAACTATTTTACAATGCATAATGTTTCCCCATTTTAATTAATTTAAATAATACATAATGGGGAATTTTTTAATTTCCATTTATAGTATATATTTAATTAAATTTTAATTGAGTTTTATATAATGAATATTATTATTCAAAGAGTTAATATAGAGTCAACTTTTTCTAAAAAAATACTCTTCTTAAAAACTTGTTGCTTCACAAAAACTATGAGATTAATATTAAATTAAAAATTTCAAGTTCTTTGAATTAGATTTGGAAAAAGTAATTCCATATTTTTGATCATCAAAATTTATAATGTATAATAAGTTCAATTTAATTTTTCACCAAAGTTATTAATGAAAAATATTAAAATTAATCACAACAAATATGGTAAAAATGAGAATTACCAAGTGACCAAACATTAAACTTAAGGGAAAAAATGACCCTGAAACATTTCAAGAACCCATTTTATGGACATATTTCTACCATATCTTTCATATTCTCTATTTTTTATACATTATTGGATCCTCTTGACTTGGAATTTTTTGTGTGTAATTACCTCTTTCTAAACTTCACAAGTTTGCCACTCATTCCACTTATAAAATCCCCCTATCCTCATCTATTCGAACCTATAAATACATTTGATAGGAAAATAAGTATAAAAAATAACTTCTAAAATTTTATCCTCTAATCATATAATCCTTACATTGGGTATAAATCCTTCCAAGGAAGGCCTTTGGTGCAAACCAAAAGAATTTTTCCGAAGAAGAGGCGACATTCATCAACATGCATTTTTGTTTTATTAATTTATACATCCACTTAAATTATTATTATAAAATTTTTATATAATAAAATTTTTATCCTATATATAATGGGATTTTTTTATATTAAGGGTATGTTATACACACACACACATCCACAAAATGGGTTTTTAAATCATCATTCATTTGTACGACAGACTATCGTCCTAAGCAATGATGTCATTTGTTTTCATTTACCACCTCTCATTGTTGGAAATAATGATGGAAATAATATTTATATATGATATTTATGAAATTTTTAACATTATTATACCAGTTCATTTTATATATCATATACACCATTTTTACATTCCATACTAAAGGGGATGTGATAACGTTAATCGTGTGTACGATGGTGGTCTACCACATCGTTAAGCAATGTGAAGAATTTTTTACTAACATGTTACATGGAAGGTAATAATGGTAAATATAATGAATATATATTATAGAAAGGAAATAATTTTTATATTCCTGAAATAATTATATCTATGTATATATAATCTATTATTTTCTTCTTAACATTTTATAAACTGAAAAAGTAATAACATCGTCCATGGACTTGTGGACTATAACCTCCTTAATGTTTTATTTTTTCAAAACGAAATCAAAATATTTACATATATAAGTTTATATAATTAAATAATATAGTATTTATGATGTAATGATAATTTTATAAATATAAATGTTACTTACCTTCTTTCCATAATGATCATTGAAATATGGGAATGTTAAACTTGCGTACGTATTCCCTCCATCTCTATGATCGTAATGTTAGTTCATTTTTCACAAATAGATTTAATAATTGGTTTTTAAATTATAATTTATGTATAAATATTATAATTATTTGATGATTATTATTATTAATATGTTTAAATAATGACCACTTTTAAGATATTTGACCTAAGAAAGTCGTTTTTAACACCAAAACCGAATATTGTCAAAGCATCCAACATAAAATTAATTGATTAAGTAATTATATATAACCTATTAATAAGTGAAATAAAATTAATTGTAAATTTGTAAATGGTTATCAAGTAATTAAATAATTTACATATGTTTATTATTCAGGAAGATGATGAACACGCATTACAAATCAAACTCGAGGTAATGGTTTTCTCATCTCACTTTTGTTTCGGTGAGATATATGAAATATTCACCATTTCTTCTTGGTGTGTGGTGTGTATACTACCCGTTAATGTATTGTAATATTATTATAAATATTTTTTTTGATTTAAATATGTATTTTAGGATCTCTCTTTCATGGGGTTTATAGATTCAATGTTACCAAAGTGGTAGGGGATTTTTGTCTCAATTTGCCTTCTTTGAGAAGTATGTTATGTTATACACCTATCTTTTTTTATGAGGTGTATAAAGTGCCCCTTTTATATGTTATCTCATTAATCTAATTATTTTAATGATATTATATGTTTATTTTAATGTCATTCTTTTACAAAGATTAAAATTCAAAGTTACAAAACTAGTATGAGTCATTTATTAGAATCTTATCATTTATCAAGATTGTGTATGATTAAGTGTCGAATGTTGAAATATTATAATTATCATGAAATATATTATCCTATATTTATAAATTTTATATTTAAGTAATTATACCATTTTATAACTCTTTGGTAATTAAAAAATTTGATACAATATTTTTAAGAAAATCTTACTTCATTTATCTCTTGAGTCAGAAATCGGTTTTCCTCAAAAACCAGATTTTTAAATTTTTTCCATTTTTTTGAAAGTTTTCAAATTTTTTTATTAAAGTAATTTTTACCCATATTAAAAAAATGTTTTCAAAGGAATATTCTTGTTTCTTTCTAGTCATGTCACTTTTAAACTTGTTATAGTGAAAAAGAAATGTGTTTTTAATATGTATGACATTTACATATTTACATACCATCATGACCATAATTTATTTTAAGATTCATTTAATAGTTTACATAGTAATTTTTAATGATTTTTTTATTAATATTCATGAAATTCATTGTATTAAAAGTTTTTTTTCAGAGAAAATGATTCTCAAAATTTTTTATTTTTTAAAAAGAGATTCTCAAAATTTAAAGGATATTTTGATCAAGAATGTTTTTAATGATATTTTATTGGTATTTCCATTCATAAAAATCAAAAAAACTTGTTATTACTTATCCTTTATGGGGGATATTTTTTATTGATACCATCACCATTCTTTCTCTCCTTGGATTAAGATTGTTATAAGAATATTTGTATGGAACTTGTTACTTTTACATGGGTAAATAATCTATCAAAGAGATTATCATGGAACCCATTTATTTCCCAAGACTTAGTCATGATTCAAAGATATTTTTATGTAACCCATTTATTTTCCACAGGTTAATCATATTTCAAATGGATTTTAGTGGAACTCATTTCTTTTACATAGGTTAATCATGTTTCAAAAATATTATTATAGAACCCTTTTCTTTTGCACGGGTAAATGAAGTTATGAAAAGAATAAAAGTTGTTTAAATCTGTTTTGATAAAATGAATTATATATGTGATTAATTCATTATTTGGTTCTTAGAAATTATAAATAATGGTTGCACCCCAATAGAACTGGGAGATCTCGTTATATATTATACAATGGGTGCACCTAGATAGCACGTCAATGCATTGGGTAATGATTAAGCACTTTAGTGAGTTATATTGGAAGTTTTATGTATGGTTATTACAATTTTTATGGGTTATGTAAGGGTTATTTTTTGTTTATGTAAGTGTTATTTGAGAAGATGTTCCAAGATAACAATTGGTTTTTTCTATTCTTGTTATGGGTTTATGATGTTTCATTTGATCAAAATTAATATCACAAGGATCATGATTATTGATTCAGATGAAAATTTCATTTTTTAAAGGCTTTTTCAATGTTTTCATGTTTGATGATCCAAGTATTTATGGTTATAAATATTCTTATGTTATACTCATGCACTTTGATTATGTCATCATACCCTTATGATCTTATTATGCTCACAGATGATATACATTTGTCAATTCTTACATTTTCCCGTAGTGAGTAATCTAACTCACCATTTTTATGTTAATTTTTCAAAGGTTTTAAAGAATAAAGTTTAATGGGTTATTTTTAGAAGTTATTTCATATGGATTATGATTATGTATTAATATGAAAAAGAAAATATGGGTTAAGTGGGAGAAATTCTCATTTAGAGTCATGTGAATTGTTTATTTCTGAGTTTTTCCTAATTATCTAAAACTATAAACATAAAAGTTATTGTATAGTTTAAGTGATCAAAATTTTAATTTTGATGTTGGAATGTTTTTATAGAAAAACTTGCATCACAAAAATAAGCATAAAAGATAAAAATGTAAATTTTACGATTTAAGCACCTAAAATGGGAGTGTGGGTTTTGGAGTGTTGTAGTTGGTATTAAAGGAAAGGGTTAGATAAATTTTTAGATTAGGATGTTTACATGTGAGGTTATATTTATAGTTACAAATACCATCATAGTTCTATAAGCTAAAGGATGATCATAAATTCAAGGTCTTAAACACCCCTTTGAGGTTTTAAGTAATGAGATCTTAAACCGATTAATGACATTTTAAGATATGTTTTAATAGGTAGTGGTATTTATAAATCTATAGTTTAACATGAAAAATGGATTTAAAATTTTGTGCAAACTAGATTTATGGTATTGATAACCTCTAGGGTTTATATGATTTTGAATTTTGAGAACACAAGTTTTATCATATAGATAACCACAAGATTGAAAGGTGATTTAGTGACTAAGTTATCAATGTTACATCAAGATATGATCAAAAAAATTATGGTCCTAAAATATTAACGGTATGAGATAACCTTTTAGGTTTAAAAAATATTTAATTTTAAGGTTATTATTGTTATTTAGGATATAGGGTTATGGAAGGATTTAGTTTCAACTTTGGGAATTACTGTTGAATTTTAATGATTATTGTATCATATGATGGTTTATTCATTTTGGGAATTCTCTTTCCATGTGATTACCATTTTTATTTTTGGTTAATGTTTAAAGATATATGGAATAACGTTTTACTCATTTTATGGTTTTGTGGTCTTTAAATTTTTATTTTAGTGCTTTTTTCATGAAAAAATTATCTCGAATACTAATTTTTGGAGAAAAAGATTAAGTTGTGGTGGAAATTTTTAATAGGATAAAAGTTTACTCATCAAGTAAGTGTATTTATATATTATCTTTGTCAATATGGTAATATAATTCCCCAACTATAGTAAAAGGATCTTGAAACAAAAATGTTATCTAGTTACTATCATCTTTAATGATATCAATGACCATTTTTCACAGCACTTTTGTTTTTTTGGTTTTGTGATTGTTTACATTATTTTGATAATTCACTTTTTAATGATTTATTATACCATTCACTCTATAAAACTTTTTAGGATTTGTGTTTTTATTCAATGTCTAAATAATCACATCCCACCTATGTTCTCTAATTTGGAAACTTAGTTTTTTGTTATTCCATATAATAATTGTACTTACATTTATCTATTATTAAAAGGATAGTTTATTAACCCCTTTTATTATGTGTATTTATAATAATTTTTTTTTCAAATATCCAACCGTTGATTACAAATATAAAGTTAAAATTGTGAGGATTCAATTTATTAATGTGGGTGTGGGAATGTAACACCCCAAGAATTTAAAAGACGCAAGTTATATTTTATAGCATAATGGACACACTACACTAAGTTTATCATGAATTACTTGAAAAACTATGTTCAGCTTGTGTTTTATGCAAAAATCAATTTATCTTGCATTACACACAAACCCAATATTTTTATGTTCGATAGTGTATTCAACACCCCACACCAAACTTAAACGATCCATGATATTTTTTACCGTTATGACCTTGCTGTTAAATTAGTGGGTATGAAAAATATTAAATAATTTATAAAATATATAAATATATATGCATGTGTTAATATAAATTATTGTTAAATTTTTATTAAATAATTAATCAATTTCTAGTAAAGTGATTTTATTCTTCAAAAATATGTTTTGTTCAAAAATAATTTTTATTTATTTTCATGAAAAATATTATAATTTTTTTTTGGAACTTTTGTAAAATATATTTGATAAAATGAACTTAATTTTGGAATCAAATTATCAGAATTTACACTCTGTAAAATTATGGGATTTTTTAGAAAATATTTTTTTCATTGAATAGTGGAAAATACCGATTTGCATAAAATTATTTCTTTTCAAGAAATAAAATAATTTAAAAGTCTAAATATTTTTTGAATATTTTTTAAATTAAATTACGTGTTATTTATTTATACTTAATTCACAAAATTATTTTGAATCAACATTATATTAGTTTTTATTATAAGTTTTTTTGGGGTTTAAAAACACGTTTTTTCTGAAAACTGTTTAAAATGCATAATGTTTCTCTATTTTAATTAAATAAAATAATAACTAATGGTAATTTTTTTAAATAAAATGTTTACAAAATATATTATTAAATACTTATTTAGTTTCAAGAACATGACCATTTTCTTTTTCTTCCATGTCCATGTTTTTCTACAAGGAATCCTAGTATGGGTTAACTTGGGTGACCTTTGTACTTATCTTCCTTTATTTTGAAGTGATTGTTTTACCGACTCTTGTTCCGATGTGGGACTTTCAAGGATGTTTTCAAGCTCAATTTTAAAAATTCCGAGGACGTAATTCCAAAAAGGGGGGGAAGGATGTAACACCCCAGGTAAATAAAGAATATGAAATTTTCATATTTATCCATATTTGTGAATAAAATATTAATATGACTTTAATGGGGAGGCTATGCTCGATGGCGTACCCAACACGCAACAACGAGTTTCTTGGGAATCTTACGTTGCACTCTAATAATAAAATAATATTATTTTAAATGGTAGTTAACATGTAGCTGTTGTATTGGCGAGAATAGATAGAAATAACTAAAATATGATTATATATGTTTTTAAATGTTTTTACATTTATCCAATAAAAGATAAAGGCTTAAAATACGGAAAGAATTCAATTTTAGGCGTATATGCCCCAGTTTTCACTAAAGGTTCACTTATCACCTTTTGATGGTGAACCGTCATTAAATATAGTTTTGTTCACTCTTATACATTCTATTGGACCAAATAAAACTCTTCTTAAGAATCGGGTCATCAAAATTTACTTTGTGTAAATTTTTGGTATCTTTCCGATAAAGTTCATTTTTTTAATGAATAGTGTAAAATGTTGTATTTTAATTCAAAACCTATTTTTAATCTAATTTATTTATATGATTAGATTATCCTTTGAATTGGTTTAAAAGTGAAATTAGAATATATTTTTACCATTAAATCCAATAGTGGTCGTTGGAATTAATTTCAATTTGAAATCAGACTTAAACTAGTGTCAATCTTTTGATACTTATTTTTTCATAAAAACGCGCTATTTGCTATGACAGCGGGAATTAATTATTAAATTAATTAAGGTGACTTATATGTTTTAAATTCTGTAAAATAGACTTCATTTTTGAATTCGGAATATCAAATATAGCTTAGGGCGAATTTTTGGGATTTTTCTGAAAAACTTCAATTTTTGATGAATAGTGAAACCACTAAGTGGTACTTATAAAAACTGATTTTTCCGTTTAAATGAAATTTTTCCATCTTTGTGTTTTGAATTTCAAAAATCCGACATACATGGTTGTCATTAAGAAGTAAAATGTGGTTCAATGGGATAAAAATAATTTTTTGGTGAATAGTAACTTATTAAGTTTTTAATCACGATTAGAGGTAATTAGTGTAGTTTATGGTAAGAATAAGGTTTTAATAAAATGAAATGACCTAGAAACATGTCCTAACCTCATTGGATGTGTCATGTCAGACCAAGAAAATCCATGGGTCAACTTGGGGACCCCATTGAGCCACTTTGGTTGGAAAATGACATAAATATCTTTTTATTTAATGTTAAAGTAAAAATTACACAAACATGAAATGTTTTAGTAAAACAATTTTTACATGGGGTTATACAAGTCATATTTTTGACTATAAGTAGTCAGTGGAAAGATAAAAAGATTTCCTAAATCATAGTATTTGTATTATAATTTTTAGACATTAAATAAATTAAATGTTTTATGACATTATGATGATGCTGCGATGATCTCATTATTTAACGATTTAAATAAAATGGAAAGATAATGTAATATCTAAGACCTAAACATGTCCAAAACCTATTGGATGAGTGGATTTAGAACTCTTATCACCTTATCCTCGAAATAAATCAATGTGGGACCTTTAAAATCCGAAACTCTTTTGAAAATAAAGTAACATTTTGTAACTTTACAAGAGTGCCCCTCCTCTCCTCTTATAAAAGGCAACCACCTCTACCTCCTTACCCACACTCCCAAAGCCTTTGGCTCGGCCAAACCCTACCCATTTTGTCTCTACACTTCCCTATATTACTCATTGAAGCCTCACTTTGGGAATAAGTCTTCCCATGGAAGCCTTTGAGCTCAAACCAAAGGGAGATACCCGATTTTAAGGTAATGTCTTCACTTGTGTCCTTTTGTTTTATTTTTCTTCTCCAACCCCCTAAACTCTTTTTATTCATTTATTTTGTGACAAATAAAGTATCTTAAATAAACTAGGATGTTTTTATAAGAAGTATTCGAGCTACACTTACACACACCTACATCTATTGGTTAAAGAACATACTGTTTCCGTGGATGGCGAATTTCTGCCTCCCGAAATGATGATTGTTCAACATTCTTCTAACACCTTAAAAGGTGGCCATTAAGATGACACTATATTTATATATGATATCTAATATGTTTATGTTTTACTTAATATTATGTATTTTTCATTTATGGCGTACCTTTATGGTTTCCGTTATGGGTAAACACGATATCTTCATTTAAGGAAGTGCGGTCTACCGCCCCCTCAAAGTGATTTGATTCGTTAATACCATATGTGGTACGTATAAAGGATATATTTAATGATATTATATATGATACCATACTGTAATTAAAATACTATTATGTATCATTATGTTTTAATTCCATTAAATATGAAATAGAAATGGAAGTAGCGTTCATGCGTACGTACGGCTTACCGTCTCCATGAACGGTACATTTCATTTCTTATCTCAAAATGTTATGTAATATTATAAGTACATATATATAATGGATATATATGTAATATATTACATCTAAATTATGGATATCATTCTGGAATTATAACATATATATATATCTCTCTCATTTTGTTTTAATTCCATTAATATGACAAAAAATGAAAGTAGCGTTCAAGCGTACGTACGGCCTACCGTCTCCATGAACGGTGTGTTTCGTTTTTTATCTCCAAATTATATGGAATAGTATAAAATGAATATTTACTGGATATATATGATATTTTAATCATTAATACTATTCTGGAATTTATTTACTTATAACTACATGGGAAATCTTTTTCAAACAAGTTCATTTTTGACTCATGTACCAAACATCGACAAAAATCTCTAATATAAACTAACATTATTAAACAATTATTATAACATTATAATATATGATATGAACTGAATACTAATCTCTAAATTAGGTACTTAGGCAATTATTAATTTAACAAAGTTTATTATTCAAGAATATAAAGAAACAAACAAGACAAGTTGGACTTGAGGTAAGGGATCCTACTCCACTCTTTCTTTTTAAGTACACTCTTTTATGTCATTCCTCTTAAAGCTCATATTTCTTGTTATTGGGATGTTATTTTATATTAATATTACTGTAATTTTTATGTTCATGTGATGATAGACCCTATTCTCTCTCATCAATCCATTTTGGAAGTTTTGAGTGGCGCCGTTAGGCTGCCGAATTTTCTTAAGAGATCTAACCTCTCTCTTTATTTTTAAGTACTCTCCTTTATGTCAGTTCTTTTAAGCTCCTATTTGTTATGATGGGGGATGTTCTTTTATATTCCTCTTTCTGTACATTTTATTTTAATGTGATGAGATACCCTATTTGATCTCATCAATCCTTTTTTGGAAGTTTTAAGTGGCGCTGTTAGGCTGCCGAGTTTTCGTAAGGGATTTTTTTCATCTCACTTTTATTACCGTGAGATTTATGCTACATTTTCCACAATTTCCTTTGAGTGGTGTATGTGCTGACCATTATTTTACTCATTGTGTAATATTCTTTCATTTATGAGTATTTACATCAATTTTTTATTTTCCTTCTTTCACGGGGTGTATGTTTCGAAAGATACCCATGTCGGTAAGGGAACCATTCACCCTCCTCTTTTTAAAAGACTTATTTTGTTATGTCTTTTAATTCACATAATATTATTTTGGGATATGTTATTCTATATCCTTATTGATGTAAATTTTATGTCCAAGTGATGAGATACCCTTTTTATCTCTTATCAACTCTTTTTCTGAATTTTGAAGTGACGCCGATAGGCTGTCTAATTTTTGCAAGGGAACTTCTTAACCCAATTTCGATTATTTGGGATAAACTTGTACACCTTGAATGTGTCATTCTATGATTATGTGTGAATGTACTCTGATTGTTTTACACTTAATACCCACTTATATTTCATGTATTTGTTTGTCACACATAGTTATGTAACTGATTTATCCTTAATCCAAGGATACCGTCTTTGTATGGGACTTCGTCTCAATCTCCTTTCATTGAGGCATATTTTGTTTTATACACAACTTTCTTTTATATAGTGTATAAAACCCTTTGACTTTTACGTTTATCCAAAAGGAATCTTTTTATACGAAGCATTTTACTAAACGACAAAAGGGAATGTTTTTGTCGTACGTATGCGGCGACAATGACTTCTCCGCCTCCGTGACCATTATTTGAGTTTTGGCTTCCTCTACAAGACATACCTTCTGTTTAAAAGAAAAATAAATACCATGTTTTACTTTTCTTTTATTTTGGTATTGAAAATGGTTTTCATAATGTATTTATATCAATGTGTTGTATTGATATCTTGTTATTGAAAGGTGGAAATGTTATGTTTCCTTTATGCATGTTTTATGTGATAAGATTATGTTATGGTTCTTGGTCATTGTTATGAAGACGGGTGGTTCCATGATAAAATATAGGCGGGTGAGCCCGATATAGCTCTCCAATGCATTGGGTAACGTGAAGGAGGGAAACGTTAAGGTTTCTACGAAGAGATTTAGGGAATATACTGTGGTGGGTATTCCAAACGTAACCAAGAGGGTTAATCCCTACGTAAGAATGTTATGAATGCCTCAAGTTACCTTTTATGTCTTATGATTTCTATGATTTATTCATGATTTGATGAGGTATGTTAAAGTGCCTATGTTTTATGGGTAAAGTATGATTTCATTATTATGTATATATGAACTCATGTTTCCTTTCCATATTTTTATAACCCTTACTAAGCTTTTTATGCTCATCCCAAGTTTTTGAATTGTTTTTAACAGGTCAAGGGAAAGGTACATGATGGGATGATAGTGTTAAGGATGTGTCAAGAAAGAATCCATGTTTTATTTTAAATATGTTTCCATTGATGGGAAAAATGAATACTGTCTTTTATGTAACCACTTTGCTTAAATGTGGAATGTAATGCAAGTTTCATGATCTGATTCTCTAAAACTCTAAACCTGAAAAGATCCTCAATGTGTAATCTTGTAATAACTCAAGATTAAGTATGGTTTAAGGATGGGGCCTTATTGTTGGTATCAAAGGTTGGTTTAGATAACTTTAGAGGTTAGGGTATTATTTAAGCATAAGTGACATTACCATAATGGTTAAGATTTCAGAAATAGTCCTAGTTTTAGATAAAGTGAATGAGTAAGTATATATTAGTGTTTATTGTCCTCATTATCACATTATGGTTTTGTTGATATACTCACACTGACCTTTTTGGTTTTAGTAAATGGCTGGATCTAGCAGGCACCAAAGTAATAGTGGATGTGAAGGAAACTGTGGCAGTTTTTTGAGAAAGCAACTGAATGATATGGGAGCTGCAATGAGAACTCTTGTGATTATCCTCAACCAACTATTTGGAGACATGATTGAACACCTAAACCTTGGTGATTTCTCTAAGGAATCATATATGCGAGAAACAAAACCCTACGGAACTACAGGTAATAATCATAAAGGTAAGTGTGTTCAAAAACCTATGTGTCAAATATGTGGAAAGAAACACCTAGGAAAATGTTTCAAAGGGACAGAAATATGCTATAGATTTGGAAATGAAGGTCATAAAGCAAGAACCTGCCATGGAAAAAGGAAGCATCTAGTTGACTCGAGGAAAGGGAAAGAAGTTCTTTCTGAGGGATCAATTGAATGTTTTAAATGTGGTGTGCATGGTCATTATGCAAACACATGTCCTATAAAGAAGTTTCGTGAATGGGATCACCAAGATCGTATAAATGTTCGTTTACCAATACCTAATTCCATTCCGATTGAGGATGAAGAAACTAAAAATTACCAATCAAAGGTATGGATTATTTCAAAACTATTGTTTTCCTATTTTGGAATCTTAGGATATGATTCATGATTTTGTTTGTAGGAAAGAAGTATTTTGGAATAAGTTGGAAAGGAATGGTTAATGGATCATGAAGAATATTGAATGAGTAAAATGTCAACATATAAGGGCTTTAAGAGTTATGGTGAAATTCTTAAGATTATTAAGTCTCTTTTGATGATGGGGTTACATTAGAAGACTTTTTATATTATGTGTAACCCTGATGTTTAATATATGCAAATTTTATTCAAGGAATAGTTATCTTTTCTTTTGTGGACATAGTAATAAAGAACCATTTGGGTTTACATGATCCTTACTTTTGAGGTAATTATGGGTTACTATATGTTATGATTGAAGTAAAAGGCATGAGATAAAATTGAGGTTAAATTATGTTATGGTTATTTTTGATGATTTTATCCCTTTTTGGGGAATGATTTGAGATTTATATAGTTTTGGAAAAAGGACAACATGCAGACCGTGTGACTACTCATTGCGTCCGACAAAGCTGCGAGAATCGAACCCACAACCAAAGTGCGACTGGTATTTATCACCTACCACTAGAATACGTGAAGTCCCTGGTTAGTTTGACTGATTATTTTTAGTTATATGACTTTATGAATTAAGAGTAAGTTGATTTTGGGTTATTTATGAAAATGATTAACCTATCATGGAGGATATGTGATTAGGTCAATTACTTTTCAATACGAGACTTTAGGAGAAACTGATGTTGTTTGGAGATAAATGTTATGATTTAACTTGGAAGAATATGTGACTAAATCCTTAAAATATTTGGGTTTCAATCTTAGATTGGTTTACTTTGAAGAATTTTATGGACCAATTGTTTATCGGATGGTCCTCGTTGAACTTTGGGTTTTGTTGGAAAATTTTTGGAGATTAAGGATAGATTTTCTTTTTAAAGGGTTATCCTTTTCTGGATTATCTAACCTTGTACTAACCTTTTTGGTTTTGGTTTTGGTTAAATCCTAAAGACATGGAAAGTATATAGTTCTCTTTGGTGGATTAGGTGATTCTCTAGAAGTTGATTATAATACTCTTAATGCGAACAAGTCTCCCTAAATACTCGTCTTTTGAAAAAAAAAGAGTTTGATTAAGGAATCTAGTAAAAGTTGAATGTCAACATGATAAGTGATTATGTTTCCTTATGAATAAATTCCTCAATAAAAAGTAACTTAAAACAAAAATGTTTTCTATTAACTTTTCATACTGTGGAATCGAATACCGTTTAACCCATCATAAGTTTATGATTTTCTTATGGTTAAGTTTCTCCTAGACATGTTTACTATCACTCTCCCTCAAGAACATGACCCTTTGATTTTTCTTCCATGTCCATGTTTTTCTACATGGAATCCTAGTATGGGTTAACTCGGGTAACCTCTGTACTTATCTTCCTTATTTTAAAGTGATTGTTTTACCGACTCTTGTTCCGATGTGGGACTTTCAAGGATGTTTCCAAGCCCAATTTTAAAAATTGCGAGGACGCAATTCCCAAAAGGGGGGAAGGATGTAACACCCCAGGTAAATAAAGAATATGAAATTTTTATATTTATCCATATTTGTGAATAAAATATTAATATGACTTTAAAGGGGATGCTATGCTCGATGGCGTACCCAACACGCAACAACAAGTTTCTTGGGAATCTTACGTTGCACTCTAATAATAAAATAATATTATTTTAAATGGTAGTTAACATGTAGCTGTTGTATTGGAGGGAATGGATAGAAATAACTAAAATACGATTATATATGTTTTTAAATGTTTTTACATTTATCCAATAAAAGATAAAGGCTTAAAATACGGAAAGAATTCAATTTTAGGCGTATATGCCCTAGTTTTCACTAAAGGTTCACTTATCGCCTTTTGATGGAGAACCGTCATTAAATATATTTTTTTTCACACTTATACATTCTATTGGCCCAAATAAAACTCTTCTTAAGAATCGGGAAATCAAAATTTACTTTGTGTAAAATTTTGGTATCTTTCCGATAAAGTTCATTTTTTTAATGAATAGTGTAAAATGTTGTATTTTAATTCAAAACCGCTTTTTGATCTAATTTATTTATATGATTAGATTATCTTTTGAATTGGTTTTAAAGTGAAATTAGAATATATTTTTACCATTAAATCCAATAGTGGTCGTTGGAATTAATTTCACTTTAAAATCAGACTTAAACTAGTGTCAATCTTTTGATACTTATTGTTTCATAAAAACACGCTATTTGCTCTGACAGCAGGAATTAATTATTAAATTAATTAATGTGAATTATATGTTTTGAATTTTGTAAAATAGACTTCATTTTTGAATTTGGAATATCAAATATATCTTAGGGTGAATTTTTGGGATTTTTCTGAAAAACTTCAATTTTTGATGAATAGTGAAACCACTAAATGGTACTTATAAAAAATGATTTTTCCATTTAAATGAAATTTTTCCATCTTTGTGTTTTGAATTTTAAAAATCTGACATACATGGTTGTCATTAAGAAGTAAAATGTGGTTCAATGGGATAACAATTTTTTTTTTGTGAATAGTAACTTATTAAGTTTTTAATCGTGATTAGAGGTAATTAGTGTAGTTTATGGTAAGAATAATGTTTTAATAAAATGAAATGACCTATAAACATGTCCTACCCTCATTTTATGTGTCATGGCCGACCAAGAAAATCCATGGGTCAACTTGGGGACCCCATGGAGCCACTTTGGTTGGAAAATGACATAAATATCTTTTTATTTAATGTTAAAGTAAAAATGACACAAACATGAAATGTTTTACTAAAACAATTTTTACATGGGGTTATACAAGTCATATTTTTGACTGTAAATAGTCATTGGAAAGATAAAACGATTTCCTACATCATAGTATTTTGTTTATAATTTTTATACATTAAATAAATTAAATTATTTATGACATCATGATGATGCAGCGATGACCTCATTATTTAACGATTTAAATAAAATGAAAAGATATTGTAATATATAAGACCTAAACATGTCCAAAACCTATTGGATGAGTGTATTTAGAACCCTTATCACCTTATCCTCTAAATAAATCAATGTGGGAACTTTAAAATCCGAAACTCTTTTGGAAATAAAGTAACATTTTGTAACATTACAAGAGTGCCCCTCCTCTCCTCTTATAAAAGGCCCCCACCTCTACCTCCTTACCCACAATCCCAAAGCCTTTGGCTCTACCAAACCCTACCCATTTTGTCTCTCCAATTCCCTCTCTTACTCCTTGAAGCCTCACTTCGGGCAGAAGTCTTCCCAAGGAAGCCTTTGAGCTCAAACCAAAGGGAGTTACCCGATTTTAAGGTAATGTCTTAACTTGTGTCCTTTTGTTTTATTTTGCTTTTCCAACCCCCTAAAATATTTTATTAATTTATTTTTTAACAAATCCAGTATCTTCAATATACTAAGATGTCTTTATAAGAAGTATTCGAGCTACACTTACACACACCTACATCTAATGGTTAAAGAACATACTGTTTCCGTGGATGGCGAATTTCTGCCTCCCGAAACGATGATTGTTCAACATTCTTATAACACTATATTTATATATGATATCTAATATATTTATGTTTTACTTAAGCTTATGTATTTTTCATTTATGGCGTAACTTTACGGTTTCCATTATGGGTAAACGCGATATCTTTATTTAAGGAAGTGCGGACTACCGCCCCCTCAAAGTGATTTGATTCGTTAATACCATATGTGGTACGTATAAAGGATATATTTAATAATATTATATATGATACCATAATTGAATTAAAATACTATTATGTATCATTATATTTTAATTCCATTAAATATGAAATAGAAATGGAAGTAGCGTTAATGCGTACGTACGGCTTACCGTCTCCATGAACGGTACATTTCATTTCTTATCTCAAAATGTTATGTAATATTATAAGTACATATATATAATGGATATATATGTAATATATTACATCTAAATTATGGATATAATTCTGGAATTATAACATATATATATCTCTCTCATTTTTTTAATTCCATTAATATGACAAAAAATGAAAATAGCGTTCATGCGTACGTACGGCCTACCGTCTCCATGAACGGGGCTTTTTGTTTTTTATCTCCAAATGATATGGAATAGTATAAAATGAATATTTACTGGATATATATGATATTTTAATCATTAATACTATTCTGTAAATTATTTACTTATAACTTCATGGGAAATCATTTTTCAAACAAGTTCATTTTTGACTCATGTACCAAACATCGACAAAAACGTCTGATATAAACTAACATTATTAAACAATTATTATAACATTATAATATGTGATATGAACTGAATAATAATCTCTAAAGGAGTTACTTAGGAAATTATTAATTGACCAAAGTTTATTATTCAGGAATATAAAGAAACGAACAAGACAAGTTGGACTTGAGGTAAGGGATCCTACTCCACTCTTTCTTTTTAAGTACACTCTTTTATGTCATTCCTCTTAAAAATCATATTTCTTGTTATTGGGATGTTATTTTATATTAATATTACTGTAATTTTTATGTTCATTTCATGAGAGACCCTATTATCTCTCATCAATCCATTGTGGATGTTTTGTGTGGCGCCGTTAGGCTGCCGAATTTTCGTAAGAGATCTAACCTCTCTCTTTCTTTTTAAGTACTCTCCTTTATGTAACTTATTTTAAGATCCTCTTTGTTATGATGGGGGATGTTATTTTATATTACTCTTTCTGTACATTTTATTGTAATGTGATGAGATACCCTATTTGATCTCATCAATCCTTTTTTGGAAGTTTTAAGTCGCACCGTTAGGCTGCCGAGTTTTCGTATGAGAGTTTTTTCATCTCACTTTTATTCCCATGAGATTTATGATATATTTTCCACAATTTCCTTTCAGTGGTGTATGTGATGACCATTATTTTACTCATTGTGTAATATTATTTCATTTATGAGTATTTACATCAATGTTTTATTTTCCTTCTTTCACGGGGTGTATGTTTCGAAAGATACCCATGTCGGTAAGAGAACCTTTCACCCTCCTCTTTTTAAATACTTATTTTGTTATGTCTTTTAATTCACATAATATTATTTTGGGATATGTTCTTATATATAATTATTGATGTAAATTTTATGTCCAATTGATGAGATACCCTTTTTATCTCTCATCAACTCTTTTTCTGAATTTTGAAGTGACGCCGATAGGCTGTCTAATTTTTGAAAGGGAACTTCTTAACCCAATTTAGATTCTTTGGGATAAACTAGTACACCTTGAATATGTCGTTCTATGATTATGTGTGAATTTCCTATAATTGTTTTACACTTAATACCCACTTATATTTCGTGTATTCGTTTGTCACAAATAGTTATGTAACTGATTTATCCTTAATCCAAGGATACCGTCTTTGTATGGGACTTCGTCTCAATATCCTTTCATTGAGGCATATTTTTTTTTATACAAAAGTTTCTTTTATACAGTGTATAAACCCCTTTTACTTTTACGTTTATCCAAAAAGAATCTTTTTATACAAAGGGTTTTACTAAATGACAAAAGGTAATGTTTTTGTCGTACGTATGCAGCGACAACGACTTCTCCGCCGCCGTGACCATTATTTGAGTTTCGGCTTCCTCTACAAGCCATACCTTTTGTTTAAAAGAAAAATAAATACCATGTTTTACTTTTCTTTTATTTTGGTATTGAAAATGGTTTTCGTAATGTATTTATATCAATGTGTTGTATTGATATCTTGTTATTGAAAGGTGGAAATGTTATGTTTCCTTTATGCATGTTTTATGTGATAAGATTATGTTATGGTTCTTGGGAATTGTTATGAAGACGGGTGGTTCCGTTATAAAATAAGGGCGGGTGAGCCCGATATAGCTCTCCAATGCATTGGGTAACACGAAGGAGTGAAACGTTAAGGTTTCTCCGAAGAGATTTAGGGAATATACTATGGTGGGTATTCCAAACGTAACCAAGAGGGTTACTCCCTACGGAAGAATGTTATGAATGCCTCAAGTTACCTTTTATGTCTTATGATTTCTATGATTTATTCATGATTTGATGAGGTATGTTAAAGTGCCTATGTTTTATGGGTAAAGTATGATTTCATTCTTATGTATATATGAACTCATGTTTCCTTTCCATATTTTTATAACCCTTACTGAGCTTTTTATGCTCATCCCAAGTTTTTGAAATGTTTTTCACAGGTCAAGGGAAAGGTACATGATGGGATGATAGTGTCAAGGATGTGTCAAGAAAGAATCCATGTTTTATTTTAAATATGTTTCCATTGATGGGAAAAATGAATAATGTCTTTTATGTAACCACTGTGCTTAAATGTGGAATGTAATGCAAGTTTCATGATATAATTGTAACAGCCCAAGATTTTATAAAAAAATCTTCTTTTTAATTTTATTAAAGTCTTGTGTTGTACGCTACACCAAAAGGAGCTTGCACAACACGCATCCTTGACTTGCCTTGCATTACACGCAATCACGACCTTCCTCGATAGCGTGTGTAATACGCAATACCGAGTTTCACTAAACAACGATATGCTATTAAAATATTATTAAAACTAGCCGTTATGAATAGTAATAACCACCTTTTAAAACTCTGTAAATCTTATTTTTCAAAATGAACTTCATTTTTGGATTCGGAGTATCGAATTTAGCCTAAGGTGAAATTTTGGTACTTTTCGGATAACTTTCATATTCTGATGAATAGTGAAAATTACTAAATTATAATTAAAAACAACTTTTTTAATCGAAATAATTAATAGTGATAAATTATTAATTTGAGTGATTTTAAAGTATATTTAGAATATATTTTTACAATTTAATACAATGTTGGTCATTGGATGTAATTTCACATTTAAACCAGACATAATCAAGTGTCAATCTTTTGATAGATATTGTTTCTTAAAAACACGCTATTTGTTTTAACAGCGGGATTTAATTATAAAATTAATTAATGCAAATTCTATGATATGAATTTGGTAAAATAGACTTCATTTTTGAATTCGGAATATGAAGTATAGCTTAGGATGAAATTTTGGCATTGTTCTGAAAAACATCAATTTTTGATGAATAGTGAAACTACTAAGTGGTAGTTAAAAAATTAATTTCATCATAAATCTTAATTTTACCGCTTCTGTGAATGGAATTTCAAAAATCCGAGAGACACGGTTGATGTCAGTAAGTAAAATGTGGTTCAATGAGATGAAAATAATTTTTGGTGAATAATAACTTTTTACTTTTTTTTTACCACGGTTAATAGTAAATAGGGTAACTAAGGGTAAATATGATATTACTATTACCCTAACACATGTCCTAATTCTATTGGATAAGTTTAATTCGACCAAAAACAACCTTATGAATATAATATGACCATTTAGGTCCACTTGGATTAGATTATGACATTTAATATTATATTATTTAATGAATAGTTAAAATAGTTAAAATCAAATTTTAATAACTAAAACATTTTTAATATGGGGTTATACATAAGATAAATTCGACTATAAATATTCATTAGAAATATAAAAAGATTTCCTACATAATTATATTTTATTTATAATTTTTATACTTTAAATAAATTAATTTATTTATGACACAACGATGATGCAGTAATTAACCTTTTAAGGAAATATTAACATAATTGATGTTATAAATGCTCAAATGAATGTAATTTGAGACTTTTTATGACTTAAACTAATTTTCTAGGTTACTATGATATATTAGTGTTGATTTAATCAACTTGGTTCGAACATATAATTCTGTTATGACTTTCACAAAAATCATATATCAAATAGTGTCAAAATTGACACAAAATAGTTTTTAAATCAAATATTATTTTATTAATTGTTATTTTATTCCTAAAAATCTAAGGTTCGGCCAAATGACTTAGATAAGGATATATTTATTAATAATATACAATTTGGGGTTCGTTTGGCATGTTATAGTAAGTGTATTAACCATATAGTGAAAGAAAACAAAAAGACACGGTAAAAGTTAAATTATTTAACTTAGAGTTAAATCTAATTGATAAGGTTAAAATAATAACCTAAACTTGTCTAAATCCTATTGGTTGATAGGATTTCGACCCATCCCCACTTTATCTTCGAAATAAGACCCTTTGGAACCATTATAAACCGATTTTGACTTTAATATAAAATAATATTTTGAGATATTCCTAAGGTGCCCCTCTCCTCCCTTATAAAAGGACACCTCCTCCCCCTCCTCATCACACCAATTTGAGCACTCAAGATCGGCCAACCCCTGTCAAAATCTCTTCTCCAATTCCCTAGAAACATCCTAGAGGTTCTGGTCTTCCTCAAAGACCAATTTTAGTGCCCTAAGAGGAGGTCTCAAAGAGGCGCTTCAAAGAAGAGGTAATTACTGTTACCAATTCTTTCATCTTTATTTCTTCTTCCACTTCTTCTTCTTAGGTTGTTTCATTATGAAGTAATAACATCAGTATCACTCATATACTGATATGTTATTATAAGTATGAAACAACCCTATTTCACCATCTATCCATCCTACGGAAAAAGAAATCATTGCGCGTGCGTACGTACGGAATACCGTCTCCACGCCGTGGTGTAATCTATTTTCCACCACCACCTTACATGGATGGGTATAATGGTGTAAAGAATAACTATACATAGTTATTACAACATAATATTTATTCTTATATATTGTATAATCCACTTCGATTCAATTAAATATTTATGAAAATGATATCATCGCTCGTGCGTACGTACGGACTACCGTCTCCACGACGCGATGAGATTCATTATCCATGTTAACCATTTAAGAATGATTATAAAGTATATATAAGAAATAATAATGAAATATATGACATTATAAAGCTACTGGATTATGTATATATATATATATGTATGTCATCTACTTACTTCCATTTCAAGACAATAAGGAATGGAAAACATCGTTCATGCGTACGTACGGACTACCGTCTCCATGAACGGTGTTTTTCATTTTATTTATCTATCTATTATATATATATATATATACTGAATATATATGATATATAAATCAAATTTTATATTCTGGAAGTAAGTAAATCATGATATAAGTAATAATAATGTCAAGAACAACTAGTCAAAACACCTACGATAAATGAAACGATTTTACCCAAAACGCTTCTTTAACATGGAATTTACAAAAGAACGGGTAATATAATGTCATAAGTGAACCATATATGGTATCATAACAATGAATATGATTCTATAATAAGTCAATGACGTTATTTAAATCATTATACAGGAGGTTCGGACACATACGAAGCAAATCGGACCTAAGGTAAGGGAAATATCACAATCTCATTTTTATCCGAGATTGTTTATTCGTAAGTATTTACTGGGGTGTATTTTATCATCCACATCCTTGTTTCATAAATATGTAATATTATTTCCATCCACCTACAATTGTTTAAATCCATTTTTACCCTTCGGTGAGTTTTTAGTAATATGTTTGAAAGGAATCTTTTGTCGTTTTTCGTACGAGGTACTTTTTGACTTTTCCGAAAAAAGTACGAAGAATGTTTTTTTTAACTTATACGGCATGAATGGATTTTTAAAACATTATTTCCTAGAAGCTTCCTTTACAAGTTTTCAAGTTTATTTTTAATCAACTTCTTTTATTTTAAAGATGTATGACATGTTATGAAAGGAAAAATGTTTTTGAAGAAGAAAGGATATTTTCCTCAAGAATGGAGTTCAAGTGATTTTCAAAATTATTTTCCATCTAAGATAATAAAAGGGTTCTATTTTTATCCCTATTGTTACATGGATATTGATTATGTTGTGATGGAATCATATTTATGAATTCCTTTATCTTATATGAATTGTTTTATGATGTCATGTTGTTTAAGAATCTCATTTTTATTACATGGGTTATGCGATGAATTATGATTTATGATTATGTGGCACACATAAGAAAGGATTCATTATAAGATGGGTGGGACCTATATCTCCCTCCAATGCATTGGGTAAAGATTTTATATCTCATGAGATAGACAGGGCTGGAACGGTAGGTTATACCGGTTCAGTGAAACAGGACTGAAACGAGGGTTACTCGATTCAGAAAGGGACTTTGTCCACTAAGATAGTCTTGGCAATGAGTCATGACTAACAAGAAATGATTTTCCATGATTATGTGTGCATGCCACAAAGTTTAAAGTTTCATGTTATGATTATGGTGATCTCATTTTCACTTCTATGATTTGTTCCATGTTAATATATTATGATCTCTTTTGCAGGTTATGATTTTCAAAAAGATATGATATGATTTTTATTTCTTTTGTATACCCTTACTAAGAATTTGAGCTCACCCTTTTATGTTTTCTTTTCCCCAGGATATAAATAAAGGTTTTAGGTAAAAAAAAAGGAAGATCTTTATGGGAGATTTTCAAGATCTTTCACCACGATTAGAAGATTATATTCCGAGTTTCCAAAGACACTAAACTATTACGATCCTTGTGTGTGTGTTTTTGTTATGTACTAAGTATTCCGCAAAAGTAATGTAATGTCAATGTACGTCATGATACGGGTCTCTACAGTTGGTATCAGAGGAAAGGTTTAGTCAACCTTTGGAAACTAGGATGCGAAAACGTTAGTGAGATCCCTAGAGATATTTCTAAGGTATGTCTAGGGATGTCTCTAAGGTTAAGTATACGTATAGGTTATAGTCCTAGAATTGCGCTAACGATCTTCGAATTTCACCTAAGATGTTAGATATTGAGGGTACTACCCCATTAGTATGTTGTTTTCACTAGCATGATTTTTGCCTCTCATACTATTCTTTTGGGGTTTTAGACGATGGCTGGAACCCGAAGGAACCGTGTTAATGCGGAATGTGATGGGCAATGCAATGATTGTCCCCCTGAGCAACCAAACGATATGGGAGCCGGAATGCAAAATCTTGTAGCCATGCTCACACAACTTTATCAAGCTATGAATCATGCAGGACTTCTAAACGAGCAAAGGAAGGAGCAACATTCTGTTGAATCCTTCATGAGGCATCGTCTACCTTCTTTCAGTGGGTCTACTGATCCATTAGTTGCTGAACAATGGATTAGTACTACTGAAAAGATATTTTCAGTTCTTCAATGTTCTGAACATGATAAAGTCATCCTAGCAGTGTATCGTTTGGAAGGATATGCTGATCAATGGTGGAATCATATTAAGAATACGAGGCAAAGGGATGAAATTGAGTCTATGGAATGGGACGAGTTCAAGAACTTATTTTTCAATAAGTACTTCCCTCTTATTCTCCGAACAAAGATGGAGAAAGAGTTTCTTGAGCTGAAGCAAAGGGATGATGAATCTGTTGGTACCTATGAAGCGGATTTTACAAGACTTGCAAGGTACGCTTATGGTATTATCATCCAACCTGAAAGTAAAGTTGATCGATTTTTCAGTGGCTTAAAACCAAGTCTTCGAAGGGCATTAGCTATAAGAGACTTCAGTATCTATGAAGAAATTGTGCGTTGTGCTATCAAGGTAGAAATGGAAGTTGGTGTTACATATCCATCTCATGGGTTTGACAAGAAACGAAAGATGGAGTTCAAGGAGAAAACTCATAATAATGGTGAAAAGAAGATGAATGTTTCCTTATGCACAAAGTGTGGAAAGAAGCATGGTGGAGATTGTCTTAAAGGGACTAGAAAATGTTTTAAGTGTGGAAAAGAAGGTCATCGAGCAGCTGAGTGTCGAAGTAATGGAAAATGGGATTCTAATGAAGTGAATAAAGCAAACACTGCAGAGAACGTACAACCAACACTTCAATGCTTCAAGTGCAAGGAAATGGGGCATTATGCTAATAAATGACCTAATCCAAGGGTTAGTGATGATCGACATGAGCAACCGCTTAAGGCAAAGGACAAAGGGAAGTCACATGCGATCACTATTGGCAATGTTGAATATGACAACGATGTGGTGGAATGATTAAGTGTTTATGTAATGGGATTCCAAAATAATGTTGTATCTTGGAATATTGGAATATTTATGTATTGGTCTAATGTGGTATTCAAAGTGATTAAGATATTATGCGCATAATGAAGGGAAAACGAGAAAATGAAATGTTTAACAGTATTCATGAGCTCATGATTGATATAAGGACTAAGTTTGAGTATATAGAATTTTGAGGATTTTGGTATGTGAAAAGTGTTAACTTTTAACTGCATTCATGTTTTCACTAAGGTATTCAAGAGAATACACGATTAAGGACTTTGAATGTTTGGAATGTGACCAACAAAACATATCTTATGATATATGGGGATCGATGATGGTGTTAAATCTCTGGTAATCATTTTCACTATATTATGAGAGTCGACTGCAGTATTATGGATAAGCCTAAAAGATTGGAATGGATTATGTTAGACATAAGTTAGTATTGTTTGTTTTTTTCGATATTATTGATGGGATGTTATATAGTTTTGGAAAAAGGACAACCTGCAGGACGGGCGACAACCCATCGCTTCAGACAAGGCTGTGGGAATCGAACCCACAACCGAAGTGCGACTGGACTTTATTGCCTACCACTGGCCTACAGGAAGTCCATGTTTAGTAGAAACTAGTTTTATTATATTAAGCAGTATGATATATGAAGTATAAGTCCATTTTAGGAACCATATATGATTAATCTCAATATAGAATGACTTATGTATATTTAATAACTTTTGCTAACCTTTTGTTTGAGACAGATGGAATGAACAGTCATTCTATCACATGATCTGCTAACACTTCACGAATAACAAATTCAACTTCATTTATTTAAGAGATGAAGTGGAAATTGTTCAAGGCACGAACAACAGTGAGATTGTACCAAAATAAAGTAAGTATTTATTCTAATTCAAATTTTCAACTTTAGGGAAATGATCTTGAAAACCAAAAATGTTGTCCTAGTGATCTTATACCTGATGAATCAGATGGTACCTTATATCATCACAAATCTATGGATTTGTGATTACTGGCTTTTCCATAGCCATGTTCTCTACCACTCTCCATCAGAACATGATGGTTAGATTTCTCTTCCATATCCATATTTTCACCTATGTGGAAACCCAATGATTAGTTTATTTGGGTAACCGTTACGTTTCATACTTTTGTTTTTAAAGATTGGTTTTGATATTCCTTTTTACGATGTGGGTTTCTATTAAAGAAACTTTCGAATAGTAAACCATTTATAACCCCGATGAATTTCGAGGGCGAAATTCATTTTAAGGGGGGTAGAATGTAACAGCCCAAGATTTTATAAAAAAATATTCTTTTTAATTTTATTAAAGTCTTGTGTTGTACGCTACACCAAAAGGAGCTTGCACAACACGCATCCTTGACTTGCCTTGCATTACACGCAATCACGACCTTCCTCGATAGCGTGTGTAATACGCAATACCGAGTTTCACTAAACAACGATATGATATTAAAATATTATTAAAACTAGCCGTTATGAATAGTAATAACCACTTTTTAAAACTCTGTAAATCTTATTTTTCAAAATGAACTTCATTTTTGGATTCGGAGTATCGAATTTAGCCTAAGGTGAAATTTTGGTACTTTTCGGATAACTTTCATATTCTGATGAATAGTGAAAATTACTAAATTATAATTAAAAACAACTTTTTTAATCGAAATAATTAATAGTGATAAATTATTAATTTGAGTGATTTTAAAGTATATTCAGAATATATTTTTACAATTTAATACAATGTTGGTCATTGGATGTAATTTCACATTTAAACCAGACATAATCAAGTGTCAATCTTTTGATAGATATTGTTTCTTAAAAAAACGCTATTTGTTTTAACAGCGGGATTTAATTATAAAATTAATTAATGCAAATTCTATGAAATGAATTTGGTAAAATAGACTTCATTTTTGAATTCGGAATATGAAATATAGCTTAGGATGAAATTTTGGCATTGTTCTGAAAAACATCAATTTTTGATGAATAGTGAAACTACTAAGTGGTAGTTAAAAAATTAATTTCTTCATAAATCTTAATTTTACCGCTTCTGTGAATGGAATTTCAAAAATCCGAGAGACACGGTTGATGTCAGTAAGTAAAATGTGGTTCAATGAGATGAAAATAATTTTTGGTGAATAGTAACTTTTTACTTTTTTTTTACCACGGTTAATAGTAAATAGGGTAACTAAGGGTAAATATGATATTACTATTACCCTAACACATGTCCTAATTCTATTGGATAAGTGTAATTCGACCAAAAACAACATTATGAATATAATATGACCATTTAGGTCCACTTGGATTAGATTATGACATTTAATATTATATTATTTAATGAATAGTTAAAATAGTTAAAATCAAAGTTTAATAACTAAAACATTTTTAATATGGGGTTATACATAAGATAAATTCGACTATAAATATTCATTAGAAAGATAAAAAGATTTCCTACATAATGATATTTTATTTATAATTTTTAGACTTTAAATAAATTAATTTATTTATGACACAACGATGATGCAGTAATTACCCTTTTAAGGAAATATTAACATAATTGATGTTATAAATGCTCAAATGAATGTAATTTGAGACTTTTTATGACTTAAACTAATTTTCTAGGTTACTATGATATATTAGTGTTGATTGAATCAACTTGGTTCGAAAATATAATTCTGTTATGACTTTCACAAAAATCATATATCAAATAGTGTCAAAATTGACACAAAAGAGTTTTTAAATCAAATATTATATTATTAATTGTTATTTTATTCCTAAAAATCTAAGGATCGGCCAAATGAATTATATAAGGATATATTTATTAATAATATACAATTTGGGGTTCTTTTGGCATGTTATAGTAAGTTTATTAACCATATAGTGAAAGAAAACAAAAAGACACGGTAAAAGTTAAATTATTTAACTTAGAGTTAAATCTAATTGATAAGGTTAAAATAATAACCTAAACTTGTCTAAATCCTATTGGTTGATAGGATTTCGACCCATCCCAACTTTATCTTCTAAATAAGACCCTTTGGAACCATTATAAACCGATTTTGACTTTAATATAAAATAATATTTTGAGATATTCCTAAGGTGCCCCTCTCCTCCCTTATAAAAGGACACCTCCTCCCCCTCCTCCTCACACCAATTTGAGCACTCAAGCTCGGCCAAACCCTGCCAAAATCTCTTCTACACTTCCCTAGAAACATCCTAGAGGTTATGGTCTTCCTCAAAGACCAATTTTAGTGCCCTAAGAGGAGGTCTCAAAGAGGCGCTTCAAAGAAGAGGTAATTACCGTTACCAATTCTTTCATCTTTATTTCTTCTTCCACTTCTTCTTCTTAGGTTGTTTCATTATGAAGTAATAACATCAGTATCACTCATATACTGATATGTTATTATAAGTATGAAACAACCCTATTTCACCATCTATCCATCCTACGGAAAAAGAAATCACTGCGCGTGCGTACGTACGGAATACCGTCTCCACGCCGTGGTGTAATCTATTTTCCACCACCACCTTACATGGATGGGTATAATGGTGTAAAGAATAACTATACATAGTTATTACAACATCATATTGATTCTGATATATTGTATAATCCACTCTGATTCAATTCAATATTTATGAAAATGATATCATCGCTCGTGCGTACGTACGGACTACCGTCTCCACGACGCGATGATATTCATTCTCCATGTTAACCATTTAAGAATGATTATAAAGTATATATAAGAAATAATAACGAAATATATGACATTATAAAGCTACTGGATTATGTATATATATATATATATGTATGTCATCTACTTACTTCCATTTCAAGACAATAAGGAATGGAAAACAGCGTTCATGCGTACGTACGGACTACCGTCTCCATGAACAGTGTTTTTCATTTTATTTATCTATCTATTATATATATATATATATACTGAATATATATGATATATAAATCAAATTTTATATTCTGGAAGTAAGTAAATCATGATATAAGTAATAATAATGTCAAGAACAACAAGTCAAAACACCTATGATAAATGAAACGATTTTACCCAAAACGCTTCTTTAACATGGAATTTACAAAAGAACGGGTAATATAATGTCATAAGTGAACCATATATGGTATCATAACAATGAATATGATTCTATAATAAGTCAATGAAATTATTTAAATCATTATACATGAGGTTCGGACACATACGAAGCAAATCGGACCTAAGGTAAGGGAAATATCACAATCTCATTTTTATCCGAGATTGTTTATTCGTAAGTATTTACTGGGGTGTATTTTATCATCCACATCCTTGTTTCATAAATATGTAATATTATTTCCATCCACCTACAATTGTTTAAATCCATTTTTACCCTTCGGTGAGTTTTTAGTAATATGTATGAAAGGAATCTTTTGTCGTTTTTCGTACGAGGTACTTTTTGACTTTTCCGACAAAAGTACGAAGAATGTTTTTTTAACTTATACGGCATGAATGGATTTTTAAAACATTATTTCATAGAAGCTTCCTTTACAAGTTTTCAAGTTTATTTTTAATCAAATTCTTTTATTTTAAAGATGTATGACATGTTATGAAAGAAAAAATGTTTTTGAAGAAGAAAGGATATTTTCCTCAAGAATGGAGTTCAAGTGATTTTCAAAATTATTTTCCATCTAAGATAATAAAAGGGTTCTGTTTTTATCCCTATTGTTACATGGATATTGATTATGTTGTGATGGAAACATTTTTATGAATTCCTTTATCTTATATGAATTGTTTTATGATGTCATGTTTTTTAAGAATCCCATTTTTATTACATGGGTTATGCGATGAATTATGATTTATGATTATGTGGCACACATAAGAAAGGATTCATTATAAGATGGGTGGGACCTATATCTCCCTCCAATGCATTGGGTAAAGATTTTATATCTCATGAGATAGACAGGGCTGGAACGGTAGGTTATACCGGTTCAGTGAAACAGGACTGAAACGAGGGTTACTCGATTCAGAAAGGGACTTTGTCCACTAAGATAGTCTTGGCAATGAGTCATGACTAACAAGAAATGATTTTCCATGATTATGTGTGCATGCCACAAAGTTTCAAGTTTCATGTTATGATTATGGTGATCTCATTTTCACATCTATGATTTGTTCCATGTTAAGATATTATGATCTCTTTTGCAGGTTATGATTTTCAAAAAGATATGATATTATTTTTATTTCTTTTGTATACCCTTACTGAGCATTTGAGCTCACCCTTTTATGTTTTCTTTTCCCCAGGATATAAAGAAAGGTTTTAGGTAAAAAAAAAGGAAGATCTTTATGGGAGATTTTGAATATCTTTCACCACGATTAGAAGATTATATTCCAAGTTTCCAAAGACACTAAACTATTACGATCCTTGTGTGTGTGTTTTTGTTATGTACTAAGTATTCCACAAAAGTAATGTAATGTCAATGTACGTCAAGATACGGGTCTCTACAATAATTCTATAAAACTGTAAACCTGAAAAGATCCTCAATGTGTAATCTTGTAATAACTCAAGATTAAGTATGGTTTAAGGCTGGGGCCTTATAATCATTTTCTTTAAATGTACTCTTCCTAAAAACCTGCTGTCTCGTTGTGACTAGAGGATTAATATTAAAATTTAATTTTACAATTAAATTAATTGGATGTAAAAAAGTAGAATATATATTTATAATAATAATAATTTATAATTTATAATACGTTAAAATTATATTTTTACCAAAGTTTGTAGCGAAAACAATAAAAATCAATCACATCGATTAAGGTAAAATTGAGAATTACCGAGTGACTAAACTTTAAACTCAAGGAAGAAAAAAACCTAAAAACTTGTAAATAACCCATTTTATGGAAATATTTCAACCATATAAATTATAAGGTCTAGGTATTTTCTTTATCAGATCAACTTTACATTAAAAAATTGGTTGAATTCCATATTTAAAAATTTAAAAGTTTTCTACTCACCACACTTATAAAAGGCATCCATCCTCCTATATTCACACCTATAAAGCCATTTTTCTCACCCAATACCTTCCAAAATCACTTAATCAGTTCCATTTAATCATCCTAGTAACCTTAATTTGGGCATAAATCATTCCAAGGAATGACATTGATTGAAACCAAAAGAGTTTCTTGAAGAAGAGGCAACATTTATCAACATTCATTTTTGTTTTATTTATTTCTCCGCACAATAAATTATTATTATACCATGATTATATAAAAAAATTAGTATCCTAAATATTATAAGTTGTTTTTATTTTAAGGTTATGACCTATAACAACACACACTTTCTTCAAATGGGCTATGAAATCATCAATTGTGTGTATGAAAGACTACCGTTTCATGAAATGAAGTCATTCATTTTTACATTATTACCTTTCATGGTTGGGAATAATGATGGAAATAATATGAATATAGGATATTTATAATATTTATATGGTTATTATTCCTCTGTATTAAATATATCATATAAACCCTTTTTTACATTCCATACCATAGGGTATGCAATAACGTCCCTCGTGTGTACGTCGGACTGCTGCCTCATGATGCGATGTGAAGCGGTTTTCAGTAACATGTTACATGGAAGTTAATAAGGGTAACTATAATTAATATATATTATATAAATGAAATAATTATTATTTTAATTACATAATTATATTTCTGAAAATATAATATAGATTTTTCTTCTTATTATTTCATACACTGAAATAATAATGATATATATAAGTATATATAATTTAATGATATTGGTATATATTATATAATTATTATTTTAAAAGACAAATTTTACATACTTTCTTTCTATAATGATCATTGAAAAATGAGAACGTTACATATGCATACATACGACCTACCATCTACGTGATCATAATGTTAATTTATTTTTCATTGAAATAATTATTAATTTATTTTTTAAGTTTAATTTATGAAAAAATATTATAATTATTTCATGATTATTATTCTATATATGTTTATATAATGAATACTTTGACCATGGTTGACCTACAAAAGTCATTTTTGGCACATAAACTGAAAATGGTCAAAACATATGACATAAAATTAATTGATTAATTAATTATATATAACTTATTTATAAGTGAAATAAAAATAATAATAAAATTGAAAATTATTCTCAATTATGTAAATAATTAATTATTATTATTATTTTGAAAGATAAATAAAAATCTTGACAAATCGAACTCGAGGTATGGGTTTTCTCATCTCACTTTTATTTCCATGAGATATATGCCATATTAACCATTTATTTTTGTTATGTAGTGTATATAATTCAAATAAAAGTATTTTAATATTCTCATAGATAATGTTTTGGTGGTTTAAATATCTATTTAAGGATCTGTCTTTCAAGTGTTTTACGATTTCAATGTTACCAAAGTAGTAAGGGATTTTTGTCACAATTTGCCTTCTTTGAGATGAATGTTTTTTTATACAACTATATTATTTTATGAGGTGTATATAATTTCTATTTGACATGTTATATCATGAATATATTTATCTTAATGTTATTATAAGTTTCATTTAGTGTTTTCCTTTCATGGGGGTTATGATTCAAAGTTACAAAATTGATGCGAGCCATTTGTTACAATCTCACCGTTTATCAAGATTTTGTATGATTAATTATCCAATGTTAAAATATTATAATTCACATGAATTATATTATAATATCACTATGAATGCTATTTTCATGAAATTATACCATGTTTTTACTCTTTGGTTCTGAAAATGTCTGAGAAAGTGTTTTTATGAAAATCCAACTTTATTTCTCAATTCAGTTGAAAATATGTTTTCTTACAAAATTGTGTTTTATAATTTTTTTTTTCAAAAATGTTATCAAAATATTAAAAATTATATATTAAATAAATTTTTACCCATTTAAAAAATTATTTTTAATGTAATATTCTTATTTCTTTCAAATCAATACACTTTTCAAATCTTTTTACAGTGAAAAAGGAATATTTCTTTAACATTTATGGCATGTATGAATTTAACCACCAAAATGAAAATTATTTATTTGAAACTTAATTTTAAAGTTTAAAAGGTTATCTTAAAGTAAAATTTTTCCTTAATATTCTTGAAATTCTTATTTTTAAATTTTATTTGTAAAGAAAAGTATTTTCAAAATATTTTATGTTTTAAAATATGATTTTCAAAATTAAATTGATATTTTCCTCAAAAATGTTTTTAATGATATTTTACTAGTATTTTAATTCATAGAAGATAAAAACCCTATTTTTTACTTATCCTCCACTAAAGATATTTTTTATTTATACTATGCTCATTATTTCTCTGAATGGATACTCATTGTTTCTAGTAGATTGTTATGGAAACTATTTATTTTACACATATTAATCATGTTGCAAATAGATTATCATGAAACCCATTTATTTTACAAGGGGTAATCATTTTTCAGAGATATTTTTTATGGAACTTATTTCTTTTCCATGTGTTAATCATGTTTCAAAGATGTTGTTATGGAACACATTTTTTTCATGGGTTAATCATGTTTCAAAAATATTATTATGGAAACCATTTATTTTCCATGGTTTAATAATGTTATGAAAAGAATAAAGTCTGTTTCAATGAGTTATGATTAAGTTAATTCTCAATGTTCTTTATTAAATATTTAGTTCTCAGATATTATAAAAATATTGGTGCCCTCAGATAACCCTAGGCGAGCCCGTTATAACTTATACTATGGGTGTGACCAAATAGAGCTTCAATGCATTGGGTAATGATTATGTTCTTTGTATAATTATATTATAAGCTGGATGTATGATTTTCCAATTTATAAGGGTTTTGTAAGGGTATATGTGGTATTTTTCTAAGACACCAATCTATTTTATCTATCATTTCTATGGGTTTATGATGCTTCATTTGATAAAGATTGATATCACATAGATCACAATTATAGATTATTATAACTATTTCTTTTGTTAAAGCCTATATAGTGATTTCATGTTTTATGTTCCAATTATTGATGGGTATGAATATTCTTATGTTATACTCATACACTTTGATTATGTTTTCATACTCTTATTCTCTTCTAATGCTCACTGATGACATTCATTTTTTAATTCTAATGTTTTACCTTACTAAGCATTCGATCTCACCATTCTTATGTTTCATTTTCCCTAGGTTATAAAGAATGAGGCCTACCTAGTTAACTCTAGAAGGGATTTAATATAGATGACTATAAATCCTAATTTTAAAAAGAAAAATTGGGTTAATTGGGAGAAATGATCATTATAGTCATATGAATTATTTATGTATGAGTTTTTCCTAATTCTATAAAACTATAAATCTAAAATGTCTTCTAAGATTTAAGTGATCCAATTTTTCATTTTGATTTTTTAAGGTTTGGATATAAAGAAATTGGATCATAATTGTCATCATAAAATCTAGAAATGTAAATTTTATGATTTCAACACAGAATCTTGAGTATGTGTTTTGGGATATTATAACATGTCTCCAAATTTATACTAGTATAATGTTGTAACAATATCATTTATATAAAACCTATAATTCTCTTTATTAATGGATAATATATGAAATATCATGGTATAAACATCCACATTTTTATGTTTCATTTTCAACTCTCCAGACATAACTGATATCCTTATGTAATGGAAAATAGGAGTGTCCTGCATTTTCCTTACATAAGTATCCTTATCAATATTTCTTGCTCAGTGGGGTGGATGTATAGGTTTATATAATTCCAAAATATAATATCAAATTTCCTATTATAGTAAAATGTATAAAATACTATAACACCCTTACAAATATGTGTTGGTTAGAAGGTTGTCTTTGTTTAGAAATTCTTAAAACGTTTCAATGTTTTTTTTCTTAAATTTTCTATATTTAATAAAAACAAATTTTAATATCTTATCTTTATTAAGAAAAGAAAAAAATTAATAATTTGTTTTCACTCACAATTTTATCAAATTCTAATAGCCCTAAAAATTGGTTTCATAATATCCCGTCGCAAGGATATTCTATTAGAAATAATCCATTTTCCCTTCTCAGTACCCAAGAAAGGTATTGGTCAATTATTTAATGGTATTTAAGTAGTATGGTCTTGCCAATTTCATTAAATCATAGCTCCATGACACATTGAGTGGACTCTACAATATTTAAATTCTAAACTTGGATTTCCTAAATGAATTCCTCAAAATGTTTATTAGATAGATTAAGAGAATTAATCCCAATGCCAATTTGATTGATTCAATATAATTATTTCAATAGAAGTCCCCTTTAAATTTAATTTTCATAAAGAGGTAAAAACCACCACTTTGATTTATCATTTCCATTCTAAATCAAGTACTTGATTGTTATACCAATTTAAATTTTTTGTTTTATGGATTTTTATCTTTAGGATTAATTTTTCTTATTTTATCTTATTATATACTTGTAAATATTAAGTGTATTTTACTTAAGAGGTTAATCATGTATAGATAAAATATTTACACATAATCTAATTTATTTTAATTTTATATTTCATACATGTTAATTCATTTATTTACGTGATCATGAAAAATAATCCATAAAAATATACCATGCACTTAGATAGAAATAAAATAAATAATGTGGTAGGATTTTAATATTTCTAATTACTAGTTTATCAAATGATTGAGAAAATAAACCTTGAACCTAGAGGAATAACTCTTGGAATAGTGTATTGGTTCAAGTTTCATCATTCCATCTATTCTCATATATATCTCATGGGTTAGTTTCATCTCAACTGCAAAATTGAACCACCTCCACTCACCTTGGAGATCCATCCTTTAAATTTTCTTTAATTCACATGTATGTGAGGGGAACCATGTGTAGGGGTTAAATTAAAGAAAAAATAGACAAACATTCCCTTACATAATATGAGAATGGATGACACACAAACCATCATTATAATTTAATAATAATTGTTATTACAATAACCATAAAATAAAAATTAAATTAAAATAAAACCCACATATACATAGTTTGGTGGAAACTTGGTCATCCACAAATGAAACAAATACACATTTATAAACTAAAAATAATTCATTATTAATTGCGATAAATTTCCCGAATTAATAAACTAATTACATCATTAATTAATTAATTCATTTATCTTATGTCCTTCCAAATATTCCTAGAGATTCCTATCTATTTAAATTTTGATTTTTTTTATTAAATTGATTGAATTTAAAATTATTTATATACATGACGTGTACTTGGAGGAAACATGGAGTGCTCCCTTTATAAATATGCGGGGGATTATTTGGTCAGGTACAATGTATTTATACAACATACAACATACAAAACATTTCATCTAGTTTCACGGTTTGAAATTATGCATTTCTAGATGAGTAGTTATCTTGATGTGTATTAACACACATTATATGTTTAAACTAAATAGTGTGTACTATTTATAATTCCTATATAGCATACATGAAATATATAATTAGCTCCTGGAATATAGTTCTGAAATTTAATGGGGAAATTAATTAAGCATTTAATATTATAAAAACTTGGTTACACGACATCTATGAAAACTATATACAGTGTAGTTTGATTTAATTCCATAATTATTTTTATTTCTATATCAATTAAATATGAGGTGTATATTCTAGATGAAGTTATACTTCCAGGAAAATAGGTATGCGTAACATTATATGTACACCCAGTTACAAATCATGCATCAATTTTAGTGACTATCAATGATACAGGGCTTGGGACTTGATGTGGATACCTAGAAAACATTTATGAGTTACATAATATGTAAGCCATCTACATGCATTTTAATCATATTTATTCCATGTTTTTTAGATTTAAGTCGTTATGTGATGTGTAATAAATTCATCTTTCATAATTTGACCATATGGTTTCTGTGAATTAAATTATTAAATTATGTACGTTACATGATGTATATGATAGATACACGCTATAGTTTAAAAAGTTCCATTATAGTATTGAATAAACAATACATATTGTAGAATGAAGATGCATGTTTTTTTTGCATGAGGCATCCAAATTAATTCAAGTTTTATCTTAGTGTGAAGAACTTAGATACAAGATGTGTACCTTCTAGATACGTACTATGTAATTCTATTTTACCTGACTAGAATCCTAAGTAGCTATGCATGGATTCAATAGATGTTATTCATCTATTCCTGTCCTATTTTTGGTTATATAAAAGTAAAAAAACATGACATGTCATCTTTAAGAATAAAGATCATATAAAATATAAATAAAATACTAAAAAAAATGAGTAAATTGAACAATGAATAATAACAAGTTAAAAATTAAAATGGGATGACTTTGATACCATTTGAAGGTTTCAAAGCACAATGAAGTGGTCAGACCCATGACCGCCTATTTTTTTCACCATCTACTTCGAATTTAACCACAAAATAAATGAAAGTGACATCGAAATAATTGAATACATGATCTTTCACATAAAATTTATAACAAAATTATATAGATATGACTTTACTTTTTCATGATGTGTTTTCTTTTTTGTTGATTTCAGTTGACCGCTCTTTTCATACCATCATTGCGATGAAAAATCCAATGGTAAAATACATCTTACGTTGATACAAATGTGTTGAAAGAACCCTATAAAGTTGTTGTATAAATATCAAGGTGCTAGGGAGGATGATTCAAATGAATGCATCATTCACCGTTTATCACAACAAGAATTATTATAATAGAATAATTCTTTCTCTTACTCTCTTGATCATTTAGAGGGAGGAAGATGGTCATCGATCTTGGTTATTGAGAGCATTATAAACAATCAATATTTAGAGATAACTCTATGAAAAATAGTTATCAAACCCTTGAAATGATATAACCATGTTTAAAAATCTAGGTTAGAGAATTGGTATTTTTACATAGGCCCTTATCCATTATCTAAATCCTTAGTGATCCCCAAATAAAATAGTAATAATAATAACAATAATAGTAAGAATAATAATATATGCTTGATGTTTGCAAAAATAATGGATAAATACATATAATTTTTTAAATAAATAAATAAATAAATATTTAAATGATACTTAATATAACATTCGTAGCTAACCCTCAACTTAGTTCTTCTTTCATTCTTGGCATTTATCAAAATTGGAATAATGATTATTTATTTAAATTGATAAATATCATTTCATTATTCATTCATTCTATAAATAAATTTTATACACAAAAACTAGTTAATATATATTTATTTAATATTCCTATAACCATATTAATAATTATTTGTTGGACTACAAGTAAAAAAGATATAAATAAATATTATATATATTCATGCAATTAGTAATTAACTTGTGAATAAATATTTATTAAATATTCAACTCACATATATATTCTTTCAAACAATTGGTGGTTAAATTATTGTGATCAACCATTCCTAATTATTTAACTACATTTGAGAATAATATTTATTCAAATCATTACATTGAAATATAATTTAACAGTGATTTTGGATACACTTAGTGGGAAACCCTTCAGGAATATTTATCAGTGTAATTAGGCCTAACGTTGATGAATTCCAATGTTATAATTTATCAACACAATAATGAATTTATAGAGAAATAATTAAATTTCACAAAATAAAAACTTCCTACTATTGATAACTGTGTAATATAATCCATTTGTATCAATACCTCATCAATCATGTTGCATAGTTACTGCCATCAACATATCTTCTTGATTTATTTTTCTTTGAATTTATAGAAATTTACACACCAATATTACACCATGGACATGGATTTATGATATAGTTACATTTTATTTAGTGGAAAAAAGATATCTAAATTGAATAATTTAGAAGATGAAAATCATTTATTAAATTTTTCATTAATTTCATATCACCCATGAAACACCCAAAATATTCTACTTCCTTACAAGTATATATTAACATAGTTTTCATCAAGACATAAAAATAAGTGACTCATGATATGCATTAATATTAATCTCAAGTTTCAGGAAAAATAAACATGTCCATATAATGGAAAATACAATGAAAAAAACATATGGAATTCTTATGTGGGTGTGATCTCATAACCCCCTCTCTTGAAGATTGCCAAGAGAAGAATTAATGAGGATAAGTCTAAATATATTATGAGAATATTACCCCGAATAGAATGTATCATATATTCCTGTTCAAATGATATCATCTAGCCACAAAACTTATTTTAAATAATATAATCATAACACTTCATGGTTCCCATATTAGAGGGGAACTTCTATGAACTTTCAATGTGATAGATACTTTAAATAAATTATCAAATTAATTTCATATAAAATAAAAAAAATCAAGTAATAATAGATTAATTAATATTCAATAATCTTAATATATAGGTAATAAAAATTACTCAGTTCTTTGGCACTAACTACAACATTAATTATGTTCCATCTTAGTTACCTTATGTCGTAGGGGTTTAGAGATTTCATATAAAAGAAGAAATTAATAAATTTTTTGTTATTTAGTTTTATTTAAAAGAAATAAATTTAAATAAAAAGTAAATACTTAATAGTGATTTTTTATCCCCTATAACCAGAGAAACCAAAATACTAAAGAAAATAGAATTTCATGAAGGCAAATCAGTTACTTTTTGTAATTATATCTACTTGAATATTAGTGGGGTTTTTGTATGGGCTCAAACACAATTTTTTATTTACTACACAACTCTATTATAGTCTAAATGATTTTTTATAAAGAATTATTTTTTTATCAAGTACCAAAAATATGGTACAAATATCACTAAGGGAGAGAGAAATAGTGGTTACCGATTACAAATTAGAAATTATATTGACATTTTTTTATTTGAGTTCTATTTATGGGAATAATATTTGGTATAAAATGAATTCCCATATTGGACAAATTAATTTTATTAAGATCTCAATGAGAGATGTGGTAAGATAATTTCCCTAATTTAAGAGATAATGAGACATCATTTGTGAAAATGTTCAAAAATTGAAATAGTACAAGGACATCATAAAATAGGGAAAATATAGTCTACAAGGATACTTAAACTAATATATTATGATTTATATAGTCTAATGAGATATAAATCCACTATAGGTGATCTATATTTAATTATATTTATTAATTATTTCACCATAATGATTAATGTGATGTTCATGAAACAAAATTTTAAAATAATGGGTATATTCATCTTATTCAGAAGAGAAGTTGTGAAAGATATGGTAGTTTATATTAAAAACTTTAGAACTGATAATATAAGGGAACCAAAAATTCTTTTTAATCTTATCCTACATATTATATAATTAAACATCAATATAGTGATCCTTATAGACCTTAAAAAATGTATTTAGAGAAAAAAATAAATGTATCTTGGTCAATATGTCATATAATATGATTGCTAAATTCAAACTCTTAAAATTACTCTAGAGAGGGGATATCGGTAAAGTTATTTATATTAAATTTAAAAGTTTTTAGAACTAAATAAAACATAAATTATTATGAATTGTGGTTTAAGAAGAATATAACTATAAATTATTTTGAATTGTTTGGAATTCCATGCTTTATAAAGATAAAACATTTATATCTATGAATGTTTGAAGAAATATATGAGTAATGTGTTTTCATGAAATATTTATCCAATGGTAGAGGATACAAGTGTTGGAATAAAAGAAAACATAAGATTATAGACTAATATAAAAATAATAATAATTTATGTGAGGTACATACTATAGATTTTGAAAATTCTAACGAGGAGAACTTGATGAATTCTTAAAAAATAAATAAAAAAATCTGGATATGAATCCAATCATCTTGATATAGATATTAATTATACCAGTAATGATGATGGTTCTATTTAACATGGAAAATAATGTGTTAAAGTCTGAAAAAACTTTTTGGAACTGGGAATATCATTATAAGTTAAGAATCACCAATGTATACTAGTAAAATTCCTATGCTTGATAATCACATGAATCTTATTTTTCAAATTGACCCACACTTTTTTGTTGAGGTTATTGAGCATAAAGAATGGATAAATTCTATGAATAAAGAGATAACTTATATTTAAAAGAACTTACCTTAGGATATTGTTCCAAGACCAGAAGGAAAAAAACTTATTAGAACCAAATTAGTTTTTAGAGATAAATTCAACGAAAAAAAGTTATATTTCAAGAAATAGGGATATGGTGTTTTGAAAAGTAAACTCTCTGGTTAAATTAGATGATTTTTAAGAAAAAATTTAATCTATTTGAACACTTAAGTAAATTATAATGTTCTTGGATGTTATAGATCACAAACAATATAAGATTTAAAAAATTAATGTGAAATTGTTTTTCTTGAATGATGATATTGAAGAATAAGTATTTGTTGAGAAAATCAATGGATTTATCCTTGAAAATGATGGAATAGTGGTGAAATTTTAAATAATTTACTTTATTAGTTAAAATAGGGATTTAGATCCTAGTATTCGAAGATGGAGGAATGTTTAAAATGAATGAATTTCACTAAGGGAATGCGTAAAAAAATCTATATGTAAATTATATGAGAAAATTAACCCAAATTATCATTATTTTCATTAATTATATAATATTTTGAGATCACATAGAGTATATATGTAAGGATGTTGTAAAATAATTGAAATTATTTTTAATATTTTAATACCTGGTGAGATATGATTATTTGTGGAACTACAAGTTGTATAGAAAGAAAAATATTTTTTCTCTTTTCAGGAGAAATATGACAAGGAATTATTGAATAAATCTAGAATATAATATTTTAAATAATTTTCAACCCCATGAAATTTTTTAATCACATCAAGAATGGGTAAAATAGTAAAGTGTGAATTAAAAGTATTTTAAGAAGCTGATATAAAAATTTATTTATTTTTCTAATTCAAGCCCATATATTATTTATGCGATAAAATTAGGTACATGGTACTAAAGTGATATAAATAAATAAATAATTATAGTTATTAATATAATACATATATACATAAAAGAAAAATTGTGTTTTAGACTGTTGAATAAATGAGGTGAGAGTCTAAACTTTTTTGGGTCCACTGATGTTTTCTGGGTTGGAGATTATGATTATAAAAAATAAAAAATAGGTGGTATATTATTCTTGAGAAAAAGTGGTTTGAGTTGGAATTTTAAGAAGCATAATTCTATAATATTAATAATTATATATGCTAGTATGTGGTTTCTAAGAGACCTTTAAGAATTATCTATGATAATAAGAATTTTTTAATTTATCTGAGAATTCTATGAAACACTATAGATCCAAACATATTGATATCAAATATCATTTTATCAAAGAGAAAGATAATAATGGATATATGAAGATGGAATACATTTCTTCTATAGATTATTTTTTATAGAAATTCTAGGATTCATTATAATAAAATGGTTTGTAGATGAAGAAAAGAATGAAAAAGGAAAAATAAAAAGACAATTCAACTGTGCAACCAACCACACACTAAGCCCACCATGATATAATAACTGGTGGCTAGAAGTCGGTAAAACTAAAATAACCTATCAATGTAACCAATAACATGCTTCTATAGTTCCATGTTGAACTTTATATTTCTAGACTGTCCTATGCAATTTAGAAATAGTAGTTTTACACTGTTATATTTACCCTACTAGTGTTATTGGACAGCTATGCTATAATGAGTTAGTATTTGTACTGTACCCTAAAATTTGGTTTAGGGGACCCTTCGGCCCTTATACCTGTTAATAAGGGTACACTACACCATACAACCCCCAGTAGACTCACTGTGGAGGTTAAACCACGAGAGTTATATATTTTGTGTATCCTGGGAAACTAGAAGTTTGTCCAACTTCATATAAAAGATTAGGATATACTATTCCCAAAAATATCCCACTGGGATCTTGATGCGCTATGTTGACATACTTATAGGATAATTATTTGGATAACTTACTTAATTTGATCTCATCATCTTCTTCAGTAACTAATGATTTCTTTCCCATAAAATATTCAGTTTCAAGTTAATGATTCATGAAATAAAAACTATTTTTCTTTTCTATACTCCCATTGTGTTCTTTCAATTCTTGCATCTCACCCTCCATTCATCAGTTAAGACCAATAAAAACACAATAGTTCCAAAAATTCTCTATCATTATAGGCATTGTCAACATGTATTCTTGATCATTGGTTTCATGAATCTTCTATAATTCCAGTAAACCATCATATATAAATCCTTTCATAGAATACCACTTCATCTATATATGCTTCATTTTGGAATGGAATACTGGGTTATTTTCAAGATGTATAACACTATAACTATTACAGTGAAGTATATTTCATCTCTATTTCTAACCATATCATCCAAGAAGTACTTGAACCAACCTATATGCTTATCTACATCTATTATAACAATGTATTCTTCCACTATGGTGGATTAATACAACACATCCTATAATTATGATATCCAAAATAATGTAGTTCCACTATAGGTAAAAAGATAACATGTGGTATTCCTCCTGCGATTAACATCGCCTCCAAGTTCAGTATCTATACACCCTTATAGTGATTTTCCTTTCCCAAAGCATAGAGATACTTCATTTCTTCCCTTATGATATCTCATTATCCACTTCATAAATTCCCATTGTTCCTTTTCAAGGTCATCCTTGTACCTGCTCACAACTCCCACCACATGAGAAATACCAGGTTGAGTATAAAATATTACATATATCAGGATTCTAATAGCTAATTCATATGTAACATTTTCCATATAATCTTCCTCTTATACTGTCTTTGATGCTTTCTCCTTTGATTGTTTTGAATGGGTTTCTAGGGGAATTGAAACCAAATTTTATTCTAATATACTAAATCTGATTAAAAACATTCCAACATAGACAACATGTGATAACATCAAGGTAAATAATATGTTGTATTTCTTGATCTTCATCCCCAAAATCTTTCCAAATTTTTCAATTCCATCTCAAACCCCCCATCCAGCTTCCCTTTGATCTCATTGATCCTCTGCATACAATGACCTTGAATGATCATGTCCTGCACATATAGTAGTAGTATAATGTATCCATCACCAAAATACTTTAAGTAGAAAAATTGATCCATGACACACCCTTTGTATACATTTTTAGTCACAAATCAATAAAATGTTTTATTCTACTACCTGGGTTCCTACTTTATCTCATATATGATCGTTTGGGAGTTTTCACACAAGGTCATCCTTCCCTAACTCAAAATATCCCTCTAGATACTATATATAAATTTTCTCCTCCATTTATATATGAAGAAAATACCTCTTCACATTTAGCTACTCATGATGCAATTCCATTGATACAAAAACTCTAAGAACCACATGGATGGTGGTTAGCTTCACTACATGTGAGAAGATTTTAGTGAAGTACACACCTTCTTTATATTGAAATAATTTCACCACCAACATTTAATTTTACACCCTATTATCATCTTTTCCTTCCTTTACTCGTTATAACTATTTGTTTTTCAATTCTTCATTTCCTCATCGCATAGGTGTAAGATCCCAAGTACTGTTATTATGTAATGATGAAATATCCTCCATAGAAAACTACCACTTGTTTGACTCCTTCAACTACATTTCCTCTTAAGAAAATTATGTTTCTCCATCATGAGTTAAAAAATAATTTAAAGACAATGAATACTTATAAATAAGTCTTAACACCCTTTTTTTATCTTCTTAAATCCACTTGGGGAGTATGCTCAACTAGTTTTAGCATCCCATGATTAGGTAAAAACTCACGATATACTTTCTTTTGTCATTCTAATTATTTATTCCCATTATCAAATCCAGATATATGATGGTCCTCTTTTGTGAATCCTTTTTTAAATATCACATTCAGGATTATGATAATCATCTTGATCATGTTATCCCCAAAGTGATAATCAAAATCCTCATCACCATAGCCAATAAAGAACCATTTTTTAGACCTAGTATCAAGCATTTCCCTTGAATCATCATCTATATGTACATATGAAAAACATCCAAAGAATCATAAATGTGAACTTCATACCTAATTTATAGACTAGACCTCCTCAGGAAGACATTATCCCAATGGAACATATGGAATCCTATTGAGGAGATATGCTATTATGGTCACCACCTCTACTAAAAATTTTACACACCAAGATTCCACGATATGTTTCCCTTTGAAAAAAGCAATAGCTTACATTGTACGAAACTTCGAGATTCTAACACAACACGACCAATCAAACTAACCGTTATGAATAGTAATACCTACATTTTGAAATTTTATAAATTTTATCTTTAAAAATGGACTTCATTTTTGGATTTGGAATATAGAAGTTATCTTATGGAAAAATTTTGGTATTTTTTTGAAAACTTTCAATTTTTGATGAATAGTGAAAAAACACTACATTATTGGTTAAAACTGATTTTTTATTTAAATATTTAGTTATTTTATTTTAATTTATTTTAGGTTGAACTATATACATAATACATATATATGTTAAATGTAATTCATTAGAGTCATTTTATAATAAGTTTAGATATATAGAATTTTATCGAACTATTTACCGTCATTTACCCACCTCCTAGGAGCATTTGCAAATTTGTATAAAACTTAATTTTACCACTTCTGTGAGTTGAATTTCAAAAATACAACAGAAACAGTTAATATCAGTAATTAAAATGCGTTTCCATAATATGAAAATAATTTTTGGTGAATAGTAATTTTTTACTTTTATTTACCACCATTAAAAGTAAATAGGGTAATTAAGGGTAAAAATGATATCATGATTACCCTAACACATGTCTTAATTCAATTGGATAAGTGTAATTAGACCAAAAATAACCTTATGAATAAAATATGATCCCCTTTAGTTTACTTTGATTAGATTAGGACATCTATTATTTTTTTATTTAAAGAAGAGTTAAAAGAGTTAAAATCAAAGTTTAATAACTAAATAATTATTAATATAGGGTTATACATAAGATAAATTAGAATATTAATATTCATTATAAAGCTAAAAATATTTTATACATAATGGTATTTTATTTATAAATTTGATAGATTAAATAATTAAATTTATTTATGACACAATGATGATGTAGTAATTACCTTATTAATGAAAGATTAAAATAATTGATATTATAAATATCTAAAAAAATTTAATTTGAGAATTTTAATGAATTAAATTAATTTTATATGTTAATAAGACATTTTAGGGTTGATTAAATGAATTGTTTTCGAATTAATAACACTGTTATGAATTTAACAAAAACAAAATACCAAATAGTGTCAAAATTGACATAAAAGAGTTTTTAAAAAAAATATTATATTATTAACTGGTATTATATTCCTAAAAATCTAAGGTTCGACAAAAGGGCTTAAATAATATTATATATTTTATTAATGAACCACTTGTGGTTCTCTTAGAAGTTTATATTAAGTTTATTAACCATATAATATAAAACTACATGGAGACATGGTAAATGTCAAACTATTTAACTAAGAGTGAAATCTAAAATATAAGGTTAATATGATGACCGAAAACTATCGAAAACCTATTGGTCGAGAGGTTTTAGACCCTTACCCACCTTTTCCTTTAAATAATTTATTTTTGAGCCATTAGAGACCGAAAATGAGTTTATTATAAAATAATATTTCAAGTTTTTCTTAAAGTGACCCTTGCCTCCTTTATAAAAGGGAACCTCCCCTTCTCCCAAATTCACACCTTCAAATCCATTTGTATCTACCAAACCCTGCCTAAATATCCTCTCAACTGTCCTACCTTCATCCTAGAGGCCTAAATTTAGTTATAAATCCAACCTAAGGATCCCTTTTGATCAAATCGAAACGAAGAACGGGAAGAAGATGTTAATATTTCATCGCCTATTTCAAGTTATTTTCTTCTTCCACTACCTCTTTCTTTTTTGTTTCCATTCTAAAATAATAACAGTAGTATTTCTATATACTGTGATGTTATTATAAATATGGTAAAACCATATTCATTATTCTATCCATTCTATAAATGAAAAAGTCACTAGACGTGCGTACGTACGAATTATAGTCTCCATGTCGTGGTGTAACTTTTTATTCAAACACTTCATCATTTGGATGGGTATGATAATGAGTATAAATGATTTAAATAATAAATATAACATGATAATTATTAGGTATATATGATATACCATCCAATTATATACTATTTTTACACCAAAAGAATAATATTGTCGCTCGTGCGTACGTCCGGATAACTCTCTCCACGAAAGTGATAACATTCAATCCCCATCATAATCATTCAGGAATAATTTTAATTTTATGATTAAAAATTATTTTTATGAACATAATATCATTCTGTATATGAATAAATTACATCCTATCCATAAAAAACATGGCTTACGTATCCAAGCATATAATGGAAAATGAATCAGTTAACACCCGAAACGATGATACTATAGAAATATCAATAACAAATCAATATTAGAAGATAATATATGATATCATATTAATGTATATGGTTTTTTTATAATTTAATAACAATTATCTGACCATTATACAAGAGTTTAACTTACCCTCTACCAAGTAAAAGTACAAGGTAAGGGTTGATTTTACAATCTCTTTATTATCCGAGGTTGTTTTTATGTAAGTATCTACTGGGACCTCTTTATCATCCACATCCATATTTCTTAAAAATGTTTTCCAAATTTTTTTCACTATTTACTAGAATATGGGTTAAATTCATTTATACCTTTGTGTGAATTTTTATAAAATGGTTTGAAAGGAATATTTCTGTCGTTTTCCAAACGAGGTACCCTATGACATTTTCGACAAAATTAAGGTAAGAATGTTTTTTTAACTTATAAGGTGGGTGTAGAAATTTTATGCCGTTATAACATTGTTTAAGTTTCCCTTGAAATATTATAAAAATATTTTCAAAATAAAGGTTTTATTTTATAATTATACAACTTTTAAATGTTTTCAGAATAGAAAGATAAATTTCTCTAAAAAAAGTTTTGATTTCATCTATATCAACATCCTTTGATGGATTGTGAGATTATTTGACGTTGATTTATTATGATACAAAACATCCATATTGTATTGAAGATTTTTTGATATGTTTGACTGTGGATGTGTTATTTTTATACCATTCATGTTTTATGGATAATGTATTGACATTTCGTACGCTAGTTTTAATACGAATGTTTATGTTATGTTTAAAACTTTTCATATGAGGAATGAATTAGACTTAGTATGTGATGAGTGGAGCCTACTACAGATCCTTGATGCAATGGTAGGTCTCACGAGAAAAACTAGTGTCTTTGTAGAGACCCGTATCTTGACGTACATTGACATTACATTACTTTTGCGGAATACTTAGTACATTACAAAAACACACACACAAGGACCGTAATAGTTTAGTGTCTTTGGAAACTCAGACTATAATCTTCTAATCGTGGTGAAAGATCTTCAAAATCTCCCATAAAGATCTTCCTTTTTTTTTACCTAAAACCTTTCTTTATATCCTGGGGAAAAGAAAACATAAAAGGGTGAGCTCAAATGCTCAGTAAGTGCAAAAAAAATAAATATCAATCACATCATATTCATAAGAACATAACATTTTGGAAATCATAACCTGCAAAAGAGAGCATAATTTCATAATCATGGGATAAATCATGGCAGTGAAAAAGTAATACCAATAATCATAACTTAAAACATGAATCTTTGCGGCATACACACATAATCATAGAGAATCATTTCTTGTTAGTCAAGACTAATTGCCAAGACTATCTTAGTGGACAAAGTCCCTTTCTGAATCGAGTAACCCTCGTTTCAGTCCTGTTTCACTGAACCGGTATAACCTACCGTTCCAGCCCTGTCTATCTCATGAGATATAAAATCTTTACCCAATGCATTGGAGGGAGATATAGGTCCCACCCATCTTATAATGAATCCTTTCTTATGTGTGCCACATAATCATAAACCATACATCATAACGTAACCCATGTAATAAAAATGGGATTCTTAAACAACATGACATCATAAAACAATTCATATAAGATAAAGGAATTCATAAAAATGTTTCCATCATAATATAATCAAATCCATGTAATAATAGGGATAAAAACAGAACCCTTTTATTATCTTAGATGGAAAATAATTTTGATAAAATACTTGAACTCCATTCTTGAGGAAAATATCCTTTCTACTTCAAAAACATTTTTCCTTTCATAACATGTCATAAGACTTTAAAATCAAAGAAGTTGATTAAAAATAAACTTGAAAACTTGTAAAGGAAGCTTCTTGGAAATAATGTTTTAAAAATCCATTCATGCCGTATAAGTTAAAAAAAAACATTCTTCGTACTCTTGTCGGAAAAGTCAAAAAGTACCTCGTACGAAAAAAGATTCCTTTCATACATATTACTAAAAACTCACCGAAGGGTAAAAATGGATTTAATAAATTGTAGGTGGATGGAAATAATATTACATATTGATGAAACATGGATGTGGATGATAAAATACACCCCAGTAAATACTTACGAATAAACAATCTCGGATAAAAATGAGATTGTGATATTTCCCTTACCTTAGGTCCGATTTGCTTTGTACGTGTCCGAAGCTCCTGTATAATGGTTTAAATAATGTCATTGACTTATTAAAGAATCATATTCATTGTTATTATATCATATATGGTTCACTTATGACATTATATTACCCGTTCTTTTGTAAATTCCATGTTAAAGAAACGTTTTTGGTAAAATCGTTTCTTTTATCGTAGGTGTTTTGACTTGTTGTTCTTGACATTATTATTACTTATATCATGATTTACTTACTTCCAGAATATAAAATATGATTTATATATCATATATATTCAGTATATATATATATATATAATAGATAGATAAATGAAATGAAAAACACCGTTCATGGAGACGGTAGTCCGTACGTACGCATGAACGCTGTTTTCCTTTCCCTATTGTCTTGAATGGAAGTAAGTAGATGACATACACATATATATATACATAAATCCAGTATCTTTATAATGTCATATATTTCATTATTATTTCTTATATATACTTTATAATCATTCTTAAATGGTTAACATGGAGAATGAATCTCATCGCGTCGTGGAGACGGTAGTCCGTACGTACGCACGAGCGATGATATCATTTCCATAAATATTGAATTGAATTGGAGTGGATTATACAATATATCAGAATCAATATGATGTTTTAATAACTATGTATAGTTATTCTTTACACCATTATACCCATCCATGTAAGGTGGTGGTGGAAAATAGATTACACCACGGCGTGGAGACGGTATTCCGTACGTACGCACGCGCGGTGATTTCTTTTTCCGTAGGATAGATAGATGGTGAAATAGGGTTGTTTCATACTTATAATAATATATCAGTATATGAGTGATACTGATGTTATTACTTCATAATGAAACAACCTAAGAAGAAGAAGTGGAAGAAGAAATAAAGATGAAATAATTGGTAACGGTAATTACCTCTTCTTTGAAGCGCCTTTTGGAGACCTCCTCTTAGGGAACTAAAATTGGTCTTTGAGGAAGACCAGAACCTCTAGGATGTTTCTAGGGAAGTGGAGAAGAGATTTTGGCAGGGGTTTGCCGAGCTTGAGTGCTCAAATTGGTGTGAGGAGGAGGGGGAGGAGGTGCCCTTTTATAAGGGAGGAGAGGGGCACCTTAGGAATATCTCAAAATATTATTTTATATTAAAGTAAAAAATCGGTTTATAATGGTTCCAAAGGGTCTTATTTCGAAGCTAAAGTTGGGATGGGTCGAAATACTATCAACCAATAGGATTTAGACAAGTTTAGGTTCTTATTTTAACCTTATCAATTAGATTTAACTCTAAGTTAAATAATTTAACTTTTACCGTGTCTTTTTGTTTTCTTTCACTATATGGTTAATACACTTACTATAACATGCCAAACGAACCCCAAATTGTTTATTATTAATATATATATCCTTATCTAAGTCATTTGGCCAAACCTTAGATTTTTAGGAATAAAATAACAATTAATAAAATAATATTTGATTTAAAAACTATTTTGTGTCAATTTTGACACTATTTGATATATGATTTTTGTGAAAGTCATAACAGAATTATATGTTCGAACCAAGTTGATTAAATCAACACTAATATATCATAGTAACCTAGAAAATTTGTGGAATTCATAAAAAGTATCAAATTACATTCATTTGAGTATTTATAACATCAATTATGTTAATATTTCCTTAAAAGGGTAATTACTGCATCATCGTTGTGTCATAAATAAATTAATTTATTTAAAGTCTAAAAATTATAAATAAAATATCATTATATAGGAAAGCTTTTTAGATTTCTAATGAATATTTATAGTCTAATTTATCTTATGTATAACCCCATATTAAAAATGTTTTAGTGAATAAACTTTGATTTTAACTCTTTTAACTCTTCTTTGAATTAAATAATAATAAATGTCCTAATCTAATCCAAGTGGGCCTAAATGATAATATTTTACACTTAAGGTTGTTTTTGGTCGAGATACACTTGTCCAATAGAATTAGGACATGTGTTAGGGTAATATTAATATCATTCTTACCCTTAATTACCCTATTTACTTTTAACCGTGGTAAATAAAAGTAAAAAGTTACTATTCACCAAAAATTATTTTCATCTCATTGAACCACATTTTACTTACAGACATCAACCGTGTCTCTCGGATTTTTGAAATTCCATTCACAGAAGCGGTAAAATTAAGTTTTATGAAAAATTCAGTTTTTTTAACTACCACTTAGTAGTTTCACTATTCATCAAAAAAATGAAGGTTTTCAGAAAAATGCCAAAATTTCATCCTAAGCTATATTTCATATTCCGAATTCAAAAATGAAGTCTATTTTACCAAATTCATAACATAGAAGTTGCATTAATTAATTTTATAATTAAATCCCGCTGTTAAAACAAATAGCGTGTTTTTAAGAAACAATATCTATCAAAAGATTGACACTTGTTTATGTCTGGTTTAAATGTGCAATTACATCCAATGACCAACATTGTATTAAATTGTAAAAATATATTCTAAATATACTTTAAAACTACTCCAATTAATAATTTATCACTATTAATTATTTCGATTAAAAAAGTTGTTTTTTAATTATAATTTAGTAATTTTCACTATTCATCAGAATATGAAAGTTATCCGAAATGTACCAAAATTTCACCTTAGGCTAAATTCGATACTCCGAATCCAAAAATGAAGTTCATTTTGAAAAATAAGATTTACAGAATTTTAAAAAGTGGTTATTACTATTCATACCGGCTAGTTTTAATAATATTTTAATAGCATATCATTGTTTAGTGAAACTCGGTATTGCGTATTACACACGCTATCGAGGAAGGTCGCGATTGCGTGTAATGCAAGGCAAGTCAAGGATGCGTGTTGTGCAAGCTCCTTTTGGTGTAGCGTACAACACAAGACATTAAAAAGATTATTTTTTATAAAATCTTGGGCTGTTACATTCTACCCCCCTTAAAATGAATTTCGCCCTCGAAATTCGTCGGGGTTATAAATGGTTTACTATTTGAAAGTTTCTTTAATAGAAACCCACATCGTAAAAAGGAATATCAAAACCAATATTTAAAAACAAAAGTGAGAAACGTAACGGTTACCCAAATAAACTAATCATTGGGTTTCCACATAGGTGAAAATATGGATATGGAAGAGAAATCTAACCATCATGTTCTGATGGAGAGTGGTAGAGAACATGGCTATGGAAAAGCCAATAATCACAAATCCATAAATTTGTGATGATCTAAGGTACCATCCGATTCATCAGGTATAAGATCACTAGGACAACATTTTTGGTTTTTAAGATCATTTCCCTAAAGTTGAAAATTTGAATTGGAATAAATACTTTCTTTATTTTGGTACAATCTCACTATTGTTCGTGCCTAGAACAATTTCCACTTCATCTCTTAAATAAATGAAGTTTAATTTGTTATTCGTGAAGTGTTAGCAGATCATGTGATAGAATGACGGGTCATTCCATCTGTCTCAAACAAAAGGTTAGCAAAAATTATATACATAAGTCGATCTATAGTGAGATTAATCATATATAGTTCCTAAAATGGACTTATACTTCATATATCATACTGCTTAATATAATAAAACTAGTTTCTACTAAATAGGGACTTCCTGTAGGCCAGTGGTAGGCGATAAAGGTCAGTCGCACTTCGGTTGTGGGTTCGATTCCCACAGCCTTGTCCGAAGCGATGTGCTGTCGCCCATCCTGCAGGTTTTCCTTTTTCTAAAACTATATTACTATAACATCCCATAAATAATATCGAAAAAACTTCTATCCTTAAACAATACTAACTTATGTCCAACATAATCCATTCCAATCTTTAGTCCTATCCATAATACTGCAGTCCATTCTCATAACATAGTGAAAACGATTACCAGAGATTTAATACCATCGTTGATCCCCATATATCATAAGATATATCTTGTTGGACACATTCCAAACATTCAAAGGCCTTAATCTTGTACTCTCTTGAATACCCATTGAACCTTAGTGAAAACTTGAATGCAGTTAAAAGTTAACACTTTCCACATACCAAAATCCTCAAAATTCTATATACTCAAACCATGATATCACTTAGTCCTTATATCAATCATGAGCTCATGAATACTGTTAAACATTTAATTTTCTCATTTTCCCTTCATTATGCGCATAATATCTCAATCACTTTGAATACCACATTAGACCAATACATAAATATTCCAATATTCCATGATACAACATTATTTTGGAATCCCATTACATAAAAACTTAATCATTCCACCACATCATTGTCATATTCAACATTGCCAATAGTGATCGCATGTGACTTCCCTTTGTCCTTTGCCTTAAGCGGTTTCTCATGTCGATCATCACTAACCCTTGGATTAGGGCATTTATTGGCATAATGTCCCATCTCCTTGCACTTGAAGCATTGAAGTGTTGGTTGTGCGTTCTCTGCAGTGTTTGCTTTATTCACTTCATTAGAATCCCTTTTTCCATTACTTCGACACTCAGCTGATCGATGACCTTCTTTTCCACACTTAAAACATTTTCTAGTCCCTTTAAGACAATCTCCACCATGCTTCTTTCCACACTTTGTGCATAAGGAAACATTCATCTTCTTTTCACCATTATTCTGAGATTTCTCCTTGAACTCCATCTTTCGTTTCTTGTCAAAACCGTGAGATGGATATGTAACACCAACTTCCATTTCTACCTTGATAGCACAACACACAATTTCTTCATAGCTACTGAAGTCTCTTATAGCTAATGCCCTTCGAAGACTTGGTTTTAAGCCACTGAAAAATCGATCAACTTTACTTTCAGGTTGGATGATAATGCCAGATTCATACTTTGCAAGTCTTGTAAAATTCGCTTCGTATATACCAACAGATTCATCATCCTTTTGCTTTAGTTCAATAAATTCCTTCTCCATCTTCGTTCGAAGAATACGAGGGAAGTACTTACTGAAATACAAGTTCTTGAACTCGTCCTATTCCATGGAATCAATTTCATCTCTTTGCCTCGTATTCTTGATAAGATTACACCATTGATCAGCTTCACCTTCCAAACGATATAATGCTAAGATGACTTTATCATGTTCAGAACATTGAAGAACTGAAAATATCTTTTCAGTAGTACTAATCCATTGTTCAGCAACTAATGGATCAGTAGACCCACTGAAAGAAGGCGGACGCTGCCTCATGAAGGATTCAACAGAATGTTGCTCCTTCCTTTGCTCGTTTGGAAGTCCTGCATGATTTATAGCTTGAGAAAGTTGTGTGAGCATGGCTACAAGATTTTTTATTCCAGCTCCCATATCGTTTGGTTTCTCAGGGGGACAATCATTGCATTGTCCATTGCATTGATCAACACGGTTCCTTTGGGTTCCAGCCATCGTCTAAAACCCCAAAAGAATAGTGTGAGAGGAAAAAATCATGCTAGGGAAAACAACATAATAAAGGGGTAGTACCCTCAATATCTAACATCTTAGGTTAAATTCTAAGATCGTTAGAGCAATTCTAGGACTATAACCTATACGTATACTTAACCTTAGAGACATCCCTAGACATACCTTAGAAATATCTCTAGGGATCTCACTAACATTTTCGCATCCTAGTTTCCAAAGGTTGACTAAACCTTTCCTCTGATACCAACTGTAGAGACCCGTATCTTGACGTACATTGACATTAAATTACTTTTGCGGAATACTTAGTACATTACAAAAACACACACACAAGGACCGTAATAGTTTAGTGTCTTTGGAAACTCAGACTATAATCTTCTAATCGTGGTGAAAGATCTTCAAAATCTCCCATAAAGATCTTCCTTTTTTTACCTAAAACCTTTCTTTATATCCTGGGGAAAAGAAAACATAAAAGGGTGAGCTCAAATTCTCAGTAAGGGTAAACAAAATAAATATCAATCACATCATATTCATAAGAACATAACATTTTGGAAATCATAACTTGCAAAAGAGAGCATAATTTCATAATCATGGGATAAATCATGGCAGTGAAAAAGTAATCCCAATAATCATAAATTAAAACATGAAACTTTGTGGCATACACACATAATCATAGATAATCATTTCTTGTTAGTCAAGACTAATTGCCAAGACTATCTTAGTGGACAAAGTCCCTTTCTGAATCGAGTAACCCTCGTTTCAGTCCTGTTTCACTGAACCGGTATAACCTACCGTTCCAGCCCTGTCTATCTCATGAGATATAAAATCTTTACCCAATGCATTGGAGGGAGAAAGTCCAAGCATATGCGATCACTGCTGCTAAGGTTGAAGCTTCAAAAGACATAGTGGATGGTAATTTAATGGTTTCCTCATGTTTATCCAATGATTTATTTGATTATAGATGATCAAATTGTTTCATATCTTAACAGTTTTCTAAGAAAATTAGATATTTTCAATTTGAATTAACAAGTGTGTTGTCAGTCAAAAGACCGAAGGGAAGTATCATCGCAACAAAGTTTTGTGAATTAGTTCCCATTAGGGAATATAAATGTTCTTTCTCTTCTGATCTCATGGTCATAACCATGATTGAATTTGATATAATCCTCAGTATGGATTGGTTTTTGGACCATGATTAAAAGTTTTATTGTAAGAAGATGGAGGTTACAATTTTCAATGATGATAAAGAGTACCTTATCTTTAGAGAAGAAATGTCACCACTAGATTCTTATCTAGATCCACCCCTAGTAGCTCTACTAAATTCAATTATTAGAGAAGATGAGAATGAAATAATTATGGGAGAGTAAAATAATGTTCGAGTATAGGACGTAACTATTGTGCATAAATATGTTGATTGTTTCCAGAGAATTTACCTGAACATCCTTCAGAACTAGAAATTGAGTTTTCCATTGATTTAATTCCTGGTTCAAGGCCCATATCGAAGACCCCTTATAGAATGGCTGTTGTGGAATTAGTGGAACTAAAGAAACAACTAGAAGAATTGAGTAATAAAGGATTTATTCACCCTAGTGTTTCTCCATTGGGAGCCCCTGTCCTTTTTGTTAAGAAGAAAGACATATCTATAAGGTTGTGAATTGACTATAGGGAGATTAATGCTATAACAACAAGGAACAAGTATCCCCTATCTCTCAATGATGATTTATTTGAATAACTTCATGGAGGTCAATATTTTTCAAAGATTTACCTTCGTCCTGGATATCATCTGTTGTGAGTGAAGAGGAAATACATCCCAAAAACAGCATTTCGAACCAGGTATGGGCATTACGAGTTTACAGTAATGACTTTTGGTCTCACTAATGCACCCTAATTTTTCATTGATCTAAGGGAATATTGTTCAAGGAATATCTTGAGGACTTTGTATTGGTATTTATTGATGATGTCAAGGTATACTCCAAAATCAATGAAGATCATGAAAATCACTTGCGCACCGTTCTGAAAACCCTCATAAGAAATGAATTATACAGGAAGTTTAGCAAGTGTGAATTATGACTTCAAGAGATTTCTTTTCTTGGCCATATTGTCTCTAAGGCTGGAATATCTATTGAACCTTCAAGGACCAAGGCAATCCAAGAATGGCCAGCACCGACGAGTATAACTGAGGTACATAGTTTTATTAGTTTAGCAGGTTATTATCGGTGTTTTGTCCAGAATTTTTCCCGATTGGCTAACCCGTTAACCATGATCACACGTAAAGGGGTTAAATATATTTAGAAAATAGTGTGTGAAGAATGTTTTGAAGAACTTAAGATAAGATTAGTCAATGCTCCTATCTTGACTGTACCATCAGGGAACGATGTTTTTGTTATTTATAGTGATGCTTCAAAGAAAGGACTTGGTTGTGTCCTTATGCAGAATGATAGAGTTATTTCCTATGCATCACAATTGCTAAACACATCATGAGAAAAACTATCTTACTCATGATAATGAGTTAGAAGCTATAATATTTGCTCTGAAAATATGGAGACACTATATCTATGGTGAAAAATGTGGGATTTATACTGATCACAAGAGTTTGAACTATATTTTCTCACAAAAATAAATCAACATGAAGAAAGGGAGATGGCTTGAAATAATGAAGGATTATGATTGCACAATACACTACCACCTAGAGAAGGAAAATAAGGTGGTAGATTCTTTGGGAAAAAAGGACCATTTTGTTTTGAATAACATGTGAGTTAAAAGAGATCCTATTTTCATGGATCTAGTGAAAATGGATATAGGAAAAATCAAGGAGGGTGAAACATCGATACTTTTTCAAATGGTTGTCAAACCATCTTTACTAGAAAGGATAAAAAGTTCTCAGGCTGATGATGAGGAGTTTCAAAAGAAGATTAAAGCTATGAATGATGGGATATTGTGTGACTTCATATATGAAGATGTGATTTTGAAATTTGGGAACATAATTTGTGTTACCGATATACCGGATCTAAAAAGAGAATTGTTAAATGATGCTCATAGCTCAATTTATCTATACACCATGGTAGCACCAAGATGTATAGATATTTGAAGGAACATTTTTGGTGGGTCAATATGAAGAGGGAGATTTTTGATTTTGTGTCAATATTTATGGTTTGTCAACAAGTGAAATCTAGAAGGAAACATCCAGGAGAATTCATGCAACCTCTTCCCATACCTGAGTGAAAATTGGGTAATATTACGATGGACTTTGTCATGGGTCTACCAAATACACCTAGAAGGAATGATGAAATATGGGTCATTGTTGATCGTCTTACCAAGTTAGCACATTTTCTTACTATAAGATAAGATTTACCACATGAAAATCTATCAATACTATATATTAATGAAGTTTTAAGACTTCATGGAGTACCCTTATTGAATTTTTCTGATCGTGATCCTGATTTTACATCAAGATTCTAGAAAAGTCTTTAAAAATCCCTGGATAATGAACTTCATTTGAGCACTTCCTACCACCCTCAAACTGATGGACAATCAAAATAGACTATACAAACCTTAGAAGATATGTTAAGATCTTGATCACTTGAATTTCAAAGTTTGTGGGATCAATATTTACCTATGGTAGAATTTTACTATAACAATAGCTTCCATTCAAGTATTCAGATGGAACCATATGAAGTGTTATATGGAAAGAGATGTCACACACCAACTTGTTGGGATGATTTTGGTGAAAAAAAAACTCATAGGCCCAGAACTTGTTGAGGAAACAAGGGAAAATGTGAAGTTTATCCAAACCCACATAAAAGCATCCCAAATTAGGCAAAAGAGCTATGCGGATAACTGAGGGAAGGATTTGAAATTTCAAGTAGGAGATTGAACTGGAACCTGACCTATCTTATTGTGAAGCGCCTGTCAAAATTCTTGATACAAGAGAACAATTACTGAGAAACTAGATGACTCGTCTCGTAAAAGGTCTATGGAGAAACCATAAGATGGAAGAGGCAACGTGGGAACTAGAGAAACTTATGATGAAGAACCATACGAATCTTTTTATGCAGTAGTATTATATAAATTTAGAGTATGAAATTATTTGAACTAGGGAAGAATTTAACACCCCAATATTCCATGGTACATTTCCCTTTGAATAATGCAATAGCTTCCATTGTACGTAACTTCGAGCTTCTAACACACCGTGACCAATCAAACTAGACGTTATGAATAATAATACCCCATTTTTATAATTTTATAAATTTTATCTATCAAAATGGAATTCATTTTTGGATTCAAAATATCGAAATTATCTTAGGGTGTATTTTTTGTATTTTTCTGAAAACTTTAAATTTTTTATGAATAGTGAAAAAACACTACGTTATTGGTTAAAACTGACTTTTTATTTAAATAATTAGTTATTTTATTTTAATTTATTTTATTTCAATATATATATATATATAATATATATGTTCAACATAATTCATTGGAGTCATTTTTATAGTAACTTTAGATATATAAAATTTTATTGAACAATTTACCGTCATTTACCCACCTCCTAGGAGAATTTGGAAATTTGTACAAAACTTATTTTTACCACTTCTGTGAGTTGAATTTAAAAAATCCGAGAGAAATGGATAATATCAATAAGTAAAATCTGGTTCAGTAAGATGAAAATAATTTTTGGTGAATAATATCTTTTTACTTTTATTTACCATGGTTAAAAGTAAATCGGGTAATTAAGGGTAAAAATGATATCATAATTACCCTAACACATGTCCTAATTCAATTTTATAAGTGTAATTCAACCAAAAAAACCCTAGGAATAAAATATGATCCCCTTTGGTTCACTTGGATTAGATTAGGACATTTATTATTATTTTATCTAAAGAAGAGTTAAAAGAGTTAAAATCAATGTTTAATAACTAAACCATTTTTAATATCAGGTTATACATAAGATAAATTCAACTATAAATATTAATTATAAAGATAAAATTATTTTGTACATAATGGTATTTTATTTATAATTTTTAGACATTAAATAATTAAATTTATTTATGACACAATGATGATGTCGTAATTACCTTATTAATGAAAAATTAAAATAATTGATATTATAAATATCAAAATAAATATAATTTTAGACTTTAATTCCATTATTTATATAGGTTAATATGACATGTTAGGGTTGATTAAATGATTTTTTTGAAGTAATAATTCGGTTATAAATTTTAAAAAAAAATACCAAACAGTGTCAAAATTGACATAAAAGAGTTTAAAAAAAATATTATATTATTAATTGGTATTCTATTCCTAAAATTATAAGGTTCGGCCAAAGGGCTTAAATAATATTATATATGTCATTAATGAACCACTTTTGGTTCTATTGGAAGTTTATAGTAAGGTCATTAATAATATAATATAAAAATACAAAGAGACGTGGTGAATGTCAAACTATTTAACTAAGAGTTAAATATAAAAGATAAGGATAATATGATGACCTAAACATGTCTAAAACCTATTATTTTAGAGGTTTTCGACCCATACCCACCATATAATTTAGATAATTTATTTTTTGTTCCATTAAAACCGAAAATTATTTTATTATAAAATAATATTTCAAGCTTTTCCTAAAGTGACACTCACCTCTTTTATAAAAGGGAACCTCCACTTCTCTCAATTTAACCCCTTAAAATCCATTTTTCTTCGAAAAAACCTACCCAAATATCCTATAAAATGTTCTCCCTTCATCCCAGATCCCTTCATTTCGTCATAAATCCAACCTAAGGAGCCCTTTAGATCCAATCAAATAGAAGAACCCAAAAGAAGAGGTTAATATTTCATCATCTCTTTCAAGTTATTTTCTTCTTCAACTTCCTCTTTCTTTGTTGTTATTATTCTAAAATAATAACTATATTATCTTATATATAATTTGATTTTATTATAAAAATGGTACAACCATATTCATTATTCTATCCATCCTATAAATGACAAAGTCACCATATGTGCATACGTACAGATTACCGTCTCCACATCATGGTGTAGTTTATTATTCAAACACTTCATCATTATGATGGGTATAATAATGAGTATTAATGATTTAAATAATAAATATAACATGATAATTATTCGGTATATATGATATAACATCCAATTATATACGATTTTAATATCAAAAGAATGATATTGTCGCTCGTGCTTACGTCCGAATTACCGTCTCCACGATCGCAATGAGATTTATTCCCCATCGTAATCATTTAGGAATAATTTTTATTTTATAATTAAAAATAATTTTTATGAACATAATATCATTCTATATATGAATCAAATACATCCTATCTATAATAAACATGGCATACATAACCAAGCATATAAAGGAAAACGAATCAGTTAACACCCGAAACAATGATACTACTGAAATATCATTAACAAAGAAATATTAGAAGATCATATAGGATATCATATTAATGTATTTGGTTCTTTTATAATTTAATGAAAATTATTTCACCATTATACAGGAGGTTAACCTACCCTTGACCAAGGAAAATTACAAGGTAAGGGTTAATTTTAAAATCTCTTTATTATCCGAGATTGTTTTTACGTAAGTATCTACTAAGACCTCTTTATTATCCACATCCATGTTTCTTAAAAATTTATTCCAAAACATTTTTACTATTTACCAGACTATAGGTTAAAGTTATTAATACCCTTGTTTTACTTTTTATAAAATGGGTTTAAATGAATCTTTCCGTCATTTTCCAAACAAGGTACCTTATGATCTTTTCGAAAAAATTATGTTTAGAATGTTTTTTAAACTTATAAGGCAGGTGCAGATATTTTCCACCACTAAAACATCGTCACAGTTTCCCTTACAATATTATAAGAATATTTTCAAAATAAATTTTTTCTTTTATAATTATATAACTTTTAAATTATTTCAAAATATAAAGAGATATTTATCTAAAAAAGTTTTGATTTCATCTATGTCAATATTCTTTGATGGATTGTGGTCTTATTTGAAGTTGATTTATTATGATACAAAAATTCCATATTGTACTGAAGGTTTTGTGATATGTTTGACTGTGGATGTTTTATTTTTATACCATTCATGGTTTATGGATAAAGTATTGACATTTTCTATGCTAGTTTTAATACAGATGGTTATGTTATGTTTAAAACTTTTCATATGAGGAATGTATTGGACTTAGTAAGTGATGGGTGGAGCACGCTATAGCTCTTCGATGCATAGGTAGGTCTCAAGAGACAAACTAGTGTCTTGGCACAGGGGCTTGAAAAAATCTTATTTGTAGTCTTGGCACAAGGCCTTAACTATGTGGTTATGAAGTCTGGCATTATGCATTACATCATTATGAAAGTCGCTATAGATATTACATGTGATTATTCGAATAGTAGAATATCCATGTGAATAAGTAAATGACATTATTTGATTTTATATTTTCTCTATTATTCTTTAGTTCTAGTTTAAAAGGATTTTGTTTTAGTCTTAAATTGCCTTAATTGTTTATGCTTATTTATGAAAGTTTCTGCTATATTGTTATCCTTACTCAGCATCTGAGCTCACCCCTTTCTATGTTTTATTTTTCCTAGGATGTGAAGAAGTATATTATGACTGACCTGCAGGGATAGTATAAGGGATATGAGTGTGGCCTATAGATACTATGTTTTTGTAGTTTTTCATTTTATAATGTAATGTAAAACTTATGAATATATCTAGTATTTCCAAGGCTACTAAACTAACTAGTCTTTCGAGACTTGATCTTTTGTGATCATGCCAATGTTATGTAATAATGCACCAACTCTGGGTAACTAGGGTCATAACATAACAAAAAAAGTCATAGTTAATCATTATAAAATACTCATACATCTAGAACATTCATTCAATTCCATATTTACACTTTTAGCTATAACATTATATTATGGTTTACTTGGAAGATTTTTTTCTCACCAAATTCCATTATGAGCACAAAATTCATTGAAATCATTAATTTCATAGTATCTACCATTTTAATATCTTAAAATTTCATCTTTGATACTAAATCATTCTCCACCATGGTTTTTCTCACCTTAAACATGTTAAACAAATCAAATTTTCTTTCCATAAAGTAAGCCCATACCATCCGTGTTGAGTGGTCAATTAATGTCACATAATATTGTAACCCTCCTAGAGAATGTATTGTTTTAGGACCAAAATCAATAGTGTACACCAAGTATAACTTCACCATATTTGGTTTTCTACCTAATTTTGTAATATATACCTTCTGCTTTCAAATTATATAATCTTTATATATTCCAACTTCCACCGAATTCAACTTTAGTAGTATTATTTTTCATTTCTAGCTCCATTGTCCAATTCTCACTTATGTTTCCTCGCCTTCAGTTCTATAGTTTTTAATCCCTAATATAATATATTGATGTAATAATTTCCATGAAATTTATTATCATATTTTATAGGTTATCATTATGATCACCAAATAGCTATTCTCGTAACTCCCTTGGTAAGATTCTTTGCACCACCCATGAATGTGGTGTTTAAACCTACATCATCATGATTTTTGATAGAAATAATATTTCTTCTATGATAAAGTATATACCTTATATTCTCTAGAAGCATTAAATTCTGACTGTTTGTTTTATTCTATGCATCTCCCTTATCCACAATCTATAAGGGTTCCTCATTAGTAATATGGACCTTGCCAACATTTATAAAAATATAATTGTTTATAAAACCCTTAGTTAATGTGGAATGGAAATTTACATTTGAGTCTAAAATACAAGATTCCACAGGACTTTCCATGCTCAATAATAACACATCATCAGTTCCTTAAGATCCCATGTCTGTTGTGCTGGTTTTAGGTGCCTTTTATTTTACTCTACACTTGTTCTTGAAATGTCCTCTATTCCTTAAAATTTAGAACATTGGATCATGAATATTTCCCTTGTCTCAAATATTTGCCTTATATTTTGATCATCCTCTTTAATTATATCTCTGCACATATTTTTCTCTTCCTTCCCAGTTCAGATAAGAACTAGAGAATCTTCCCAGTTATCTTATTCAAATAATCTCATTGAGGATCATTTCTAACACATTCTTCAGAACTAGCTTTGTATTTACTAAATGACTACTCACAACTATTATAGTTAGTTCCTAACTATCAGGTAATGAAGATGGTAAACCTAGTACATATATCTCATCATAAAGTGTAATTCCCACTGATGAAAATTGTCTTGTGATGGTTTTGAATTTTTTGATGTGATGAGAAAAAATATTCCATTTAATCTTTTTTAGATTGAATAGTCATTACATATGGTACACTTTGTTTAACATAGAAGGATTATTTTGCATATTCAAGGGATATTTCATCAACCTATCCATTGTATTCTCCTCTATGATGTTGAATGCCACATTTTTTTTCCAACGTAAGGCACATAAATCCCAAAAACGTTTATCCAGTATGTCCCACTCCATATTCTACATCCCCATTAGGTTCTTACTCAAAAGTGATAAGTTATTTTTTTGATAGTGATTATCCTTTCTTTTTATCCTCTATAAACTTAAATAAGTTTTCTAAAATTGATAAATTCTCACCCTATGTAATTCAATAACCATTATTCACTTTGAAAAATTTGAACTTGGTCTTCTAAAATCAACCTCTGATATTAGTTGTCACAAAATCATTGGAATTCATAGTGAAATAATGCATTACAGATAAGGAAAAGAAAAAAAAAGAATAATATGAAGATTAAATAATGATTTATGTTGATTGGGAATAATCACCTTGTCCACAAAGAGGCATAATCACTTCACTAATTTGGGTGTCCAATTATAAGTAGATTTTCAAAAAACATATAACCCTAGATCGAAAGAGATCTAAAATAAGACTACCCAACTTTTCTACCAACTACACCGTAAGTCCACTTTTCTATAGTGATTTATGGATATAATTTCATGGATAAAAATGAAATTTTGGCTTCTAAAATCATGTAATCCTATAGTGGAATCATAAAGTTCAAACCACTACAGTTTTCTATCACATACTACTATAGTACGACCACACTACTACAGTGACCTATCAATGTCACCAGTCAGCTCTACTTTAGTATTTTTAGAGTTTTTATAATTACCAAAATTTTTGCTAGGTACTTCAACCCCTAGACCACTGGACATGTGAATTTTTCCCCCATTAACCCCTAGTGACCTCACCATTGAAGTCGAACTGCAAGAGTTTCAGTCTAGTGTGCAGTATGGGCCACTAGCAGTCAGCCCAAATTCTTCCATAGGATTGGGATACACCATTCCAAATTATATTACTAAAGTTTTTAAAATGGATATAACAAGATAAATATTGAAGAGTTATGGCTGAAAATGAATGATCAACCTTTCCCTCTTAAATAAAAAATATTGTTATTTTACAAAAATTATTTGGATTATTTTATGAAAGTGGATAACACTACATACATCACGTTATACCTATTTATGGAATCCAAAAGTTTGTTTTTTTTTATCAAAATCGGTATTTTTTAAGTTTATTAAGGGAAGAGATTAAAGATCACTTTCCAAAAATTTATTTTCATAGAGGGATGTAACTATCTCAAAAAAATTTCCTTATCTAGTAGTGTGGTGTTAAGAACTTTATCTTTTATAAAGTCTATTATTTACAGAGTTGATGAGAATTTTTAAGTTTTTGGAGTTAATAATAAATCCAATGGTGAAGATTAAGAAAGATGTGGAATTATTTAAGGTTTATTTTATTTATTTTTAATATTATATAAGAACTATTAAAAGTTGTTTATAATATTTTTGAGCTGTTTTGATAAGTTTTGAGATGAGTAGTAGTTGTTATGAGTTTATTTGAACAAGTCTAGAGTTCATACATAATTTCTTGTAAAATGGAATGACATGCATAAAATGTATTATTATATAAATATAGATAATTATTGGTGAATTTACATTCTAATATGTAATATTTTTTCAAGATAAATCATATCTCTAAGGAAGTACATAAGAGTAATCTTCTCAAGCATAAGAATAATTTTGTGTTATCAAATGATATATAATATCTCAAAGATTATGCATAATAGTAACTTAAAGAATAAATAAGAATGATTTGGTGATACATAATATTTTTTCAAAAGATCCTCTGCATAGATCAGATTAAATTATTGATTATAGAGAACACACAAGAAGAAATTTGGATCATATTAGATTAACTTTGTGGATATGTAAAAGCAACCTACAATTTTCCTTGATATATAAAATCTTTTGTAATTTCATATATGATTAAATAAGTTTTCTCAAGGAATATGTTATTTTAAATAGAATAGTTCTACATTGTTCTTCATTAAATAAATATCACAATTTTGATTATTAATTCACGATTAATGCTAAAGATTATGGTACTGGTATTTGAATAAAATTATTATCTGAGATGAATATTCACACTATAATTATGTTGCTTAATATTATCTTGTTGAAATGGATGGAAGCTATGTTTTTGGGGAATTTTTTATAAAGGATTAAATTAAGATCTTTGGGAGAACTAAATGAGAAGATCATAAGAATATTCTTTATTTGTTACATCCCACAGTTGTTTTCATTCACTACTATCTACATGTTTCATTTTATTTCTATTTATTTTGAATCCACTTTTATTTTAGGTTGTTTTTAATATTTTAATATTGTTTTGAGGTGTGCCTCATGGATTTAGTGATTAGTGTACCTAAATCTATTTCTAATGAATTTATATTTGGTACACTAGCTCACAAGTGTGATCCAAAACACATCTGGTGGGCTTGGTAGTGGATACCACATTCCCATATGGAGATTGATAATACATTTGGCCTCTATTATCCAACCAGTGGGCCTGGTAGTGGATGTTACATTATTTTATAGCCATTGGATAACTAGTTGTGTTTATAAGCTTGGAAAAATAAGGACATTGTAATATTTTTTCATAGGAAACCCCATTTTTATTTCTTAATCCTTCTCCATCAAACTAAAATTTATATATACGAATTTGGGGGATCTTTTAAGATATATTTGGCTCTTCCAACTTGATTCCTTGGTATATAATATTTCATATTGAATCTATAACATCCCAGGTAAATAAAGAATATGAAATTATTATATTTATTAATATTTGTAAATTAATTATTAATTTTACTTTAAAGGGGATGCTATGTTTGATGGCATACCTGATACACAACAACAGATTTCTTGGAAATCTGACGTTGCAAACAACGTTGGGTCATACTGAAAAATAATAATATAATGTTATTATTTTATATGGTAGTTAACACCTAGCCTTTGTATTGGTGGGAATGATCAGAGCTAACTACAATATTATTATACATATTTGTTAAATGTTTTTACGTTTATCTAATAAATGTTAGAGGCTTAAAATGTTAATAAATCTTATTTTAATCATACTTTACTTTAAAAGGTTGATTTACCACCTTTTCATGGAAAACCCTATTTAAATAATGTTTGGTCACTTTTATATGTTCTATTTGAAAAAATAAAATTATTCTTTAGAATTGGGAAATCCAAATTCACTTTGGGTAAAATTTTGGTATTTTTCTGATTAAATTTATTTTTTGTTGTGAAGTGAAAAATACTGTATTTTAATTCCAAGATTATTTTGAATATAATATATTTATATGGATATATTATCTTTATAATTGTTTTTAAAGTTTAACTAGATTATATTTTTACCATTTAATCTTATGGTGGTCATTAGAATTAATTTCACTTTGAAATTGGACATATACAAGTGTCAATCTTTTGATAGATATTGTTTCTTAAAAACACGCTAATTGTTTTGACAACGAGAATTAATTTGAAATTAATTTATGCAACATATTTTTTTTGAATTTTGTAAAATAGAAATTATTTTGGAATTAATAATATCAAATATAACTTAGGCCAAATTTTTGGTATTTTTTTTCTGAAGTACTTCATTTTTTGATGAATAGTGAAACCACTAAGTAGTAGTTAAAAAATCGACTTTTTCATTTAAATGAAATTTTACCACTTCCATGAATTGAATTTCAAAAATATGATATAAATGGTTGTTATTAGTAAGTAAAATGTGGTTCAATAAGATGAAAATAATTTATTGTGGGAATAGTAACTTTTGACTTTTAATTACCGCAGTTAAATGTAAATGAGGTAATTCAAGGTAAAAAGAATATTATAATAAAACAAAATTATCTTAAATCTTATCATATTATTATTGGATGAGTCATGGACTACCATTGAAATCATTGGGTCGATTATAAGAACCCATGGAGCCACTTGGGATTGATAATGACACTTTATATTAATTAATTGAAAGTAAATATGAAAATGACATAAAAGAATATCTTTTAGTAAATTAGTTTTTACATAGGGTTATATAAGTTATTTTTAAGACTATAAATATTCATTTGAAAGATAAATATATTTACTACATCATGGTATTTTTTTTATAATTTTTAGACATCATATAAATTAAATTATTTATGACACAATAATGATGCAGTGTTTAACTCATTAATAAATCATTTGAGTAAATAATATTATAAATACTAAAATAACATCCAAAACCTATCCAATTTTTATTTGATAAATTTATTTCTACCATTAGTCATCTTATATTCGACCTTAATGAGGTTTGGACCTTTAGAAACTGAAAATAATTATATAATAAAATAATATTTTCACACTTTCCTAAAGAACCCCTCCCCTTATAAAAATCCCCACATCTAAACCATTACTCACACATCTAAAGCCCCTTGTCTCATCCAAAAACTAACCAAATAATCTCTCAAGAACCATATATTCCATATAGAAGCCTTACCTTAGGCACAATTCACTTCAAGAAGTTCTTTTGGTTCAAACCAAAGAAAGTTACATGAATTAAAGATAACCGTTTCTCTTAAATTATTTTGTTTTATTTTGTTTTATTTTACTTCTCCAACCCCCTAAACTATTTTTATTCCTTTATTTTATAACAAAAACAGTAACATAAATATATTAGGTTTTTTATGGGAGGTATTCTAACTAAACTTACACACACCTCTGTCTAATGGGTAAAGAATATACTATTTCTGTGGATGGAGAACTACTGCCTCATGAAACGATGATTGTTTAAATATCTCCAACTGCCTCTAATGGTGGAAATTATTATGGAAATGAATTTATATATGACATATATTATATTTATATTGTTTCTATGCTTCTATATTTTTCATTTATATAATACCTTTATAGTTCCTATAGTGGGTAAATACAATAATCTCATCAGGGGAAGTGCAGACTACCACCCGCTCAAAGTGATATGACTCATTCATGAATTATGTGGAATGTATAAAGGGTAGAGCTAATGAAATTATATATGATATTATAATTTAATTATAATATACTTATGTATTATTACATTTCCATTCCTTTACAATACAAAATAGAAATGGAAGTAGCGTTCATGCGTAAGCACGACTTACCGTCTCCCTGAACTGTGTATTTCATTTCTTATCTCCAAATGTTATGTACTATTATAAATACATATATATACTGGATATATATGATAAATATTATATCTAAATCATGAATATCATTATGTATATAACTAAAGTTTTACATGAACAACTTGTAGCTATAATAAGTCTATTTTTTACTCAAATACCAAATAACGGCAAAATGACCACTATTAACTTATATGATTACATAATGTTTATAACATGGTAATAAGTGATATAAAAGGAATAATAAATTTGAATAATATTATTAATCAAGTTTAAATTAACTTAAGTTTATTATTCAGGAAGAACAAGGAACCAACAAGTCAAGTCAGACATGAGGTAAGGGGTTTCTTATCTCATTTTTAATTCCGTGAGATTTCCATTGTCCGCCACTTATTTATTGCATGTGGTGTATTGTGTACTGCAATTTGATATATATTAATATTATTATCTGTACATTCATGGTATTATGTGATTAATTTGGTGGTTATTAACTTTTGTTCATATGACTGGATTGATTACAACGTGATAAGTGTTTTCTTATCTCACTTTTATTCCCGTGAGATTCATGCTATATTTATCACTATTTTCTTTGTGTGGTGTATGTATTGCCCATTATTAGTACTATTTGTGTAATATAATTTCATTTATGTGTATTTACATCTTCAATTAATGATCCTTCTTTCATATGGGGAATGTTTCATAAGTTACCAAATCGTTAAAAGAACCTTTCACCCTCCTCTTTTTTAAAGACATGATTTTGTTATGTCTTTTAATTTACATCTTCTAATGTTGGTATATGTTCTTATATATCCTTAATGATGTAAATATTATTTTAAAGAGATGAGATACCCTTTTCTCTCTCATCAAATTATTTTTCTGAATTTTAATGTGACGCCGTTAGATTGTCAAATTTCTGTAAGGGAGCTTCTTAACCCAATATCCATTATTTGGGTTAAACTTATACTTCTTGATTATGTTGTGTTATAAATAATTGTTAATGAACTATGATTGTTTTTCACTTAATATCCATTTATATTGGGTGTATTATTATTTTTCACACATTATTAAGTAATTTATTTATCCTTAATCTAAGGATGCCGTTTTTATAAGGGATTTCATCTCAATTTACATTCCATTGAGACTTCATAGTTGTTATGCACCAATTCAATATTATATGGGGTATATACAGTCCTTTGGAATATTATATCATGAATCCATTTATTCTCATGATTTTATAACGTTCTGATTAAATGTTATTCCTCAATTATTTGTATTCATGTGTCTCTCATTTTTTTAAAAACACTTTAACTAAAATATAATTTCGTATGTTTTAAAGATTTATTCTTCTAATTATTTCTTCTTAATTTACATGTTTTCAAAATGGGTTTTAAGATTTATTTATATTGAAATTAATGTTTTCAAATGATAATTCATTTAAAAGTTTCAATGTGGTATGGGACACTTTGATTCAAAAATCACTTTATTAAATGTTTTAATTGGTTTTGAAAATGGTTTGATTAAAAATTGATTATGTCAATATCTTGAAATGATATATTGTAATTTCAATGCGAAAATGTTATTAGTGAATTATTTATATTTTCAGTATTTTATGTGTTAGGATTTTATAATGGTACTTGGACATTTGACGGGTGGTTATGTGATAAACCAAACGACGGGTGGGGCCGTGATAAACCAGGACCAGTGGTTACGTTATAATGTCAAATGAATTGGGTATGGAAGTTGTCCGTATAACTATTCCATTTAGTGATATCTGTGTAAGTCTACCATATGGTTATTCCATTTAAGTATGTTTATGTCCCATGTTACATTTATATTTTATGTTTTCTTTATATGGGTTTTATGTTAATATTTTTGTTATAAAAGGGTAAGCAATGATATTTTATTCAGTTAAGAGTATTTAATACTTCATAAAGGTGAAAAGTATTACTTATGATAAAGTATTAATGGATTACTTATTATTTTGAAAAACTAACTATTTTCTTTCTTTGTGTATCACTTATCGAACTTTTTGATCATCCCAAGTTTTGGAAGTGTTTTTCATAGGACATGAAGTGGAATAGGGAAAAGGATGTGATCAAAGAAAAGTCATGATGTCTAAAACATGGAACTGAACATGTTTCTTTTTAAGAGTTTTTATTTAATAAAAAATGGATACCAGGTAGTCATATATACTTGTAATATTCAAGTTGTTATGTAATATTTATGGCATAATTCTCTAAAACTAAAAACATGAAAAGATCCTCAATGTGAATTCTTGACATAATTCAAGATTATGTAATGTTTTTGGCTGGGTCCTTATAGAATCCATGACCCTCTTTAAATGTTTCTAATTCTTTTGGGTCATATATCGTTTTACATCTTGTATTAATATTATTTATTACTATGGATTTGACATGGAAACTATAATAATTCACTAGATCTGGCCTTTTAGTGGGGAATTATTATTCTAGGCTTCTTCCTCTTACTTCTTCGAGAAATATCCCACTAACTTTTCAATTCATTATTGTAGCTCAATTATAAGTTTTTCTAGGTAGGTGGTTTCATGAATTGGATTTATTCCCCAAACCTTTATTGATTACTATTTGAAATTAGTTTTTTAAATTGGTTAAATTAATGCACCTCATTTTGATAAAATATGGTTGTTTTGGCTATGAAAGTTTATTTATTCCTTTGGTGTTGCTTACAAAATTGGTTTTACGTCATGTTCTATATAGTTTCAAAGGTCATGACATCACCTACATATGAAATTCCCTTTAATTATTCTAAATTGTTATGCTCAATAATTATCATCAATGAGGCAAGGAGACATCCTTGGTTTTCAAATTTTACGACTTTGTCCAGATTTTTTGGGTAATGTGTGCATCAGGTGGCTTAAGGTATGGAAGGGATCCACTACTAGGATTGAATTCTTACCCCTTAGGCTAGTTTTTCTAGGTAAATGTGCACACTAGGTTTCCTATTGATCCTAGATATTTTATAAGGTTCCTTTTTAACATGGACCTATTGTTACCCTATGGGATAGTTTTTACTTAATGATTATATTTTAAATATATGTTTGAAATGTTATGGAAATGCTTATAAAACTGTATTATCGGTATGTTTTACAAATTATCAAGAGGGTAATTTTTCATGTATTATATTAAACTATTTAAAATTGCATCTCATGAATAATTTTGATTTACTTGAGCATAATTAGTTTATATTATAAATCCTTCTTATGAAATAATTTTTGGGATCCACCAAGGTTTATTTTTCTTAGACCCTGTATAAAACCTTGGGTTTATGCATTTCTTGTTTTCTCTAACACTAGTAAAGGAAAATCACTATTGGGAGGTAGAGGGGTTTTTTGTTAGAAGTGTGTCATATTCTAGAAGTGAAAATTTATCATGTGGAGATTGGTTTTTTCTGTTCCTGTGTACTTGGTCTGGTTTGTTGGATTTGGAACCTATATTTTCATTACTTTTATATATTTTCCACTGCAAAATTATTTTGGAATACTGCTATTTACTTTGTTCAAGTTAACCAATTTTAAGTTATTTTATTAAAAAACAATTCCGAAAGGTAGTTATAATTTCTCTAGTGCTTTTAGCCAGCCAGTGGGGATCGTGGATGCCATTTATTCCATATCGGGACAGGCTTAGGTTCGGAATAGTCGAGTGATATAGGTTTTCTCATGAAAAATTCCTACCATAGGAGGTTTCACCTATTTTAATTATCAGTTTGCATCTTTGGATATAATGGTTGATAGGAGATAGTAATTTCGGGACTTAAGGGGTATATTGTAAGTGAGTTCCTATCCATATATCATCATTATGAGCCTTAGGTTACCATAGATGGTCTTTAAAAATGACTTTTTTGTTCATATTGTTTTAATACCATTATTATTTTTCTATTTCTATTTATAATTATATTTTAATTCTGTTATTTTAAGTTAGAATTGATTCTTGGATCTAATGTTATTATGTCTCTTTGTCTGATGATGTGTAGTATAATACCGCATATAAGTCTTCTAGTAAATCCTCGGGATGGTTCTTCCGATGAAACTCAATAGGGTAAACCATCAATTTATCATAGTGTCATTGAATTAGTGAATTTAAAAGTTAATTATATGGACTAGGGTATGGTTCCTATACCTATTTAGGCTAGATAGGAAAAACCTTTAAGTGGAAATGATAAAAATTAAGCCCAAGAGTTTCTTCTCTAGGAAGGACCATCTTCCCAAGGGGAAAACAATTCTTAAGAGGTGGGATATTTGTTAGGAATTATTGAAATACTTGTTGAATTCATAGAGAAACTTGATTCCTTCATGGTGAGGAGTGATATATTGAATCCGGAAGGTTAGAGTAGAAGGTTGTGGGACTTGGTTGTTTTGGAAGAAGTGTAATGTCTTAGAGTGAAAATAATTTAGGGTCATCTTCATTGAGAAAATATACCCATAGTTTATGACCTTATAGAAATCCATGGAGTTCCCCACAACTTTTAAAAGAATTACATAGTGATATAATACATAAATTTCATCATTGAGATCCCTCGGTTTTCACTTAAGGATATGTCTAATGAGAAGATGTCGACACAAAGGTTTCAAATAGATGTGAAACTTGATATTTGGTCTCAAGTATTTATGTTATTGTTTTATATCTATGAATAGGTGGTGGATGGGATGTTGATGGTGTATATTGACCTTTATGGTAATTCAAGGTTAATTGGACTTCCTTTTACCTTTATAAGTAGCTTTAGTGTCTCCTATAAGGGGGAGATAATGTGGAGATATTTTTATAGAGGAAATAGTAGAAGTGATTCTCAAACTCCTTTTTGTACACCAACATTATCAGTTAGTGACCTGATTGGTTACCAGTGTTTCCAAACAGAGTAAAAAAAGTGTGTTTACCTCATGCCTCAAAATATCCATAACCCATGTGGATGCCATGGTCTCTTGAAAATTTTTTGTTAGGATTTTTATTCACCTCACTTTGGATCTGGATTTTTAGAACCTTGAGTATCTTAGGTGAAGTTAGATGATTCCTGAACTACTAAAATCTATGTATTAGACCACTAAATGAAGTATCTATATGTAGTGGAGTAGTTTCCAATTAAATTTTATGAGATTATTATAGCCCTGACGTGTACCATTTTTGTTTCTTTAAACTTAGGCACTTCTTTGATTGATATAGGTGACTCTCAATCCTCCATGTCGATATATATATAGGATATGTTATAACTTCTAATGAAACTCATTCCATTCAATATAGAATAGATATCCCCTCTAGGAATGAATAAGGATCATGGGTTCTGATTCCTCTTGTGATCTTCATTTTTGTGTGAATTTGAGATGGTTTGGGATTTTCTAGTTTTCATTTTGGAAATATTAAATGTTATCACCTAGATAGATATGTTTTTTCCCACAAAGATTGAATCTATTTTTATCATCATAAGGTTTATTTTATTGATCTTGAGGGGAACTCTTATGTGTTTCAAGGGGAATGGGACCCAAGGTCTAGTCAGGAAGGAGATCCTATTATTGATCTTGGTAAGTTTTTGTCTTTATCTATGTATGAAATGAGATAAGAATATTTAGTTGGTGAAATTTATTCTATAACCAATATTTTTCCTGAATTTTTTCGATATGAAATTTCTAGTTTATCTCCTGATAGGTTGTTGAGGTTCTTAATTGAAATAGTTCTAGGAACTCAGTTGATATTGATTCCGTGTTACTATATGGATCCTACTAAGTTGAAAGTGATGAAAATTTAGTTGGATGATTTTACCGCCAAGGGATTTATAATCCTAAGTGTACCCCTTAGGTAGCTTTTGATCTCTTTTCGGAAAACCACTTATTCAAAAACTATTTTTAACGTTGCCTTTTTTAACGTCAGTTTTTTTAAACCGATGCAAAAATATCTTAAAATTGATTTTTCATATCGATTATCATATAACCAACGTAAAAATAAATTTTATATTATTTTTAACATCAGTTATATAAGAACCAACATGAAAAATCCATTTTATCTGATTTTTCACATCAGTTATTATATAAATGACGTGAAAAATCAATGAATATCACTTTTCCGTGTCGGCTATTAAATAAATGACTTGATAAATCCATTTCAGTGAGATGATATTAAAATTTTCCCTCATTTTTTACATTGGTTATTATAAAACTGACATGAAAAATTAATCTTCATCAATTTTTCACATCGGTTATTAAATAACCGACATGAAAAATCAGTTTTCATGACTTTTTTCACATCAGTTATTTAATAACCGATGTTAAAAGGTATTTTTCATGTCGGTTATTTAATAACCAATTTGATAAATGTTTACAAACATGTAGTTAATTTCCCAAAATTTAATATTATAGTTCACGAAGCTCAAATGGAGTGACGTATTAAAAGTTACGGCCTTTATCAATTGATCATCTCTAAATGAAGTCTTAGGGAAATCCAATTTGTAAAAGACATAGCTTTTAATTTGAAACTCTTTTTGAGCTTAGTGAGCTGTCAAATTAAATCTTGGGAATTTAAATACATGTTTGTAAATTTTTTTCTTGTCATTTATTAAATAATCCAGGTGAGAAAGTCCTGAAAATAAATTTGTCACGTTCCTTATTTAATAACCGATGTGAAAAAATGGTAAAGATTTATTTTTCTCATTGGTTTTATAAGAACCTATGTGAAAAATAAGTGAAAATTTTAATATTTTTTCATGACGATTATCACAAAACCGACGTGATAGATAATTTTAATATCCCGTGATCGTGAAATTTTGATTTTTTTACATCACGACATCGAAATTTCAAATTGCCACCTAAAATTTTCAATACCACATTTTATCTTATCATCACAATTATATGCTTCCATTATACACATATCATAATTTAGAGATCATTTATTTCAACCATTATCATTCTCCCAACTCGACTTGTTTGATCTTCAACATGAATCAATTATTTATTCTTTCCATCATCTCGTCATGGTATATTTAATAATTTATCCATGATTTATGGATTTTATGATTTTTTATTTATTAATATAACATTTAACTATCATTGCATTCAACTATCATCGTTCCACCAACTCAAATTGTTTGATTTTCCTCACGAATTCACTATTTCTTATTTTTGTGATCTCGTTAAGGTATTTGTAATTATTTTTCCATGATTTATATTCTCTATGAGTATTTTTATTAATTGATATTCCATTTAATGATTATTATTTTATTATAATGATGGATAATTATTTATATCATGGTAAAACTAAAAATCCACCTATAGATTCAAAAATGCCTTCTAAGATGAAGCTACGGTTGGCTCATTCAATCTTTCCTCGATTTTTTTCTTCAAACTTCTGAAGGTCATAACATTTGATCCGTAACTCTGTTTGAGCTCTACAACCTGTCAAAAAAAAAATCTTAGGAAATTATCTACAATATGGTAAACATTTTTTACATTGGTTATTTAAAAAAAGACGATAAAAATGACTTATAATGTTGTTTTTTTAATAACATACATACAAAATGAATTTAACCTCGTTTTTTTTCAAAATCTGATGTTAAAAATGGATTTTAATACCATTTTCAGAAGGTCTTTCATGTTGGTTTAAAAAAAAGACTTTAAAAACCATAAAAATCCATTCATAAAATTGATTATTAAATAACTGACATAAAAAATCATATTTTTAACGTCGCTCAAATTAAAATTTACTAAAAAACTGACATTAAAAAGAAAAACAACTGACGTAAAAAAATGTTTTTGTACTAGTTAACTCTGGTTATTACTTTATTATTATCTACTTAATCAAGTAATTTTCAAGAATAACTATCCCTTTACTCTCCATGATTAATTTTTTAATTGGTATAAGGGGAAAAAGTTGTTCACAAAGATTAATCTTCAGTCTGGTTATCACCAGCTTAGAATCAAGGAGTTAGATATTCCAAAGACCACCTTTAGGAGTGGATATGAGAATTTTGAGTACCTAGTGATGTTGTTTGGCCTAAATATTTCTCCTATAGAATTCATTATGATGATTAACTATATTTCCCACCTGTATTTTGAGACGTCTGTCATAGTGTTCATGGATGAAGTTTTGATGTACTCAAAGACCAAAGAATCTAATATGCATCACTTTAGGTGTGTTTTGGGGATTCAAAGGGACCACCAAATGTAATCCAAATTATAAAATATCCAATTCTATATTCAATAAATTATATTCTTAGGAATTGTGATTCTAGAACATAATATCTTTATTGATATTGAAAATGTGATGACTGTCTTTACATGGGAAGAAGCATAGAATGTATTTGGTATTATTAGTTTTCTAGGATTAGTAGGATATTATCAGATGTTTGTAAAGGATTTATGAAATATTTCATCTTCATTGACTACTCTCACCTAGAAATGGGTGAATTTATTATGGGATTCAAAGTATAATGAAATCTATGAATAACTGAAGTGGAATTTGACCTCATCACTAATTATAATTCTACTAGAGGTTGGTTAGGGCTACATGATTTATTTTGGTGCTTCATGTATGGGTTTAGAATGTGTCCTTATATAAGAGGATCATGTTGTGGTGTATGTATCAAATTATCTTTGAGCTCATGAGAGGAATTTTCTCACCCATGATTTAAAATTGACAACTATTATGTATTACCTTAAATGTTTATGACATTGTCTTTCCAAGGAGAAGTTTACCCTTTACTCTGACCACAAGAATTTCAGGTATATATTTTCTGAAAAATATTTAAATCTATAAAAGTGAAGATGGGTATAGTACCCATAATAATTAAACATTGATATTTCCTATACTCTAAGAAATGGTAATGTGGTTAGGGATTCTCTTATTAGGAAGTTTTCTTATGTATCTATACAGTAAGAGAAGGATGAATGAAACTTGATAAGTCTCTTTACTCATAATCACTTGATATTTATGTTGGAAGAGCCTAGTAATTATATAGAAAGTGTTAGTTTGACATCCCTTCTTATTTTGAGGATTTTTTATGAGCATTAGTAAGATAATATGTTCTAGAATATTAAATATTATTTATATGGCATCGAGATAATCAATGAATGGTATCCATCCTTAGAAGATATTCTTTTCTCTAGAAACTGATATTTTTTACCTTCAGCTATAAAAAATGTCATGATGATATATTTTTATTTTTCTTAATGGGTTTCCCAGTTCATTATTATAAAGATGTTTTATTACCTAAAGAGTCATTTATGGTGTCCTGAAATGAACAGATAAATGGTTGACTTTATATCTGGATGCAACACTAACCAATAATATTAAATCTAGGTAATATAATATTTGTGGTTTTATTCATAATTTCCCCATGATATCATGGAATTGAAAGGATATATCCAAGAATTTTATTATTGTCTTACCTCCAATTCCCCAATTTAAGAACTCTATTTAGGAGGTGATATAAAGAGTAACCAAGTCAGCTCATTTCTTACCAGTTTATGAGACCGATAAAGTGAAAAAATTAGGGTATTTTTTGGTGAAATAGATTATAAGATTTAAAAGGACCAAAAACTATGATCTTGGATAAGTATCCTCACTTTACCTCCAGGTTTTAGAGGGGATTCTAGGAGGTTATGGATACTCATGTCAAGTTGATCACAACATATCATCCTTAGATAGATGGTTAGACAAAAATGGGTATTTAAATTTTGGAAGATTTTATTCATACCTATTCCATTTACATTGAAGGTTATTAAGATAACCATTCGAGGATGGTTGAGTTTTCTTATAATAATATTTACTAATCATCCATCAACATAACCCCTTTCAAAGTTATATATATCTGACCCTGCAACTCACCTATCTGTCAGTTTCATATTGATGTAGATTCCTTGATAGGAATAAGTTTGTTTTAGGAAATAATGGTAAACGTTCATATGATTCATCAGTGTTTGGACATAGCTTAAATATGGATAAATATTATGCCGATTGTTGGAACCATTATTTAGAGTTTTTAGTTTGTGACTAGGTGTTATTAAAATCTGACCCCTAGTTCTGTCACAAACATCTCAAGAAACAAGGGAAGGTCTCTCTAAAATTTTTGGAACTATTTACATAATTTAATGGCTTATAAATATTGAATATTGATTATATTTACCACCTTAGTTTACTATTGTCCACAATTTCTTTCAGGTTTAAAAACCCAATAAGTATTAGCCTGATTCGTCTAATGATATGAATTGGGAAGACCTCACATAGATGTTGATATATCAATGATGAAGTAACTAGTTCCAATAATTGATTCTCAGGTAATGGTTATACATTGGAATTATATAACTTGGGTCTAATTTTGGTGGAATCATGTTTTATATACTAATGATATATGGGATAAAAAATATTTGGTGAGGGTGAAATTCCCTTAACTCTTTATGGGATATCCTTCTATAACAATTCTTTCTAGGGGAAGAAATTTATATGGTGTGGATAATTATAACTTAATGTATTTTTTTAGGTATTATCACCTACTTGTTTCATTTTATTCGTTTTTTATGATCCCTTATTTTTTTAGGTAATTTTTCTTATTTTAAGAGGGGTTGAAGGGATTCCTTGAGGAGTTGGTGCGGTGTGGACCAAAACCTGCAGCTAGTGGTGAATTTAGTTGTACCACTTTCTAGTCAGTGAGAGGTGATGTCTAAAAAACATTCTTATTAGTGGCTAAAACATTTTTTGTAGCCACTGAATAGCTTGATGGTCTCAATTAGCCTACCTATGGGCCTTTAAGTGGCTGCAACATTCTATTTGAGCCACTAGTTAGTTGGAAGGCCTCCACCAGCTCACTAGTGACACTGGTGGGGTCGGGATATTAAGGGTAGTGTCATATTTTTTCACCAAAAACCTCAGTTTATTTCTCAATCCTTCTCAATTGACCTAAATTCAATCCATATAAATTTAGGGTTTCTATTGGGATGTCTATATCTCTTCTAATTTTATCTTTTGGAAGATCCAATTATCGATTGAAGACACAAACCTCTTTCAGTGAGTTTAACTCTATTTTTCTCTTATATCCTCTTATGATTTATATTACTCTTATTTATTTCTATTGGTGAAAAATTAAAACCATGGAAATTCATTGGATCTACTCTTCTAATTGGGAATTGTAGTTCTAGGTATCTTCCTCTTACTTATTCAAGCATTTTATCTCCCCATATTTTGGATTGATTCTAGTAGTAAAATTCAAATTTTTTGAGGTAATTGGTTTCATGAATTGGATTTATTTTACTATGATTTATTAGTTTCTTCTGAAAATTGGTTTTTAAAATTTGTTAAATTCATTTTTTTTGATAAAATAGCTTAGTTTTAGTTAATTTTAGGAAAATTGATTTCTCTATTTATTGTTTCTAAATAAAATGGTTTTAATCCATGTTTTAAGTTTTTTAAAATTTTATTATATCACTTAAATATGAGACTTTATAAATGGTTTTATATTGTTAAACATAAAAATGATCATCAAATAGGTATGGATCCATCATCATGGATGAAATATTACCACCTAGTCGAGTTGCTTTAGCATAATATAAGAAATAGGTGGCCTAATGTATGGAAGTGAGGCACTCTTTGGAGTGAACTCTTACCCCAAATGCCCATTTTTCTAGGGTAATGTGATCATGATGTGGCCTGTTGATAACTTTGAAATTTATGTTTGAAATATGTTGAAAATGCTTAAAAAATTTGATTATAGGAATGTTTTACAAATTTTAATGCAGGTATATTTTCTTGTATTATATTGAATTATTTAAAGTTACATATCATTTCTAATCTTGATTTACTTGATAATAATTAGTTTATATTATAAATTCTTTTTATTGAACACATGGTTCGATCATACTAGCCTTGTTTTTCTTACACATAGTATACACCCTTGGGTATATGTAGATCTAATTTTTTATGATGTATGTAAAGGAATAGAACCACAAGGTGGTGGTGGGTTTGTTCGTTAGTTGGGTGTGAGAATCTGGAGGTGACTATTTGTCTTGTAGATATTGTCTTTTGTTGTTATTATGTACTTGGTTTGGTCTATGGGTTTTGGAACTAGTATTTTAAATATTTTTTTTCTTTTCTATTGTTCAATTATTTTGGAATATCGATATTCACCTTATTTATGTTATCCTATTTCTTTTTTTTTTGGTAAAAATATTTCCAGTTTTAGTTTTTGATGCTCAGATTATTATCACAAGCCCATAGGGGTCGAGAAATCCTTTCAGGCCATGTCAAGACTATGTTAGGTTCAATGTATTTGGGAAATATAGGTTGGCTCATTACATTATTGATATTTGAGGAGGTGTGAATAAGATGATTTATTTTTTTATTTTGATGATCAAATTAGGTGGATGTCTTAGAAGAATATTTTACCAATTTAAATGAAGATCATAAGGATTTACTTTTCATAAATGTTTTCAAAATTCAAATAGGAAAATAGTATCATTGTGATTATTTTGAGGATTTAAAAAATAAAAATGTCGAGTTATAGAATTGGAGAGATAATAGAGGAAAATAAAAATTAAGGAAACATTTAGTTGAGAAAAATATCAATGATTTTCTATTACTACTGTATATTCTATATGTTGAAGTTGTTGAAGTTGAGAAATCCCTAATTAATAAGGAATATTATGACGACTAGAAGAAAATATATTTTTATTGTTGATAAAGAAACTTTGAATTATTTTTAATATATTTTCAGTTATAAATTAAATATATAATATAAACTAGAGGTATACAACATAAAAAGAATAGTTAGTAGGATTTATTGTTGGGAAACAACCTCTAGGGTTAGGGATGACACCTTCCATTATTATAATAAATTAATGAAATTAATGATGCATATATGTCTCTTACATGACCTAAATACATCAAGGATATAGTCATCCACACTGGGTGTCAACCTTTTAAAAATCATGTGTAATTTTGTGTTCTGGTTTATTTATATTGCATATGGTTGAGGGTGAGCCTTATTGATTTATAGGATATCTACTCTAAGAAGTCACATAGATTTATTTAAAAAGTAAATTTTATAAAATCTACAATATAGATTCAAACCACTCTTTTTAGTGTTACACTTATTAACCACCTGACCAATTTTAATATAAATATAAATTATATATATTTAATTGTACAAGTTATTATTTTATAAATTCAAAATATTCAAAATATCATCTATAAAATATATACTGGAGAAGATTTTTTTACTTCACTCTCTTAAACATAAATTCTAATGAGGTGTGTTTATTAATATTCTTATGATATAATTATGTTTACCATGAGATGAGTTATTTCGACTCAAATACATCAATTCATGCAATGTATATTATTACAAGATATGTTACAGAGAGAGAGATATATAAATTGTGAATGTTTATACACATGGAGTCAAATCAAATAGGATGGTAAAATTTATAGAGTTAGAAAAATCATATTATACATAATTTTCCCTAAAAAAACCAATCATGTATATCATTCCAAACATGAAATACCCTACAGAGTCCAAGATATATACCTTTCATAATTCTCTTTAATCATTGGAGTGTCACTAACACTAGAGCTACCCATACTTTTCATACATATATATCACATCTTAATATATGAATATTCATTAGATAACATAATGATCAATTCCAGAATCATAAATTTTGGTTCCTTTTGAAAGATGGATATTTAACAAACTGGTTCATGTAAGATCTGCATCATCTATTACTAAGTTATTCATAACCAATACCCTTATTAGTAATAGAATACTTAGTAATTTTGTTCATAAATTAGGGAATGGAAACTTAAGAATGTGTAATATTAGATGCTCAGAATGGGTAAAAAGTGATATATCAATGATCACATGATTATAACATGAAAATAAAAGTATTATAACATGATCATAACATTTAAAAATAATACCTTTAATATCATAGTCATAATATTTATTCATGAAAAAAAATATTTTTAGTTCGTAAGACATGAATCATAAATGAATTAAAGAACATAAGCCTGGAGAGTTTAACATTAGTATTATAAAAAGGTTTTTGGATTACACACAAGAATAGAAAATAATTTACATAGTAGTAAAGGCACATTTATAATAGTATCATAATGGAATGGGTTCACTCCCCAAACCATATTAGTAGTCAAGTTTCACTCCCAAGACTATCATGGTCGACAAAGTCACTTACTGAACAGGGTTTACTCCCCGTTAGAGTGCAGTTTATCTCATAAGATATCAATATTTACCCAATGCATTAGATGGATATATAGGCCCCATCCATCACACAATGAAAATCATACGTATGTGTTCTACAAGATATTTAAACATTCACCATATTATAACCCCTGAAAATAAATGGGTTTCATAAACATTTAACCATAGCATAACCTGTGGAAAAGGAATGGGTTTTATAAACATTTCATCATTTCATCATATCATAACCAAGGGAAAAGGAAAATTTTCATATACATCTTATCATAAACACAATACATCTAGATAAAGATTAATTACAACATCATTGTATCATATACTTAGTAAATCATAAGTGAAATCTTGGTTTTTTTTGTCTTTGATGAATAGAAACCACATTAAAAGACCATTAAAAGTTTTTTGAGGAAAATAGCCATTCCACTTTGAAAGAAATTATTTAATATATAATTTTTTAAAAAAATTATAGAAAAAATATTTTAAATATCCCTAGAAACATATAAAGTAATCTTCAAAACATTTAGCGGTCATAAATATGATAAATCATATTTAGGCTATATGTGTTAAAATAAAACATTCCTTTTACACTTTTCTTAAAGAATATAAAAATAACCCATTTGAAAAATGAAGAGTGTATCAATTTTTAACTATTTTTTAAAAACTTAAAAAATGGGGAAAATAACATTATAATCATAGGTTAACTTGAAAAAACTTTCCTAAAATATTTTTAGAAAACATGGATATGGAAGAAAAAACATTTTCGACTAAAGAGAGAAATAAAGTTGATTTTATTTAATTTTTTTGATATATTGAGAACTTATGGTGTGGAAAATGAAATTAAATAATGTTTTTTTCAAGAAATAGAATTAATATAAGAAATTTTAAATGTTTCAATAGATGTAGATCATAATATTCCATCATATAAAACCTAGTCATAAACAATCCTGATAGAAAATGAGATTATAATATAAAACCTCTTCAACTTTGGTAACTTTTGAATCACTAGTCCAATGATAGAAATAGACTTATACCAATATGTAAATCCATATAATTTTCATAATAATAATCATAAAATACCTTCATGGTCATTATATGAACCAAAGAAAAGAAATAATTTGTGTATAAGGCATGTGTCCCCTAGATTTAAAAGTTAGATAAAAATCCATTACCTTTTAGTCTGAATTACTTCATACACATTGAAATATATAATATAACATATATTTAATTATTATAAATCTATGAAAGTACCATACACATATATATCATACCATATATTATTAACTTATATCATTTTATTACAAATTTATTTATAATTCGTTTTTTAAAATTATTGTTCGGGGAGATATCTGCTTCGTTTTTCATGTATGTTTTATTTTAGTAGTATTTGTTACTTTTATTTTTATCATGGTTCCATAATATACATAATGTTAATAATGTTATAAATATTATAAATATTAATTATATACATTTTTTGTGTCATTCATTAAATTGGAGGTATAAAAATGAACTATACTGTGTTTGGAGATAGTTATAGCGACCGAGGCTTAAAAAACATGGATATTACATTATTTTAGATTAATATTTAGAACATTACAAAATTAAATTCTTGAGGACCATAATAGTTTATTTTCTTTGGAAAATTGGAACACAATATTCTATCTTAGTGAGATATCTTGAACATTTCCCATAAAGAACTTCTAATTTAGAACTCATTCTTAAAACCTTTCTTCATAACCCAGGGAAAGAAAACATAAGTAAGGGTGAGATTAGATTTCTAGTAAGGTTAAAAAAATATATACCTTATATTAACATGAATAAATGGTCATGTAAACCTGATCATAACATTTTAGTATCGTATCCTCCATATCAAATATCATAAACATGAGTCATTTTATAAATATTTGAAGGTCGTAAGACATGATTTATAAGAGAGTCAAGAGAATAATCCTAGAGATAATAACATTAGAATAAGATGTGTAATTATAGAATACACATAAGCATATAAAATCTTATTTCTAGTCTACCTTCCAAAACCTTGTTAACATTTTAATCTTGGGGTAATCACCCATATACCTTCTTTGGGCATGGGACACTCCTGGAAAACTAACCTTTACCAACGGTTTGGAACCGTTGGTATAGGCCTCCAAACGGTTGGTATAGCCTATACCAACGGTTTGGAGAACCGTAGGCAAGTAAGCCGTTGGGATAGGCCTATACCAACAGTTTTCCAAAAACTTTTGGTATAGACCTATGCCAACGGTTTTGGAAACCGTTGGTATAGGTAATATGAAATCTATACCAACGGTAATAGAACCATTGGTATATAAATTCCAAAAATAAAACATCCTCTGGGATTTGATACCAGGACCCCTCGTTTATCATTGAACGACTCAACCACTAACCTAACATGACTTTTGTGATCATAATTACATAAATATATATATGTATTCTCATAAATATTTTAAATTTTGATTTATATAATGTTCTCGGTATGAAGGTCTGATAAAAAATGGAAGTACCTATACCAACGGTTGTTAAAACCGTTGGTATAGACCTATACCAACAGTTTTAACAACCGTTGGTATAGGTATTTGGTTGTGATTCTAGGGAGGATGTTGAATTTTTGGGCCACTTTTCCCAACGGTTTGGCCAAACCATTGGTATATGTCTACCTTTCCCAACGGTTTGGCCAAACCATTGGGAAAAGTGGCATATTTAGGGACTTTTCCCAACGGTTTGGCCAAACCGTTGGGATAGGTCTACCTTTCCCAATGGTTTGGCCAAACCGTTGGGAAAAGTGGCGTATTTAGGGACATTTCCCAACGGTTTGGCCAAACTGTTGGGAAAAGTGGCCAATTTGGGGGGCCTTTCCCAACGGTTTGGCCAAACCGTTGGGATAGGTCTAACTTTCCCAATGGTTTGGCCAAACCGTTGGGAAAAGTGACCAATTTGGGGGCCTTTCCCAACGATTTTTTCAAACCGATGGTATAGAAGCATTGGGAAAGATCTAATTTCCAGTAGTGGGATGACCTCCCATGTACCCCCTTATTTTGGGATTAGGTTGACCTTCCATGTACCATCTTATTATAAGCATTAGATTCCCTCATATGCTCCAAATTATTGCAATATTGGGATGCCCGCCTACATACCCTTTTGTTTTGGGATTTGTATTCCCTCCTATGTACCCTCTTATTGAGGGCTTATCATTCCCTCCTGTGTACCCTCTTTTTGCGGGATTGGGATTACCTCCAATATACCCTCTTATTGTGGGCTTGGGATTCCCTCCCATGTACCCTCTTGTTGCAGGAATAGGATAACCTCCCACAATGTACCATTTTATTTCATAGAACATTTATTATTTCCCAATTCATTGGAGGGAGATATAGGTCCCACCCTTCAAAAATGATATCATACATACAAGTGCTATAAAATAATAAAACATTCATCATTTCATGACCTATAAAAGGATTTTTTTTTCTTAAAAATGATATCAAAAACCGTGAAATTAAATGGGTTTTATTAAAATTTCATCATGTCATAACCTGTGGAAAAGTGTTAGGTTTCATAATCAGTTCATTATAGAATAACCTATGAAGGGAATCGGGTTTCATAATCCTTTTATCATGGTATAACCCTTGGAAGAGAAATGGGTTTCAGAAAAAACATTTAATCTTAAAAATAAACCATTAAAATAAAGAATAATAATGGTTTCCTTGGATACTATACCCATTAAAACATAAAATATGTCGAATGATGCAATATTAGATGTAAAATAACTTTCAAAAGTCTTTTAAAAACATTTCTTAAAGAAAATATAATTTATGTATAAGGAATTTTTTTTAGATCATAAAAAATTTTGAAAACATTTTTATTTGAAAATTAATTAAAAAAAACTTCTGAAATATTAAGAAAAAAATTTTCCTTAAAAAATCGTTTAAACTTGTAAAGTAATCTCAAATAAATGATTGTCATGACATCAGATAAATATATACATTCCAAACATTCCTTTTGCATTGATAAAGTTTAGAAAAGTTACTTGATCAAAAAAAAATTCCTTTTATTTTTTTAATTTTGAAAAATGTGGGTAAAAATCCATTTTAAAAATTATAGTAGAATAGTAGAAAATATTTGGAGACATTTTTAGAAAACATGGTTTTGAAAGAAAACATATTTCTAACCAAAGAGACAAATAAAATAAAATATTATTAAAATAATTTTATTAACTATATTAAGTACCAAAGAGTGGAAGAAATGGTACTAATACTTGAATATATAATAAATGACCATATTAAAATAAAATTCAAGATAATTATTGAGATATAGATCATGATATTTCGTTAATGGAAGAATAATAAAAAATAATATCAATAAATGTGGAGATTATAAGAATTAACTCTAACAACTTTAGTAAATTTGAATAATAATATACCATCATTAATAATATTAAATGAAGCTTATATTATCATGAAAATGTATAGATTCATTATATAACTTTAAAAGGGGCATTATATTTACATCGTAAAGGATATAGGTGCATAACAAAACGTGTGTCTCAAAGAAAGAGAATTGAGACAGAATTACCTAATAGTTTTGGTAAAAATTTAATCGTAAACCCCAAGAATGAGATATTATAAGTATATTAATCATAAAATACATCCATGGGAATTATACACAAAACATACAATAAATAGTGGTGAACATGTCTTGTGTCCCACAAAAAATAAAAGGGAGACAAAAATCCCTTACTACATGAGTAACTTATGAATCTTGAGATCTGTGAAAGAATAAAATAAATTGAAAATTATAATATCAACATAGAAATTTAAATTCATGATATATATTTTCATAGTTTAGTGTATACACTACACAAAAGAAAGTAGTTTTGAGTATGACATAAGTCTCGCAGAAATAAAAGCAGGACTAGAAATCCCCTTACCATACGTCTTGACTCTCATCATACTTATTCAAAAGTCATGTACAATAAATATAATTTTGTTATAAATATATAAAATTACTATATTAATATATATAATACCATATATTATTTGATCATGACTTTATATTACCCATTTATTAACAATTACTTGTTAATGTTATATTTTGGGTAATAACTGCTTTGTTTTTCGTAAATTTATTGACTTTTTATTTTTTGTTATATTAATTTGATCATGATTTAATAATTTCAAAAATTAAAAATATGATGTAAATATAATATTTATTAATATATATATAAATATTTACAGTTATTTGAAAATGATAAAGGTACAAATCAAAATACACCATTTATCCAGAGGGTAGGCCGTACGTATGCATGAATGACGTTTCCATAATCATGTCATATTGAAAGAAATAAAAGTAAATGACATATATATTATCATTTAAATAGCATTATTAGATCATATATATTAAATGTTTTTATTAAAACCATCCTTAATACATTCTAGGTAAAGAGGGAATGAATCACATCGCTTTGAGGAGGCGGTAGTCCACACGTCCTCAAACGATGTCATCGTATTCTCACAAAATAGAAATCATGAAGTTTTATGTTATATAATAATTCTAGAAGAATAAATAAATCATAAATATTATATATATCATATATAAAATATAAATACATCATTATTACTAACATTGAGAGGTGGTAATGGAAGAACGAACGATATCAGTTCGCGGGGCGGTAGTCCAACATACACAGGAACGATGATTGCGTATCCAATTTGATGAAATTATGTGAATTTTTAGGTCCTAAAATTAACATAAAAACATATAAGTATATTTAAGATATTCTTTTCCTTATATAATCATTATATAAAAATGTTTTAAGTGTTGTATAAAAAAATAAAACAAAAGTACTTTTTGAAGAACCTTACCTCTTCTTCAGGTAAATCATTTTGGTTTACACCAAAGGAATTCATTGGTTTTCTTTAAGCACAAATTAAGGATAATAAGATGATATGAAGGATATATGATATTTATTTTTCATGTTTTGGAAGATCTATGTTGTTTTAGAGGTGCGAAGAGAGGGAGAGGTGTGATGACTATTTATAAGGGAGGTAAATACAAAAAGGGTCAACACTGTTGTTAGGTATTCCTTACAACATGTTCCTTGAATAATTATAATTTGTTTTATAAAATAGATGATATGGTATAAATATTTATATAAAATGGATTTTGTAAAAGTTTCTAGGTTATTTTACCACTTAATTTTAAAGTTTAGCCACTGTGTAAACTCATTTTTACCTTAATCACTTTGATTAATTTAAATTGTTTTCACTAATATTTTTGGTCAAAAAATAAGTTTAAATTAATATAAATTAAAAAATATTATGATTTAAAATATTTAATACATTTTTCTATATTCCAATCATATAATTGGATGAATTTAATTTAAAATTAATCTCACAGACAGAAGGACACAAGACGTTTTTAAAGTAAAATGTTAATAGTTTGAAATATTTTTATATCAAATTTCAATGTGAAATTGATTAAAATGATACAAATGGGATTTATTAATGTATAATTTACTTAATTATACTTTAAAACAATGTTAAAATATTATTTAATTATATAAATAAATTAGATTAAAATTCAGTTTTCAATTAAAATTTAGTCCTTTTCGCTATTCATCAGAAATTGAAACTTTTCAGAAGAATACAAAAAAATCACCCAAATTAATTTTGGTATTATGATTTAAAATATTTAGTTTATTTTTTTAAATATAATTTATAAAATTTTAATAAATTATATTTAAAATAGGTGCGTCATTCAAAGGTGGTAAAATTTCTTTTTTGAAAAATACATCTCTATATGTGTAAAATTGGATTTATTCATATCTCTTGTATAGAAAACACATAATATGAATGTTAAATAGTCATTTAAATAATATATATATATATCATTAAAATAATTCATTAAAAATATGTTAATTTTATTAAGATAAAACATGTGTGTACATTGAAAAATAGTTTTTTTCAAAAACAGTTTTTTTATTTTAAAAATATTTATTAATCTCATTTAAAATTAATTGGTAACCAAAGAATTCATTGTGTAAATAATATTTTACCAATTTAGTTAATATTATTTATAACTGTTATTCCTACCACTAGGTGACGACTATCATAATAATATTAATAAAATATTTTAGTTTGGTAAAATGTGGTCTTGCATGTAACATAAGCTATTAAAAGAATTCGTAATTATGTGTAATAGAAGCAAAACCTAGTATTGTGTGTGCTGAAAAATAATCAAATTGTTTCATGTAGTGAAATTTTAAATTTTTGTTACATATAAAGAAATAATAAATTAGTGTATCATGTAATTCAAGCCATAAATGAAATTTAATTTATTCGAAAAAAATTAATTCATAAAAACTTGGGGTGTTACATTCTACCCCCCTTAAAATAAATTTCACCCTAAAAATTCCTTTGGTTCATTAATGGTTTGATACTTGAAAGTTCATTTCATAAAAACCCACATAAAAAAATGAATAATAAAACTTCATTTTAAAATTAAAAGATAGAAACATAATGTTTACCCAAGGTAACTCATAACTAGGTTTCCACATAAGAGAGAATAGATGGAAGGTAAATATTGGTCATGGAATAAAATCATAAGTAATCATAGAGAGTGATAGAGATCATTGATCACAATAAAATGGGTGTTGTATATAAATTTAATGATAAAAAAACCATAAACCAAAGAGGCTTGAAAATGGTCATTGATATCATAAATATGATGATAATAAAAAACATTTTATTTTTGGATCCTTTTCTTAATGTTTAATAATTTTCACAAGAAGATATACTTACTTTATTTAATTCCATTTCATATGAACAATATCACTTTTTTTTATGCCATTATATTTTTACTTCATATCTTAATATAAGAAATGAATATGAATTTTTCATTCTTGAAGCACTAATAGACCACGAGGTTTATAAATAGGATGATAATTCATTTCATATTTTTCTAGTTATCATCATTGAAAAATGGTTAGCATAGGTTATCCAATATGCACAAATCCTCATATAGTGAGATAAGAGGTTATTCTGTAAAATATCATCAGAATTTTAAATTAAATAATTCTGTAAGTGGATAAACTTGTAATCCTCTTGAAAGTTGAAAATATAAAACATTATAAAAAAATGTTACTAAATTTCTCAAAATCATCTTAACATTGATCCCCAATATATCATAAAATTGATCTTGGTTGTCACAAAATAAACATTTGAATACGTCTAACATGTATTCTCTTAAAATTTGTCAATAACCTAAATTAACACAAAACCATATTGAAAACATACACACTTCTTCATTAATTACATAAAACACAGATAATTGCATATATTCGTTAAATCCAAAAATGTTGTAAAATTCATCACTGATAACATAAACTAGTTTTTTAAAAAAAAAATCCTCTCTCAGTTCTAAGTTCATCAACACTATATGATTTACTTTTATCAATTTCAATAATCTCTTTATCCAAGATAAACACAATTTTGTCAACATCTTGAAGATATTAAGGGTTACCTTCTCTTGATCGAAATATCAGCTTTCTATTAAATCACTTTTCTAGGTTATCAACACTATTAAATATATTTTTTAAAATCCACAATGAAGAAATTATTGTACATTATTCATATATCTTAATTCTTGAATTGAAATACATTAATAGTTCGATCATTCCACCTCTTCCTCAAGATATTAACTAGGATTCATCATCTTATTCTTTTTTACCGCTTTTCTTAGATAATACATTTGTAATCTCTTTATCATTAACAATATAACAATTTCTCATACCACCATGATAATTTTATTCCTGATCTCTCCACTTAGAATATTGGTATTAATAATTCCCATAATTTACACTTTTAATGAATTCGTCAATTGATAATACCTTAGGGAGGATAATATTCCCATCCATTATGCGAACAAAACTTTTCATTTTTCTATTTTAAGTTTTCTATTTTGTGCCTTTTTTCCACAATCAAGACATATCATGTTCTTAAAATACACTTGGGTTTTACTTCCCACATTCTTGACAGAAAGGAAATTGTATTTTTTTTTCATCCATGGTCTCTATTATCCAAATTCTCAGAAAAATCTTTCCTTCACTTCCTTAGTGAGTATGAGAGTTTGTTAAAGTACATGTTTTAAATCATATTTTATGAAATCTTATTAGGCATGATCACAATGTCCTTAACCTCAATGATCATCCCATTTGACATTCCATTAGCAAATTGTTCTTCACATTGATTGTTAACCCAGTTCCTTCTGGTTCTCAACATTGACTAAAACCAAGAAGAATAGTGTAATAAACAATAATCATAGTGGGGAACCACTTAAACCTAGAAATAATTTAAAATATTTATAAATTATGAAACATTATTTAATCTATGAAACTTTAGGTTTATCCAAGGTTATTAATTGTAATCATATATTTAAATCCTTCATGATGGTTTATAAAGAGTCTGTGAATTTCCAAAGCATATCCCCTAGGAGTGTCTGAATAGGTGTACAACAAGGACCATTGTCATGCACTTGTTCTCAATCTAGTCAAGCTCAATACAATGTTTTTAGGTTTTTTACCCCTATGTTCATCTACACAAGATACACATCCACTTGTAGTGTCCATAAAAAGATATAATTTTCTGAAAACCACTGTCTCAATAATATACCAAAATTCCAAGAAATTTATCTAAACTTTGAATCATCCATAGTGATACACATCCACTTGTAGTGATCCTTATAGACATACCTAGTAATATACTTAGAATATACATAGTGATCCCACTAATGTTTTTTGTCCAAGTCTTCAAAGGTTGACTAAATATTTCTTGTGATACCAACTATAGTGACCTAGGCTTAAGAAACATGGATATTAATTAATTTTATATTAATATTTAGCATGTTAAAAACATACATGACCAATGACCATAATTGTTTTTTGTCTTTGGAAAACATAACACAATGTTCTAACATGGTGAAATATAATTAATGTTTCAAAAAATTATAATCCAATTTATTATTCCTACTTAAAACATTTTATCAAAACCCGAGGAAAGGAAACATAGAAGAGAGTGATCAGAGGTTTCCAATTAGGGTAAAAAAAGGATATACCTAAGAATAACATGATCATAAGGGTTTGAGGACATGATCATAACATTTAATGATCATACCCAACATATCAAACCTTATACAAATGAGTCATTTAAAAAAACATGAAGATTTTAAGACATGAATCACAATTGAATCATGAGCATAATCTATAAGATCATAGTATTGGAATAATATGTGGAATAATAGAATACACATATACTTAAGAAATTTTATTTTAAAGATACCTATAAAGACCTTCATAACATATTAATTAAGGGATAATAACATGTGTACCCACTTTGGTCCAAGCATTACTTCCTGTATACCCTCTTGTTTCTAGATTTGGATGACCTCCCATGTACCCTATTGTTACAGGTTTGGGATGAACTCATATGTACACACATGTTTTAGGATTGGGATTCCCTCCCACGAACCCTCTTGTTGCAGAGTTATGATTCCCTCCCATGTTTCTTCTTGTTGCAGGATTAAGATTCCCTACCATATACCCTCTTATTTAGGGATTGAGATTCCTTCTCATGTGCTCTCAGTTTGTGGGATTGAGATTCCCTTATGTGCACCCTCTTGTTGAGTTATTGGGATGACCTCCTGTGTACCCTCTTTGTGCGGTATTGGGATGACCTCTTGTGTATCCTCTAATTGTGAGTTTGGGATTACCTATTGTGTACCCTCTTATTGCAAGATTGGGATGACCACCCATGTACCCTTTGAGATTATAGAATATTTATCATTAACCAAGTAATTTGAGGGAGATATTGGTCCCAACCATCACATAGTGACATCATACATACGTGTTCTATAAGATAATAAAATATTCATCATATCATTACCCAAAAGAAGATATGGGTTTTATAAACATCACATCATAACCCATGAAATGAAATGGGTATCATAAAAAATTCATCATATCATAACCTATGTAAAAGTGTTAGATTTAATAATCATTACATTATATAATAACCCATGAAAGAAGTGGATTTCATAATCCTTTTATCATGGTATAACCTATGGTATAGAAACAAGTTTCATAAACAACCTGTCAAATTAAAAATAAACTCTTAAAATAAAGAAGAAGAATGTTATCCTTGTATCTAGACCCAAGTAAAGAATAAACTATATCAAAAGATTTAATCTTATATTTTAAAATAATTTAAAGTTATTTTAAAAAAAATTCTTGAGGAAAATATCCTTTATGATTTGAAAATTTATTTTTAGAACATACAACATTTTAAAATACTTTTAATTTGAAAGCCATTTTAAAAGAAAATAATTTATAGAATATTAGAAAAAAAATTATTTAAAAATAAAATTTTATATTTTCAAAAGAATGTTCAAAGTAATGAAGGTCATTTTGGAGGATAAATAGATACATGTCAAACATTACTTTTTCATCATAAAAAGTTTAGAAAAGTTCCTTGATCGGGAAATGAAAATAATATTTCTTATAAAAACATTTTGTAAAGAAGTAAAACACGGGTGAAAATATATTTTAGAAATCCTAGCAGAATAGTATAACATTTTTAAAAATATTTCTGAAGGAAAACGGATTTCTGACCAAAGAGTTAAATAAAGTTCGATTCTCTTAAAAACATTTTCTTAATTATACTAAGTACTAAATAGTGGAATAATGGAACCATTAATTTAATATATCATGAATAACCATAGAAAAATAAAATTTATTATAATTATTGAGTTATGGATTAAAATATTTCATCAATGAAAGCATAATTATAAACAATATTGATGAACAATGAGATTGTAACAATAAAATCTTACCACTTAATAAATTTGAATCATAGTACCGATTAAAGAATAACATTTCACAGAGCTTAAAATATCATAAAAATAAGGATAATCATGATATAAATGTAAAATGGGTACTATATGCACATCATAAAATAATATATGTTTGTAACATAACATGTAATCAAAGAATAAAAATTGAGACAAAATTCCCTAACCACTCAGATAATGTTTTAACTGTAAACCCCTTGAAGGAGATATCCTCAAATTTATATTTAAATACCAATATTTATTAGTATAATAATAATAATATATATATGGAAAGTATACACACCGAATATATTATAATCCTATAATTTATCTCACATCAATTCAAGATTTATAATATAATATTATACATAATAAAACTCAGAAGATTGAGAAGTCTAGTGTCTTTAGGAATTAGGTACCTTACATAACCACTCAGAACTGGAAAAAACATCAACTTTATTGAAAAATACTTAACATTCTTGTAATTAAAACTTATTGGGATAACCTAGGGACATACCTAAGAAGGGGGTGAGCCATAAATCCCAATAAGAGAATAAACATAGAATAACATGGAGAAATTAACACATGTCCGACAATAGGTATAAAATAGAGATAACAATAAACACGAGCAATGAGGCATGATATAGAAATATAACCATAAAGGAAAAATGAATAATGTTGATGTAACATAAAACACTACATCATAATAATATTTCAAGGATAACTTCCCAATAAACCATGTTAAACCTAAAGGAATTGAGTTTACTCCCTATCCCAACTTGATGTCTCACATGACTAAAGGTGAACACATAGATCATAGAAAATGGATTCATTTATCATCTTATTTAATTTCATGATCAATGAGTGTGGAATAAATTCATGTAAGTCCCATTTCAAATAAGTATAAGTGTATAAAGGTGAAACCATTGATACAAAATGAGTATGGTATTCAATACACAATTGTTTTGGCATGGAAAATCATGGTGAAATTTCAACAACAAAATGACGTCACTTAAAAACTCATAAAATTGGTAGATGAGATAGAAATGGGTATCTAAAAATTTGGAAATAAAATGGATAGTAATTATGACATGGAAAGACATTTCCCAACATTATGAATTTAAAAGTATAAGGTATAAGTTAATAAAGAAACTTCAATTAAGAAGATAAGGAAAGGATCCCTTGAGTGTTTGACTCCAAATGTTTTGGGGCTACTTCTTGGGGGATTGAGAGTTATTTAAGAGGACTCTTGAAATGAGAGTAAAGAGTAAGGACATTCTCTAAGGATTTTTAGTGAAGATAAATGGTATATTGGTTGGTTTTATATTAGAAATGAGTGTGGAATTGTTTATCATTTTTCAAACTTTTCTTTTGGACTCCATATAATAAAATAACCAAAACCCGAAACCATACCATGGGTGTTGATATTTTTTTCTATCAAATGGGATTGGTTTACAATATTTTATAATTCCAAGGTCAGAACTTAATAAATTAATACCATTTATTATATTTAAGTGAGATAGTCTCTTAAAAAACTGATTTTAAAACCATAAAATATAATAATGGTTTTGGAGGATTCACAAGGGATTTATAAAATTAATAAAATAAATATAGAATCATATTTTTTAGAAATAAAACATATATTTGGGTATGGATAACTTTTGTAGTATTTATTGCATCACTTTTGGGTCATTTTTATATCATAATTTACTATTTATATTTATACAATATTTAAAGTTTTACATGAAAATCAGACTCTCTCTGAAAATTATGAAAAATACAACCATTTGATAATTTCAAAATTATGATTTAAAAAATATTTTTTTATAAAAATAATTTTCTAAATATGTGTATTTTTATTTTTAATATTAATATTTATTGAGAAATGCTAGGTTTTTTTTGACTATAATAGTTTCAAACCCTTATAAAAATTTCAGTTGGCATCATAAAAATTATATAATCATTTATATTTTATATTAATATTTAATAAAAATACTTTTTTAACATATTATGTATTTAATAAATTGATTAATTAATCAAAATAAAGTTCTTAATTTAATTTAAATATTAAAAAAAATATAATTTTTGTTTTTTTGTATCAAAGTAAAAATCATTTATAAAGATACAAGAATAAGATGAAAATATATTAATTATTCTATAAAAAATAATATAAATACTCATATTTTCTGGGTCTTGATGCATATCACTTTAATAAACCAGCAAAATCCCTAAGTGTAATGTGTGTGACCATGAGATTTTCATGGGCTGGTTCGGTGAATAAGGTTTGGGTCGTAATCTCGATAACCTTTAATTTCTATCATAAATGGTTTTACTCATGGTTAAGTTTTTTGATCTCTACTTGGGATTATTCATGGGAAAATTCCGGAGATTCTATGTCCCTCAGATGCTCCAATAAATGGGTTTCATAGGGCACAATCCTATTAGTTGAGGATATCACTTTTATTTGTCTTTGTCAATTTTATTTTTTAAAACCCTATATTTATACTAATAACTAGATCACTATTCCCTGATTATATTATCAATGTTAATGTGGATTAATGGTCTTTTATATCTAATAGGATAAAACAAAAGAAGTTCATGTGTTTTCTATAACCAAAATACATAATAAAACATTTAATTAAATTTCAAGGGGAATTTTATATATAATAGTTTAGGTCGTTACAATATTCCCCACTTTAGAAATTTCACACTATAAATTTTCATTTTACACACTAAAATAGTTGAGGGTAACTCAGTTTTATCACCTCATATTGTTCCCACTTCTCTTATTCATAGGAATTATCATTATCCAATGGTACCACCTCTAGATCCATGAAATGTGATGGGTATGGTATGTAATTCTTAAAGAGTGATACATGAAATACATCATGTACTTGATATGGGTCAGGAAAGAGTTCCATCCACAAGACACCGCTCTAATCTGACCATGGATCTCAAAGGGGACGATGTATCTTAGACTAAGATTCCCCTTCTTACCAAATCATATAAATTTATTCTATGTATATATGTGCAGGAATACCATGTCTATAACATCAAACTCTTGATATTGTTGATGATTGTCTGTATAGATATTCAATTGACTTTGAGTATCGTTGATGTGCAGTTGAATGGTATTAACCATTTCCACCATTTTGTAGAAAATTTCAGGACCTAGCAGTTTTCATTCCCCAACTTCAACCCAAAATAAAGATGTTCTTCACCTCTTACCATAAAGGGATTCATAAGGATCCATTTATATACTCAGGTAGAAACTATTATTTTTTGAGAAATTGACCAGATGAAGATGTTGATCCCATCCTCCTTTGAAGTCAATCGATCATGCTCTCAACATGTCCTCGAGTGCCTGTATAGTATGCTCATAATGGACATTAGTTTGGGGTTGATAGGCCGTGCTAAATTTCATCTCAATATTTAAAGTGTTTTGGAGATTCTTCTAGAACTTGAAGGTAAATCTTAGATATCAATTGGATAAAATTGATAGTGGTGTTACATGTAGCCTTAACACTTCTTTCATGTATTTCTATGCAGGTTCATCCAGTGAGAAGTCCAATTGAATTTAATTGGAGTGTGTAGTCTTTGTAAGATGATCCATCAAAACTGTGATTTAATTATTTCCTTTTAATGTCTTTATATGATTAGTGATGAAGTCCATAATGATGTTTTCCAATTTCAATGTAGGTATGGTTAATGGTTTCAACAACCCCTTGGATTTTTTCCTTTATACTTTTACTTACTGACATATAATACATCTTTATGTATATTCTGTGATCTCATTATTTATATTGTCCATCCAATATTTCTCTCAGAGATCCTTATATATCTTTGTGCATCTTAGATTGAGGGGGAAAGTCAAACTATGTGCATCATCTGAAAAATCATTCTTTAACTCAGTATTTTTTGATGCTTATACTCATGTCCCAAATCTTACAACCCTTTCTTCATTAACATTTAACTATGAGGATTTCATTTTTCTTATAGTCACCACTTTGTTCTAAATTCCGATATAATATTTTTAACCATCCTTTATTTTCTCTAAAAGGGATGGTTGAGAAATAATTTGTGAAATGATTGATTATATTCCCTCATTTATGTTTCCTATATCTATCCTTTCAAAATTTAAGAAGATCTAATCCCTATCAATTAGCATCAATGATATAAGTGATGGATTATTTCTACTTAGAGTGTTTTCCACTTTATTATGTTTCCCAAGATGGTAGTGTATTTATAAGTGATAATCCTTAATCATATCTAACCATATTCATTAGTTCATATTCATCTCTTTCTATGTGAATATATATAGGGGTTTTTATTAATATATATATTCCACACTATTCTAAAAAGATATAATGCCTCTATATTTTCAAATAGAATATTACTACGTCCAACTCCAGATCATGAATTAGGTTGTTCTATTCATGAAATTTCAACTGCATCGAAGTATATGCTATGATATTTTCATTCTATATTAACACATAACCCAATCCCTTCTTCCAAGAATCACTAAATATAAGAAATGTTCTCCACTTATGGTTAGTGTGGGTATATGTGTAGTGATAAGCCTAATTTTCAATTTCTTTAAACTCTATTCACATTCATCATTCCAAAAAAACTTGACCTCTTTCTGAGTTATCTTGGTTTTTGGGTTTGACCGTGGTGATAAATTTCTCAAAAATCAATGATAGTACCCATTTAATCCAAGGAAATATTAGATATCTGTCAAAGATGTTAGAATCAAACATCCTTCAATTCCTTCTTTCCTTGATGAGCCCACATATTTCCCATTTATTGTGATGATATTCTCTATGAATGAGACTTCATTCAACTGGAAATCACATTTTATTTATTCAGAACAGAGCTTATCCTTTCAAAGGGTCATTATAATAGTGCTCATATACTTATCATAATCCTCCTTTATTTTGGATTATATTATAATATCATATAAAAAGAATACCAAAAATTTTCTAGGTTAATATATAAAGACTCTATTAATCAAATACGTGAAGATTGTTGGGGAATTAGTGAGTTCTAATGGAATTACTATGAACTAATAGTGTCCATACCTTGTATAAAAATAAGTCTTATAGATATCCCCCTTCTTCACCCTATCTTGATAATATCTCAACTACGGATCCACCATGGAAATTTATTGTTCTCCAAATATATGATTGAACAAGTAATCAATACATGGAATAAGATACTTGTTCGTTATCATGATAATTTTCTGCTCAAGATAATCAATGCAAATGCGCATTGACCCATCCTTCTTCTTGACGAAGAGAACTAGTGAATGCCATGGTGAAGCACTTGTTCGTATAAAAACTTTATACATATTCTCTTATAGTTTTTTCTTCATATCCTCAAGTTCCACAATAACCATTATATATGGAGACATAGATAATGGTAAAACCCTAGGTGTAATATTGAATGGAAATTGTACATTTCATCTAGGGGGAAGACTATACAATTCTTTAGGAAACACATTAGAATATTCCCTCATAATGTGAATGTATTTAAGGATAGTAGTTTCCTTAAACTCAATCATTTGATAAAGATACACATACTCATAGGGAAATAATATTCACACTTGAAATGTTCATTCTAACAAATATTCATTGTCCTCCTTGCACTTGTATAGAATTAAGGGCCAATTCATAAAACAGAGAGTGATATTAATCTTGTGGTGGTTTATGTTAGCTATATATAGGGAAATCTAATCTACACCAAGAATTTCATAAAATTCCTCCAAAGGGAGTATGACATGGTTCATTGGAAATTTCATCTCGAAAAATTGATAGAGGAGGATTTATATACATGGGATGAAATAATTTCCCCATTTTATGTTTTCATATACAACTCTAATTCCATGATTTGTAATGGTGTTTAAATAGTTTTACTAAACTTTCATGATATAAAGTAATGAAAATAATGAGAATAAAAAATGTAAATTCTTTATTCTTGAATGAATAACTAGAATGGATATCACCACTTCATTGTAGGGATCCACCTTAGAAGTTGTGATGGAAAAATATTTTCCTTTCCTCCCTAGAGGTTTTTGGTTGTCTCCGAAAAACCTTGGCTAAGTTTTTTGGTTTGAAAAGTACCCTGATTCATTTCGGTTGAAGCAATGAACAATGTACTGAGGATTTACTCGAGCATTCTTTTCCTCCATCCCATTAGTGGTTTACTCTTGTACACAATCTCTAGCTAGTTTTCCTTTCTTCCCATGCCTAAATCATTTACTCATTCCCCTTAATCAATTTTAGTGGGGCTTATTTCTGCACCTTTGACATGTTGGATGTTGAAATTTATTGGCAGTATTAGATTTCTCTGTCATACTTCCAAATTTAAAATCCACTTTCCACATCTTATCCACGTGATAACATTGAGATTTATTAGTCTCCATTTAATCATTAAGGGGATATCATTAAATTTCCTAATTACTATCAAAGTCTTGGATCACTGAGGATTTTTGTAGACTAGGTTTTCCCCACCAAATAAGTTCTCAACCATGCATTCAAGGGTATTAACAAAACTAGAGGCATATTTTTCAAGTCTTGTAAAGTTTTCCTCATACTACTCGATTGATTCATCAGTTTTTTCTTTAAGTCAAGAAAATTTCTTTCCATTGTAAGTCATAAAGTTCGTGGAAATTATTTATCAGAAAACAATTTTTGGAATTCCTTCCACCCCAAAACTTCACTCTCTTCACCAAGGTTCATATTCTTTATCACTTTCCACCACCGATTTCCTTCTCCCTCCATATGATAAACAACCAATAGAGCCATATCTTGATAAAAACTATTTAAGTATGGAGAATATATTCTCAATGTAGTTGATCCATTGTTCTGCGTTTATGTAATGAAATGATTCATTAAAAGTTAGAGGCATTTGTCACATACAGGTCTCAATAAAAAATTGTTCTCTCTTAGGAGGATTTGGATGCTCCTTATAATGTTGTTTTTTATTTATAACATGATTTATATGAGAGATTATCATTATAAATTTAATGATTCCTCCTCCCACCAGGTTGGGCATCTCATTAGGGTAGTCATCATATTTCCCTAGACATTGATTGTTTTCCAGATTCCTCATATTTCCAGCCATTGGCTAGATTAAAAAGGAAATTAGGGATGAGTGTTTTTAATATATTAAACCCATAAAGTTGTAATCCAATTTCATTAAAGGGATAACTTATTAATTACATTTATTTACTAACTTATGAATATATAGTCCTCAATATATATTATCCATGATCTATTTCATAACATATATTTTTTATGGGTATTTTCACTTTAATAATGGCATGTAATGATATTATGAATTTACTAAAGAATATCCCTTTTGAGTGTCAAACTAGGTTCAAAACAAAGCCTATTATCATCTTCTATTTTCTAGTCGAGTCTAACTCTTTACTGTGTTTTCAATTTTTACCCCTAGGTATATATATAACATAGAAAAATCCACTTGCAGTATATAGATTTGGATGTATTTTCTTGATAAACCACTTAATCTCTACTTTCCAAAAATATATCATTGTTTTCTTATACTTAGTCTTATCTCTAAGGCTTTCATTAGATATTTCTAATACTAATTTAAAACATATCTAAACTTTTCCCTTAACACCAAATATAAAAACCCTACACTTTATTTCACATTAATTCATGATTTATTACATAATATTACACTTAATAAAACCTAGAATATCAAGAATACTATTTTATTTTGTAATTAGGTACATTACATAACAACTTAAAATAGGAAAAACATTGCCTTTGTTAAGACATTCCATAACATGATCTTACCTAAAATTGTATAGGATTAATTGGGGGCACACATAAGAAAGGGGTGAGTTATAAATCTTAGTAAGAGAATAAAAATGTCATAACATGAAAAACTTAATACACGTAATACAATAGGAATAAAGGATTGAGAATAATAAACATGATAAATAAGGCATGATATAACATGATAATTATAAAGGTAATATGGGAAATGTGGAAACAACATAAACACTACATCATAAACATTGGTCAGTGATAACTGCCAATAAATCATTATTGAAAAAGTAATATAATGGAATCTGGTTTACTCCCTATCCTAACATGAAGTATCTTGACACTAAACATTACCCAATGCATTAGAGAGCTATATAATTCTGGGCATACTTGTCACTTTGATTTCATTATTATGCTTAAGTGTGCCACATAGATCATAGAATAGGGATTCAATCATCATCATATATTATTTCATAATCATAGAGAGTGGAACACATTAATGTAAGTACCAAGTCAAATAAGTATAAGTGTTTAAAGGTGAATACCATTGATATGAAATGGGTATAATATTCACTACACAATTGTTTTGGCATTGAAAATCATGTTTAAATTTCCGTAGCATAACAACATCACATAAAATTTTTAAAAATAGGTTGATTAGAGAGAAAGGGGTTTTAATAATTTTTAAACCAATTAGGCTATAATAAGGACATGGAAATACAAATCCAAAAATTATAAATTGAAAAATAGAAGGTAGAAGATAATAAAAAAAATTTAATAAAAATGGGACGGAAAAAATAACTGAAATTAAAACTTTTAATATCATGAAATAAATGAAATTCAGTATATAACATGTCATAGAAAAGTATATACACCACAAAAAATACATGAGTTGTGAATATTTGATAAACCTCATAAAAATAAATCCTATACTAGATATATCCTTACCTTAAGTCTTGACTCTCGTCATACTTATTCAAACCTCTTGTAAAATAAATAAAAGCTTATTATACATATATAAAAGAAATAAATTCATATATATAATTCTATATATTATTTTATTATGAATTTATTTTATCTGTTTAATAAAAAATCTGTGTTAAAGTTTCATTTCGGGTAATAACCACTTTATTCTTCATATATGTTTTGACTTTTTATTTGTGGTTTTCATACTTTTATCATGATTTAATCATTTATAAAATGAGAAAAATGATATAATTATAATAAATATTTATTATATATGTATTTTTATTTATTCATAAAACTTTAATATATAAAATAAAATACATATTTCATGGAGACGGAATGCTGTACGTACGCATGAACGCTGTTTCCATTTTGTTTTTGTATTGAAGCAAATAAAATAAAATTAAACATATATATTTATATATTATAATTTTAATATAAGTTTTACATCATATGTGTTACATATTTATATTAAACCCATCCTTCAAACATTCCATGTAATGAGCGAACAGATCACATGACTTTGAGGATGCGGTAGTCCACACATCCACAAACGATGTTATCGTATTCTTACAAAATGGAAGGAATGAAAGAATGAGTTATATAATAATTATATAAGCATAAAAAATAATCAATATCATATATATAATATATATAATATATAAACTATTAGTACATCATTATTCACAACCTTGAAATGTGGAAATGGAGGAACGAATGTCATCAGTTCACCATGCGGTAGTCCGTCGTATGCATGAATGATGATTTGTTATCCCATTTGACAGAAGTGTTTGAAGTTGTAGGTAATAAAATTAAAATAAAAAATATAAATATATTTATTATTATTAGTTTGTTTTATAAGTGTGATATAAAAATAATTTATGGGGTGGAGAAAGAACTAAAATAAAAGTGCTTATTGAAGAATGTTACCTCTTCTTCTATAAATCCTTTTGGTTTGCACCAAAGGAATTCCTTGATTTTCTTTACTCCAAAAGTGATGATTCTAGGATTATATAAGTTATTTTGGGAGATTATTAGTTTAAGGGTTTTTATGATTTAAAAGTCTTGATATGTGTGAATATAAGGGTAGGGTTGGTGGCCTTTTATTAGGCAGGTGAGTGGTAAACTTGTAAATTTCAAAAAGGTAAACACTATTGGGAGGTCTCCCTTACATCATGTTCATTAAATAGTTATAAATTTAAGATAAAATATAGTATATTTTTTAAATATTCGCATACAATGTGTTTTTAAAAGGTTCATAGGTCATTTTACCCATTATGTTTAAAGATTAACGACAAAGTATTCTCATTTTTACCATAATCATTGTAATGAATTTTAATTGTTTTCACTAATATTTTTGGTGTAAAAATGATTTGAACATAATATGGAATATATATTATTCTGATTAAAATTATTAAATACATTTTTAAAAATTAAAATCATTGAAGTGGTAGAATATAACTTAAAATTAATATCATAGATGGGATGGAAAAATAGTTTTTTAAAGTAAAAAGTTCAAAAGTTTGAAATGTTTTTATATCCCATTTCATTGTGAAATTGATTAAATTAACCTAAATTGGTTTTTATTATGTAAAATTTAACTAATTATACTTTAAAACCAATTTCAAATCTAATTTATCTGTATAAATAAATTAGACAAAAATCCAGTTTTCAATTAAAATTAAGAGTTTTTCACTATTCATTAAAAATTGAAACTTTTCAAAAAAATACGAAAAATTTACCCTAAGATAATTTTGAAATTTACATTTAAAAATGAAGTTTATTATGTAAAATATAATTTATAAAAGTGTCAAAAATTATATTTTAAATATGTGTTCCATTAAAATGAGTTAAAATTATATTTTACAAAAATACATCTCTTTATGTGTAAAATTGGATTTATTCAGATCTTTTGTCTATAAAACAAATAATATGAATGTTAAATAGTTTCTTAAATATAATATAAATTAAATATTTCATTAAAATCATTCATAAAATGTGGTTTGTTTGATTTATTTAGATACAACATGTTTGTACGTAGAAAAATAGTTTTTTGGAAAAGGAATTTCATTAGTTTCAAAGAGTTCGTACTATCATTTTTAATTAATTTGTAACCAAATAATTAATTGATTTAATAATATTTTCCAAAATTTATTTAATCACATTAATAAACAAAAATTTCAACTGTTAGGTGAAAACTATCATAATAATACTAATAATATATTATAGTTTTGTAAAAATTGATCTTGCGTGTACCACAAGCTGTTGGAGGAACTTGGAATTTTTGTGTAATGCCATCAAAACATAGTGTTTCATGTACCAAAAGATAATGTAAGTGTTTAATGTAGCATAATATTATATTATTTTTTTATAATGAAATCATAAACTGTTTTATAGTGCAATGCAAACCATCAAAGAAATTTAATTTATTTGAAAATACTAATTCATAAAAACTCAAGGTGTTATAGTGGTAGGTCGTACACACACATGAACCTTGTTTTTTTAAATGATCGGGTTGAAATAAAGGTAAATAATTAATTATGATACATAATAATTATTTTATCATATATATCATATATATTTATTAAATACATCCATATTACTATCCAAGTAAAACATAAATGAAAAAATGAATCACATCACTTCATGTAGGTGTTAGACTACACTTATGCACAACCGACATTATCATTTTCCAAAATTTTGGAAGTTAAAAAGGAATCTATGATATTATAATTATATAGGTATAATTGTATTATAAATATCATATATAAACCTTAAAACCATTATAATACGCATTCGTAAAATCTGTTAATGAGAAATGAATTGTATTGCTATGGGGAAAAGGTAAACCGTATGTATATATAAGCGATATTTTCATTTCCCATTTTACAGAAAGAGGGTGAATAATGATGGTATGATATTAATAATAATTAAATTTCTGTATATTTAATATAATTATCTTATTATTTAATGAAGAATAAAATATATTTAGAGGATATAAAATAATAATAAAAAAGAAACGATATATTAATGTGATTACCAATTCTTTGAAATAATTCTTTTATATATCATCTTAATGGATCCAAGGTTGGTTTTTTTGGAATAATATCACCTATAGAATTTGGATCGGGGTGTGAATAATATAAATTTTCATAGGTTGGTAGAGTTAGAAAACTCAATGTGGTGTGAAGAAGAGAGAGGAGGGGTTCCCTTTTATAATTAAAGGGAGGGGAACCCATTAAATATCTAAGTATATGAAATAAATAGAAATTAGTTTTAATGTTAAAATGGATAAAAATAATAATATTCAAATCTAATATGGGGAAGAGTTTAAATATTCTAATTAAATAATATTTGGACAAGTTTGGATCACATTTTTACCCTTGTGTTTTGGTTTTAACCCTTTATTGACCCCCAATGACAATTACCATAATATTATGGTTTTCTACACTTTAAGGGTTTATAATGTTACTATAAAATGGAAAAAATTCATAAATGTAGAATGGTTAATTTATAAAACCATAAAACATTTATTAGGATGAATAAAATATATTTATGAGTTTTATATCATTTTAAAAAATATAAAATATTATAAATTATCATTAATGTCATTTTTAACAATAGTCATTAATATATTTTTTGTTAATTAGTTTTATTTAGAAGAAATAAATTTAAATAAAAAGTAAATACTTAATAGTGATTTTTTATCCCCTATAACCATAGAAACCAAAATACTGAAGAAAATAGAATTTCATGAAGGCAAATCAGTTACTTTTTGTAATTATATCTACTTCAATATTAGTGGGGTTTTTGTATGGGCTCAAACACAATTTTTTATTTACTATACAACTCTATTATAGTCTAAATTATTTTTTATAAAGAATTTTTTTTTTATCAAGTACCAAAAATATGGTACAAATATCACTAAGGGAGAGAGAAATAGTGGTTACCGATTACAAATTGGAAATTATATTGATATTTTTTTATTTGAGTTCTATTTATGGGAATAATATTTGGTATAAAATGCATTCCCATATTGGACAAATTAATTTTATCAAGATCTCAATGAGAAATGTGGTAAGATAATTTCCCTAATTTAAGAGATAATGAGACATCATTTGTGAAAATGTTCAAAAATTGAAATAGTACAAGGACATCATAAAATATGGAAAATATTGTCTACAAGGATACTGAAACTAATATATTATGATTTATATAGTCTAATGAGATATAAATCCACTATAGGTGATCCATATTTAATTATATTTATTAATTATTTCACCATAACGATTAATGTGATGTTCATGAAGAAAAATTTTAAAATAATGGGGATGTTCATCTTATTCAGAAGAGAAGTTGTGAAAGATGTGGTAGTTTATATTAAAAACTTTAGAACTGATAATATAAGGGAACCAAAAATTCTTTTTAATCTTATCCTACATATTATATAATTAAACATCAATATAGTGATCCTTATTGACCTTAAAAATGTATTTAGAGAAAAAAATAAATGTATCTTGGTCAATATGGCATATAATATGATTGCTAAATTCAAACTCTTAATATTATTCTAGAGAGGGGATATAGGTAAAGTTATTTATATTAAATTTAAAAGTTTTTTAGAACTAAATAAAACATAAATTCTTATGAATTATGGTTCAAGAATAATATAACTGTAAATTATTTTGAATTGTTTGGAATTCCATGCTTTATAAAGATAAAAAATTTATATCTATTAATGTTTGAAGAAATATATGAGTAATGTGTTTTCATGAAATATTTATCCAATGGTAGAGGATAAAAGTGTTGGAATAAAAGAAAACATAAGATTATAGACTAATATTAAAATAATCACAATTTATGTGAGGTACATACTATAGATTTTGAAAATTCTAACGAGGAGAACTTGCTGAATTCTTAAAAAATAAATAAAAAAAATCTGGATATGACTCCAATCACGTTGATATAGATATTAATTATACCATTAATGATGATGGTTATATTTAACATGGAAAATAATGTGTTAAGGTCTGAAAAAACTTTTTGGAACTGGGAATATCATTATAAGTTAAGAATCACCAATGTATACTAGTAAAATTCCTATGCTTGATAATCACATGAATCTTATTTTTCAAATTGACCCACACATTTTTTTTGAGGTTATTGAGCATAAAGAATGGATAAATTCTATGAATAAAGAGATAACTTATATTTAAAAGAACTTACCTTAGGATATTATTCCAAGACCAGAAGGAAAAAAACCTTATTAGAACCAAATTAGTTTTTAGAGATAAATTCAACGAAAAAAGTTATATTTCAAGAAATAGGGATATGGTGGTTTGAAAAGTAAACTCTCTGGTTAAATTAGATGATTTTTAAGAAAAATTTTAATCTATTTGAACACTTAAGTAAATTATAATGTTCTTGGATGTTATAGATCACAAATAATATACGATTTAAAAAATGAATGTGAAATTGTTTTTCTTGAATGATGATATTGAAGAATAAGTATTTGTTGAGAAAATCAATGGATTTATCCTTGAAAATGATGGAATAGTGGTTAAAGTTTAAATAATTTACTTTATTGGTTAAAATAGGGATCTGGATCCTAGTATTCGAAGATGGAGGAATGTTTAAAATGAATGAATTTCACTAAGGGAATGCGTAAAAAAATCTATATGTAAATTATATGAGAAAATTAACCCAAATTATCATTATTTAAATTAATTATATAATATTTTGAGATCACATAGAGTATATATGTAAGGATGTTGTAAAATAATTGAAATTATTTTTAATATTTTAATACCTGGTGAGATATGATTATTTGTAGAACTACAATTTGTATAGAAAGAAAAATATTTTTTCTCTTTTCAGGAGAAATATGACAAGGAATTATTGAATAAATATAGAATATAATATTTTAAATAATTTTCAACCCCCATGAAATTTTTTAATCACATCAACCTTGGGTAAAATAGTAAAGTGTGAATTAAAAGTATTTTAAGAAGCTGATATAAAAATTTATTTATTTTTCTAATTCAAGTCCATATATTATTTATGTGATAAAATTATGTACATGGTACTAAAGTGATATAAATAAATAAAAAATTATAGTTATTAATATAATACATAGACACATAAAAGAAAAATTGTGTTTTAGACTGTTGAATAAATGAGGTGAGAGTCTAAACTTTTTTGGGTCCACTGATGTTTTCTGGGTAGGAGATTATGATGATAAAAAATAAATAATAGGTGGTATATTATTCTTGAGAAAAAGTGGTTTGAGTTGGAATTTTAAGAAACATAATTCTATAATATTAATAATTATATATGTTAGTATGTGGTTTCTAAGAGACCTTTAAGAATTATCTATTATAATAAGATTTGTTTTAATTTATCTGAGAATTCAATGAAACACTATAGATCCAAACATATTGATATCAAATATCATTTTATCAAAGAGAAAGATAATAATGGATATATGAAGATGGAATACATTTAGTCTATAGATTATTTTTTATAGAAATTCTAGGATTCATTATAATAAAATGGTTTGTAGATGAAGAAAAGAATGAAAAAGGAAAAATAAAAAGATAATGCAACTATGCAACCAACCACACACTAAGCCCACCATGATATAGTAACTGGTGGCTAGAAGTCGGTAAAACTAAAATAACCTATCAATGTAACCAATAACATGCTTCTATAGTTCCATGTTGAACTTTATATTTCTAGACTATCCTATGCAATTTTGATATAGTAGTTTTACACTGTTATATTTACCCTACTAGTGTTATTGGATAGCTATGCTATAATGAGTTAGTATTTGTACTGTACCCTAAAATTTGGTTTAGGGGACCCTTCGGCCCTTATACCTGTTAATAAGGGTACACTGCACCATACAACCCCCAGTAGACTCACTGCGGAGGTTAAACCACAAGAGTTCTATATTTTGTGTATCCTGGGAAACTAGAAGTTTGTCCAACTTCATATAAAAGATTTGGATATACTATTCCCAAAAATATCCCACTGGGATCTTGATGCGCTATGTTGACATACTTATAAGCTAATTTTTTGGATAACTTACTTAATTTGATCTCATCATATTCTTCACTCACTAATGATTTCTTTCCCATAAAATATTCAGTTTCAAGTTAATGATTCATGAAATAAAAACCATTTTTCTTTTCCATACTCCCATTGTGTTCTTTCAATTCTTGCATCTCACCCTCCATTCATCAGTTAAGACCAATAAAAACACAATAGTGCCAAATATTATCTATCATTATAGGCGCTGTCAACATGTATTCTTGATCATTGGTTTCATGAATCTTCTATAATTCCAGTAACCCATCATATATAAATCCTTTCATAGAATACCACTTCATCTATATATGCTTCATTTGGGCATGGAATACTGGTTATTTTCAATATGTATAACACTATAACTATTACAGTGAAGTAAATTTCATCTCTATTTCTAATCATATCATCCAAGAAGTACTTGAACCAACCTATATGCTTATCTACATATATTATAACTATGTATTATTCCACTATGGTGGATTAATAAAACACATCCTATAATTATGATATCCAAAATAATATAGTTCCACTATAGGTAAAAAGATAACTTGTGGTACTCCTCCTGCGATTAACATCAACTCCAAGTTCAGTATCTATATACCCTTATAGTGATTTTCCTTTCCCAAAGCATAGAGATACTTCATTGCTTCCCTTATGATATCTCATTATCCACTTCATAAATTCCCATTGTTCCTTTTCAAGGTCATCCTTGTACCTGCTCACAACTCCCACCACATGAGAAATATAAGGTCGAAAATAAAATATTACATATATCAGGATTCTAATAGCTAATTCATATGTAACATTTTCCATATACTCTTCCTCTTATACTATCTTTGATGCTTTCTCCTTTGATTGTTTGAAATGGGTTTCTAGGGGAATTGAAACCAAATTTTATTCTAATATACTAAATCTGTTTAAAAACATTCCATCATAGACAACATGTGATAACATCAAGGTAAATAATATGTTGTATTTCTTGATCTTCATCCCCAAAATCTTTCCAAATTTTTCAATTCCATCTCAAACCCCCCATCCAGCTTCCCTTTGATCTCATTGATCCTCTGCATACAATGACCTTGAATGATCATGTCCTGCACATATAGAAGTAGTATAATGTATCCATCACCAAAATACTTTAAGTAGAAAAATTGATCCATGACACACCCTTTGTATACATTTTTAGTCACGAATCAATAAAATGTTTTATTATACAACCTGGGTGCCTACTTTATCTCATATATGATCATTTTGGAGTTTTCACACAAGGTCATCCTTCCCTAACTAAAAATATCCCTCTAGATACTATATATAAATTTTCTCCTCCATTTATACATGAAGAAAATACCTCTTCACATTTAGCTACTCATGATTCAATTCCATTGATACAAAAACACTAAGAACCACATGGATGGTGGTTAGCTTCACTACATGTGAGAAGATTTTAGTGAAGTACACACCTTCATTATATTGAAATAATTTCACCACCAAAATTTAATTTTACACCCTCTTATCATCTTTTCCTTCCTTTACTCATTATAACTATTTGTTTTTCAATTCTTCATTTCCTCATCGCATAGGTGTAAGATCCCAAGTACTGTTATTATGTAATGAAAAAATATCCTCCATAGAAAAATACCACTTTTTTGACTCCTTCAACTACATTTCCTCTTAAGAAAATTATATTTCTCCATCATGAGTTAAAAAATAATTTAAAGACAATGAATACCTATAAATAGGTCTTAACACCCTTTTCTATCTTCTTAAATCCACTTGGGGAGTACGCTCCACTAGTTTTAGCATCCCATGATTAGGTAAAAACTCACGATATACTTTCTTTTGTCATTCTAATTATTTATTCCCATTATCAAATTCAGATATATGATGGTCCTCTTTTGTGACTCCTTTATTAAATATCACATTCAGGATTATGATAATCATCTTGATCATGTTATCCCCAAAGCGATAATCAAAATCCTCAGCACCATAGCCAATAAAGAAACATTTTTTGGACCTAGTATCAAGCATTTCCCTTGAATCATCATCTATATGTACATATGAAAAACATCCAAAGAATCATAAATGTGAACGTCATACCTAATTTATAGACCAGACCTCCTCAGGTAGACATTATCCCAATGGAATATATGGAATCCTATTGAGGAGATATGCTATTATGTTCACCATATCTACTAAAAATGTAACACCCCAAGATTCCACGGTATGTTTCCCTTTGAATAAAGCAATAGCTTGCATTGTACGCAACTTCGAGATTCTAACACACCACGACCAATCAAACTAACCGTTATGAATAGTAATACCCACTTTTTGAAATTTTATAAATTTTATCTTTAAAAATGGACTTCATTTTTGGATTTGGAATATCGAAATTATCTTATGGCAAAATTTTGGTATTTTTCTGAAAACTTTCAATTTTTGATGAATAGTGAAAAAACACTACGTTATTGGTTAAAACTGATTTTTTATTTAAATAATTAGTTATTTTATTTTAATTTATTTTAGGTCAAAATATATACATAATACATATATATGTTAAATGTAATTCACTAGAGTCATTTTATAATAAGTTTAGATATATAGAATTTTATCGAACTATTTACCGTCATTTACCCGCCTCCTAGGAGCATTTGCAAATTTGTATAAATCTTAATTTTACCACTTCTGTGAGTTGAATTTCAAAAATAAAATAGAAACAGTTAATATCAGTAATTAAAATGCGGTTCAATAATATGAAAATAATTTTTGGTGAACAATAATTTTTTACTTTTATTTACCACCATTAAAAGTAAATAGTGTAATTAAGGGTAAAAATGATATCATAATTACCCTAACACATGTATTAATTCAATTGGATAAGTGTAATTCGACCAAAAATAACCTTATGAATAAAATATGATCCCCTTTAGTTTACTTTGATTAGATTATGACATCTATTATTTTTTTATTTAAAGAAGAGTTAAAAGAGTTAAAATCAAAGTTTAATAACTAAATAATTTTTAATATAGGGTTATACATAAGATAAATTGGTATATTAATATTCATTATAAAGCTAAAAATATTTTATACATAATGGTATTTTATTTATAAATTTGATACGTTAAATAATTAAATTTATTTATGACACAATGATGATGTAGTAATTACCATATTAATGAAAGATTAAAATAATTGATATTATAAATATCTAAAAAAATTTAATTTGAGAATTTTAATGAATTAAATTAATTTTATATGTCAATAAGACATTTTAGGGTTGATTAAATGAATTTTTTTCGAATTAATAACACTGTTATGAATTTAACAGAAACAAAATACCAAATAGTGTCAAAATTGACATAAAAGAGTTTTTTAAACAAATATTATATTATTAATTGGTATTATATTCCTAAAAATCTAAGGTTCGGAAAAAGGGCTTAAATAATATTATATATTTCATTAATGAACCACTTGTGGTTCTCTTAGAAGTTTATATTAAGTTTATTAACCATATAATATAAAAATACATGGAGACATGGTAAATGTCAAACTATTTAACTAAGAGTGAAATCTAAAATATAAGGTTAATATGATGACCCAAAATTGTCTAAAACCTATTGGTTGAGAGTTTTTATACCCTTCCACACCTTTTCCTTTAAATAATTTATTTTTGAGCCATTAGATACCGAAAATTAGTTTATTATAAAATAATATTTCAAGGTTTTCTTAAAGTGACCCTCTCCTTCTTTATAAAAGGGAACCTCCCCTTCTCCCAAATTCACACCTTCAAAGCCATTTGGCTCTACCAAAACCTACCTAAATATCCTCTCAACTGTCCTACCTTCATCCTAGAGGCCTTAATTTAGTTATAAATCCAACCTAAGGAGCCCTTTTTATCAAATCAAAATGAAGAACGGGAAGAAGATGTAAATATTTCATCACCTATTTCAAGTTCTTTTCTTCTTACACTACCTTTTTCTTTGTTGTTTCCATTCTAAAATAATAACTCCAGTATTTCTATATACTCTGATGTTATTATAAATATGGTAAAACCATATTCATTATTCTATCCATTCTATAAATGACAAAGTCACTAGACGAGCGTACGTACGAATTACAGTCTCCATGTCGTGGTGTAGTTTTTTATTCAAACACATCATCATTTGGATGGGTATAATAATGAGTATAAATGATTTAAATAATAAATATAACATGATAATTATTAGGTATATATGATATAAAATCCAATTATATACTATTTTTACATCAAAAGAATAATACTGTCGCTCGTCCGTACGTCCGGACAACTCTCTCCACAAAAGTGATGACATTCAATCCCCATCATAATCATTCAAGAATAATTTTAATTTTATGATTAAAAATGATTTTTATGAACATAATATCATTCTGTATATGAATAAAGTACATCCTATCCATAAAAAACATGGCTTACGTAACCAAGCAAATAATGGAAAATGAATCAATTAACACCCGAAACGATGATACTACAGAAATATCATTAACAAATAAATATTAGAAGATAATATATGATATCATATTAATGTATATGGTTTTTTTATAATTTAATAAAAATTATTTGACCATTATACAAGAGTTTAACTTACCCTCTACCAAGTAAAAGTACAAGGTAAGGGTTGATTTTACAATCTCTTTATTATCCGAGGTTGTTTTTATGTAAGTATCTACTGGGACCTCTTTATCATCCACATCCATATTTTTAAAAATGTATTCCAAATTTTTTTCAGTATTTACTAGAATATGGGTTAAATTTATTTATACCTTTGTTTGAATTTTTATAAAATTGTTTGAAAGGAATATTTCTGTCGTTTTCCAAACGAGGTACCTTATGACATTTTCGACAAAATTAATGTAAGAATGTTTTTTTAACTTATAAGGTAGGTGTGGATATTTTATGCCGTTATAAAATTGTTGAAGTTTCCCTTGAAATATTATAAAAATATTTTCAAAATAAAGGTTTTATTTTATAATTATCCGACTTTTAAATGTTTTCAGAATAGAAAGATAAATTTCTCTAAAAAATGTTTTGATTTCATCTATATCCACATCCTTTGATGGATTGTGAGATTATTTGAAGTTGATTTATTATGATACAAAACATCCATATTGTATTGAAGATTTTTCTATATGTTTGACTATGGGTGTGTTATTTTTATACCATTCATGTTTTATGGTAATGAATTGACATTTTGTACGCTAGTTTTAATACGAATGTTTATGTTATGTTTAAAACTTTTCATATGAGGAATGAATTAGACTTAGTATGTGATGAGTGGAGCCTGCTACAGATCCTTGATGCATTGGTAGGTCTCATGAGACAAACTAGTGTCTTGGAACAAGGCCTTGACAAAATATTATTGATAGACTTGGCACAAGGCCTTGACTATGTGGTTATGAAGTCTGGAATTATGCATTCCATCATTATGAAAGTGGTTATTGATATTGCATGTGATTATTCGACTAGTAGAATATCCATGTGAATAAGTAAATGGAATTATTTTATTTTGTCTTTTCCATATTATGCTTAAGTTATAGTTTAAAAGGCTTTTTTTTATTCTTACATTGCCTAAAATGTTTATGCTTATTTATGAAGGTTTTCGCTATATTGTTATCCTTACTGAGAATCTGATCTCACCCCTTTCTGTGTTTTATTTTTCCCAGGATGTCAAGAAATATATTATGACTAACCTATAGGGATAGTATAAGGGATATGAGTGTGGACTATGGAGACTATGTTGTTGTAGTTTTTAATTTTATAATGTAATGTAAAACTTATGAATTTAGCTAGTATTTCCAAGGCTACTAAACTAATCAGTCTTTCGAGACTAGATCTTTTGTGATCATGCTAATGTTATGTAATAATGCACCGAATCTAGGTAACTAGGGTCGGGGCATTACAGTTGGTATCAGAGGAAGTTTAGTACAAACCTTTAAATATATATTTAGAAAAACTCTGATTATAGAACATTACCCTATGACAGACTTTGAGGATTAGTATAGAAGAATTTCCCAGAATTTTGGTACTATAGAGATTTTGTGAGTTTTCCAAGAAATATATCCCCATATGGATACGAGAAGGTAGAGGAGGCTATAGGATTGATGTACCTAGGGGTAAAACGTGAAAACACCGCTTTGAGCTAGACTTGAACGGGAACTGGTGCACAACAACAGGCCTTTCTACACTCCTGGTTACGATACTCCCGGGGGATATTCTTAGGATAATTCTCATTTTCTTAAAAAACCATTATGATGGGTTTATGAGTATATAATTCATCAAAGAAAACATTTTTTTATTATTATGGATTATATCCATAAACTGTTTAATTTATGTAAAGTGTTTTACAAGTTTGGAGTTATATATTGTGATTCATAAACTAATCTAGTTTAGGACAATGTTTATAAATGGAACCTAGTGGAAATAATGGAAACCGTATCAACACACTTATTCCATGTAGGGATTTCCGTCCTACTCAAGATAATTATATTGGAGCTGGTGAATCACCTGGTGCTGATCATCTTATCACCATACTGGGACAACTCACTCAGGTTATGAATAATAACCTTACCCGTATGGAGCACCCAGATCCACAACGCAGAGGATCAATGTTAGAATGCTTCATGAGGAAATAAAAACCAACATTAAATGGGAGTACAAATCCATTATTATCCAAGCAATGGATAAATTCCTTAGAGAAAATATTTCATGCTTTGGGGAGTAGCAGAAGGGAAAAAGTTGTCATGGCATTTCATCACCTCACAAGAGATGTAGATCAATGGTGGTCATTGATTCAAAACAGAAAGGAAGATTATGAAGTATAAAATATATAATGGAGGTATTTTAAAGATATTTTCTTGGAAAAATACTTTCCTCGTGACCATCGAGCGTATATGTAAAGACAATTTCTAAGTCTGAGGAAAAAAGAGGTTGAGAATGTCGCACAATTTGAGGCTAAATTTACATGGTTAGCAAGGCATGCAATAGATTATAAACATAACCTAAAGTGTAATATTGATCAATTATTTGATTTGTTAAAACCATTTATTCATCAAGCATTAGTCTCTCAATCTTTCTAATCATATGAAGATATTGTCTCATGTGTTATCAAGATAGAAAAAGAATTATCTAATTCTTACAACTTTACAGAAAAGCAGGAGAAGAAGAGATCTGCTGAACACTCTAGAAATAGAAATAAGGGTAAGAAAAGAAAAGTTGAGTATCCATTCAATAGTAAATGTGGGAAGAAACACCCCAGAACTTTTCTAAATGTAATGGGAGTCTGTTACAAGTGTGGTGAAAAATGCCACCAAGCTCTTGATTATAGAGGGAAGAAAGTGGCTGTAAATATTGAATGGTACAATTGTTTAGAAAAGGGTAATTATGCAAATGAATTTCCTAATTACCAAGGGAACTTACCTCAGAAAAGGAAAAGGGAGAAAGTCCAAGCATATGCGATCACTACTGCTAAGGTTGAAGCTTCAAAAGATACAGTGGATGGTAATTTAATGGTTTCCTCATGTTTATCCAATGATTTATTTGATTATAGATGATCAAATTGTTTCATATCTTAACAGTTTTCTAAGAAAATTAGATATTTTCAATTTGAATTAACAAGTGTGTTGTCAGTCAAAATACCTAAGGGAAGTATCATCGCAACAAAGTCTTGTGAATCAGTTCCCATTAGGGAATATAAATGTTCTTTGTATTCTGATCTCATCGTCATAACCATGATCGAATTTGATATAATCCTCGGTATGGATTGGTTTTTGGACCATGATTAAAACGTTTATTGTAAGAAGATGGAGGTTACAATTTTCAATGATGATAAAGAGTACCTTATCTTTAGAGCAGAAATGTCACCACCAGATTCTTATCTAGATCCACCCATAGTTGCTCTAATAAATTCAATTATTAGAGAATATGAGGATGAAATAATTATGGGAGAGTAAAAGAATGTTCGAATAGAGGACGTAACTATTGTGCATAAATATGTTGATTGTTTCCAGAGAATTTACCTGAACATACTTCAGAACTAGAAATTGAGTTTTCCATTGATTTAATTCCTGGTTCAAGGCGCATATCGAAGACCCCTTATAGAATGGCTATTGTGGAATTAGTGGAACTAAAGAAAAAACTAGAGGAATTGAGTAATAAGGGATTTATTCACCCTAGTGTTTCTCCATTGGGAGCCCCTGTCCTTTTTGTTAAGAAAAAAGACATATCTATAAGGTTGTGAATTGACAAGGGAGATTAATGCTATAACAACAAGGAACAATTATCCCCTATCTATCATTGATGATTTATTTGAATAACTTCATGGAGGTCTAAATTTTTCAAAGATTTACCTTCGACCTGGATATCATCTGTTGTGAGTGAAGAGGAAAGACATTCCAAAAATAGCATTTCGAACCAGGTATGGGCATTATGAGTTTACAGTAATGACTTTTGGTCTCACTAATGCACCCTCATTTTTCATTGATCTAAGGAGCATAGTTTTCAAGGAATATATTGATGAATTTGTAGTGGTATTTATTGATGATGTCAATGTATACTCCAAAATCAATGAAGATCATGAAAATCACTTGCGCACCATTCTGAAAACCCTCATAAGAAATGAGTTATACAAAAAGTTTAGCAAGTCTGAATTCTGACTTCAAGAGATTTCTTTTCTTGGAAATATTGTCTCTAAGGCTGGAATATCTATTGACCCTTCAAGGACCAAGGAAATACAAGAATGGCCAGCATCGACGAGTATAACTAAGGTACATAGTTTTATTGGTTTAGCAGGTTATTATCGGTGTTTTGTCAAGAATTTTTCCCGATTGGCTAACCCGTTATCCATGATCACACATAAATGGGTTAAATATGTTTAGAAAAAAGGGTGTGAAGAATGTTTTGAAGAACTTAAGATAATATTAGTCAATGCTCCTATCTTGACTCTACCATCAGGGAACGATGTGTTTGTTATTTATAGTGACACTTCAAAGAAAGGACTTGGTTGTGTCCTTATGCAGAATGATAGAGTTATTTCCTATGCATCACAATTGCTAAACACATCATGAGAAAAACTATCCTACTCATGATATTGAGTTAGAAGCTATAATATTTTCTCTGAAAATATGGAGACACTATATCTATGGTGAAAAATGTGGGATTTATACTGATCACAAGAGTTTGAACTATATTTTCTCACAAAAATAAATCAACATGAAGAAAGGGAGATGGCTTGAACTACTCAAGGATTATGATTGCACAATATACTACCTCCTAGGGAAGGAAAATAAGGTGGTAGATGCTTTGGGAAAAAAGGATCATTTGGTTTTGAATAAGATGTGAGTTAAAAGAGATCCTATTTTCATGGATCTAGTGAAAATGGATGTAGGAAAAATCATGGAGGGTGAAACATCGATACTTTTTAAAATGGTTGGCAAACCATATTTACTAGAAAGGATAAAAAGTTCTCAGGCTGATGATGAGGAGTTTCAAAAGAAGATTAAAGCTATGAATGATGCGATATTGTGTGACTTCATATATGAAGATGTGATTTTGAAATTTGGGAACATAATTTGTGTTCCAGATATACCGAATCTAAAAAGAGAATTGTTAAATGATGCTCATAGCTCAATTTATCTATACACCATGGTAGCACCAAGATGTATAGAGATTTGAAGGAACATTTTTGGTGGGACAATATGAAGAGGGAGATTTCTGATTTTGTGTCAATATTTATGGTTTTTCAACAAGTGAAATCTAGAAAGAAACATCTAGGAGAAGTCATGCAACCTTTTCCCATACCTGAGTGAAAATTGGGTAATATTACGATGGACTTTAACATGGGGCTACCAAATACACCTAGAAGGAATGAAGCAATATGGGTCATTGTTGATAGTGTTACCAAGTTAGCACATTTTCTTACTATAAGATAATATTTACAACATGAAAATCTATCAAGACTATATATTAATGAAGCTTTAAGACTTCATGGAGTACCCTTATTGATTGTTTCTGATTGTGATCCCGATTTTACATCAAGATTATAGAAAAGTCTTTAGAAATCCCTGGATAATGAACTTCATTTGAGCACTTCCTACCACCCTCAAACTGACGGATAATCAAAATAGACTATACAAACCTTAGAAGATATGTTAAGATCTTGATCAATTGAATTTCAAGGTTTGTGGGATCAATATTTACCTATGGTAGAATTTTACTATAACAATAGCTTCCATTCAAGTATTCAGATGGCACCATATGAAGTGTTATATGGAAAGAGATGTCACACACCAACTTGTTGGGATGATTTTGGTGAAAAAAAACTTATAGGCCCAGAAATTTTTGAGGAAAAAATGGAAAATGTGAAGTTTATCCAAACCCACATAAAAGCATCCAAAATTAGGAAAAAGAGCTATGCAGATAACTGAGGGAAGGATTTGAAATTTCAAGTAGGATATTGAACTAGAACCTAACCTATCTTATTGTGAAGCGCCTATCAAAATTCTTGATACAAGAGAACAATTACTGAGAAACCGGATGACTCGTCTCGTAAAATTTCTATGGAGAAACCATAAGATGGAAGAGGCAACGTGGGAACTAGAGAAACTTATGATGAAGAACCATACGAATCTTTTTATACAGTAGTATTATATAAATTTAGATTATGAAATTATTTGAACTAGGGAAGAATGTAACACCCCAATCTTCCATGGTACATTTCCCTTTGAATAATGCAATAGCTTGCATTGTACGCAACTTCGAGATTCTAACACACCGTGACCAATCAAACTAGAAGTTATGAATAATAATACCCCTTTTAATAATTTTATAAATTTTATCTATCAAAATGGACTTCATTTTTGGATTTAAAATATCGAAATTATCTTAGGGTGTATTTTTTGTATTTTTCTGAAAACTTTAAATTTTTGATGAATAGTGAAAAAACACTACGTTATTGGTTAAAACCGAATTTTTATTTAAAATGTTGTTCAGTAAGATGAAAATAATTTTTGGTGAATAATATCTTTTTACTTTTATTTACCACGGTTAAAAGTAAATCGGGTAATTAAGGGTAAAAATGATATCATAATTACCCTAACACATGTCCTAATTCAATTTTATAAGTGTAATTCAACCAAAAAAAACCTTAGTAATAAAATATGATCCCCTTTGGTTCACTTGGATTAGATTAGGACATTTATTATTATTTTATCTAAAGAAGAGTTAAAAGAGTTAAAATCAATGTTTAATAACTAAACCATTTTTAATATCGGGTTATACATAAGATAAATTCGACTATAAATATTAATTATAAAGATAAAATTATTTCATACATAATGGTATTTTATTTATAATTTTTAGACATTAAATAATTAAATTTATTTATGACACAATGATGATGTCGTAATTACCTTATTAATGAAAAATTAAAATAATTGATATTATAAATATCAAAATAAATATAATTTGAGACTTTAATTCCATTATTTATATAGGTTAATATGACATGTTAGTGTTGATTAAATGATTTTTTTGAAGTAATAATTCTGTTATAAATTTAAAAAAAATAAAATACCAAACAGTGTCAAAATTGACATAAAAGAGTTTAAAAATATATATTATATTATTAATTGGTATTCTATTCCTAAAATTATAAGCTTCGGCCAAAGGGCTTAAATAATATTATATATGTCATTAATGAACCACTTTTGGTTCTCTTGGAAGTTTATAGTAAAGTCATTAATAATATAATATAAAAATACAAAGAGACGTGGTGAATGTCAAACTATTTAACTAAGAGTTAAATATAAAAGATAAGGTTAATTTGATGACCTAAACATGTCTAAAACCTATTAGTTTAGAGGTTTTCGACCCATACCCACCATATAATTTAGATAATTTATTTTTTGTGCCATTAAAACCGAAAATTATTTTATTATAAAATAATATTTCAAGCTTTTCCTAAAGTGACACTCACCTCTTTTATAAAAGGGCACCTCCACTTCTCTCAATTTAACCCCTTAAAATCCATTTGTCTTGGAAAAACCCTACCCAAATATCCTCTAAAATGTTCTCCCTTCATCCCAGAGCCCTTCATTTAGTCATAAATCCAACCTAAGGAGCCCTTTAGATCCAATCAAACGGAATAACCCAAAAGAAGAGGTTAATATTTCATCATCTCTTTCAAGTTCTTTTCTTCTTCAACTTCCTCTTTCTTTGTTGTTATTATTCTAAAATAATAACTATAGTATCTTATATATAATTTGATTTTATTATAAAAATGGTACAACCATATTCATTATTCTATCCATCCTATAAATGACAAAGTCACCATATGTGCATACGTACAGATTACCGTCTCCACATCATGGTGTAGTTTGTTATTCAAACACTTCATCATTTTAATGGGTATAATAATGAGTATAAAAGATTTAAATAATAAATATAACATGATAATTATTCTGTATATATGATATAACATCCAATTATATACGATTTTAATATCAAAAGAATGATATTGTCGCTCGTGCTTACGTCCGAATTACCGTCTCCACGATCGCAATGAGATTTATTCCCCATCGTAATCATTCAGGAATAATTTTTATTTTATAATTAAAAATAATGTTTATGAACATAATATCATTCTGTATTTGAATCAAATACATCCTATCTATAATAAACATGGCTTACATAACCAAGCATATAAAGGAAAACGAATTAGTTAACACCCGAAACAATGATACTACTGAAATATCATTAACAAAGAAATATTAGAAGATCATATAGGATATCATATTAATGTATTTGGTTCTTTTATAATTTAATGAAAATTATTTCACCATTATACAGGAGGTTAACCTACCCTTGACCAAGGAAAAGTACAAGGTAAGGGTTAATTTTACAATCTCTTTATTATCCGAGGTTGTTTTTACGTAAGTATCTACTGAGACCTCTTTATAATCCACATCCATGTTTCTTAGAAATTTATTCCAAAACATTTTTACTATTTACCAGACTATAGGTTAAATATATTAATACCCTTGTTTTACTTTTTATAAAATGGGTTTAAATTAATCTTTCCGTCATTTTCCATACAAGGTACCTTATGACCTTTTCGAAAAAATTAAGGTAAGAATGTTTTTTAACTTATACGGCAGGTGCAGATATTTTCCACCACTAAAACATCGTCACAGTTTCCCTTACAATATTATAATAATATTTTCAAAATAAATGTTTTCTTTTATAATTATATAACTTTTAAATTATTTCAAAATATAAAGATATATTTATCTAAAAAAGTTTTGATTTCATCTATGTCAACATTATTTGATGGATTGTGGTCTTATTTGAAGTTGATTTATTATGATACAAAAATTCCATATTGTACTGAAGGTTTTGTGATATGTTTGACTGTGGATGTGTTATTTTTATACCATTCATGGTTTATGGATAAAGTATTGACATTTTCTATGCTAGTTTTAATACAAATGTTTATGTTATGTTTAAAAATTTTCATATGAGGAATGTATTGGACTTAGTAAGTGATGGGTGGAGCACGCTATAGCTCTTCGATGCATAGGTATGTCTCAAGAGACAAACTAGTGTCTTGGCACAAGGCCTTGAAATAATCTTATTTGTAGTCTTGGCACAAGGCCTTAACTATGTGGTTATTAAGTCTGGCATTATGCATTACATCATTATGAAAGTGGCTATAGATATTACATGTGATTATTCGAATAGTAGAATATCCATGTGAATAAGTAAATGAAATTATTTGATTTTATCTTTTCCCTATTATTCTTTAGTTCTAGTTTAAAAGGATTTTGTTTTAGTCTTACATTGCCTTAATTGTTTATGCTTATTTATGAATGTTTCTGTTGTATTGTTATCCTTACTCAGCATCTGAGCTCACCCCTTTCTATGTTTTATTTTTCCTAGGATGTGAAGAAGTATATTATGACTGACTTGTAGGGATAGTATAAGGGATATGAGTGTGACCTATAGATACTATGTTTTTTTAGTTTTTCATTTTATAATGTAATGTAAAACTTATGAATATATATAGTATTTCCAAGGCTACTAAACTAACTAGTCTTCCGAGACTTGATCTTTTGTGATCATGCCAATGTTATGTAATAATGCACCAACTATAGGTAACTAGGGTCATAACATAACAAAAAAAGTCATGGTTAATCATTATAAAATACTCATACATCTAGAACATTCATTCAATTCCATATTTACACTTTTAGCTACAACATTATATTATGGTTTACTTGGAAGATTTTTTTCTCACCAAATTCCATTATGAGCACAAAATTCATTGAAATAATTACTTTCATAGTATCTATCATTTTAATATATTAAAAGTTTATATTTGATACTAAATCATTCTCCACCATGGTTTTTCTCACCTTAAACATGTTAAAAAAATCAAATTTTCTTTCCATAAAGTAAGCCCATACCATCCGTGTTGAGTGGTCAATTAATGCCACATAATATTGTAACCCTCCAAGAGAATGTATTGTTTTAGGACCAAAATCAATAGTGTGCACCAATTATAACTTCACCATATTTGGTTTTCTACCTAATTTTGTAATATATACCTTCTGCTTTCAAATTATATAATATTTATATAATCAAACTTCCACCGAATTCAGCTTTAGTAGTATTATTTTTCGTTTCTAGCTCCTTTGTCCACTTCTCACTTATGTTTCCTCGCCTTAAGTTCTATAGTTTTTAATCCCTAATATAATTTATTGATGTAATGATTTCCATGAAATTTATTATCATATTTTATAGGGTATCGTTATGATCGCCAAATAGCTATTCTCATTACTCCCTTGGTAAGATTCTTTGCACCACCCATGAATGTGGTGTTTAAACCTACATCATCATGATTTTTGATAGAAATAATATTTCTTCTATGATAATGTATATACCTTATATTCTCTAGAACCATTAAATTCTGACTATTTGTTTTATTCTATGCATCTCCCTTATCCACAATCTATAAGGGTTCCTCATTAGTAATATGGACCTTGCCAACATTTATAAAAATATAATTGTTTATAAAACCCTTAATTAATGTGGAATGGAAATTTACATTTGAGTCTAAAATCCAAGATTCCACAGGACTTTCCATGCTCAATAATGACACATCATCAGTTCCTTAATATCCCATGTCTGTTGTGCTGGTTTTAGGTGCCTTTTATTTTACTCTACACTTGTTCTTGAAATGTCCTCTATTCCTTAAAATTTCGGACATTGGACCATGAATCTTTCCCTTGTCTCAAATATTTCCCTTATATTTTGATCATCCTATTCAATTATATCGCTGCACATATTTTTCTCTTCCTTCCTAGTTCAGATAAGAACTAGAGAATCTTCCCAGTTATCTTATTCAAATCATCTCATTGAGGATCATTTCTAACACATTCTTCAGAACTAGCTCTGTATTTCCTAAATGACTACTCAAAACTATTATAGTTAGTTCCTAACTATCAGGTAATGAAGATGGTAAACCTAGTACATATATCTCATCATAAAGTGTAATTCCCACTGATGAAAACTGTCTTGTGATGGTTTTGAATTTTTTGATGTGATGAGAAAAAATATTCCATTTAATCTTTTTTAGATTGAACAGTCATTACATATGGTACACTTTGTTTAACATAGAAGGATTATTTTTCATATTCAAGGGATATTTCATCAACCTAGCAATAGTATTCTCCTCTATGATGTTGAATGGCACATTTTTTTCCAACGTAAGGCACATAAATCCCAAAAACTTTTATCCAGTATATCCCACTCCATATTCTACATCCCCATTAGGTTCTTACTCAAAAGTGATAAGTTATTTTTTTTGATAGTGATTATCCTTTATTTTTATCCTCTATAAACTTAAATAAGTTTTCTCAAATTGATAAATTCTAACCCTAAGTACTTCAATAAACATTATTCACTTTGAAAAATTTGAACTTGGTCTTCTAAAATCAACCTTTGATATTAGTTGTCACAAAATCAATGGAATTCATAGTTAAAGAATGCATTACAGATAAGGAAAATAAAGAAAAAATAATAATATGAAGATAAAATAATGATTTATGTTGTTTGGGAATAATAACCTTGTCCACAAAGAGGCATAATCACTTCACTAATTTGGGTGTCCAATTATAAGTAGATTTTCAAAAAACATAAAACCCTAGATCAAAAGAGATCTAAAATAAGACTACCCAACTTTTCTACCAACCACACCATAATTCCACTGTACTATAGTGACTTATGGATATAATTTCATGGATAAAAATGAAATTTTGTCTTCTAAAATCATGTAATCCTATAGTGGAATCATAAAGTTCAAACCACTACAGTTTTCTATCACATACTACTATGGTACGACCACACTACTACAGTGACCTATCAATGTCACCAGTCAGCTCCTCTTTAGTATTTTTAGAGTTTTTATAATTACCAAAATTTTGGCTAGGTACTTCAACCCCTAGACCACTGGACATGGGAATTTTTCCCCCTTTAACCCCTAGTGACCTCACCATAGAAGTCGAACTGCAAGAGTTTCAGTCTAGTGTGCAGTATGGGCCACTAGAAGTCAGCCCAAATTCTTCCATATGATTGGGATAGACCATTCCAAATTAGATTACTAAAGTTTTTAAAATGGATATAACAAGATAAATATTGGAGAGTTATGGCTGAAAATGAATTATCAACCTTTCCCTCTTACTTAAAAAATATTTTTATTTCACCAAAATTATTTGGATTATTTTATCAAAGTGGATAACGCTATATACATAACGTTATACCTATTTATGGAATCCAAAAGTTTGTTTTTTTATCAAAATCAGTATTTTTTTTAAGTTTATTAAGGGAAGAGATTAAAGATCACTTTCCAAAAATTTATTTTCATAGAGGGATGTAACTATCTCAAAACAATTTCATTATCCAGTAGTGTGGTGTTAAGAACTTTATCTTTTATAAAGTCTATTATTTACAGAGTTGATGAGAATTTTTATGTTTTTGGAGTTAATAATAAATCCAATGGTGAAGATTAAGGAAGATGTGGAATTATTTATGGTTTATTTTATTTATTTTTAATATTATATAAGAACTATTAAAAGTTGTTTATAATATTTTTGAGCTGTTTTGATAAGTTTTGAGATGAGTAGTAGTTGTTATGAGTTTATTTGAACAAGTCTAGAGTTCATACATAATGTCTTGTAAAATGGAATGACAAGAATAAAATGTATTATTATATAAATATGGATAATTATTGGTGAATTTACATTCTAATATGTAATATTTTTTCAAGATAAATCATATCTTTAAGGAAGTACATAGGAGTAATCTTCTCAAGCATAAGAATAAGTTTGTGTTATCAAAGGATATATAATATCTCAAAGATTATGCATAATAGTAACTTAAAGAAAAAATAATAATGATTTGGTGATACATAATATTTTGTCAAAAGATCCTCTACATAGATCAGAATAAATTATTGATTATAGAGAACACACAAGAAGAAATTTGGATCATATTAGATTAACTTTGTGGATATGTAAAAGCAACCCAAAATTTTCCTTGATATATAAAATCTTTTGTAATTTCATATATGATTAAATAAGTTTTCTCAAGGAATATGTTATTTTAAATAGAATAGTTCTACATTGTTCTTAATTAAATAAATACCACAATTTTGATTATTAATTCACGAGTAATGCTAAAGATTATGGTACTGGGATTGGAATAAAATTATTTTCTGAGATGAATCTGCACACTAATTATGTTGCTTAATATTATCTTGTTGAAATAGATGGAAGCTATGTTTTTTGGGGAATTTTTTATAAAGGATTAAATTAAGATCTTTGGGAGAAATAAATGAGAAGATCATAAGAATATTCTTTATTTGTTACATCCCACAGTTGTTTTCATTCACTACTATCTACATGTTTCATTTTATTTCTATTTATTTTGAATCCACTTTTATTTTAGGTTGTTTTTAATATTTTAAGATTGTTTTGAGTTGTGCCTCAAGGATTTAGTGGTTAGTGTACCTAAATCTATTGCTAATGAATTTATATTTGGTACACTACCTCACTAGTGTGATCCAAAACACATCTGGTGGGCTTGGTAGTGGATACCACCTTCCCATATGGTGATTGATAATACATTTGGCCTATATTATCCAACCAGTGGGCCTGGTAGTGGATGTTACATTATTTTATACCCATTGGATAACTAGTTGTGTTTATAATCTTGGAAAACTAAGGACATTGTAATATTTTTTCATAGGAAACCCCATTTTTATTTCCTAATCATTCTCCATCAAACTAAAATTTATATATACGAATTTGGGGGATCTTTTAAGATATATTTGGCTCTTCCAACTTGATTCCTTGGTATATAATATTTCATATTGAATCTATAACATCCCAGGTAAATAAAGAATATGAAATTCTTATATTTATTAATATTTGTAAATTAATTATTAATTTCAGTTTAAAGGGGATGCTATGTTTGATGGCATACCCGATACACAACAATAGATTTCTTGGAAATCTTACGTTGCAAACAAAGTTGGGTAATACTGAAAAATAATAATATAATGTTATTATTTTATATGGTAGTTAACGCCTAGCCGTTGTATTGGTGGGAATGATCAGAGATAACTACAATATTATTATACATATTTGTTAAATGTTTTTACATTTATCCAATAAATGTTAGAGGCTTAAAATGTTAATAAATCTTATTTTAATCATACATTACTTTAAAAGGTTGATTTACCACCTTATCATGGAAACCCCTATTTAAATAATGTTTGGTCACTTTTATATGTTCTATTTGAAAAAATAAAATTATTCTTTAGAATTGGGAAATCAAAATTCACTTTGGGTAAAATTTTGGTATTTTTCTGATAAAATTTATTTTTTGTTGTGTAGTGAAAAATACTGTATTTTAATTCCAAGATTATTTTTAATATAATTTATTTATATGGATATATTATCTTTATAATTGTTTTTAAAGTGTAACTAGATTATATTTTTACCATTTAATCTTATGATGGTCATTGGAATTAATTTCACTTTGAAATTGGACATAAACAAGTGTCAATATTTTGATAGATGTTGTTTCTTAAAAACACGCTAATTGTTTTGACAACAAGAATTAATTTGAAATTAATTGATGCAACATATTTGTTTTGAATTTTGTAAAATAGAAATTATTTTTAAATTAATAATATCAAATACAACTTAGGCCAAATTTTTGGTATTTTTTTCTGAAGTACTTCATTTTTTGATGAATAGTGAAACCACTAAGTAGTAGTTAAAAAATTGAATTTTTCATTTAAATGAAATTTTACCACTTTCATGAATTGAATTTCAAAAATAAGATATACATGGTTGTTATTAGTAAGTAAAATTTGGTTCAATAAGATGAAAATAATTTATTGTGTGAATAGTAACTTTTGACTTTTAATTACCGCGGTTAAATGTAAATGGCGTAATTCAAGGTAAAAAGAATATTATAATAAATCAAAATTATCTTAACTCTTATCCTATTATTATTTGATGAGTCATGGACTACCATTGAAATCATTGGGTCGATTTTGGGACCCCATGGAGCCATTTGGGAGTGATAATGACACTTTATATTAATTAATTTAAAGTAAAGATGAAAATGACATAAAAAAATATCTTTTAGTAAATTAGTTTTTACATTGGGTTATATAAGTTATTTTTTAGACTATAAATATTCATTTGAAATATAAATAGATTTACTACATCATGGTATTTTTTTTATAATTTTTAGACGTCATATAAATTAAATTATTTATGACACAATAATGATGCAGTGTTTAACTCATTAATAAATCATTTAAGTAAATAATATTATAAATATTAAAATAACATCCAAAACCTATCCAATTTTTATTTGATAAATTTATTTCTACCATTAGTAATCTTATATTCGACCTTAATGAGTTTTGGAACTTTAGAAACTGAAAATAATTATATAATAAAATAATATTTTCACACTTTCCTAAAGAACACCTCCCCTTATAAAAATCCCCACATCTAAACCATTACTCACACATCTCAAGCCCCTTGTCTCATCCAAAACCTAACCAAATAATCTATCAAGATCCATATATTCCATATAGAAGCCTTACCTTAGGAATAATGCACTTCAAGAAGTCCTTTTGGTTTAAACCAAAGAAAGTTACATGAATTAAAGACAACAGTTTCTCTTAAATTATTTTGTTTTATTTTGTTTTATTTTACTTATCAAACCCCCTAAACTATTTTTATTCCTTTATTTTATAACAAAAACAGTAACATAAATATAATAGGTTTTTTTATGAGAGGTATTCTAACTAAACTTACACACACCTCCGTCTAATGGGTAAAGAATATACTGTTTTTGTGGATGAAGAACTACTGTCTCACAAAACGATGATTGTTTAAATATCTCCAACTGCCTCTGATGGTGGAAATTATTATGTAAATGAATTTATATATGATATATATTATATTTATATTGCTTCTATGCTTCTATATTTTTCATTTATATAATTCCTTTACGGTTTCTATAGTGGGTAAATACGATAATCTCATTTGAGGAAGTGCAGACTACCACCCACTCAAAGTGATATGACTCATTCATGAATTATGTGGAATGTATAAAGGGTAGAGTTAATGAAATTATATATGATATTATAATGTAATTATAATATACTTATGTATCATTACATTTCCATTCCCTTACAATATAAAATAGAAATGGAAGTAGCGTTCATGTGTAAGCACGACTTACCGTCTCCCTGAACTGTGCATTTCATTTCTTATCTCCAAATGTTATGTAATATTATAAATACATATATATACTGAATATATATGATAAATATTATATCTAAATCATGAATATCATTATGTATATAATTAACTTTTTACCACATGAACAACTTGTAACTATAATAAGTCTATTTTTTACTCAAATACCAAATATCGACAAAATGACCACTATTAACTTATATGATTACATAATGTTTATAACATGGTAATAAGTGATATAAAAGGAATATTAAACTTGAATAATATTCTTAATCAAGTTTAAATTAACTTAAGTTTATTATTCATGAAGAACAAGGAACCAACAAGTCAAGTCGGAGATGAGGTAAGGGGTTTCTTATCTCATTTTTAATTCTGTGATATTTCCATTGTCCGCCACTTATTTATTGCATGTGGTGTATTTTGTACTGAAATTTAATATATATTAATATTATTATCTGTATATTAATGGTATTATGTGATTAATTTTGTGGTTATTATATTTTGGTCATATGGCTGGATTGATTACAACATGATAAGTGTTTTCTTATCTCACTTTTATTCCCGTGAGATTCATGCTATATTTATCACTATTTTCTCTGTGTGGTGTATGAACTGCCAATTATTAGTACTATTTGTGTAATATAATTTCATTTATGTGTATTTACATCTTCAATTAATGATCCTTCTTTCATATGGGGAATTTTTCATAAGTTACAAAATCGTTAAGGGAACCTTTCACCCTCCTCTTTTTTAAAGACTTGCTTTTGTTATGTCTTTTAATTTACATCTTCTAATGTTGGTATATGTTCTTATATATCCTTAATGATGTAAATATTATTTTAAAGCGATGAGATACCCTTTTCTCTCTCATCAAATTATTTTTCTGAATTTTAAAATGACGCCCTTAGATTGTCAAATTTCTGTAAGGGAGCTTCTTAACCCAATTTCCATTATTTGGGTTAAACTTATACTTCTTGATTATGTTGTGTTATAAATAATTGTTAATGAACTATGATTTTTTTACACATAATATCCATTTATATTGGGTGTATTATTATTTGTCACACATTATTATGTAATTTATTTATCCTTAATCTAAGGATGCCGTTTTTGTAAGGGATTTCATCTCAATTTACATTCCATTGAGACATCATAGTTGTTATGCACCAATTCACTATTATATGGGGTATATACAGTCCTTTGAAATATTATATAATGAATCCATTTATTCTCATGATTTTATAAAGTTCTGATTAAATGTTATTCCTCAATTATTTGTATTCATGCATCTCTCATTTTTTTAAAAACACTTAAACTAAAATATCATTTCGTATGTTTTAATGATTTATTCTTCTAAATATTTCTACTTAATTTACATGTTTTCAAAATGGGTTTTAAGATTTATTTATATTTAAATTAATGTTTTCAAATGATAATTCATTTAAAAGTTTTAAAATGGTATGGGACACTTTGATTCAAAAATCACTTTATTAAATGTTTTAATTGGTTTTGAAAATGGTTTGATTAAAAATTGATTATGTCAATATCTTGAAATGATATATTGTAATTGCAATGCGAAAATGTTATTAGTGAATTATTTATATTTTCAATATTTTATGTTTTAGGATTTTATAATGGTACTTGGACATTTGACGGGTGGTTACGTGATAAACCAAACGACGGGTGGTGCCGTGATAAACCAGGACCAGTGGTTATGTTAAAATGTACAATGAATTGGGTATGGAAGTTGTCCGTATAACTATTCCATTTAGTGATATCTGTGTAAGTCTACCATTTGGTTATTCCATTTAAGTATGTTTATGTCCCATGTTACCTTTATATTTTATGTGTTCTTTATATGGGTTTTATGTTAATATTTTTGTTATAAAAGGGTAAGCAATGATCTTTTATTCAGTTAAGAGTATTTAATAATTCATAAAGGTGAAAAGTATTACTTATGATAAAGTATTAATGGATTACGTGTTGTTTTGAAAAACTAACTATTTTCTTTCTTTGTGTATCCCTTACCGATCTTTTTGATCATCCCAAGTTTTGGAAGTTTTTTTCATAGGACATGAAGTGGAATAGGGAAAAGGATGTGATCAAAGAAAAGTCATGATGTCTAAAACATGGAACTAAACATGTTTCTTTTTAAGAGTTTTTATTTTATGAAAAATGGATACCAGGTAGTCATATCTACTTGTAATATTCAAGTTGTTATGTAATATTTATGGCCTAATTCTCTAAAACTAAAAACATGAAAAGATCCTCAATGTGAATTCTTGATATAATTCAAGATTATGTAATGTTTATGGCTGGGTCCTTATAGAATCAATGACCCTCTTTAAATGTTTTTAATTCTTTTGGGTCATATATCCTTTTACATATTGTATTAATATTATTTATTACTATGGATTTGACATGGAAACTATAAGAATTCACTAGATCTGGCCTTTTAGTGGGGAATTGTTGTTCTAGGCTTCTTCCTCTTACTTCTTCGAGAAATCTCCCACTAACTTGTCAATTCATTCTTGTAGCTCAATTATAAGTTTTTCTAGGTAGGTGGTTTCATGAATTGGATTTATTCCCCAAACCTTTATTGATTACTATTTGAAATTAGTTTTTTAAATTGGTTAAATTCATGCACATAATTTTGATAAAATATGGTTGTTTTGGCTATGAAAGTTTATTTATTCCTTTGGTGTTTCTTACAAAATTGGTTTTACGTCATGTTTTATATAGTTTCAAAGGTCATGCTATCACCTACATATGAAATTCCCTTGAATTATTCTAAATTGTTATGCTCAATAATTATCATCAATGAGGCAAGGAGACATCCTTGGTGTTCAAATTTTATGACTTTGTCCAGTTTTTTTGGGTAATGTGTGCGTCAGGTGGCTTAAGGTATGGAAGGGATCCACTACTAGGAGTGAATTCTTACCCCTTAGGCTAGTTTTTCTAGGTAAATGTGCACACTAGGTGTCCTATTGATCCTAGAGATTTTTTAAGGTTCCTTTTTAACATGGACCTATTGTTACCCTATGGGATAGTTTTTACTTAATGATTATATTTTAAATATATTTTTGAAATGTTATGGAAATGCTTATAAAACTGTATTATCGGTATGTTTTACAAATAATCAAGAGGGTAATTTTTCATGTATTATATATAACTATTTAAAATTGCATCTCATGAATAATTCTGATTTACTTGAGCATAATTAGTTTATATTATAAATCCTTCTTATGAAATAATTTTTGGGATCCACCAAGGTTTATTTTTCTTAGACCCTGTATAAAACCTTGGGTTTATGCATGTCTTGTTTTATCTAACACTAGTAAAGGAAAATCACTATTGGGTGGTAGAGGGGTTTTTTGTTAGAAGTGTGTGATATTCTAGAAGTGAAAATTTATCATGTGGAGATTGGTTTTTTCTGTTCTTGTGTACTTGGTCTGGTTTGTGGGATTTGGAACCTATATTTTCATTACTTTTATATCTTTTCCACTGTAAAATTATTTTGGAATACTGCTATTTACTTTGTTCATGTTAACCAATTTTAAGTTATTTTATTAAAAAACAATTCCGAAAGGTAGATATAATTTCTCTAGTTCATTTAGCCAGCCAGTGGGGATCGTGGATGCCATTTATTCCATATTGGGACTTGCTTAGGTTCGGAATAGTCGAGTGATATAAGTTTTCTCATGAAAAATTCCTACCATAGGAGGGTTCACCTATTTTAATTATCAGTTTTCATCTTTGGATATAATGGTAGATAGGAGATAGTAATTTTAGGACTTAAGGGGTATATTGTAAGTGAGTTCCTATCCATATATCATCATTATGAGCCTTAGGTTACCATAGATGGTCTGTAAAAATGACTTTTTTGTTCATATTGTTTTGATACCATTATTATTTTTCTATTTCTATTTATAATTCTAGTTTAATTCTGTTATTTTAAGTTAGAATTTATTCTTGGATCTAATGTTATTATGTCTCTTTGTCTGATGATGTGTAGTATAATACCGCATATAAGTCTTCTAGTAAATCCTCGGGATGGTGCTTCCGATGAAACTCAATAGGGTAAACCATCAATTTATCATAGTGTCATTGAATTAGTGAATTTTAAAGTCAATTATATGGACCAGGGTATGGTTCCTATAACTATTTAGGCTAGATAGGAAGAACCTTGAAGTGGAAATGATAAAAATTAAGCCCAAGAGTTACTTCTCTAAGAAGGACCATCTTCCCAAGGGGAAAACAATCCTTAAGAGGTGGGATATTTGTTAGGAATTATTGAAAGACTCTTTGAATTCATAGAGAAACATGATTCCTTCATGGTGAGGTGTGATATATTGAATCCAGAAGGTTAGAGTAGAAGGTTGTGGGACTTGGTTGTTTTGGAAGAAGTGTAATGTCTTAGAGTGAAAATAATTTAGGGTCATCTTCACTGAGAAAATATACCAATAGTTTATGACCTTATATAAATCCATGGATTTCCCCACAACTTTTAGAAGAATTACATAGTGATATAATACATAAATTTCATCATTGAGATCCCTCTATTTTCACTTAAGGATGTGTCTAATGAGAAGATGTCGACACAAAGGTTTCAAATAGATGTGAAACTTGATATTTGGTCTCAAGTATTTATGTAAATGTTCTATATCTATGAATAGGTGGTGGATGGGATGTTGATGGTGTATATTGACCTTTATGGTAATTCAAGGTTAATTGGACTTCCTTTTACCTTTATAAGTAGCTTTAGTGTCTCCTATAAGGGGAAGATAAAGTTGAGATATTTTTATAGAGGAAATAGTAGAAGTGCTTCTCAAACTCCTTTTTCTACACCAACATTATCAGTTAGTGACCTGATTGGTTACCAGTGTTTCCAAACAGAGTAAACAATGTGTGTTTACCTCATGCCTCAAAATATCCATAACCCCTGTGAATGCCATGGTATCTTGAAAATTTTTTGTTAGGATTTTTATTCTCCTCACTTTAGATCAGGATTTTTAGAACCTTGAGAATCTTAGGTGAAGTTAGATGATTCCTGAACTACTAAAATCTATCTATTAGACCACTAAATAAAGTATCTATATGTAATGGAGTAGTTTCCAATTAAATTTTATGAGATTATTATAGCCCTGACGTGTACCATTTTTGTTTCTTTAAACTTAGGCACTTCTTTGTTTGATATAGGTGACTCTCAATCCTCCATGTCGATATATATCTAGGATATTTTATAACTTCCAATGAAACTCATTCCATTCAATTTAGAATAGATATCCCCTCTAGGATTGAATAAGGATCATGGGTTCTGATTCCTGTTGTGATCTTCATTTTTGTGTGAATTTGAGATGGTTTGGGATTTTCTAGTTTTCATTTTGGAAATATTCAATGTTATCACCTAGATAGATATGTTTTTTCCCACAAAGATTGAATCTATTTTTATCATTATAAGGTTTATTTTATTGATCTTGAGGAGAACTCTTATGTGTTTCAAGGGGAATGGGACCCAAGGTCTAGTCAGGAAGGATCTCCTCTTATTGATCTTGGTAAGTTTTTGTCTTTATCTATGGCTGAACTGATCCTTATAGACATACCTAGTAATATACTTAGAATATACATAGTGATCCCACTAATGTTTTTTGTCCAAGTCTTCAAAGGTTGACTAAATATTTCTTGTGATACCAACTATAGTGACCTAGGCTTAAGAAACATGGATATTAATTAATTTTATATTAATATTTAGCATGTTAAAAACGTACATGACCAATGACCATAATTGTTTTTTGTCTTTGGAAAACATAACACAATGTTCTAACATGGTGAAATATAATTAATGTTTCAAAAAATTATAATCCAATTTATTATTCCTACTTAAAACATTTTATCAAAACCCGAGGAAAGGAAACATAGAAGAGAGTGATCAGAGGTTTCCAATTAGGGTAAAAAAAGGATATACCTAAGAATAACATGATCATAAGGGTTTGAGGACATGATCATAACATTTAATGATCATACCCAACATATCAAACCTTATACAAATGAGTCATTTAAAAAAACATGAAGATTTTAAGACATGAATCACAATTGAATCATGAGCATAATCTATAAGATCATAGTATTGGAATAATATGTGGAATAATAGAATACACATATACTTAAGAAATTTTATTTTAAAGATACCTATCAAGACCTTCATAACATATTAATTAAGGGATAATAACATGTGTACCCACTTTGGTCCAAGCATTACTTCCTGTATACCCTCTTGTTTCTAGATTTGGATGACCTCCCATGTACCCTATTGTTACAGGTTTGGGATGAACTCATATGTACACACATGTTTTAGGATTGGGATTCCCTCCCACGAACCCTCTTGTTGCAGAGTTATGATTACCTCCCATGTTTCTTCTTGTTGCAGGATTAAGATTCCCTACCATATACCCTCTTATTTAGGGATTGGGATTCCTTCTCATGTGCTCTCAGTTTGTGGGATTGAGATTCCCTTATGTGCACCCTCTTGTTGATTTATTGGGATGACCTCCTGTGTACCCTCTTTGTGCGGTATTGGGATGACCTCTTGTGTATCCTCTAATTGTGAGTTTGGGATTACCTATTGTGTACCCTCTTATTGCAAGATTGGGATGACCACCCATGTACCCTTTGAGATTATAGAATATTTATCATTAACCAAGTAATTTGAGGGAGATATTGGTCCCAACCATCACATAGTGACATCATACATACGTGTTCTATAAGATAATAAAATATTCATCATATCATTACCCAAAAGAAGATATGGGTTTTATAAACATCACATCATAACCCATGAAATGAAATGGGTATCATAAAAAATTCATCATATCATAACCTATGTAAAAGTGTTAGATTTAATAATCATTACATTATAGAATAACCCATGAAAGAAGTGGATTTCATAATCCTTTTATCATGGTATAACCTATGGTATAGAAACAAGTTTCATAAACAACCTGTCAAATTAAAAATAAACTCTTAAAATAAAGAAGAAGAATGTTATCCTTGTATCTAGACCCAAGTAAAGAATAAACTATATCAAAAGATTTAATCTTATATTTTAAAATAATTTAAAGTTATTTTAAAAAAAATTCTTGAGGAAAATATCCTTTATGATTTGAAAATTTATTTTTAGAACATACAACATTTTAAAATACTTTTAATTTGAAAGCCATTTTAAAAGAAAATAATTTATAGAATATTAGAAAAAAAATTATTTAAAAATAAAATTTTATATTTTCAAAAGAATGTTCAAAGTAATGAAGGTCATTTTGGAGGATAAATAGATACATGTCAAACATTACTTTTTCATCATAAAAAGTTTAGAAAAGTTCCTTGATCGGTAAATGAAAATAATATTTCTTATAAAAACATTTTGTAAAGAAGTAAAACACGGGTGAAAATATATTTTAGAAATCCTAGCAGAATAGTATAACATTTTTAAAAATATTTCTGAAGGAAAACGGATTTCTGACCAAAGAGTTAAATAAAGTTCGATTCTCTTAAAAACATTTTCTTAATTATACTAAGTACTAAATAGTGGAATAATGGAACCATTAATTTAATATATCATGAATAACCATAGAAAAATAAAATTTATTATAATTATTGAGTTATGGATTAAAATATTTCATCAATGAAAGCATAATTATAAACAATATTGATGAACAATGAGATTGTAACAATAAAATCTTACCACTTAATAAATTTGAATCATAGTACCGATTAAAGAATAACATTTCACAGAGCTTAAAATATCATAAAAATAAGGATAATCATGATATAAATGTAAAATGGGTACTATATGCACATCATAAAATAATATATGTTTTTAACATAACATGTAATCAAAGAATAAAAATTGAGACAAAATTCCCTAACCACTCAGATAATGTTTTAACTGTAAACCCCTTGAAGGAGATATCCTCAAATTTATATTTAAATACCAATATTTATTAGTATAATAATAATAATATATATATGGAAAGTATACACACCGAATATATTATAATCCTATAATTTATCTCACATCAATTCAAGATTTATAATATAATATTATACATAATAAAACTCAGAAGATTGAGAAGTCTAGTGTCTTTAGGAATTAGGTACCTTACATAACCACTCAGAACTGGAAAAAACATCAACTTTATTGAAAAATACTTAACATTCTTGTAATTAAAACTTATTGGGATAACCTAGGGACATACCTAAGAAGGGGGTGAGCCATAAATCCCAATAAGAGAATAAACATAGAATAACATGGAGAAATTAACACATGTCCGACAATAGGTATAAAATAGAGATAACAATAAACACGAGCAATGAGGCATGATATAGAAATATAACCATAAAGGAAAAATGAATAATGTTGATGTAACATAAAACACTACATCATAATAATATTTCAAGGATAACTTCCCAATAAACCATGTTAAACCTAAAGGAATTGAGTTTACTCCCTATCCCAACTTGATGTCTCACATGACTAAAGGTGAACACATAGATCATAGAAAATGGATTCATTTATCATCTTATTTAATTTCATGATCAATGAGTGTGGAATAAATTCATGTAAGTCCCATTTCAAATAAGTATAAGTGTATAAAGGTGAAACCATTGATACAAAATGAGTATAGTATTCAATACACAATTGTTTTGGCATGGAAAATCATGGTGAAATTTCAACAACAAAATGACGTCACTTAAAAACTCATAAAATTGGTAGATGAGATAGAAATGGGTATCTAAAAATTTGGAAATAAAATGGATAGTAATTAGGACATGGAAAGACATTTCCCAACATTATGAATTTAAAAGTATAAGGTATAAGTTAATAAAGAAACTTCAATTAAGAAGATAAGGAAAGGATCCCTTGAGTGTTTGACTCCAAATGTTTTGGGGATACTTCTTGGGGGATTGAGAGTTATTTAAGAGGACTCTTGAAATGAGAGTAAAGAGTAAGGACATTCTCTAAGGATTTTTAGTGAAGAGAAATGGTATATTGGTTGGTTTTATATTAGAAATGAGTGTGGAATTGTTTATCATTTTTCAAACTTTTCTTTTGGACTCCATATAATAAAATAACCAAAACCCGAAACCATACCATGGGTGTTGATATTTTTTTCTATCAAATGGGATTGGTTTACAATATTTTATAATTCCAAGGTCAGAACTTAATAAATTAATACCATTTATTATATTTAAGTGAGATAGTCTCTTAAAAAACTGATTTTAAAACCATAAAATATAATAATGGTTTTGGAGGATTCACAAGGGATTTATAAAATTAATAAAATAAATATAGAATCATATTTTTTAGAAATAAAACATATATTTGGTTATGGATAACTTTTGTAGTATTTATTGCATCACTTTTGGGTCATTTTTATATCATAATTTACTATTTATATTTATACAATATTTAAAGTTTTACATGAAAATCAGACTCTCTCTGAAAATTATGAAAAATACAACCATTTGATAATTTCAAAATTATGATTTAAAAAATATTTTTTTTATAAAAATAATTTTCTAAATATGTGTATTTTTATTTTTAATATTAATATTTATTGAGAAATGCTAGGTTTTTTTTGACTATAATAGTTTCAAACCCTTATAAAAATTTTAGTTGGCATCATAAAAATTATATAATCATTTATATTTTATATTAATATTTAATAAAAATACTTTTTTAACATATTATGTATTTAATAAATTGATTAATTAATCAAAATAAAGTTCTTAATTTAATTTAAATATTAAAAAAAATATAATTTTTGTTTTTTTGTATCAAAGTAAAAATCATTTATAAAGATACAAGAATAAGATGAAAATATATTAATTATTCTATAAAAAATAATATAAATACTCATATTTTCTGGGTCTTGATGCATATCACTTTAATAAACCAGCAAAATCCCTAAGTGTAATGTGTGTGACCATGAGATTTTCATGGGCTGGTTCGGTGAATAAGGTTTGGGTCGTAATCTCGATAACCTTTAATTTCTATCATAAATGGTTTTACTCATGGTTAAGTTTTTTGATCTCTACTTGGGATTATTCATGGGAAAATTCCGGAGATTCTATGTCCCTCAGATGCTCCAATAAATGGGTTTCATAGGGCACAATCCTATTAGTTGAGGATATCACTTTTATTTGTCTTTGTCAATTTTATTTTTTAAAACCCTATATTTATACTAATAACTAGATCACTGTTCCCTGATTATATTATCAATGTTAATGTGGATTAATGGTCTTTTATATCTAATAGGATAAAACAAAATAAGTTCATGTGTTTTCTATAACCAAAATACATAATAAAACATTTAATTAAATTTCAAGGGGAATTTTATATATAATAGTTTAGGTCGTTACAATATTCCCCACTTTAGAAATTTCACACTATAAATTTTCATTTTACACACTAAAATAGATGAGGGTAACTCAGTTTTATCACCTCATATTGTTCCCACTTCTCTTATTCATAGGAATTATCATTATCCAATGGTACCACCTCTAGATCCATGAAATGTGATGGGTATGGTATGTAATTCTTAAAGAGTGATACATGAAATACATCATGTACTTGATATGGGTCAGGAAAGAGTTCCATCCACAAGACACCGCTCTAATCTGACCATGGATCTCAAAGGGGACGATGTATCTTAGACTAAGATTCCCCTTCTTACCAAATCATATAAATTTATTCTATGTATATATGTGCAGGAATACCATGTCTATAACATCAAACTCTTGATATTGTTGATGATTGTCTGTATAGATATTCAATTGACTTTGAGTATCGTTGATGTGCAGTTGAATGGTATTAACCATTTCCACCATTTTGTAGAAAATTTCAGGACCTAGCAGTTTTCATTCCCCAACTTCAACCCAAAATAAAGATGTTCTTCACCTCTTACCATAAAGGGATTCATAAGGATCCATTTATATACTCAGGTAGAAACTATTATTTTTTGAGAAATTGACCAGATGAAGATGTTGATCCCATCCTCCTTTGAAGTCAATCGATCATGCTCTCAACATGTCCTCGAGTGCCTGTATAGTATGCTCATAATGGACATTAGTTTGGGGTTGATAGGCCGTGCTAAATTTCATCTCAATATTTAAAGTGTTTTGGAGATTCTTCTAGAACTTGAAGGTAAATCTTAGATATCAATTGGATAAAATTGATAGTGGTGTTACATGTAGCCTTAACACTTCTTTCATGTATTTCTATGCAGGTTCATCCAGTGAGAAGTCCAATTGAATTTAATTGGAGTGTGTAGTCTTTGTAAGATGATCCATCAAAACTGTGATTTAATTATTTCCTTTTAATGTCTTTATATGATTAGTGATGAAGTCCATAATGATGTTTTCCAATTTCAATGTAGGTATGGTTAATGGTTTCAACAACCCCTTGGATTTTTTCCTTTATACTTTTACTTACTGACATATAATACATCTTTATGTATATTCTGTGATCTCATTATTTATATTGTCCATCCAATATTTCACTCAGAGATCCTTATATATCTTTGTGCATCTTAGATTGAGGGGGAAAGTCAAACTATGTGCATCATCTGAAAAATCATTCTTTAACTCAGTATTTTTTGATGCTTATACTCATGACCCAAATCTTACAACCCTTTCTTCATTAACATTTAACTATGAGGATTTCATTTTTCTTATAGTCACCACTTTGTTCTAAATTCCGATATAATATTTTTAACCATCCTTTATTTTCTCTAAAAGGGATGGTTGAGCAATAATTTGTGAAATGATTGATTATATTCCCTCATTTATGTTTCCTATATCTATCCTTTCAAAATGTAAGAAGATCTAATCCCTATCAATTAGCATCAATGATATAAGTGATGGATTATTTCTACTTAGAGTGTTTTCCACTTTATTATGTTTCCCAAGATGGTAGTGTATTTATAAGTGATAATCCTTAATCATATCTAACCATATTCATTAGTTCATATTCATCTCTTTTTATGTTAATATATATAGGGGTTTTTATTAATATATATATTCCACACTATTCTAAAAAGATATAATGCCTCTATATTTTCAAATAGAATATTACTACGTCCAACTCCAGATCATGAATTAGGTTGTTCTATTCATGAAATTTCAACTGCATCGAAGTATATGCTATGATATTTTCATTCTATATTAACACATAACCCAATCCCTTCTTCCAAGAATCACTAAATATAAGAAATGTTCTCCACTTATGGTTAGTGTGGGTATATGTGTAGTGATAAGCCTAATTTTCAATTTCTTTAAACTCTATTCACATTCATCATTCCAAAAAAACTTGACCTCTTTCTGAGTTATCTTGGTTTTTGGGTTTGACCGTGGTGAGAAATTTCTCAAAAATCAATGATAGTACCCATTTAATCCAAGGAAATATTAGATATCTGTCAAAGATGTTAGAATCAAACATCCTTCAATTCCTTCTTTCCTTGATGAGCCCACATATTTCCCATTTATTGTGATGATATTCTCTATGAATGAGACTTCATTCAACTGGAAATCACATTTTATTTATTCAGAACAGAGCTTATCCTTTCAAAGGGTCATTATAATAGTGCTCATATACTTATCATAATCCTCCTTTATTTTGGATTATATTATAATATCATATAAAAAGAATACCAAAAATTTTCTAGGTTAATATATAAAGACTCTATTAATCAAATACGTGAAGATTGTTGGGGAATTAGTGAGTTCTAATGGAATTACTATGAACTAATAGTGTCCATACCTTGTATAAAAATAAGTCTTATAGATATCCCCCTTCTTCAACCTATCTTGATAATATCTCAACTACAGATCCACCATGGGAATGTATTGTTCTCCAAATATATGATTGAACAAGTAATCAATACATGGAATAAGATACTTGTTCGTTATCATGATAATATTCTTCTCAAGATAATCAATGCAAATGCGCATTGACCCATCCTTCTTCTTGACGAAGAGAACTAGTGAATGCCATGGTGAAGCACTTGTTCGTATAAAAACTTTATACATATTCTCTTATAGTTTTTTCTTCATATCCTCAAGTTCCACAATAACCATTATATATGGAGACATAGATAATGGTAAAACCCTAGGTGTAATATTGAATGGAAATTGTACATTTCATCTAGGGGGAAGACTATACAATTCTTTAGGAAACACATTAGAATATTCCCTCATAATGTGAATGTATTTAAGGATAGTAGTTTCCTTAAACTCAATCATTTGATAAAGATACACATACTCATAGGGAAATAATATTCACACTTGAAATGTTCATTCTAACAAATATTCATTGTCCTCCTTGCACTTGTATAGAATTAAGGGCCAATTCATAAAACAGAGAGTGATATTAATCTTGTGGTGGTTTATGTTAGCTATATATAGGGAAATCTAATCCACACCAAGAATTTCATAAAATTCCTCCAAAGGGAGTATGACATGGTTCATTGGAAATTTCATCTCGAAAAATTGATAGAGGAGGATTTATATACATGGGATGAAATAATTTCCCCATTTTATGTTTTCATATACAACTCTAATTCCATGATTTGTAATGGTGTTTAAATAGTTTTACTAAACTTTCATGATATAAAGTATTGAAAATAATGAGAATAAAAAATGTAAATTCTTTATTCTTGAATGAATAACTAGAATGGATATCACCACTTCATTGTAGGGATCCACCTTAGAAGTTGTGATGGAAAAATATTTTCCTTTCCTCCCTAGAGGTTTTTGGTTGTCTCCGAAAAACCTTGGCTAAGTTTTTTGGTTTGAAAAGTACCCTGATTCATTTCGGTTGAAGCAATGAACAATGTACTGAGGATTTACTCGAGCATTCTTTTCCTCCATCCCATTAGTGGTTTACTCTTGTACACAATCTCTAGCTAGTTTTCCTTTCTTCCCATGCCTAAATCATTTACTCATTCCCCTTAGTCAATTTTAGTGGGGCTTATTTCTGCACCTTTGACATGTTGGATGTTGAAATTTATTGGCAGTATTAGATTTCTCTGTCATACTTCCAAATTTAAAATCCACTTTCCACATCTTATCCACGTGATAACATTGGGATTTATTAGTCTCCATTTAATCATTAAGGGGATATCATTAAATTTCCTAATTACTATCAAAGTCTTGGATCACTGAGGATTTTTGTAGACTAGGTTTTCCCCACCAAATAAGTTCTCAACCATGCATTCAAGGGTATTAACAAAACTAGAGGCATATTTTTCAAGTCTTGTAAAGTTTTCCTCATACTACTCGATTGATTCATCAGTTTTTTCTTTATGTCAAGAAAATTTCTTTCCATTGTAAGTCATAAAGTTCGTGGAAATTATTTATCAGAAAACAATTTTTGGAATTCCTTCCACCCCAAAACTTCACTCTCTTCACCAAGATTCATATTCTTTATCACTTTCCACCACCGATTTCCTTCTCCCTCCATATGATAAACAACCAATAGAGCCATATCTTGATAAAAACTATTGAAGTATGGAGAATATATTCTCAATGTAGTTGATCCATTGTTCTGCGTTTATGTAATGAAATGATTCATTAAAAGTTAGAGGCATTTGTCACATACAGGTCTCAATAAAAAATTGTTCTCTCTTAGGAGGATTTGGATGCTCCTTATAATGTTGTTTTTTATTTATAACATGATTTATATGAGAGATTATCATTATAAATTTAATGATTCCTCCTCCCACCAGGTTGGGCATCTCATTAGGGTAGTCATCATATTTCCCTAGACATTGATTGTTTTCCAGATTCCTCATATTTCCAGCCATTGGCTAGATTAAAAAGGAAATTAGGGATGAGTGTTTTTAATCTATTAAACCCATAAAGTTGTAATCCAATTTCATTAAAGGGATAACTTATTAATTACATTTATTTACTAACTTATGAATATATAGTCCTCAATATATATTATCCATGATCTATTTCATAACATATATTTTTTATGGGTATTTTCACTTTAATAATGGCATGTAATGATATTATGAATTTACTAAAGAATATCCCTTTTGACTGTCAAACTAGGTTCAAAACAAAGCCTATTATCATCTTCTATTTTCTAGTCGAGTCTAACTCTTTACTGTGTTTTCAATTTTTACCCCTAGGTATATATATAACATAGAAAAATCCACTTGCAGTATATAGATTTGGATGTATTTTCTTGATAAACCACTTAATCTCTACTTTCCAAAAATATATCATTGTTTTCTTATACTTAGTCTTATCTCTAAGGCTTTCATTAGATATTTCTAATACTAATTTAAAACATATCTAAACTTTTCCCTTAACACCAAATATAAAAACCCTACACTTTATTTCACATTAATTCATGATTTATTACATAATATTACACTTAATAAAACCTAGAATATCAAGAATACTATTTTATTTTGTAATTAGGTACATTACATAACAACTTAAAATAGGAAAAACATTGCCTTTGTTAAGACATTCCATAACATGATCTTACCTAAAATTGTATAGGATTAATTGGGGGCACACATAAGAAAGGGGTGAGTTATAAATATTAGTAAGAGAATAAAAATGTCATAACATGAAAAACTTAATACACGTAATACAATAGGAATAAAGGATTGAGAATAATAAACATGATAAATAAGGCATGATATAACATGATAATTATAAAGGTAATATGGGAAATGTGGAAACAACATAAACACTACATCATAAACATTGGTCAGTGATAACTGCCAATAAATCATTATTGAAAAAGTAATATAATGGAATCTGGTTTACTCCCTATCCTAACATGAAGTATCTTAACAATAAACATTACCCAATGCATTAGAGAGCTATATAATTCTGGGCATACTTGTCACTTTGATTTCATTATTATGCTTAAGTGTGCCACATAGATCATAGAATAGGGATTCAATCATCATCATATATTATTTCATAATCATAGAGAGTGGAACACATTAATGTAAGTACCAAGTCAAAAAAGTATAAGTGTTTAAAGGTGAATACCATTGATATGAAATGGGTATAATATTCACTACACAATTGTTTTGGCATTGAAAATCATGTTTAAATTTCCGTAGCATAACAACATCACATAAAATTTTTAAAAATAGGTTGATTAGAGAGAAAGGGGTTTTAATAATTTTTAAACCAATTAGGCTATAATAAGGACATGGAAATACAAATCCAAAAATTAGAAATTGAAAAATAGAAGGTAGAAGATAATAAAAAAAATTTAATAAAAATGGGACGGAAAAAATAACTGAAATTAAAACTTTTAATATCATGAAATAAATGAAATTCAGTATATAACATGTCATAGAAAAGTATATACACCACAAAAAATACATGATTTGTGAATATTTGATAAACCTCATAAAAATAAATCCTATACTAGATATATCCTTACCTTAAGTCTTGACTCTCGTCATACTTATTCAAACCTCTTGTAAAATAAATAAAAGCTTATTATACATATATAAAAGAAATAAATTCATATATATAATTCTATATATTATTTTATTATGAATTTATTTTATCTGTTTAATAAAAAATCTGTGTTAAAGTTTCATTTCGGGTAATAACCACTTTATTCTTCATATATGTTTTGACTTTTTATTTGTGGTTTTCATACTTTTATCATGATTTAATCATTTATAAAATGAGAAAAATGATATAATTATAATATATATTTATTATATATGTATTTTTATTTATTCATAAAACTTTAATATATAAAATAAAATACATTTTTCATGGAGACGGAATGCTGTACGTACGCATGAACGCTGTTTCCATTTTGTTTTTGTATTGAAGCAAATAAAATAAAATTAAACATATATATTTATATATTATAATTTTAATATAAGTTTTACATCATATGTGTTACATATTTATATTAAACCCATCCTTCAAACATTCCATGTAATGAGCGAACAGATCACATGACTTTGAGGATGCGGTAGTCCACACATCCACAAACGATGTTATCGTATTCTTACAAAATGGAAGGAATGAAAGAATGAGTTATATAATAATTATATAAGCATAAAAAATCATCATTATCATATATATAATATATATAATATATAAACTATTAGTACATCATTATTCACAACCTTGATATGTGGAAATGGAGGAACGAATGTCATCAGTTCACCATGCGGTAGTCCGTCGTATGCATGAATGATGATTTGTTATCCCATTTGACAGAAGTGTTTGAAGTTGTAGGTAATAAAATTAAAATAAAAAATATCAATATATTTATTATTATTAGTTTGTTTTATAAGTGTGATATAAAAATAATTTATGGGGTGGAGAAAGAACTAAAATAAAAGTGCTTATTGAAGAATGTTACCTCTTCTTCTATAAATCCTTTTGGTTTGCACCAAAGGAATTCCTTGATTTTCTTTACTCCAAAAGTGATGATTCTAGGATTATATAAGTTATTTTGGGAGATTATTAGTTTAAGGGTTTTTATGATTTAAAAGTCTTGATATGTGTGAATATAAGGGTAGGGTTGGTGGCCTTTTATTAGGCAGGTGAGTGGTAAACTTGTAAATTTCAAAAAGGTAAACACTATTGGGAGGTCTCCCTTACATCATGTTCATTAAATAGTTATAAATTTAAGATAAAATATAGTATATTTTTTAAATATTCGCATACAATGTGTTTTTAAAAGGTTCATAGGTCATTTTACCCATTATGTTTAAAGATTAACAACAAAGTATTCTCATTTTTACCATAATCATTGTAATGAATTTTAATTGTTTTCACTAATATTTTTGGTGTAAAAATGATTTGAACATAATATGAAATATATATTATTCTGATTAAAATTATTAAATACATTTTTAAAAATTAAAATCATTGAAGTGGTATAATATAACTTAAAATTAATATCATAGATGGGATGGAAAAATAGTTTTTTAAAGTAAAAAGTTCAAAAGTTTGAAATGTTTTTATATCCCATTTCATTGTGAAATTGATTAAATTAACCTAAATTGGATTTTATTATGTAAAATTTAACTAATTATACTTTAAAACCAATTTCAAATCTAATTTATCTGTATAAATAAATTAGACAAAAATCCAGTTTTCAATTAAAATTAAGAGTTTTTCACTATTCATTAAAAATTGAAACTTTTCAAAAAAATACGAAAAATTTACCCTAAGATAATTTTGACATTTACATTTAAAAATGAAGTTTATTATGTAAAATATAATTTATAAAAGTGTCAAAAATTATATTTTAAATATGTGTTCCATTAAAATGAGGTAAAATTATATTTTACAAAAATAAATCTCTTTATGTGTAAAATTGGATTTATTCAGATCTTTTGTCTATAAAACAAATAATATGAATGTTAAATAGTTTCTTAAATATAATATAAATTAAATATTTCATTAAAATCATTCATAAAATGTGGTTTGTTTGATTTATTTAGATACAACATGTTTGTACGTAGAAAAATAGTTTTTTGGAAAAGGAATTTCATTAGTTTCAAAGAGTTCGTACTATCATTTTTAATTAATTTGTAACCAAATAATTAATTGATTTAATAATATTTTCAAAAATTTATTTAATCACATTAATAAACAAAAATTACAACTGTTAGGTGAAAACTATCATAATAATACTAATAATATATTATAGTTTTGCAAAAATTGATCTTGCGTGTACCACAAGCTGTTGGAGGAACTTGGAATTTTTGTGTGATGCCATCAAAACATAGTGTTTCATGTACCAAAAGATAATGTAAGTGTTTAATGTAGCATAATATTATATTATTTTTTTATAATGAAATCATAAACTGTTTTATAGTGCAATGCAAACCATCAAAGAAATTTAATTTATTTGAAAATACTAATTCATAAAAACTCAAGGTGTTATAGTGGTAGGTCGTACACACACATGAACCTTGTTTTTTTAAATGATCGGGTTGAAATAAAGGTAAATAATAAATCATGATACATAATAATTATTTTATCATATATATCATATATATTTATTAAATACATCCATATTACTATCCAAGTAAAACATAAATGAAAAAATGAATCACATCACTTCATGTAGGTGTTAGACTACACTTATGCACAACCGACATTATCATTTTCCAAAATTTTGGAAGTTAAAAAGGTATCTATGATATTATAATTATATAGGTATAATTGTTTTATAAATATCATATATAAACCTTAAAACCATTATAATACGCATTCGTAAAATCTGTTAATGAGAAATGAATTGTATTGCTATGGGGAAAAGGTAAACCGTATGTATATATAAGCGATATTTTCATTTCCCATTTTACGGAAAGAGGGTGAATAATGATGGTATGATATTAATAATAATTAAATTTCTGTATATTTAATATAATTATCTTATTATTTAATGAAGAATAAAATATATTTAGAGGATATAAAATAATAATAAAAAAGAAACGATATATTAATGTGATTACCAATTCTTTGAAATAATTCTTTTATATATCATCTTAATGGATCCAAGGTTGGTTTTTTTGGAATAATATCACCTATAGAATTTGGATCGGGGTGTGAATAATATAAATTTTCATAGGTTGGTAGAGTTAGAAAACTCAATGTGGTGTGAAGAAGAGAGAGGAGGGGTTCCCTTTTATAATTAAAGGGAGGGGAACCCATTAAATATCTAAGTATATGAAATAAATAGAAATTAGTTTTAATGTTAAAATGGATAAAAATAATAATATTCAAATCTAATATGGGGAAGAGTTTAAATATTCTAATTAAATAATATTTGGACAAGTTTGGATCACATTTTTACCCTTGTGTTTTGGTTTTAACCCTTTATTGACCCCCAATGACAATTACCATAATATTATGGTTTTCTACACTTTAAGGGTTTATAATGTTACTATAAAATGGAAAAAATTCATAAATGTAGAATGGTTAATTTATAAAACCATAAAACATTTATTAGGATGAATAAAATATATTTATGAGTTTTATATCATTTTAAAAAATATAAATTATTATAAATTATCATTAATGTCATTTTTAACAATAGTCATTAATATATTTTTTGTTATTTAGTTTTATTTAGAAGAAATAAATTTAAATAAAAAGTAAATACTTAATAGTGATTTTTTATCCCCTATAACCATAGAAACCAAAATACTGAAGAAAATAGAATTTCATGAAGGCAAATCAGTTACTTTTTGTAATTATATCTACTTCAATATTAGTGGGGTTTCTGTATGGGCTCAAACACAATTTTTTATTTACTATACAACTCTATTATAGTCTAAATTATTTTTTATAAAGAATTATTTTTTTTATCAAGTACCAAAAATATGGTAAAAATATCACTAAGGCAGAGAGAAATAGTGGTTACCGATTACAAATTGGAAATTATATTGATATTTTTTTATTTGAGTTCTATTTATGGGAATAATATTTGGTATAAAATGCATTCCCATATTGGACAAATTAATTTTATCAAGATCTCAATGAGAAATGTGGTAAGATAATTTCCCTAATTTAAGAGATAATGAGACATCATTTGTGAAAATGTTCAAAAATTGAAATAGTACAAGGACATCATAAAATATGGAAAATATAGTCTACAAGGATACTTAAACTAATATATTATGATTTATATAGTCTAATGAGATATAAATCCACTATAGGTGATCCATATTTAATTATATTTATTAATTATTTCACCATAACGATTAATGTGATGTTCATGAAGAAAAATTTTAAAATAATGGGGATGTTCATCTTATTCAGAAGAGAAGTTGTGAAAGATGTGGTAGTTTATATTAAAAACTTTCGAACTGATAATATAAGGGAACCAAAAATTCTTTTTAATCTTATCCTACATATTATATAATTAAACATCAATATAGTGATCCTTATTGACCTTAAAAATGTATTTAGAGAAAAAAATAAATGTATCTTGGTCAATATGGCATATAATATGATTGCTAAATTCAAACTCTTAATATTATTCTAGAGAGGGGATATAGGTAAAGTTATTTATATTAAATTTAAAAGTTTTTTAGAACTAAATAAAACATAAATTCTTATGAATTATGGTTCAAGAATAATATAACTGTAAATTATTTTGAATTGTTTGGAATTCCATGCTTTATAAAGATAAAACATTTATATCTATTAATGTTTGAAGAAATATATGAGTAATGTGTTTTCATGGAATATTTATCCAATGGTAGAGGATAAAAGTGTTGGAATAAAAGAAAACATAAGATTATAGACTAATATAAAAATAATCACAATTTATGTGAGGTACATACTATAGATTTTGAAAATTCTAACGAGGAGAACTTGCTGAATTCTTAAAAAATAAATAAAAAAAATCTGGATATGACTCCAATCACGTTGATATAGATATTAATTATACCATTAATTATGATGGTTATATTTAACATGGAAAATAATGTGTTAAGGTCTGAAAAAACTTTTTGGAACTGGGAATATCATTATAAGTTAAGAATCACCAATGTATACTAGTAAAATTCCTATGCTTGATAATCACATGAATCTTATTTTTCAAATTGACCCACACATTTTTGTTGAGGTTATTGAGCATAAAGAATGGATAAATTCTATGAATAAAGAGATAACTTATATTTAAAAGAACTTACCTTAGAGTATTATTCCAAGACCAGAAGGAAAAAAACATTATTAGAACCAAATTAGTTTTTAGAGATAAATTCAACGAAAAAAGTTATATTTCAAGAAATAGGGATATGGTGGTTTGAAAAGTAAACTCTCTGGTTAAATTAGATGATTTTTAAGAAAAATTTTAATCTATTTGAACACTTAAGTAAATTATAATGTTCTTGGATGTTATAGATCACAAATAATATACGATTTAAAAAATGAATGTGAAATTGTTTTTCTTGAATGATGATATTGAAGAATAAGTATTTGTTGAGAAAATCAATGGATTTATCCTTGAAAATGATGGAATAGTGGTTAAAGTTTCAATAATTTACTTTATTGGTTAAAATAGGGATCTGGATCCTAGTATTCGAAGATGGAGGAATGTTTAAAATGAATGAATTTCACTAAGGGAATGCGTAAAAAAATCTATATGTAAATTATATGAGAAAATTAACCCAAATTATCATTATTTAAATTAATTATATAATATTTTGAGATCACATAGAGTATATATGTAAGGATGTTGTAAAATAATTGATATTATTTTTAATATTTTAATACCTGGTGAGATATGATTATTTGTAGAACTACAATTTGTATAGAAAGAAAAATATTTTTTCTCTTTTAAGGAGAAATATGACAAGGAATTATTGAATAAATATAGAATATAATATTTTAAATAATTTTCAACCCCCATGAAATTTTTTAATCACATCAACCTTGGGTAAAATAGTAAAGTGTGAATTAAAAGTATTTTAAGAAGCTGATATAAAAATTTATTTATTTTTCTAATTCAAGTCCATATATTATTTATGTGATAAAATTATGTACATGGTACTAAAGTGATATAAATAAATAAAAAATTATAGTTATTAATATAATACATAGATACATAAAAGAAAAATTGTGTTTTAGACTGTTGAATAAATGAGGTGAGAGTCTAAACTTTTTTGGGTCCACTGATGTTTTCTGGGTTGGAGATTATGATGATAAAAAATAAATAATAGGTGGTATATTATTCTTGAGAAAAAGTGGTTTGAGTTGGAATTTTAAGAAACATAATTCTATAATATTAATAATTATATATGTTAGTATGTGGTTTCTAAGAGACCTTTAAGAATTATCTATGATAATAATATTTGTTTTAATTTATCTGAGAATTCAATGAAACACTATAGATCCAAACATATTGATATCAAATATCATTTTATCAAAGAGAAAGATAATAATGGATATATGAAGATGGAATACATTTAGTCTATAGATTATTTTTTATAGAAATTCTAGGATTCATTATAATAAAATGGTTTGTAGATGAAGAAAAGAATGAAAAAGGAAAAATAAAAAGATAATGCAACTATGCAACCAACCACACACTAAGCCCACCATGATATAGTAACTGGTGGCTAGAAGTCGGTAAAACTAAAATAACCTATCAATGTAACCAATAACATGCTTCTATAGTTCCATGTTGAACTTTATATTTCTAGACTATCCTATGCAATTTAGATATAGTAGTTTTACACTGTTATATTTACCCTACTAGTGTTATTGGATAGCTATGCTATAATGAGTTAGTATTTGTACTGTACCCTAAAATTTGGTTTAGGGGACCCTTCGGCCCTTATACCTATTAATAAGGGTACACTGCACCATACAACCCCCAGTAGACTCACTGCGGAGGTTAAACCACAAGAGTTCTATATTTTGTGTATCCTGGGAAACTAGAAGTTTGTCCAACTTCATATAAAAGATTTGGATATACTATTCCCAAAAATATCCCACTGGGATCTTGATGCGCTATGTTGACATACTTATAAGCTAATTTTTTGGATAACTTACTTAATTTGATCTCATCATATTCTTCACTCACTAATGATTTCTTTCCCATAAAATATTCAGTTTCAAGTTAATTATTCATGAAATAAAAACCATTTTTCTTTTCCATACTCCCATTGTGTTCTTTCAATTCGTGCATCTCACCCTCCATTCATCAGTTAAGACCAATAAAAACACAATAGTGCCAAATATTATCTATCATTATAGGCGCTGTCAACATGTATTCTTGATCATTGGTTTCATGAATCTTCTATAATTCCAGTAACCCATCATATATAAATCCTTTCATAGAATACCACTTCATCTATATATGCTTCATTTGGGCATGGAATACTGGTTATTTTCAATATGTATAACACTATAACTATTATAGTAAAGTAAATTTCATCTCTATTTCTAATCATATCATCCAAGAAGTACTTGAACCAACCTATATGCTTATCTACATCTATTATAACTATGTATTATTCCACTATGGTGGATTAATACAACACATCTAATAATTATGATATCCAAAATAATATAGTTCCACTATAGGTAAAAAGATAACTTGTGGTACTCCTCCTGCGATTAACATCAACTCCAAGTTCAGTATCTATATACCCTTATAGTGATTTTCCTTTCCCAAAGCATAGAGATACTTCATTGCTTCCCTTATGATATCTCATTATCCACTTCATAAATTCCCATTGTTCCTTTTCAAGGTCATCCTTGTACCTACTCACAACTCCCACCACATGAGAAATATATGGTCGAGTATAAAATATTACATATATCAGGATTCTAATAGCTAATTCATATGTAACATTTTCCATATACTCTTCCTCTTATACTATCTTTTATGCTTTCTCCTTTGATTGTTTGAAATGGGTTTCTAGGGGAATTGAAACCAAATTTTATTCTAATATACTAAATCTGTTTAAAAACATTCCATCATAGACAACATGTGATAACATCAAGGTAAATAATATGTTGTATTTCTTGATCTTCATCCCCAAAATCTTTCCAAATTTTTCAATTCCATCTCAAACCCCCCATCCAGCTTCCCTTTGATCTCATCGATCCTATGCATACAATGACCTTGAATGATCATGTCCTGCACATATAGAAGTAGTATAATGTATCCATCACCAAAATACTTTAAGTAGAAAAATTGATCCATGACACACCCTTTGTATACATTTTTAGTCACGAATCAATAAAATGTTTTATTATACAACCTGGGTGCCTACTTTATCTCATATATGATCGTTTTGGAGTTTTCACACAAGGTCATCCTTCCCTAACTAAAAATATCCCTCTAGATACTATATATAAATTTTCTCCTCCATTTATACATGAAGAAAATACCTCTTCACATTTAGCTACTCATGATTCAATTCCATTGATACAAAAACACTAAGAACCACATGGATGGTGGTAAGCTTCACTACATGTGAGAAGATTTTAGTGAAGTACACACCTTCATTATATTGAAATAATTTCACCACCAAAATTTAATTTTACACCCTCTTATCATCTTTTCCTTCCTTTACTCATTATAACTATTTGTTTTTCAATTCTTCATTTCCTCATCGCATAGGTGTAAGATCCAAAGTACTGTTATTATGTAATGAAAAAATATCCTCCATAGAAAAATACCACTTTTTTGACTCCTTCATCTACATTTCCTCTTAAGAAAATTATATTTCTTCATCATGAGTTAAAAAATAATTTAAAGACAATGAATACCTATAAATAGGTCTTAACACCCTTTTCTATCTTCTTAAATCCACTTGGGGAGTACGCTCCACTAGTTTTAGCATCCCATGATTAGGTAAAAACTCACGATATACTTTCTTTTGTCATTCTAATTGTTTATTCCCATTATCAAATTCAGATATATGATGGTCCTCTTTTGTGACTCCTTTATTAAATATCACATTCAGGATTATGATAATCATCTTGATCATGTTATCCCCAAAGCGATAATCAAAATCCTCAGCACCATAGCCAATAAAGAAACATTTTTTGGACCTAGTATCAAGCATTTCCCTTGAATCATCATCTATATGTACATATGAAAAACATCCAAAGAATCATAAATGTGAACGTCATACCTAATTTATAGACCAGACCTCCTCAGGTAGACATTATCCCAATGGAATATATGGAATCCTATTGAGGAGATATGCTATTATGTTCACCATATCTACTAAAAATGTAACACCCCAAGATTCCACGGTATGTTTCCCTTTGAATAAAGCAATAGCTTGCATTGTACGCAACTTCGAGATTCTAACACACCACGACCAATCAAACTAACCGTTATGAATAGTAATACCCACTTTTTGAAATTTTATAAATTTTATCTTTAAAAATGGACTTCATTTTTGGATTTGGAATATCGAAATTATCTTATGGCAAAATTTTGGTATTTTTCTGAAAACTTTCAATTTTTGATGAATAGTGAAAAAACACTACGTTATTGGTTAAAACTGATTTTTTATTTAAATAATTAGTTATTTTATTTTAATTTATTTTAGGTCAAAATATATACATAATACATATATATGTTAAATGTAATTCACTAGAGTCATTTTATAATAAGTTTAGATATATATAATTTTATCGAACTATTTACCGTCATTTACCCGCCTCCTAGGAGCATTTGCAAATTTGTATAAATATTAATTTTACCACTTCTGTGAGTTGAATTTCAAAAATAAAATAGTAACAGTTAATATCAGTAATTAAAATGCGGTTCAATAATATGAAAATAATTTTTGGTGAACAATAATTTTTTACTTTTATTTACCACCATTAAAAGTAAATAGTGTAATTAAGGGTAAAAATGATAGCATAATTACCCTTACACATGTATTAATTCAATTGGATAAGTGTAATTCGACCAAAAATAACCTTATGAATAAAATATGATCCCCTTTAGTTTACTTTGATTAGATTATGACATCTATTATTTTTTTATTTAAAGAAGAGTTAAAAGAGTTAAAATCAAAGTTTAATAACTAAATAATTTTTAATATAGGGTTATACATAAGATAAATTGGAATATTAATATTCATTATAAAGCTAAAAATATTTTATACATAATGGTATTTTATTTATAAATTTGATACGTTAAATAATTAAATTTATTTATGACACAATGATGATGTAGTAATTACTATATTAATGAAAGATTAAAATAATTGATATTATAAATATCTAAAAAAATTTAATTTGAGAATTTTAATGAATTAAATTAATTTTATATGTCAATAAGACATTTTAGGGTTGATTAAATGATTTTTTTTCGAATTAATAACACTGTTATGAATTTAACAGAAACAAAATACCAAATAGTGTCAAAATTGACATAAAAGAGTTTTTTAAACAAATATTATATTATTAATTGGTATTATATTCCTAAAAATCTAAGGTTCGGCAAAAGGGCTTAAATAATATTATATATTTCATTAATGAACCACTTGTGGTTCTCTTAGAAGTTTATATTAAGTTTATTAGCCATATAATATAAAAATACATGGAGACATGGTAAATGTCAAACTATTTAACTAAGAGTGAAATCTAAAATATAAGGTTAATATGATGACCCAAAATTGTCTAAAACCTATTGGTTGAGAGGTTTTATACCCTTCCACACCTTTTCCTTTAAATTATTTATTTTTGAGCCATTAGATACCGAAAATGAGTTTATTATAAAATAATATTTCAAGTTTTTCTTAAAGTGACCCTCTCCTTCTTTATAAAAGGGAACCTCCCCTTCTCCCAAATTCACACCTTCAAAGCCATTTGGCTCTACCAAAACCTACCTAAATATCCTCTCAACTGTCCTACCTTCATCCTAGAGGCCTTAATTTAGTTATAAATCCAACCTAAGGAGCCCTTTTGATCAAATCAAAACGAAGAACGGGAAGAAGATGTAAATATTTCATCACCTATTTCAAGTTCTTTTCTTCTTACACTACCTCTTTCTTTGTTGTTTCCATTCTAAAATAATAACTCCAGTATTTCTATATACTCTGATGTTATTATAAATATGGTAAAACCATATTCATTATTCTATCCATTCTATAAATGACAAAGTCACTAGACGAGCGTACGTACGAATTACAGTCTCCATGTCGTGGTGTAATTTTTTATTCAGACACATCATCATTTGGATGGGTATAATAATGAGTATAAATGATTTAAATAATAAATATAACATGATAATTATTAGGTATATATGATATAAAATCCAATTATATACTATTTTTACATCAAAAGAATAATACTGTCGCTCGTGCGTACGTCCGGACAACTCTCTCCACAAAAGTGATGACATTCAATCCCCATCATAATCATTCAAGAATAATTTTAATTTTATGATTAAAAATGATTTTTATGAACATAATATCATTCTGTATATGAATAAAGTACATCCTATCCATAAAAAACATGGCTTACGTAACCAAGCAAATAATGGAAAATGAATCAATTAACACCCGAAACGATGATACTACAGAAATATCATTAACAAATAAATATTAGAAAATAATATATGATATCATATTAATGTATATGGTTTTTTTATAATTTAATAAAAATTATTTGACCATTATACAAGAGTTTAACTTACCCTCTACCAAGTAAAAGTACAAGGTAAGGGTTGATTTTACAATCTCTTTATTATCCGAGGTTGTTTTTATGTAAGTATCTACTGGGACCTCTTTATCATCCGCATCCATATTTCTTAAAAATGTATTCCAAATTTTTTTCAGTATTTACTAGAATATGGGTTAAATTTATTTATACCTTTGTTTGAATTTTTATAAAATGGTTTGAAAGGAATATTTCTGTCGTTTTCCAAACGAGGTACCTTATGACATTTTCGACAAAATTAATGTAAGAATGTTTTTTAACTTATAAGGTAGGTGTGGATATTTTATGCTGTTATAAAATTGTTGAAGTTTCCCTTGAAATATTATAAAAATATTTTCAAAATAAAGGTTTTATTTTATAATTATCCTACTTTTAAATGTTTTCAGAATAGAAAGATAAATTTCTCTAAAAAATGTTTTGATTTCATCTATATCCACATCCTTTGATGGATTGTGAGATTATTTGAAGTTGATTTATTATGATACAAAACATCCATATTGTATTGAAGATTTTTCTATATGTTTGACTATGGGTGTGTTATTTTTATACCATTCATGTTTTATGGTAATGTATTGACATTTTGTACGCTAGTTTTAATACGAATGTTTATGTTATATTTAAAAATTTTCATATGAGGAATGAATTAGACTTAGTATGTGATGAGTGGAGCCTGCTACAGATCCTTGATGCACTGGTAGGTCTCATGAGACAAACTAGTGTCTTGGAACAAGGCCTTGACAAAATATTATTGATAGACTTGGCACAAGGCCTTGACTATGTGGTTATGAAGTCTGGAATTATGCATTCCATCATTATGAAAGTGGTTATTGATATTGCATGTGATTATTCGACTAGTAGAATATCAATGTGAATAAGTAAATGGAATTATTTTATTTTGTCTTTTCCATATTATGCTTAAGTTCTAGTTTAAAAGGCTTTTTTTATTCTTACATTTCCTAAAATGTTTATGCTTATTTATGAAGGTTTTCGCTATATTGTTATCCTTACTGAGAATCTGATCTCACCCCTTTCTGTGTTTTATTTTTCCCAGGATGTCAAGAAATATATTATGACTAACCTATAGGGATAGTATAAGGGATATGAGTGTGGACTATGGAGACTATGTTGTTGTAGTTTTTCATTTTATAATGTAATGTAAAACTTATGAATGTAGCTAGTATTTCCAAGGCTACTAAACTAATCAGTCTTTCGAGACTAGATCTTTTGTGATCATGATAATGTTATGTAATAATGCACCGAATCTAGGTAACTAGGGTCGGGGCATTACAGTTGGTATCAGAGGAAGTTTAGTACAAACCTTTAAAGATATATTTAGAAAAACTCTGATTATAGAACATTACCCTATGACAGACTTTGAGGATTAGTATAGAAGAATTTCCCCGAATTTTGGTACTATAGAGATTTTGTGAGTTTTCCAAGAAATATATCCCCATCTGGATACGAGAAGGTAGAGGAGGCTATAGGATTGATGTACCTAGGGGTAAAATGTGAAAACACCGCTTTGAGCTAGACTTGAACGGGAACTGGTGCACAACAACAGGCCTTTCTACACTCCTGGTTACGATACTCCCGGGGGATATTCTTAGGATAATTCTCATTTTCTTAAAAAACCATTATGATGGGTTTATGAGTATATAATTCATCAAGGAAAACATTTTTTTATTATTATGGATTATATCCATAAACTGTTTAATTTATGTAAAGTGTTTTACAAGTTTGGAGTTATATATTGTGATTCATAAACTAATCTAGTTTAGGACAATGTTTATAAATGGAACCTAGTGGAAAGAATGGAAACCGTATCAACACACTTATTCCATGTAGGGATTTCCGTCCTACTCAAGATAATTATATTGGAGCTGGTGAATCAACTGGTGCTGATCATCTTATCACCATACTGGGACAACTCACTCAGGTTATGAATAATAACCTTACCCGTATGGAGCACCCAGATCCACAACGCAGAGGATCAATGTTAGAATGCTTCATGAGGAAATAAAAACCAACATTAAATGGGAGTACAAATCCATTATTATCCAAGCAATGGATAAATTCCTTAGAGAAAATATTTCATGCTTTGGGGAGTAGCGGAAGGGAAAAAGTTGTCATGGCATTTCATCACCTCACAAGAGATGTAGATCAATGGTGGTCATTGATTCAAAACAGAAAGGAAGATTATGAAGTATAAAATATATAATGGAGGTATTTTAAAGATATTTTCTTGGAAAAATACTTTCCTCGTGACCATCGAGCGTATATGTAAAGACAATTTCTAAGTCTGAGGAAAAAAGAGGATGAGAATGTCGCACAATTTGAGGCTAAATTTACATGGTTAGCAAGGCATGCAATAGATTATAAACATAACCTAAAGTGTAATATTGATCAATTATTTGATTTGTTAAAACCATTTATTCATCAAGCATTAGTCTCTCAATCTTTCTAATCATATGAAGATATTGTCTCATGTGTTATCAAGATAGAAAAAGAATTATCTAATTCTTACAACTTTACAGAAAAGCAGGAGAAGAAGAGATCTGCTGAACACTCTAGAAATAGAAATAAGGGTAAGAAAAGAAAAGTTGAGTATCCATTCACTAGTAAATGTGGGAAGAAACACCCCAGAACTTTTCTAAATGTAATGGGAGTCTGTTACAAGTCTGGTGAAAAATTCCACCAAGCTCTTGATTATAGAGGGAAGAAAGTGGCTGTAAATATTGAATGCTACAATTGTTTAGAAAAGGGTAATTATGCAAATGAATTTCCTAATTACCAAGGGAACTTACCTCAGAAAAGGACAAGGGAGAAAGTCCAAGCATATGCGATCACTACTACTAAGGTTGAAGCTTCAAAAGATACAGTGGATGGTAATTTAATGGTTTCCTCATGTTTATCCAATGATTTATTTGATTATAGATGATCAAATTGTTTCATATCTTAACAGTTTTCTAAGAAAATTAGATATTTTCAATTTGAATTAACAAGTGTGTTGTCAGTCAAAAGACCTAAGGGAAGTATCATCGCAACAAAGTCTTGTGAATCAGTTCCCATTAGGGAATATAAATGTTCTTTGTCTTCTGATCTCATCGTCATAACCATGATCGAATTTGATATAATCCTCGGTATGGATTGGTTTTTGGACCATGATTAAAACGTTTATTGTAAGAAGATGGAGGTTACAATTTTCAATGATGATAAAGAGTACCTTATCTTTAGAGCAGAAATGTCACCACCAGATTCTTATCTAGATCCACCCATAGTTGCTCTAATAAATTCAATTATTAGAGAATATGAGGATGAAATAATTATGGGAGAGTAAAAGAATGTTCGAATAGAGGACGTAACTATTGTGCATAAATATGTTGATTGTTTCCAGAGAATTTACCTGAACATACTTCAGAACTAGAAATTGAGTTTTCCATTGATTTAATTCCTGGTTCAAGGCGCATATCGAAGACCCCTTATAGAATGGCTATTGTGGAATTAGTGGAACTAAAGAAACAACTAGAGGAATTGAGTAATAAGGGATTTATTCACCCTAGTGTTTCTCCATTGGGATCCCCTGTCCTTTTTGTTAAGAAAAAAGACATATCTATAAGGTTGTGAATTGACAAGGGAGATTAATGCTATAACAACAAGGAACAATTATCCCCTATCTATCATTGATGATTTATTTGAATAACTTCATGGAGGTCTAAATTTTTCAAAGATTTACCTTCGACCTGGATATCATCTGTTGTGAGTGAAGAGGAAAGACATTCCAAAAATAGAATTTCGAACCAGGTATGGGCATTATGAGTTTACAGTAATGACTTTTGGTCTCACTAATGCACCCTCATTTTTCATTGATCTAAGGAGCATAGTTTTCAAGGAATATATTGATGAATTTGTAGTGGTATTTATTGATGATGTCAATGTATACTCCAAAATCAATGAAGATCATGAAAATCACTTGCGCACCATTCTGAAAACCCTCATAAGAAATGAGTTATACAAAAAGTTTAGCAAGCGTGAATTCTGACTTCAAGAGATTTCTTTTCTTGGAAATATTGTCTCTAAGGCTGGAATATCTATTGACCCTTCAAGGACCAAGGAAATACAAGAATGGCCAGCATCGACGAGTATAACTAAGGTACATAGTTTTATTGGTTTAGCAGGTTATTATCGGTGTTTTGTCAAGAATTTTGCCCGATTGGCTAACCCGTTATCCATGATCACACATAAATGGGTTAAATATGTTTAGAAAAAAGGTTGTGAAGAATGTTTTGAAGAACTTAAGATAATATTAGTCAATGCTCCTATCTTGACTCTACCATCAGGGAACGATGTGTTTGTTATTTATAGTGACACTTCAAAGAAAGGACTTGGTTGTGTCCTTATGCAGAATGATAGAGTTATTTCCTATGCATCACAATTGCTAAACACATCATGAGAAAAACTATCCTACTCATGATATTGAGTTAGAAGCTATAATATTTTCTCTGAAAATATGGAGACACTATATCTATGGTGAAAAATGTGGGATTTATACTGATCACAAGAGTTTGAACTATATTTTCTCACAAAAATAAATCAACATGAAGAAAGGGAGATGGCTTGAACTACTCAAGGATTATGATTGCACAACATACTACCTCCTAGGGAAGGAAAATAAGGTGGTAGATGCTTTGGGAAAAAAGGATCATTTGGTTTTGAATAAGATGTGAGTTAAAAGAGATCCTATTTTCATGGATCTAGTGAAAATGGATGTAGGAAAAATCATGGAGGGTGAAACATCGATACTTTTTAAAATGGTTGGCAAACCATCTTTACTAGAAAGGATAAAAAGTTCTCAGGCTGATGATGAGGAGTTTCAAAAGAAGATTAAAGCTATGAATGATGCGATATTGTGTGACTTCATATATGAAGATGTGATTTTGAAATTTGGGAACATAATTTGTGTTCCAGATATACCGAATCTAAAAAGAGAATTGTTAAATGATGCTCATAGCTCAATTTATCTATACACCATGGTAGCACCAAGATGTATAGAGATTTTAAGGAACATTTTTGGTGGGACAATACGAAGAGGGAGATTTCTGATTTTGTGTCAATATTTATGGCTTTTCAACAAGTGAAATCTAGAAGGAAACATCTAGGAGAAGTCATGCAACCTCTTCCCATACCTGAGTGAAAATTGGGTAATATTACGATGGACTTTAACATGGGGCTACCAAATACACCTAGAAGGAATGAAGCAATATGGGTCATTGTTGATAGTCTTACCAAGTTAGCACATTTTCTTACTATAAGATAATATTTACAACATGAAAATCTATTAAGACTATATATTAATGAAGCTTTAAGACTTCATGGAGTACCCTTATTGATTGTTTCTGATTGTGATCCCGATTTTACATCAAGATTATAGAAAAGTCTTTAGAAATCCCTGGATAATGAACTTCATTTGAGCACTTCCTACAACCCTCAAACTGACGGATAATCAAAATAGACTATACAAACCTTAGAAGATATGTTAAGATCTTGATCAATTGAATTTCAAGGTTTGTGGGATCAATATTTACCTATGGTAGAATTTTACTATAACAATAGCTTCCATTCAAGTATTCAGATGGCACCATATGAAGTGTTATATGGAAAGAGATGTCACACACTAACTTTTTGGGATGATTTTGGTGAAAAAAAACTTATAGGCCCAGAAATTTTTGAGGAAAAAATGGAAAATGTGAAGTTTATCCAAACCCACATAAAAGCATCCAAAATTAGGAAAAAGAGCTATGCAGATAACTGAGGGAAGGATTTGAAATTTCAAGTAGGAGATTGAACTAGAACCTAACCTATCTTATTGTGAAGCGCCTGTCAAAATTCTTGATACAAGAGAACAATTACTGAGAAACCGGATGACTCGTCTCGTAAAATTTCTATGGAGAAACCATAAGATGGAAGAGGCAACGTGGGAACTAGAGAAACTTATGATGAAGACCATACGAATCTTTTTATACAGTAGTATTATATAAATTTAGATTATGAAATTATTTGAACTAGGGAAGAATGTAACACCCCAATCTTCCATGGTACATTTCCCTTTGAATAATGCAATAGCTTGCATTGTACGCAACTTCGAGATTCTAACACACCGTGACCAATCAAACTAGAAGTTATGAATAATAATACCCCATTTTTATAATTTTATAAATTTTATCTATCAAAATGGACTTCATTTTTGGATTTAAAATATCGAAATTATCTTAGGGTGTATTTTTTGTATTTTTCTGAAAACTTTAAATTTTTGATGAATAGTGAAAAAACACTACGTTATTGGTTAAAACCGAATTTTTATTTAAAATGTTGTTCAGTAAGATGAAAATAATTTTTGGTGAATAATATCTTTTTACTTTTATTTACCACGGTTAAAAGTAAATCGGGTAATTAAGGGTAAAAATGATATCATAATTACCCTAACACATGTCCTAATTCAATTTTATAAGTGTAATTCAACCAAAAAAAACCTTAGTAATAAAATATGATCCCCTTTGGTTCACTTGGATTAGATTAGGACATTTATTATTATTTTATCTAAAGAAGAGTTAAAAGAGTTAAAATCAATGTTTAATAACTAAACCATTTTTAATATCGGGTTATACATAAGATAAATTCGACTATAAATATTAATTATAAAGATAAAATTATTTCATACATAATGGTATTTTATTTATAATTTTTAGACATTAAATAATTAAATTTATTTATGACACAATGATGATGTCGTAATTACCTTATTAATGAAAAAATAAAATAATTGATATTATAAATATCAAAATAAATATAATTTGAGACTTTAATTCCATTATTTATATAGGTTAATATGACATGTTAGTGTTGATTAAATGATTTTTTTGAAGTAATAATTCTGTTATAAATTTAAAAAAAATAAAATACCAAACAGTGTCAAAATTGACATAAAAGAGTTTAAAAATATATATTATATTATTAATTGGTATTCTATTCCTAAAATTATAAGCTTCGGCCAAAGGGCTTAAATAATATTATATATGTCATTAATGAACCACTTTTGGTTCTCTTGGAAGTTTATAGTAAGGTCATTAATAATATAATATAAAAATACAAAGAGACGTGGTGAATGTCAAACTATTTAACTAAGAGTTAAATATAAAAGATAAGGTTAATATGATGACCTAAACATGTCTAAAACCTATTAGTTTAGAGGTTTTCGACCCATACCCACCATATAATTTAGATAATTTATTTTTTGTGCCATTAAAACCGAAAATTATTTTATTATAAAATAATATTTCAAGCTTTTCCTAAAGTGACACTCACCTCTTTTATAAAAGGGCACCTCCACTTCTCTCAATTTAACCCCTTAAAATCCATTTGTCTTGGAAAAACCCTACCCAAATATCCTCTAAAATGTTCTCCCTTCATCCCAGAGCCCTTCATTTAGTCATAAATCCAACCTAAGGAGCCCTTTAGATCCAATCAAACGGAATAACCCAAAAGAAGAGGTTAATATTTCATCATCTCTTTCAAGTTCTTTTCTTCTTCAACTTCCTCTTTCTTTGTTGTTATTATTCTAAAATAATAACTATAGTATCTTATATATAATTTGATTTTATTATAAAAATGGTACAACCATATTCATTATTCTATCCATCCTATAAATGACAAAGTCACCATATGTGCATACGTACAGATTACCGTCTCCACATCATGGTGTAGTTTGTTATTCAAACACTTCATCATTTTAATGGGTATAATAATGAGTATAAACGATTTAAATAATAAATATAACATGATAATTATTCTGTATATATGATATAACATCCAATTATATACGATTTTAATATCAAAAGAATGATATTGTCGCTCGTGCTTACGTCCGAATTACCGTCTCCACGATCGCAATGAGATTTATTCCCCATCGTAATCATTCAGAAATAATTTTTATTTTATAATTGAAAATAATGTTTATGAAGATAATATCATTCTGTATTTGAATCAAATACATCCTATCTATAATAAACATGGCTTACATAACCAAGCATATAAAGGAAAATGAATTAGTTAACACCCGAAACAATGATACTACTGAAATATCATTAACAAAGAAATATTAGAAGATCATATAGGATATCATATTAATGTATTTGGTTCTTTTATAATTTAATGAAAATTATTTCACCATTATACAGGAGGTTAACCTACCCTTGACCAAGGAAAAGTACAAGGTAAGGGTTAATTTTACAATCTCTTTATTATCCGAGGTTGTTTTTACGTAAGTATCTACTGAGACCTCTTTATTATCCACATCCATGTTTCTTAGAAATTTATTCCAAAACATTTTTACTATTTACCAGACTATAGGTTAAATATATTAATACCCTTGTTTTACTTTTTATAAAATGGGTTTAAATTAATCTTTCCGTCATTTTCCATACAAGGTACCTTATGACCTTTTCGAAAAAATTAAGGTAAGAATGTTTTTTAACTTATACGGCAGGTGCAGATATTTTCCACCACTAAAACATCGTCACAGTTTCCCTTACAATATTATAATAATATTTTCAAAATAAATGTTTTCTTTTATAATTATATAACTTTTAAATTATTTCAAAATATAAAGATATATTTATCTAAAAAAGTTTTGATTTCATCTATGTCAACATTATTTGATGGATTGTGGTCTTATTTGAAGTTGATTTATTATGATACAAAAATTCCATATTGTACTGAAGGTTTTGTGATATGTTTGACTGTGGATGTGTTATTTTTATACCATTCATGGTTTATGGATAAAGTATTGACATTTTCTATGCTAGTTTTAATACAAATGTTTATGTTATGTTTAAAAATTTTCATATGAGGAATGTATTGGACTTAGTAAGTGATGGGTGGAGCACACTATAGCTCTTCGATGCATAGGTATGTCTCAAGAGACAAACTAGTGTCTTGGCACAAGGCCTTGAAATAATCTTATTTGTAGTCTTGGCACAAGGCCTTAACTATGTGGTTATTAAGTCTGGCATTATGCATTACATCATTATGAAAGTGGCTATAGATATTACATGTGATTATTCGAATAGTAGAATATCCATGTGAATAAGTAAATGAAATTATTTGATTTTATCTTTTCCCTATTATTCTTTAGTTCTAGTTTAAAAGGATTTTGTTTTAGTCTTACATTGCCTTAATTGTTTATGCTTATTTATGAATGTTTCTGCTGTATTGTTATCCTTACTCAGCATCTGAGCTCACCCCTTTCTATGTTTTATTTTTCCTAGGATGTGAAGAAGTATATTATGACTGACTTGTAGGGATAGTATAAGGGATATGAGTGTGACCTATAGATACTATGTTTTTTTAGTTTTTCATTTTATAATGTAATGTAAAACTTATGAATATATATAGTATTTCCAAGGCTACTAAACTAACTAGTCTTTCGAGACTTGATCTTTTGTGATCATGCCAATGTTATGTAATAATGCACCAACTCTAGGTAACTAGGGTCATAACATAACAAAAAAAGTCATGGCTAATCATTATAAAATACTCATACATCTAGAACATTCATTCAATTCCATATTTACACTTTTAGCTACAACATTATATTATGGTTTACTTGGAAGATTTGTTTCTCACCAAATTCCATTATGAGCACAAAATTCATTGAAATCATTACTTTCATAGTATCTATCATTTTAATATCTTAAAATTTTATATTTTATACTAAATCATTCTCCACCATGGTTTTTCTCACCTTAAACATGTTAAAAAAATCAAAATTTCTTTCCATAAAGTAAGCCCATACCATCCGTGTTGAGTGGTCAATTAATGCCACATAATATTGTAACCCTCCAAGAGAATGTATTGTTTTATGACCAAAATCAATAGTGTCCACCAATTATAACTTCACCATATTTGGTTTTCTACCTAATTTTGTAATATATACCTTCTGCTTTCAAATTATATAATATTTATATATTCAAACTTCCACCGAATTCAGCTTTAGTAGTATTATTTTTCGTTTCTAGCTCCTTTGTCCACTTCTCACTTATGTTTCCTCGCCTTAAGTTCTATAGTTTTTAATCCCTAATATAATTTATTGATGTAATGATTTCCATGAAATTTATTATCATATTTTATAGGGTATCGTTATGATCGCCAAATAGCTATTCTCGTTACTCCCTTGGTAAAATTCTTTGCACCACCCATGAATGTGGTGTTTAAACCTACATCATCATGATTTTTGATAGAAATAATATTTCTTCTATGATAATGTATATACCTTATATTCTCTAGAACCATTAAATTCTGACTATTTGTTTTATTCTATGCATCTCCCTTATCCACAATCTATAAGGGTTCCTCATTAGTAATATGGACCTTGCCAACATTTATAAAAATATAATTGTTTATAAAACCCTTAATTAATGTGGAATGGAAATTTACATTTGAGTCTAAAATCCAAGATTCCACAGGACTTTCCATGCTCAATAATGACACATCATCAGTTCCTTAATATCCCATGTCTGTTGTGCTGGTTTTAGGTGCCTTTTATTTTACTCTACACTTGTTCTTGAAATGTCCTCTATTCCTTAAAATTTCGGACATTGGACCATGAATCTTTCCCTTATCTCAAATATTTCCCTTATATTTTGATCATCCTATTCAATTATATCGCTGCACATATTTTTCTCTTCCTTCCTAGTTCAGATAAGAACTAGAGAATCTTCCCAGTTATCTTATTCAAATCATCTCATTGAGGATCATTTCTAACACATTCTTCAGAACTAGCTCTGTATTTCCTAAATGACTACTCAAAACTATTATAGTTAGTTCCTAACTATCAGGTAATGAAGATGGTAAAACTAGTACATATATCTCATCATAAAGTGTAATTCCCACTGATGAAAACTGTCTTGTGATGGTTTTGAATTTTTTGATGTGATGAGAAAAAATATTCCATTTAATCTTTTTTAGATTGAACAGTCATTACATATGGTACACTTTGTTTAACATAGAAGGATTATTTTTCATATTCAAGGGATATTTCATCAACCTAGCCATAGTATTCTCCTCTATGATGTTGAATGGCACATTTTTTTCCAACGTAAGGCACATAAATCCCAAAAACTTTTATCCAGTATATCCCACTCCATATTCTACATCCCCATTAGGTTCTTACTCAAAAGTGATAAGTTATTTTTTTTGATAGTGATTATCCTTTATTTTTATCCTCTATAAACTTAAATAAGTTTTCTCAAATTGATAAATTCTAACCCTACGTACTTCAATAAACATTATTCACTTTGAAAAATTTGAACTTGGTCTTCTAAAATCAACCTTTGATATTAGTTGTCACAAAATCAATGGAATTCATAGTTAAAGAATGCATTACAGATAAGGAAAATAAAGAAAAAATAATAATATGAAGATAAAATAATGATTTATGTTGTTTGGGAATAATAAACTTGTCCACAAAGAGGCATAATCACTTCACTAATTTGGGTGTCCAATTATAAGTAGATTTTCAAAAAACAGAAAACCCTAGATCAAAAGAGATCTAAAATAAGACTACCCAACTTTGCTACCAACCACACCATAAGTCCACTGTACTATAGTGACTTATGGATATAATTTCATGGATAAAAATGAAATTTTGGCTTCTAAAATCATGTAATCCTATAGTGGAATCATAAAGTTCAAACCACTACAGTTTTCTATCACATACTACTATGGTACGACCACACTACTACAGTGACCTATCAATGTCACCAGTCAGCTCCTCTTTAGTATTTTTAGAGTTTTTATAATTACCAAAATTTTGGCTAGGTACTTCAACCCCTAGACCACTGGACATGGGAATTTTTCCCCCTTTAACCCCTAGTGACCTCACCATAGAAGTCGAACTGCAAGAGTTTCAGTCTAGTGTGCAGTATGGGCCACTAGAAGTCAGCCCAAATTCTTCCATATGATTGGGATAGACCATTCCAAATTAGATTACTAAAGTTTTTAAAATGGATATAACAAGATAAATATTGAAGAGTTATGGCTGAAAATGAATTATCAACCTTTCCCTCTTACTTAAAAAATATTTTTATTTCACCAAAATTATTTGGATTATTTTATCAAAGTGGATAACGCTATATACATCACGTTATACCTATTTATGGAATCCAAAAGTTTGTTTTTTATCAAAATCAGTATTTTTTTTAAGTTTATTAAGGGAAGAGATTAAAGATCACTTTCCAAAAATTTATTTTCATAGAGGGATGTAACTATCTCAAAACAATTTCATTATCCAGTAGTGTGGTGTTAAGAACTTTATATTTTATAAAGTCTATTATTTACAGAGTTGATGAGAATTTTTATGTTTTTGGAGTTAATAATAAATCCAATGGCGAAGATTAAGGAAGATGTGGAATTATTTATGGTTTATTTTATTTATTTTTAATATTATATAAGAACTATTAAAAGTTGTTTATAATATTTTTGAGCTGTTTTGATAAGTTTTGAGATGAGTAGTAGTTGTTATGAGTTTATTTGAACAAGTCTAGAGTTCATACATAATGTCTTGTAAAATGGAATGACAAGAATAAAATGTATTATTATATAAATATGGATAATTATTGGTGAATTTACATTCTAATATGTAATATTTTTTCAAGATAAATCATATCTTTAAGGAAGTACATAGGAGTAATCTTCTCAAGCATAAGAATAAGTTTGTGTTATCAAAGGATATATAATATCTCAAAGATTATGCATAATAGTAACTTAAAGAAAAAATAATAATGATTTGGTGATACATAATATTTTGTCAAAAGATCCTCTACATAGATTAGAATAAATTATTGATTATAGAGAACACACAAGAAGAAATTTGGATCATATTAGATTAACTTTGTGGATATGTAAAAGCAACCCAAACTTTTTCCTTGATATATAAAATCTTTTGTAATTTCATATATGATTAAATAAGTTTTCTCAAGGAATATGTTATTTTAAATAGAATAGTTCTACATTGTTCTTAATTAAATAAATACCACAATTTTTATTATTAATTCACGAGTAATGCTAAAGATTATGGTACTGGGATTGGAACAAAATTATTTTCTGAGATGAATCTGCACACTAATTATGTTGCTTAATATTATCTTGTTGAAATAGATGGAAGCTATGTTTTTTGGGGAATTTTTTATAAAGGATTAAATTAAGATCTTTGGGAGAAATAAATGAGAAGATCATAAGAATATTCTTTATTTGTTACATCCCACAGTTGTTTTCATTCACTACTATCTACATGTTTCATTTTATTTCTATTTATTTTGAATCCACTTTTATTTTAGGTTGTTTTTAATATTTTAAGATTGTTTTGAGTTGTGCCTCAAGGATTTAGTTATTAGTGTACCTAAATCTATTGCTAATGAATTTATATTTGCTACACTACCTCACTAGTGTGATCCAAAACACATCTGGTGGGCTTGGTAGTGGATACCACCTTCCCATATGGTGATTGATAATACATTTGGCCTATATTATCCAACCAGTGGGCCTGGTAGTGGATGTTACATTATTTTATACCCATTGGATAACTAGTTGTGTTTATAAGCTTGGAAAACTAAGGACATTGTAATATTTTTTCATAGGAAACCCCATTTTTATTTCCTAATCATTCTCCATCAAACTAAAATTTATATATACGAATTTGGGGGATCTTTTAAGATATATTTGGCTCTTCCAACTTGATTCCTTGGTATATAATATTTCATATTGAATCTATAACATCCCAGGTAAATAAAGAATATGAAATTCTTATATTTATTAATATTTTTAAATTAATTATTAATTTTAGTTTAAAGGGGATTCTATGTTTGATGGCATACCCGATACACAACAATAGATTTCTTGGAAATCTTACGTTGCAAACAAAGTTGGGTAATACTGAAAAATAATAATATAATGTTATTATTTTATATGGTAGTTAACGCCTAGCCGTTGTATTGGTGGGAATGATCAGAGATAACTACAATATTATTATACATATTTGTTAAATGTTTTTACATTTATCCAATAAATGTTAGAGGCTTAAAATGTTAATAAATCTTATTTTAATCATACATTACTTTAAAAGGTTGATTTACCACCTTATCATGGAAACCCCTATTTAAATAATGTTTGGTCACTTTTATATGTTCTATTTGAAAAAATAAAATTATTCTTTAGAATTGGGAAATCAAAATTCACTTTGGGTAAAATTTTGGTATTTTTCTGATAAAATTTATTTTTTGTTGTGTAGTGAAAAATACTGTATTTTAATTCCAAGATTATTTTTAATATAATTTATTTATATGGATATATTATCTTTATAATTGTTTTTAAAGTGTAACTAGATTATATTTTTACCATTTAATCTTATGATGGTCATTGGAATTAATTTCACTTTGAAATTGGACATAAACAAGTGTCAATATTTTGATAGATGTTGTTTCTTAAAAACACGCTAATTGTTTTGACAATGAGAATTAATTTGAAATTAATTGATGCAACATATTTGTTTTGAATTTTGTAAAACAGAAATTATTTTTAAATTAATAATATCAAATATAACTTAGGCCAAATTTTTGGTATTTTTTTCTGAAGTACTTCATTTTTTGATGAATAGTGAAACCACTAAGTAGTAGTTAAAAAATTGAATTTTTCATTTAAATGAAATTTTACCACTTTCATGAATTGAATTTCAAAAATAAGATATACATGGTTGTTATTAGTAAGTAAAATTTGGTTCAATAAGATGAAAATAATTTATTATGTGAATAGTAACTTTTGACTTTTAATTACCGCGGTTAAATGTAAATGGCGTAATTCAAGGTAAAAAGAATATTATAATAAATCAAAATTATCTTAACTCTTATCCTATTATTATTGGATGAGTCATGGACTACCATTGAAATCATTGGGTCGATTTTGGGACCCCATGGAGCCATTTGGGAGTGATAATGACACTTTATATTAATTAATTTAAAGTAAAGATGAAAATGACATAAAAAAATATCTTTTAGTAAATTAGATTTTACATTGGGTTATATAAGTTATTTTTTAGACTATAAATATTCATTTGAAAGATAAATAGATTTACTACATCATGGTATTTTTTTTATAATTTTTAGACGTCATATAAATTAAATTATTTATGACACAATAATGATGCAGTGTTTAACTCATTAATAAATCATTTAAGTAAATAATATTATAAATATTAAAATAACATCCAAAACCTATCCAATTTTTATTTGATAAATTTATTTCTACCATTAGTAATCTTATATTCGACCTTAATGAGTTTTGGACCTTTATAAACTGAAAATAATTATATAATAAAATAATATTTTCACACTTTCCTAAAGAACACCTCCCCTTATAAAAATCCCCACATCTAAACCATTACTCACACATCTCAAGCCCCTTGTCTCATCCAAAACCTAACCAAATAATCTATCAAGATCCATATATTCCATATAGAAGCCTTACCTTAGGAATAATGCACTTCAAGAAGTCCTTTTGGTTTAAACCAAAGAAAGTTACATGAATTAAAGACAACAGTTTCTCTTAAATTATTTTGTTTTATTTTGTTTTATTTTACTTATCAAACCCCCTAAACTATTTTTATTCCTTTATTTTATAACAAAAACAGTAACATAAATATAATAGGTTTTTTTATGAGAGGTATTCTAACTAAACTTACACACACCTCCGTCTAATGGGTAAAGAATATACTGTTTTTGTGGATGGAGAACTACTGTCTCACAAAACGATGATTGTTTAAATATCTCCAACTGCCTCTGATGGTGTAAATTATTATGTAAATGAATTTATATATGATATATATTATATTTATATTGCTTCTATGCTTCTATATTTTTCATTTATATAATACCTTTATGGTTTCTATAGTGGGTAAATACGATAATCTCATTTGAGGAAGTGCAGACTACCACCCGCTCAAAGTGATATGACTCATTCATGAATTATGTGGAATGTATAAAGGGTAGAGTTAATGAAATTATATATGATATTATAATGTAATTATAATATACTTATGTATCATTACATTTCCATTCCCTTACAATATAAAATAGAAATGGAAGTAGCGTTCATGTGTAAGCACGACTTACCGTCTCCCTGAACTGTGCATTTCATTTCTTATCTCCAAATGTTATGTAATATTATAAATACATATATATACTGAATATATATGATAAATATTATATCTAAATCATGAATATCATTATGTATATAATTAACTTTTTACCACATGAACAACTTGTAACTATAATAAGTCTATTTTTTACTCAAATACCAAATATCGACAAAATGACCACTATTAACTTATATGATTACATAATGTTTATAACATGGTAATAAGTGATATAAAAGGAATAATAAACTTGAATAATATTCTTAATCAAGTTTAAATTAACTTAAGTTTATTATTCATGAAGAACAAGGAACCAACAAGTCAAGTCGGAGATGAGGTAAGGGGTTTCTTATCTCATTTTTAATTCTGTGATATTTCCATTGTCCGCCACTTATTTATTGCATGTGGTGTATTTTGTACTGAAATTTGATATATATTAATATTATTATCTGTATATTAATGGTATTATGTGATTAATTTTGTGGTTATTATATTTTGGTCATATGGCTGGATTGATTACAACATGATAAGTGTTTTCTTATCTCACTTTTATTCCCGTGAGATTCATGCTATATTTATCACTATTTTCTCTGTGTGGTGTATGAACTGCCCATTATTAGTACTATTTGTGTAATATAATTTCATTTATGTGTATTTACATCTTCAATTAATGATCCTTCTTTCATATGGGGAATTTTTCATAAGTTACAAAATCATTAAGGGAACCTTTCACCCTCCTCTTTTTTAAAGACTTGCTTTTGTTATGTCTTTTAATTTACATCTTCTAATGTTGGTATATGTTCTTATATATCCTTAATGATGTAAATATTATTTTAAAGCGATGAGATACCCTTTTCTCTCTCATCAAATTATTTTTCTGAATTTTAAAATGACGCCCTTAGATTGTCAAATTTCTGTAAGGGAGCTTCTTAACCCAATTTCCATTATTTGGGTTAAACTTATACTTCTTGATTATGTTGTGTTATAAATAATTGTTAATGAACTATGATTTTTTTACACATAATATCCATTTATATTGGGTGTATTATTATTTTTCACACATTATTATGTAATTTATTTATCCTTAATCTAAGGATGCCGTTTTTGTAAGGGATTTCATCTCAATTTACATTCCATTGAGACATCATAGTTGTTATGCACCAATTCACTATTATATGGGGTATATACAGTCCTTTGAAATATTATATAATGAATCCATTTATTCTCATGATTTTATAAAGTTCTGATTAAATGTTATTCCTCAATTATTTGTATTCATGCATCTCTCATTTTTTTAAAAACACTTAAACTAAAATATCATTTCGTATGTTTTAAAGATTTATTCTTCTAAATATTTCTTCTTAATTTACATGTTTTCAAAATGGGTTTTAAGATTTATTTATATTTAAATTAATGTTTTCAAATGATAATTCATTTAAAAGTTTTAAAATGGTATGGGACACTTTGATTCAAAAATCACTTTATTAAATGTTTTAATTGGTTTTGAAAATGGTTTGATTAAAAATTGATTATGTCAATATCTTGAAATGGTATATTGTAATTGCAATGCGAAAATGTTATTAGTGAATTATTTATATTTTCAATATTTTATGTTTTAGGATTTTATAATGGTACTTGGACATTTGACGGGTGGTTACGTGATAAACCAAACGACGGGTGGTGCCGTGATAAACCAGGACCAGTGGTTATGTTAAAATGTACAATGAATTGGGTATGGAAGTTGTCCGTATAACTATTCCATTTAGTGATATCTGTGTAAGTCTACCATTTGGTTATTCCATTTAAGTATGTTTATGTCCCATGTTACCTTTATATTTTATGTGTTCTTTATATGGGTTTTATGTTAATATTTTTGTTATAAAAGGGTAAGCAATGATCTTTTATTCAGTTAAGAGTATTTAATAATTCATAAAGGTGAAAAGTATTACTTATGATAAAGTATTAATGGATTACGTGTTGTTTTGAAAAACTAACTATTTTCTTTCTTTGTGTATCCCTTACCGATCTTTTTGATCATCCCAAGTTTTGGAAGTTTTTTTCATAGGACATGAAGTGGAATAGGGAAAAGGATGTGATCAAAGAAAAGTCATGATGTCTAAAACATGGAACTAAACATGTTTCTTTTTAAGAGTTTTTATTTTATGAAAAATGGATACCAGGTAGTCATATCTACTTGTAATATTCAAGTTGTTATGTAATATTTATGGCCTAATTCTCTAAAACTAAAAACATGAAAAGATCCTCAATGTGAATTCTTGACATAATTCAAGATTATGTAATGTTTATGGCTGGGTCCTTATAGAATCCATGACCCTCTTTAAATGTTTCTAATTCTTTTGGGTCATGTATCCTTTTACATCTTGTATTAATATTATTTATTACTATGGATTTGACATGGAAACTATAAGAATTCACTAGATCTGGCCTTTTAGTGGGGAATTGTTGTTCTAGGCTTCTTCCTCTTACTTCTTCGAGAAATCTCCCACTAACTTGTCAATTCATTCTTGTAGCTCAATTATAAGTTTTTCTAGGTAGGTGGTTTCATGAATTGGATTTATTCCCCAAACCTTTATTGATTACTATTTGAAATTAGTTTTTTAAATTGGTTAAATTCATGCACCTAATTTTGATAAAATATGGTTGTTTTGGCTATGAAAGTTTATTTATTCCTTTGGTGTTTCTTACAAAATTGGTTTTACGTCATGTTTTATATAGTTTCAAAGGTCATGCTATCACCTACATATGAAATTCCCTTGAATTATTCTAAATTGTTATGCTCAATAATTATCATCAATGAGGCAAGGAGACATCCTTGGTGTTCAAATTTTACGACTTTGTCCAGTTTTTTTGGGTAATGTGTGCGTCAGGTGGCTTAAGGTGTGGAAGGGATCCACTACTAGGAGTGAATTCTTACCCCTTAGGCTAGTTTTTCTAGGTAAATGTGCACACTAGGTGTCCTATTGATCCTAGAGATTTTTTAAGGTTCCTTTTTAACATGGACCTATTGTTACCCTATGGGATAGTTTTTACTTAATGATTATATTTTAAATATATTTTTGAAATGTTATGGAAATGCTTATAAAACTGTATTATCGGTATGTTTTACAAATAATCAAGAGGGTAATTTTTCATGTATTATATTGAACTATTTAAAATTGCATCTCATGAATAATTCTGATTTACTTGAGCATAATTAGTTTATATTATAAATCCTTCTTATGAAATAATTTTTGGGATCCACCAAGGTTTATTTTTCTTAGACCCTGTATAAAACCTTGGGTTTATGCATGTCTTGTTTTCTCTAACACTAGTAAAGGAAAATCACTATTGGGTGGTAGAGGGGTTTTTTGTTAGAAGTGTGTGATATTCTAGAAGTGAAAATTTATCATGTGGAGATTGGTTTTTTCTGTTCTTGTGTACATGGTCTGGTTTGTGGGATTTGGAACCTATATTTTCATTACTTTTATATCTTTTCCACTGTAAAATTATTTTGGAATACTGCTATTTACTTTGTTCATGTTAACCAATTTTAAGTTATTTTATTAAAAAACAATTCCGAAAGGTAGTTATAATTTCTCTAGTTCATTTAGCCAGCCAGTGGGGATCGTGGATGCCATTTATTCCATATTGGGACTTGCTTAGGTTCGGAATAGTCGAGTGATATAAGTTTTCTCATGAAAAATTCCTACCATAGGAGGGTTCACCTATTTTAATTATCAGTTTTCATCTTTGGATATAATGGTAGATAGGAGATAGTAATTTTAGGACTTAAGGGGTATATTGTAAGTGAGTTCCTATCCATATATCATCATTATGAGCCTTAGGTTACCATAGATGGTCTGTAAAAATGACTTTTTTGTTCATATTGTTTTGATACCATTATTATTTTTCTATTTCTATTTATAATTCTAGTTTAATTCTGTTATTTTAAGTAAGAATTGATTCTTGGATCTAATGTTATTATGTCTCTTTGTCTGATGATGTGTAGTATAATACCGCATATAAGTCTTCTAGTAAATCCTCGGGATGGTGCTTCCGATGAAACTCAATAGGGTAAACCATCAATTTATCATAGTTTCATTGAATTAGTGAATTTTAAAGTCAATTATATGGACTAGGGTATGGTTCCTATAACTATTTAGGCTAGATAGGAAGAACCTTGAAGTGGAAATGATAAAAATTAAGCCCAAGAGTTTCTTCTCTAAGAAGGACCATCTTCCCAAGGGGAAAACAATCCTTAAGAGGTGGGATATTTGTTAGGAATTATTGAAAGACTCTTTGAATTCATAGAGAAACATGATTCCTTCATGGTGAGGTGTGATATATTGAATCCAGAAGGTTATAGTAGAAGGTTGTGGGACTTGGTTGTTTTGGAAGAAGTCTAATGTCTTAGAGTGAAAATAATATAGGGTCATCTTCACTGAGAAAATATACCAATAGTTTATGACCTTATATAAATCCATGGATTTCCCCACAACTTTTAGAAGAATTACATAGTGATATAATACATAAATTTCATCATTGAGATCCCTCTATTTTCACTTAAGGATGTGTCTAATGAGAAGATGTCGACACAAAGGTTTCAAATAGATGTGAAACTTGATATTTGGTCTCAAGTATTTATGTAAATGTTCTATATCTATGAATAGGTGGTGGATGGGATGTTGATGGTGTATATTGACCTTTATGGTAATTCAAGGTTAATTGGACTTCCTTTTACCTTTATAAGTAGCTTTAGTGTCTCCTATAAGGGGAAGATAAAGTTGAGATATTTTTATAGAGGAAATAGTAGAAGTGCTTCTCAAACTCCTTTTTCTACACCAACATTATCAGTTAGTGACTTGATTGGTTACCAGTGTTTCCAAACAGAGTAAACAATGTGTGTTTACCTCATGCCTCAAAATATCCATAACCCCTGTGAATGCCATGGTATCTTGAAAATTTTTTGTTAGGATTTTTTTTCTCCTCACTTTAGATCAGGATTTTTAGAACCTTGATAATATTAGGTGAAGTTAGATGATTCCTGAACTACTAAAATCTATCTATTAGACCACTAAATAAAGTATCTATATGTAATGGAGTAGTTTCCAATTAAATTTTATGAGATTATTATAGCCCTGACGTGTACCATTTTTGTTTCTTTAAACTTAGGCACTTCTTTGTTTGATATAGGTGACTCTCAATCCTCCATGTCGATATATATCTAGGATATTTTATAACTTCCAATGAAACTCATTTCATTAAATTTAGAATAGATATCCCCTCTAGGATTGAATAAGGATCATGGGTTCTGATTCCTGTTGTGATCTTCATTTTTGTGTGAATTTGAGATGGTTTGGGATTTTCTAGTTTTCATTTTGGAAATATTCAATGTTATCACCTAGATAGATATGTTTTTTCCCACAAAGATTGAATCTATTTTTATCATTATAAGGTTTATTTTATTGATCTTGAGGGGAACTCTTATGTGTTTCAAGGGGAATGGGACCCAAGGTCTAGTCAGGAAGGATCTCCTCTTATTGATCTTGGTAAGTTTTTGTCTTCATCTATGGCTGAACTGAGATTAGAATATTTAGTTGGTGAGATTTATTCTATAACCAATATTTTTCCTAAATTTTTTCAATATGAAATTTCTAGTTTATCTCCTGATAGGTTGTTGAGGTTCTTAATTGAAATAGTTCTAGGAACTCAGTTGATATTGATTCCATGTTCCTATATGGATCCTACTAAGTTGAAAGTGATGAAAATTTAGTTGGACGATTTTACCGCCAAGGGATTTATAATCCTAAGTGTACGCCTTAGGTTGCTTCTGATCTCTTTTCTGAACACCACTTATTCAAAAACTATTTTTAACGTTGCCTTTTTTAACGTCAGTTTTTTTGAACCGATGCAAAAATATCTTAAAATTGATTTTTCATATCGATTATCATATAACCAACGTAAAAATACATTTTATATTATTTTTCAAATCAGTTATATAAGAAACAACATGAAAAATCCATTTTATCTGATTTTTCACATCAGTTATTATATAAATGACGTGAAAAATCAATGAATATCACTTTTCCATGTCGGCTATTAAATAAATGACTTGATAAATCCATTTCAGTTAGATGATATTAAAATTTTCCCTCATTTTTTACATTGGTTATTATAAAACTGACATGAAAAATTAATCTTCATCAATTTTTCACATCGGTTATTAAATAACCGACATGAAAAATCAGTTTTCATGACTTTTTCACATCAATTATTTAATAACCGATGTTAAAAGGTATTTTTCATGTCAGTTATTTAATAACCAATTTGATAAAAGATTACAAACATGTAGTTAATTTCCCAATATTTAATTTTATAGTTCACGAAGCTCAAATGGAGTTACGTTTTAAAAGTTACGGCCTTTATCAATTGATCATCTCTAAATGAAGTCTTAGGGAAATCCAATTTATAAATGACATAGATTTTAATTTGAAACTCTTTTTGAGCTAAGTGAGCTGTCAAATTAAAGCTTGGGAATTGAAATACATGTTTGTAAATTTTTTTCTTGTCATTTATTAAATAATCCAGGTGAAAAAGTCCTGAAAATCAATTTTTCACGTTCGTTATTTAATAACCGATGTGAAAAAGTGGTAAAGATTTATTTTTCTCATTGGTTTTATAAGAACCGATGTGAAAAATAAGTGAAAATTTTAATATGTTTTCATGATGATTATCACAAAACCGACGTGATAGATAATTTTAATATCCCGTGATCGTGAAATTTTGATTTTTTTACATCACGACATCGAAATTTCAAATTGCCACCTAAAATTTTCAATACCACATTTTCTCTTATCATCACAATTATATGCTTCCATTATACACATATCATAATTTAGCGATCATTTATTTCAACCATTATCATTCTCCCAACTCGACTTGTTTGATCTTCAACATGAATCAATTATTTCTTCTTTCCATCATCTCGTCATGGTATATTTAATAATTTATCCATGATTTATGGCTTTTATGATTTTTTTCTTCATTAATATAACATTTAACTATCATTTCATTCAACTATCATCATTCCACCAACTCAAATTGTTTGATTTTCCTCACGAATTCACTATTTCTTATTTTTGTGATCTCATTAAGGTATTTGTAATTATTTTTCCATGATTTATATTCTCTATGAGTATTTTTCTTAATTGATATTCCATTTAATGATTATTATTTTATTATAATGATGGATAATGACTTATATCATGGTAAAACTAAAAATCCACCTATAGATTAAAAAATTCCTTCTAAGATGAAGCTACGGTTGGCTCATTCAATCTTTCCTCTATTTTTTTCTTCAAACTTCTGATGGTCATAACTTTTGATCTGTAACCCTATTTGAGCTCTACAACCTGTCAAAAAAAATCTTAGAAAATTATCTACAATATGGTAAACATTTTTTACATTGGTTATTTAAAAAAAGACGTTAAAAAAGACTTCTAATGTTGTTTTTTTAATAACATACATACAAAATGAATTTAACTTTGGTTTTTTTCAAAATCTGATGTTAAAAATGGAGTTTAATACCATTTTCAGAAGGTCTTTCATGTTGGTTTAAAAAAAGACTTTAAAAACCATAAAAACCCATTCATAAAATTTATTATTAAATAACTGACATAAAAAATCATATTTTTAACGTCGCTCAAAATAACATTTCCTAAAAAACTGACATTAAAAAGAGAAAAAACTGACGTAAAAAAATGTTTTTGTACTAGTTCACTCTGGTTATTACTTTATTATTATCTACTTATTCAAGTAATGTTCAAGAATAACTATCCCTTTCCTCTCCTTGATGAATTTTTTAATTGGTATAAGGGGAAAAAGTTGTTCACAAAGATTAATCTTCAGTCTGGTTATCACCAGCTTAGAATCAAGGAGTTAGATATTCCAAAGACCACCTTTAGGAGTGGATATGGGAATTTTGAGTACCTAGTGATGCTGTTTGGCCTAAATATTGCTCCTATAGAATTCATGATGATGATATAATATATTTCCCACCTATATTTTGAGACTTCTATCACAGTGTTCATGGATGAAGTTTTTTTGTACTCAAAGACCAAAGAATCTAATATGCATCACTTTAGGTGTGTTTTGGGGATTCAAAGGGATCACCAAATGTAATCCAAATTATAAAAAATCCAATTCTAGATTCAATAAATTATATTCTTAGGAATTGTGATTCTAGAACATAGTATCTTTATTAATATTGAAAATGTGATGATTGTCTTTACATGGGAAGAAGCATAGAATGTATTTGGTATTATTAGTTTTCTAGGATTAATAGTATATTATCGGATGTTTGTAAAGGATTTATGAAATATTTCATCTTCATTGACTACTCTAACCTAGAAATGGGTGAATTTATTATGGGATTCGATGTATAACGAAATATATGAATAACTGAAGTGGAATTTGACCTCATCACTAATTATAATTCTACTATAGGTTGGTTAGGGCTACATGATTTATTTTTGTGCTTCATGTATGGGTTTAGAACGTGTCCTTATATAAGAGGATCATGTTGTGGTGTATGTATCAAATTATCTTTGAGCTCATGAGAGGAATTTTCTCACCCATGATTTAGAATTGAAAACTATTATTTATTACCTTAAATGTTTATGACATTGTCTTTCCAAGGAGAAGTTTACCCTTTACTCTGACCACAGGAATTGTAGGTATATATTTTCTGAAAAATATTTAAATCTCTAAAAGTGAAGATGGGTATAGTACCCATAATAATTAAACATTGATATTTCCTATACTCTATGAAATGGTAATGTGGTTAGGGATTCTCTTATTAGGAAGTTTTCTTATGTATCTATACAGTAAGAGAAGGATGAGTGAAACTTGATAAGTCTCTTTACTCATAATCACTTGATATTTATGTTGGAAGAGCCTAGTAATTATATAGAAAGTGTTAGTTTGAAATCCCTTCTTATTTCGAGGATTTTTTATGAGCATTAGTAAGATAATAAGTTCTAGAATATTAAATATTCTTTATATGGCATCAAGATCATCAATGAATGGTATCCATCCTTAGAAGATATTCTTTTCTCTAGAAACTCATATTTTTTACCTTCAGCTATAAAAAAGGTCATGATGATATATTTTTATTTTTCTTAATTGGTTTCCCAGTTCATTATTATGAAGATGTTTTATGACCTAAAGAGTCATTTATGGTGTCCTGAAATGAACAGATAAATGGTTGACTTTATATCTGGATGCAACACTAACCAATAATATTAAATCTAGGTAATATAATATTTTTGGTTTTATTCACAATTTCCCCATGATATCATGGAATTGAAAGGATATATCCAAGGATTTTATTATTGTCTTATCCCCAATTCCCCAATTTAAGAACTCTATTTAGGAGGTGATATAAAGAGTAACCAAGTCAGCTCATTTCTTACCATTTTATGAGACCACTAAATTGAAAAAACTAGGGTATTTTTTGGTGAAATAGATTATAAGATTTAAAAGGACCAACAACCATGATCTTGGATAAGTATCCTCATGTTACCTCCAGGTTTTGGAGGGGATTCTAGGAGGTTATGGATACTCATGTCAAGTTGATCACAACATATCATCCTTAGATATATGGTTAGACAAAAATGGGTATTTAAATTTTGGAAGATTTTATTCATACCTATTCCATTTGCATTGAAGGTTATTAAGATAACCACTTGAGGATGGTTGAGTTTTCTTATAATAATAGTTACTAATCATCCAACAACACAACCCCTTTCAAAGATATATATATCTGACCCTGCAACTCACCTATCTGTTAGTTTCATATTGATGTAGATTCCTTGATAGGAATAAGATTGTTTTAGGAAATAATGGTAAACGTTCATATGATTCATCAGTGTTTGGACATAGCTTAAATATGGATAAATATTATGTCGATTGTTGGAACCATTATTTAGAGTTTTTAGTTTGTGACTAGGTGTTATTAAAATTCGACCCCTAGTTCTGTCACTAACATCTCAAGAAACAAGGGAAGGTCTCTCTAAAATTTTTGGAACTATTTACATAATTTAATGGTTTAGAAATGTTGAATATTGATTATATTTACCACTTTAGTTAACTATTGTCCACAATATCTTTCAGGTTTAAAAACCCAATAAGTATTAGCCTGATTCGTCTAATGTTATGAATTTGGAAGACCTCACATAGATGTTGATATATCAATGATGAAGTAACTAGTTCCAATAATTGATTCTCAGGTAATGGTTATACATTGGAATTATATAACTTGGGTCTAATTTTGGTGGAATCATGTTTTATATACTATTGATATGTGGGATAAAAAATATTTGGTGAGGGTGAAATGACCTTAACTCTTTATGGGATATCCTTTTATAACAATTCTTTCTAGGGGAAGAAATTTATATGGTGTGGATAATTATAACTTAATGTATTTTTTTGGTATTATCACATACTTGTTTCATTTTATTTGTCTTTTTTATGATCCCTTATTTTTTTAGGTAATTTTTCTTATTTTAAGAGGGGTTAAAGGGATTCCTTGAGGAGTTGGTGTGGTTTGGACCAGAACCTGCAGCTAGTGGTGAATTTAGTTGTACCACTTTCTAGTCAGTGAGAGGTGATGTCTAAAAAACATTCTTATTAGTGGCTAAAACATTTTTTATAGCCGCTGAATAGCTTGAGGGTCTCAATTAGCCTACCTATGGGCATTGAAGTGGCTGCAACATTCTATTTGAGCCACTTGTTAGTTGGAAGGCCTCCACCAGCTCACTAGTGATGCTGGTGGGGTCGGGATATTAAGGGTAGTGTCATATTTTTTCACCAAAAACCTCAGTTTATTTCTTAATCCTTCTCAATTGACCTAAAATCAATCCATATAAATTTAGGGTTTCTCTTGGGATGTCTATATCTCTTCTAATTTTATCTTTTGGAAGATCCAATTGTCGATTGAAGACACAAACCTCTTTCAGTGAGTTTAACTCTATTTTTCTCTTATATCCTCTTATGATTTATATTACTCTTATTTATTTCTATTGGTGAATAAATAAAAAAAATGGAAATTCATTGGATATACTCTTCTAATTGGGAATTGTAGTTCTAGGTATCTTCCTCTTACTTATTCAAGCATTTTATCTCCCCAGATTTTGGATTGATTCTAGTAGTAAAATTCAAATTTTTTGAGGTAAGTGGTTTCATGAATTGGATTTATTTTACTAAGCTTTATTAGTTTCTTATGGAAATTGGTTTTTAAAATTTGTTAAATTCATTTTTTTTGATAAAATAGGTTGGTTTTAGTTAATTTTAGGAAAATTGATTTCTCTGTTTATTGTTTCTAAATAAAATGGTTTTAAGCCATGTTTTAAGTTTTTTAAAATTTTATTATATCACTTACATATGTGACATTATTAAATGGTTTTATATTGTTAAACATAAAAATGATCATCAAATAGGTATGGATCCATCATCATGGATGAAATCTTACCACCTAGTCGAGTTGCTTTAGCATAATATAAGAAATAGGTGGCCTAATGTATGGAAGTGAGGCACTCTTTGGAGTGAACTCTTACCCCAAATGCCCATTTTTCTAGGGTAATGTGATCATGAGGTGGCCTATTGATAAATTTGAAATTTATGTTTGAAATATGTTGAAAATGCTTAAAAAATTTGATTATAGGAATGTTTTACAAATTTTAATGCAGGTATATTTTCTTGTTTTATATTGAATTATTTAAAGTTACATATCATTTCTAATCTTTATTTACTTGATAATAATTAGTTTATATTATAAAGTCTTTTTATTGAGCACATGGTTCGATCATACTAGCCTTGTTTTTCTTACACATAGTATACACCCTTGGGTAAATGTAGATCTAATTTTCTATGATGTATGTAAAGGAATGGAACCACAAGGTGGTGGTGGGTTTGTTCGTTAGTTGGGTGTGAGAATCTGGAGGTGACTATCTGTCATATAGATATTGTCTTTTGTTGTTATTATGTCCTTGGGTTGGTCTGTGGGTTTTGGAACTAGTATTTTAAATATTTTTTTTCTTTTCTATTGTTCTATTATTTTGGAATATCGATATTCACCTTATTTATGTTATCCTATTTCTTTTTTTTTGGTAAAAATATTTCCAGTTTTAGTTTTTAATGCTCAAATTCTTATCACAATCCCATAGGGGTCGAGAAATCCTTTCAGGCCATGTCAAGACTATGTTAGGTTCAATGTATTTGGGAAATATAGGTTGGATCATTACATTATTTATATTTGAGGAGGTGTGAATAAGATGATTTATTTTCTTATTTTGATGATAAAATTAGGTGGATGTATTAGAAGAATATTTTACCAATTTAAATGAATATCATAAGGATTTACTTTTCATAGATGTTTTCAAAATTCAAATAGGAAAATAGTATCATTGTGATTATTTTGAGGATTTAAAAAAAATGTTGAGTTATAGAATTAGAGAGATAATAGAGGAAAATAAAAATAAAGGAAATATTTAGTTGAGAAAAATATCAATGATTTTCTATTACTACTGTATATTCTATATGTTGAAGTTTTTGAATTTGATAAATCCTTAATTAATAAATAATATTATGACGACTAGAAGATAATATATTTTTATTGTTGATAATAAATCCTTGAATTATTTTTAATATATTTTCAGTTATAAATTAAATATATAATATAAGCTAGAGGTATCCAACATAAAATGAATGGTTAGTAGGCTTTATTGTTGGGAAACAACCTCTAGGGTTAGGGATGACAACTTCCATTATTATAATCAATTAATGAAATTAATGATGCATATATGTCTCTTACATGACCTAAATACATCAAGGATATAGTCATCCACACTGGGTGTCAACCTTTTAAAAATCATGTGTAATTTTGTGTTCTTTTTTATTTATATTGCATATGGTTGAGGGTGAGCCTTGTTGATTTATAGGATATCTACTCTAAGAAGTCACATAGATTTATTTAAAAAGTAAATTTTATAAAAACTACAATATAGATTCAAACCACTCTTCTTAGTGTTACACTTATTAACCACCTGACCAATTTGAATATAAATATAAATTATCTATATTTAATTGTACAAGTTATTATTTTATAAATTCCAAATATTCAAAATATCATCTATAAAATATATACTAGAGAAGATTTTTTTACTTCACTCTCTTAAACATAAATTCTAATGAGGTGTGTTTATTAATATTCTTATGATATAATTATGTTTACTATGAGATGAGTTATTTCGACTCAAATACATCAATTCATGCAATGTATATTATTACAAGATATGTTACAGAGAGAGAGATATATAAATTGTGAATGTTTATACACATGGAGTCAAATCAAAGAGGATGGTAAAATTTATTGAGTTAGAAAAATCATATTATACATAATTTTCCCTAATAAAACCAATCATGTATATCATTCCAAACATGAAATACTCTACAGAGTCTAAGATATCTACCTTTCATACTTCTCTTTAATCATTGGAGTGTCACTAACACTAGAGAAAACCATACTTTTCATACATATATATCACATCTTAATATATGAATATTCATTAGATAACATAATGATCCATTCCAGAATCATAAATTTTGGTTCCTTTTGAAAGATGGATATTTAAAAAACTGGTTCATGTAAGATCTGCATCATCTATTACTAAGTTATTCATAACCAATACCCTTATTAGTAATAGCATACTTAGTAATTTTCTTCATAAATTAGGGAATGGAAACTTAAGAAAGTGTAATCTTAGATGCTCAGTAAGGGTAAAAAGTGATATATCAATGATCAAATGATTATAACATGAAAATAAAAGTATTATAACATGATCATAACATTTAAAAATAATACCTTTAATATCATAGTCATAATATTTATTCATGGAAAAAAATATTTTTAGTTCGTAAGACATGAATCATAAATGAATTAAAGAACATAAGCCTGGAGAGTTTAACATTAGTATTATAAAAATGTTTTTGGCTTACACACAAGAATAGAAAATAATTTACATATTAGTAATGGCTCATTTATAATAGTATCATAATGGAATGGGTTCACTCCCCAAACCATATTAGTAGTCATGTTTCACTCCCAATACTATCATGGTCGACAAAGTCACTTACTGAAGAGGGTTTACTCCCTGTTAGAGTGCAGTTTATATCATAAGATATCAATATTTACCCAATGCATTGGATGGAGATATAGGCCCCATCCATCACACAATGAAAATAATACATATGTGTTCTACAAGATCTTTAAACATTCACCATATTATAACCCATGAAGATAAATGGGTTTCATAAACATTTAACAATAGCATAACCTGTGGAAAAGGAATGGGTTTTATAAACATTTCATCATTTCATCATATCATAACCCAGGGAAAAGGAAAATTTTCATAGACATCTTATCATAAACACAATACATCTAGAGAAAGATTAAGTACAACATCATTGTATCATATACTTAGTAAATCTTAAGTGGAATCTTGGTTTTTTGTCTTTGATGAATAGAAACCACATTAAAAGACCATTAAAAGCTTTTTGAGGAAAATAGCCATTCCACTTTGAAAGAAATTATTTAATATATAATTTTTTTAAAAAATTATAGAAAAAATATTTTAAATATACATAGAAACATATAAAGTAATCTTCAAAACATTAAGTGGTCATAAATATGATAAATCATATTTAGGCTATATATGTTAAAATAAAACATTCCTTTTACACTTATTTTAAAGAATATAAAAATAACCCATTTGAAAAATGAAAAGTGTATCACTTTTTAACCATTTTTTAAAAACTTAAAAAATGGGGAAAATAACATTATAATCATAGGTTAACTTGAAAAAACTTTCCTAAAATATTTTTAGAAAACATGGATATGGAAGAAAAACATTTTCGACTAAAGAGAGAAATAAAGTTGATTTTATTTAATTTTTTTGATATATTGAGAACATATGGTGTGGAAAATGAAATGAAATCATGTTTTTTCAAGAAATATAACTAATATAAGAAATTTTAAATGTTTCATTAGATGTAGATCATAATATTCCATCATAGAAAACCTAGTCATAAACAATCCTGATAGACAATGAGATTATAATATAAAACCTCTTCCAGTTTGGTAACTTTTGAATCACTAGTCCAATGATAGAAATAGACTTATACCAATATGTAAATCTAGATAATTTTCCTAATAATAATCATAAAATACATTCATGGTCATTATATGAACCAAAGAAAAGAAATAATTTGTGTATAAGGCATGTGTCCCCTAGATTTAAAAGTGAGATAAAAATCCATTACCTTTTAGTCTGAATTACTTCATACACATTTAAATATATAATATAACATATATTAAATTATTATAAATCTCTGAAAGTACCATACTCATATATATCATACCATATATTATTAACTTATTTCATTTTATTACAAATTTATTTATAATTCGTTTTTTAAAATTATTGTTCGGGGAGATATCTGCTTCGTTTTTCACGTATGTTTTATTTTAGTAGTATTTGTTAATTTTATTTTTATCATGGTTCCATAATATACATAATGTTAATAATGTTATAAATATTATAAATATTAATTATATACATTTTTGGTGTCATTCATTAAATTGGAGGTATAAAAATGAACTATACTGTTTATGGAGATAGTTATAGCGACCGAGGCTTAAAAAACATGGATATTACATTATTTTAGATTAATATTTAGAACATTACAAAATTAAATTCTTGAGGACCATAATAGTTTATTTTATTTGGAAAATTGGAACACAATATTCTATCTTAGTGAGATATCTTGAACATTTCCCATAAATAACTTCTAATTTAGAACTCATTCTTAAAACCTTTCTTCATAACCCAGGGAAAGAAAACATAAGTAAGGGTGAGATTAGATTTCTAGTAAGGTTAAAAAAAATATACCTTATATTAACAAGAATACAAGGTCATGTAAACCTGATCATAACATTTTAGTATCATATCCTCCATATCAAATATCATAAATATGAGTCATTTTATAAATATTTGAAGGTCGTAAGACATGATTTATAAGAGAGTTAAGAGAATAATCCTATAGATGATAACATTAGAATAAGATGTGTAATTATAGAATACACATAAGCATATAAAATCTTATTTCTAGTCTACCTTCCAAAACCTTGTTAACATTTTAATCTTGGGGTAATCACCCATATACCTTTTTTGGGCATGGGATGACCTCCCATGTACCCCCTTATTTCGGGATTAGGTTGACCTTCCATGTACCATCTTATTATAAGTATGAGATTCCCTCATATGCTCCAAATTATTAAAAGATTGCGATGCCTGCCTACATACCCTCTTGTTTTGGGATTTGTATTCCCTCCTATGTACCCTCTTATTGAAGGCTTAGCATTCCCTCCTCTGTACCCTCTTTTTGCGGGATTGGGATTACCTCTAATATACCCTCTTATTGTGGGCTTGGGAAGCCCTCCCATGTACCCTCTTGTTGCAGGAATAGGATAACCTCCCACAATGTACCATTTTATTTCATAGAATATTTATCATTTTCCAATTCATTGGAGGGAGATATAGGTCCCACCCTTCAAAAAATGATATCATACATACAAGTGCTATAAAATAATAAAACATTCATCATTTCATGACCTATAAAAGGATTTTTGTTTCCTAAAAATGATATCACAAACTGTGAAATTAAATGGGTTTTATTAACATTTCATCATGTCATAACCTATGGAAAAATTTTTAGGTTTCATAATCAGTTAATTATAGAAAAACCTATGAAGGGAATCGGGTTTCATAATCCTTTTATCATGGTATAACCCTTGGAAGAGAAATGGGTTTCAGAAAAAACATTGAATCTTAAAAATAAACCATTAAAATAAAGAATAATAATGGTTTCCTTGGATACTATACCCATTAAAACATAAAATATGTCGAATGATGCAATATTAGATGTAAAATAACTTTCAAAAGTCTTTTAAAAACATTTCTTAATGAAAATATAATTTATGTATCGGGAAATTTTTTTTAGATCATAAAAAATATTGAAAACATTTTTATTTGAAAATTAATTAAAAAAAACTTCTGTAATATTAAGAAAAAAGTTTTCCTTAAAAAAATCGTTTAAACTTGTAAAGTAATCTCAAATAAATGATTATCATGACATTAGATAAATCTATACATTCCAAACATTCCTTTTGCATTACTAAAGTTTAGAAAAGTTACTTGATCAAAAAAAATTCCTTTTATTTTTTTAATTCTGAAAAATGTGGGTAAAAATCCATTTTAAAAATTATAGTAGAATAATAGAAAATATTTGGAGACATTTTTAGAAAACATGGTTTTGAAAGAAAACATATTTCAAACCAAAGAGACAAATAAAATAAAATATTATTAAAATAATTTTATTAACTATATTAAGTAACAAAGAGTGGAAGAAATGGTACTAATACTTGAATATATAATAAATGACCATATTAAAATAAAATTCAAGATAATTATTGAGATATAGATCATGATATTTCGTTAATGGAAGCATAATAAAAAATAATATCAATAAATGAGGAGATTATAGGAATAAACTCTAAGAAATTTATTAAATTTGAATAATAATATACCATCATTAATAATATTAAATGAAGCTTATATTATCATGAAAATGTATAGATTCATTATGTAACTTTAAAAGGGGCATTATATTTACATCGTAAAGGATATAGGTGCATAACAAAACATGTGTCTCAAAGAAGGAGAATTGAGACAGAATTACCTAATAGTTTTGGTAAAAATTTAATCGTAAACCCCAAGAATGAGATATTATAAGTATATTAATCAAAAAATACATCCATGGGAATTATACACAAAACATACAATAAATAGTGGTGAACATGTCTTGTGTCCCACAAAAAATAAAAGGGAGACAAAAATCCCTTACTACATGAGTAACTTATGAATCTTTATATCTGTGAAAGAATAAAATAAATTGAAAATTATAATATAAATAAAGAAATTTAAATTCATGATATATATTTTCATAGGTTAGTGTATACACTACACAAAAGAAAGTAGTTTTGAGTATGACATAAGTCTCGGAGAAATAAAAGCGGGACTAGAAATCCCCTTACCATACGTCTTGACTCTCATCATACTTATTCAAAAGTCATGTACAATAAATATAATTTTATTATAAATATATAAAATTACCATATTAATATATATAATACCATATATTATTTGATCATGACTTTATATTACCCATTTGTTAACAATTCCTTGTTAAAGTTATATTTTGGGTAATAACTGCTTTGTTTTTCGTAAATTTATTGTCATTTTATTTTTTGTTATATTAATTTGATCATGATTTAATAATTTAAAAAATTAAAAATATGATGTAAATATAATATTTATTAATATATATATATAAATATTTACAGTTATTTGAAAACGATAAAGGTATAAATCAAAATACACCATTTATCGAGAGTGTAGGCCGTACGTATGCATGAATGCCATTTCCATAATCATGTCATATTGAAAGAAATAAAAGTAAATGACATATATATTATCATTTAAATAGAATTATTAGATCATATATATTAAATATTTTTATTAAAACCATCCTTAATACATTCTAGGTAATGTGGGAACGAATCACATCGCTTTGAGGAGGCGGTAGTCCACACGTCCACAAACGATGTCATCGTATTCTCACAAAATAGAAATCATGAAGTTTTATGTTATATAGTAATTCTAGAAGAATAAATAAATCATAAATATTATATATATCATATATAAAATATAAATACATCATTATTACTAACATTGAGAGGTGGTAATGGAAGAACGAACGACATCAGTTCGCGGGGCGGTAGTCTAACATACACAGGAACGATGATTGCGTATCCAATTTGATGAAATTATGTGAATTTTTAGGTCCAAAAATTAACATAACAACATATAAGTATATTTAAGATATATTTTTCCTTATATAATCATTATATAAAAATGTTTTAAGTGTTGTAGAAAAAAATAAAACAAAAGTACTTATTGAAGAACCTTACCTCTTCTTTAGGTAAATCATTTTGGTTTACACCAAAGGAATTCATTGATTTTCTTTAAGCACATATTAAGGATAATAAGATGATATGAAGGATATATGATATTTATTTTTCATGTTTTGGAAGATCTATGTTGTTTTAGAGGTTTGAAGAGAGGGAGAGGTGTGATGACTATTTATAAGGGAGGTAAATACAAAAAAGGTCAACACTGTTGTTAGGTATTCCTTACAACATATTCCTTGAATAATTATAATTTGTTTTATAAAATAGATGATATGGTATAAATATTTATATAAAATGGATTTTGTAAAAGTTTCTAGGTTATTTTACCACTTAATTTTAATGTTTAGCCACTGTGTAAACTCATTTTTACCTTAATCACTTTGATTAATTTAAATTGTTTTCACTAATATTTTTGGTCAAAAAATAAGTTTAAATTAATATAAATTAAAAAATATTATGATTTAAAATATTTAATACATTTTTCTATATTCCAATCATATAATTGGATGAATTTAATTTAAAATTAATCTCACAGACAGAAGGACACAAGACGTTTTTAAAGTAAAATGTTAATAGTTTGAAATATTTTTATATCAAATTTCAATGTGAAATTGATTAAAATGATACAAATGGGATTTATTAATGTATAATTTACTTAATTATACTTTAAAAAAATGTTAAAATATTATTTAATTATATAAATAAATTAGATTAAAATTCAGTTTTCAATTAAAATTTAGACCTTTTCGCTATTCATCAGAAATTGAAACTTTTCAGAAGAATACAAAAAAATCACCCAAATTAATTTTGGTATTATGATTTAAAATATTTAGTTTATTTTTTTAAATATAATTTATAAAATTTTAATAAATTATATTTAAAATAGGTGCGTCATTCAAAGGTGGTAAAATTTCTTTTTTGAAAAATACATCTCTATATGTGTAAAATTGGATTTATTCATATCTCTTGTATAGAAAACACATAATATGAATGTTAAATAGTCATTTAAATAATATATATATATATATCATTAAAATAATTCATTAAAAATATGTTAATTTTATTAAGATAAAACATGTGTGTACATTGAAAAATAGTTTTTTTCAAAAACAGTTTTTTTATTTTAAAAATACTTATTAATCTCATTTAAAATTAATTGGTAACCAAAGAATTCATTGTGTAAATAATATTTTACCAATTTAGTTAATATTATTTATAACTGTTATTCCTACCACTAGGTGATGACTATCATAATAATATTAATAAAATATTTTAGTTTGGTAAAATGTGGTCTTGCATGTAACATAAGCTATTAAAAGAATTCGTAATTATGTGTAATAGAAGCAAAACCTAGTATTGTGTGTGCTGAAAAATAATCAAATTGTTTCATGTAGTGAAATTTTAAATTTTTGTTACATATAAAGAAATAATAAATTAGTGTATCATGTAATTCAAGCCATAAATGAAATTTAATTTATTTGAAAAAAATTAATTCATAAAAACTTGGGGTGTTACATTCTACCCCCCTTAAAATAAATTTCACCCTAAAAATTCCTTTGGTTCATTAATGGTTTGATACTTGAAAGTTCATTTCATAAAAACCCACATAAAAAAATGAATAATAAAACTTCATTTTAAAATTAAAAGATAGAAACATAATGTTTACCCAAGGTAACTCATAACTAGGTTTCCACATAAGAGAGAATAGATGGAAGGTAAATATTGGTCATGGAATAAAATCATAAGTAATCATAGAGAGTGATAGAGATCATTGATCACAATAAAATGGGTGTTGTATATAAATTTAATGATAAAAAAACCATAAACCAAAGAGGCTTGAAAATGGTCATTGATATCATAAATATGATGATAATAAAAAACATTTTATTTTTGGATCCTTTTCTTAATGTTTAATAATTTTCACAAGAAGATATACTTACTTTATTTAATTCCATTTCATATGAACAATATCACTTTTTTTTATGCCATTATATTTTTACTTCATATCTTAATATAAGAAATGAATATGAATTTTTCATTCTTGAAGCACTAATAAACCACGAGGTTTATAAATAGGATGATAATTCATATCATATTTTTCTAGTTATCATCATTGAAAAATGGTTAGAATAGGTTATCCAATATGCACAAATCCTCATATAGTGATATAAGAGGTTATTCTATAAAATCTCATCAGAATTTTAAATTAAATAATTCTGTAAGTGGATAAACTTGTAATCCTCTCGAAAGTTGAAAATATAAAACATTATAAAAAAATGTTACTAAATTTCTCAAAATCATCATAACATTGATCCCTAATATATCATAAAATTGATCTTGGTTGTCACAAAATAAACATTTGAATACGTCTAACATGTATTCTTTTAAAATTTGTCAATAACCTAAATTAACATAAAACCATATTGAAAACATACACACTTCTTCATTACTTACATAAAACACAGATAATTGCATATATTCGTTAAATCCAAAAATGTTGTAAAATTCATCATTGATAACATAAACTAGTTTTTTTTAAAAAAAAATCCTCTCTCAGTTCTAAGTTCATCAAAACTATATGATTTACTTTTATCAATTTCAATAATCTCTTTATCCAAGATAAACACAATTTTGTCAATATCTTGAAGATATTAAGGGTAACCTTCTCTTGATCGAAATATCAGCTTGCTATTAAAATACTTTTCTAGGTTATCAACACTATTAAATATATTTTTTAAAATCCATAATGAAGAAATTATTGTACATTATTCATATAGCTTAATTCTTGAATTGAAATACATTAATAGTTAGATCATTCCACCTCTTCCTCAAGATATTAACTAGGATTCATCATCTTATTCTTTTTTTACCACTTTTCTTAGATAATACATTTGTAATCTCTTTATCATTAACAATATAACTATTTCTCATACCACCATGATAATTTTATTCCGGATCTCTCCACTTAGAATATTGGTATTCATAATTCCCATAATTCACACTTTTAATGAATTCGTCAATTGATAATACCTTAGGGAGGATAATATTCCTATCCATTATGCGAACAAAACTTTTCATTTTTCTATTTTATGTTTTCTATTTTTTGCCTTTTTTCCACAATCAAGACATATCATGTTCTTAACATACACTTGGGTTTTACTTCCCACATTCTTGACAGAAAGGAAATTTCATTTTTTTTTTCATCCATGGTCTCTATAATCCAAATTCTCAGAAAAATATTTACTTCGCTTCCTTAGTGAGTCTGAGAGTTTGTTAAATTACATGTTTTAAATCATATTTTATGAAATCTTATTAGGCATGATCATAATTTCTTTAACCTCAATGATTATCCCATTTGACATTCCATTAGCAAATTGTTCTTCACATTGATTGTTAACCCAGTTCCTTCTGGTTCTCAACATTGACTAAAACCAAGAAGAATAGTGTAATAAACAATAATCATAGTGGGAAACCACTTAAACCAATAAATAATTTAAAATATTTATAAATTATGAATCATTATTTAATCTATGAAACTTTAGTTTTATCCAAGGTTATTAATTGTAATCATATATTTAAATCCTTCATGATGGTTTATAAAGAGTCTGTGAATTTCCAAAGCATATCCCCTAGGAGTGTCCGAATAGGTGTACAACAAGGACCATTGTCATGCACTTGTTCTCAATCGAGTCAAGATCAATACAATGTTTTTAGGTTTTTTACCCCTATGTTCATCTATACAAGATACACATCCACTTGTAGTGTCCATACAAAGATATAATTTTCTGAAAACCACTGTCTCAATAATATACCAAAATTCCAAGAAATTTATCTAAACTTTGAATCATCCATAGTGATACACATCCACTTGTAGTGATCCTTATAGAAATACCTAGTAATATACTTAGAATATACATAGTGATCCCACTAATGTTTTTTGTCCAAGTCTTCAAAGGTTGACTAAATATTTCTTGTGATACCAACTATAGTGACCTAGGCTTAAGAAACATGGATATTAATTAATTTTATATTAATATTTAGCATGTTAAAAACGTACATGCCCAAGGACCATAATTGTTTTTTGTCTTTGGAAACCAGAACACAATGTTTTAACATGGTGAAATATAATTAATGTTTCAAAAAATTATAATCCAATTTATTATTCCTACTTAAAACATTTTATCAAAACCCGAGGAAAGGAAACATAGAAGAGAGTGATCAGAGGTTTCCAATTAGGGTAAAAAAAGGATATACCTAATAATAACATGATCATAAGGGTTTGAGAACATGATCATAACATTTCAGGATCATACCCAACATATCAAACTTTATACAAATGAGTCATTTAAAAAAACACGAAGATTTTAAGACATGAATCACAATTGAATCATGAGAATAATCTATAAGATCATAGTATTGGAATAAGATGTGGAATAATAGAATACACATATTCTTAAGAAATTTTATTTTAAAGATACCTATCAAGACCTTCATATCATATTAATTAAGGGATAATAACATGTGTACCCACTTTGGTCCAAGCATTACTTCTTGTATACCCTCTTGTTTCTAGATTTGGATGACCTCCCATGTACCCTATTGTTACAGGTTTGGGATGAACTCATATGTACACACATGTTTTAGGATTGAGATTCCCTCCCACGTACCCTCTTGTTACAGAGTTATGATTCCATCCCATGTTTCCTCTTGTTTCAGGATTAACATTCCCTACCATATACCCTCTTATTTAGGGCTTGGGATTCCTGCTCGTGTGCTCTCAGTTTGTGGGATTGAGATTCCCTTATGTGCACCCTCTCGTTGAGTTATTGGGATGACCTCCTGTGTACCCTCTTTGTGCGGGATTGGGATGACCTCTTGTGAATCCTCTAATTGTGAGTTTGGGATTACCTATTGTGTACGCTCTTATTGCAAGATTGGGATGACCACCCATATACCCTTTGAGATTATAGAATATTTATCATTAACCGAGTAATTTGAGGGAGATATTGGTCCCAACCATCACATAGTGACATCATACATATGTGTTCTATAAGATAATAAAATATTCATCATATCATTACCCAAAAAAAGATATGGGTTTTATAAACATCACATCATAACCCATGAAATGAAATGGGTATCATAAAAAATTCATCATATCATAACCTATGTAAAAGTGTTAGATTTAATAATCATTACATTATAGAATAACCCATGAAATAAGTGGCTTTCATAATCCTTTTATCATGGTATAACCTATGGTATAGAAACAAGTTTCATAAACAACCTGTCAAATTAAAAATAAACTCTTAAAATAAAGAATAAGAATGTTATCCTTGTATCCAGACCCAAGTAAAGAATAAACTATATCAAAGGATTTAATCTTATATTTTAAAATAATTTTGAATTTATTTTAAAAAAAATTCTTGAGGAAAATATCCTTTATGATTTGAAAAACTATTTTTAGAACATACAACATTTTAAAATACTTTTAATTTGAAATCCATTTTAAAAGAAAATAATTTATAGAATATTAGAAAAAAAATTATTTAAAAATAAAATTTTATATTTTCAAAAGAATGTTCAAAGTAATGAAGGTCATTTTGGAGGATAAATAGATACATGTCAAACATTACTTTTTCATCATAAAAATTTTAGAAAAGTTCCTTGATCGGGAAATGAAAATAATATTTCTTATAAAACCATTTTGTAAAGATGTAAAACACGGGTGAAAATATATTTTAGAAATCCTAGAAAAATAGTATAACATTTTTAAAAATATTTCTGAAGGAAAACAGATTTCTGACCAAAGAGTTAAATAAAGTTTTATTCTCTTAAAAACATTTTCTTAATTATCCTAAGTACCAAATAGTGGAAGAATGGAAACATTAATTTAATATATCATGAATAACCATAGGAGAATAAAATTTATGATAATTATTGAGTTATGGATCAAAATATTTAATGAATGAAAGCATAATTATAAAGAATCTTGATGAACAATGAGATTGTAACAATAAAATCTTACCACTTAATAAATTTGAATCATAGTACCGATTAAAGAATAACATTTCACAGAGCTTAAAATATCATGAAAATAAGGATAATAATGATATAAATGTAAAAGGGGTACTATATACACATCATAAAATAATATTAGTTTGTAACATAACATGTAATCAAAGAATAAAAATTGAAACAAAATTCCCTAACCACTCAGATAATGTTTTAACTGTAAACCCCTTGAAGGAGATATCATCAAATTTATATTTAAATACCAATATTTATTATTATAATAATCATAAAATATATATATGGAAAGTATACACACCGAATATATTATAATCCTATACTTTATCACACATCAATTCAAGATTTATAATATAATATTATACATAATAAAACTCAGAAGATTGAGAAGTCTAGTGTCTTTAGGAATTAGGTACCTTACATAACAACTCAGAGCTGGAAAAAACATCAACTTTATTGAAAAATACTTAACATTCTTGTAATTTAAACTTATTGGGATAATTTAGGGACATACCTAAGAAGGGGGTGAGCCATAAAGTCCAATAAGAGAATAAACATAGCATAACATGAAGAAATTAATACATGTCCGACAATAGGTATAAAATAGAGATAACAATAAACACGAGCAATGAGGCATGATATAGAAATATAACCATAAAGGAAAAATGAATAATGTTGATGTAACATAAAACACTACATCATAATAATATTTCAAGGATAACTTCCCAATAAACCATGTTAGACCTAAATGAATTGAGTTTACTCCCTATCCCAACTTGATGTCTCACATGACTAAAGGTGAACACATAGATCATAGAAAATGGATTCATTTATCATCTTATTTAATTTCATGATCAATGAGTGTGGAATAAATTCATGTAACTCCCATTTCAAAGAAGTATAAGTGTATAAAGGTGAAAACCATTGATACAAAATGAGTATGGTATTCAATACACAATTGTTTTGGCATGGAAAATCATGGTGAAATTTCAACAACAAAATGGCATCACTTAAAAACTCATAAAATTGGTAGATGAGATAGAAATGGGTATCTAAAAATTTGGAAATAAAATGGATAGTAATTAGGACATGGAAAGACATTTCCCAACATTATGAATTTGAAAGTATAAGGTATAAGCTAATAAAAAAACTTTAATTAAGAAGATAAGGAAAGGATCCCTTGAGTGTGTGACTCCAAATGTTTTGGGGCTACTTCTTGGGGGATTGAGAGTTCCTTAAGAGGACTCTTGAAATGAGAGTAAAGAGTAAGGACATTCTCTAAGGATTTTTAGTGAAGATAAATGGTATATTGGTTGGTTTTATATTGGAAATGAGTGTGGAATTATTTATCATTTCTCAAACTTTTCTTTTGGACTCCATATAATAAAATAACCAAAACCCGAAACCATACCATGGGTTTTGAAATTTTTTTCTAACAAATGGGATTGGTTTACAATATTTTATAATTCCAATGTCAGAACTTAATAAATTAATACCATTTATTATGTTTAAGTGATATAGTCTCTTAAAAAACTGATTTTAAAACCATAAAATATAATAATGGTTTTGGAGGATTCACAAGGGATTTATAAAATTAATAAAATAAATATAAAATCATATTTTTTTTAGAAATAAAACATATATTTGGTTATGGATAACTTTTGTAGTATTTATTGCATCACTTTTGGGTCATTTTTATATCATAATTTACAATCTATATTTATACAATATTTAAAGTTTTACATGAAAATAAAACTCTATCAGAAAATTATGAAAAATACAACCATTTGATAATTTCAAAATTATGATTTAAAAAATAAAAATAATTTTATAAAAATAATTTTCTAAATATGTGTATTTTTATTTTTAATATTAATATTTATTGAGAAATGTTAGGTTTTTTTGACAATAATAGTTTCAAACCCTTATAAAAATTTCAGTTGGCATCATAAAAATTATATAATCATTTATATTTTATATTAATATTTAATAAAAATACTTTTTTAACATATTATGTATTTAATAAATTGATTAATTAATCAAAATAATGTTCTTAATTTAATTTAAATATTAAAAAAAATATATTATTTGTTTTTTTGTATCAAAGTAAAAATCATTTATAAAGATACAAGAATAAGATGAAAATATATTCATTATTCTATAAAAATTAATATAAATACTCATATTTTCTGGGTCTTGATGCATATCACTTTAATAAACCAGCAAAATCCCTAAGTGTAATGTGTGTGACCATGAGATTTTCATGGGCCGGTTCGGTGAATAAGGTTTGGGTCGTAATCTCGATAACCTTTAATTTCTATCGTAAATAGTTTAACTCATGGTTAAGTTTTTTGATCTCTACTTGGGATTATTCATGGGAAAATTCCGAAGATTCTATGTCCCTCAGATGCTCCAATAAATGGGTTTCATAGGGCACAATCCTATTGGTTGAGGATATCACTTTTGTTTGTCTTTGTCAATTTTATTTTTTAAAACCCTATATTTATACTAATAACTAGATCACTGTTCCCTGATTATATTATCAATGTTAATGTGGATTAATGGTCTTTTATATCTAATAGGATAAAACAAAAGAAGTTCATGTGTTTTCTATAACCAAAATACATAATAAAACATTTAATTAAATTTGAAGGGAAATTTTATATATAATAGTTTAGGTCGTTACAATATTCCCCACTTTAGAAATTTCACATTATAAATTTTCATTTTACACACTAAAATAGATGAGGGTAACTCAGTTTCATCACCTCATATTGTTCCGACTTCTCTTATTCATAGGAATTATCATTATCCAATGGTACCACCTCTAGATCCATGAAATGTGATGGGTATGGTATGTAATTATTAAAGAGTGATACATGAAATACATCATGTACTTGATATGGTTCAGGAAAGAGTTCCATCTACAAGACACCGCTCTAATCCGACCATGGATCTCAAAGGAGACAATGTATCTTAGACTAAGATTTACCTTCTTACCAAATCATATAAATTTATTCCATGTATATATGTGCAGGAATACCATGTCTATAACATCAAACTCTTGATATTTTTGATGATTGTCTGTATAGATCTTCAATTGGCTTTGAGTATCATTGATGTGCAGTTGAATGGTATTAACCATTTCCACCATTTTGTAGAAAATTTCAGGACCTAATAGTTTTCATTCCCCAAATTCAACCCAAAATAAAGATGTTCTTCACCTCTTACCATAAAGGGATTCATAAGGATCCATTTATATACTCAGGTAGAAACTATTATTTTTTTGAGAAATTGACTAGATGAAGATGTTGATCCCATCCTCCTTTGAATTCAATCGATCATTCTCTAAACATGTCCTCGAGTGCCTATATAGTATGCTCAGAATGGACATTAGTTTGGGGTTGATAGTCCGTGCTAAATTTCATCTCAATATTTAAAGTGTTTTGGAGATTCTTCTAGAACTTGAAGGTAAGTCTTGGATATCAATTGGATAAAATTGATAGTGGTGTTACATGTAGACTTAACACTTCTTTCATGTATATCTATGCAGGTTCATCCAGTGAGAAGTCCAATTGAATTTAATTGGAGTGTGTAGTCTTTGTAAGATAATCCATCAAAACTGAGATTTAATTATTTCCTTTTAATGTCTTTATATGATTAGTGATGAAGTCCATAATGATGTTTTCTAATTTCAATGTAGGAATGGTTAATGGTTTCAGCAACCCCATGGATTTTTTACTTTCTACTTTTACTTACTGACATATAATACATCTTTATGTATATTCTGTGATATCATTATTTATATTGTCCATCCAATATATCTCTCAGAGATCTCTATATATATTTGTGCTTCTTAGATTGAGGGGAAAGTCAAACTATGTGCATCATCTGAAAAATCATTCTTTAACTCAGTATTTTTTGATGCTTATACTCATGACCCAAATCTTACAACCCTTTCTTCATTAACATTTAACTATGAGGATTTCATTTTTCTTATAGTCACCACTTTGTTCTAAATTCCCATATAATATTTTTAACCATCCTTTATTTTCTCTAAAAGGGATGGTTGAGCAATTATTTGTGAAATTATTGATTATATTCCCTCATTTATGTTTCCTATATCTATCCTTTCAAAATTTAAGAAGATCTAATCCCTATCAATTATCATTAATGATATAAGTGATGGATTATTTCTACATAGAGTGTTTTCCACTTTATTATGTTTCCCAAGATGGTAGTGTATTTATAAGTGATAATCCTTAATAATATCTAACCATATTCATTAGTTCATATTCATCTCTTTCTATGTGAATATATATATGGGGGTTTTTATTAATATATATATTTCACACTATTCTAAAAAGATTTAATGCCTCTATATTTTCAAATAGAATATTACTACGTCCAACTCTAGATCATGAATTAGGTTGTTTGATTCATGAAATTTCAACTGTATTGAAGTATATGCTATGATATTTTCATTCTATATTAACACACAGCCCAATCCCTTCTTCCAAGAATCACTAAATACTAAGAAATGTTCTCCACTTATGGTTAGTCTGGGTATATGTGTAGTGATAAGCCTAATTTTCAATTCCTTTAAACTCTATTCACATTCATCATTCCAAAAGAACTTGACCTCTTTCTGAGTTATCTTGGTTTTTGGGTTTGACCGTGGTGAGAAATTTCTCAAAAATCAATGATAGTACCCATTTAATCCATGTAAATTTTAGATATCTGTCAAAGATGTTAGATTCAAACATCCTTCAATTCCTTCTTTCCGTGACGAGCCCACATATTTCCCATTTATTGTGATGATATTCTCTATGAATGAGACTTCATTCAACTGGAAATCACATTTTCTTTATTCAGAACAGAGCTTATCCTTTTAAAGGGTCATTATAATAGTGCTCATATACTTATCATAATCCTCCTTTATTTTGGATTATATTATAATATCATATAAAAAGAATACCAAAAATTTTCTAGGTTAATATATAAAGACTCTATTAATCAAATACGTGAAGATTGTTGGGGAATTAGTGAGTTATAATGGAATTACTATGAACTAATAGTGTCCATACCTTGTATAAAAATAAGTCTTATAGATATCCTCATTCTTCACCCTATCTTGATAATATCTCAACTACGGATCCACCATGGAAATGTATTGTTCTCCAAATATATGATCGAACAAGTAATCAATATATGGAATAGGATACTTGTTCGTTATCATGATAATGTTCTGCTCAAGATAATCAATGCAAATGCGCATTGACCTATCCTTCTTCTTGATGAAGAGAACTAGTGAATGCCATGGTGAAGAACTTGTGCGTATAAAAACTTTATACATATTATCTTATAGTTTTTTCTTCATCTCCTCAAGTTCCACAATAACCATTATATATGGAGACATAGATAATGGTAAAAACCTAGGTGTAATATTGAATGGATATTGTACATTTGATCTAGGAGGAAGACTAGAAAATTCTTTAGGAAACACATTAGAGTATTCCCTCATAATGTGAATGTATTTAAGGATAGTAGTTTCCTTAAACTCAATCATTTGATAAAGATAAACATACTCATAGGGAAATAATATTCACACTTGAAATGTTCATGCTAACAAATATTCATTGTCCTCCTTGCACTTGTATAGAATTAAGGGCCAATTCATAAAACAGAGAGTGATATTAATCTTGTGGTGGTTTATGTTGGCTATATATAGAGAAATATAATCCACACCAAGAATTTCATAAAATTCCACCAAAGGGAGTATGACATGGTTCATTGGAAATTTCATCTCAAAAAATTGATAGAGGAGGATTTATATACATGGGATGAAATAATTTCCCCATTTTATGTTTTCATATACAACTCTAATTCCATGATTTGTAATGGTGTTTAAATAGTTTTACTAAACTTTCATGATATGAAGTAATGAAAATAATGAGAATAAAAAATGTAAATTCTTTATTCTTGAATGAATAACTAGCATGGATATCACCACTTCATTGTAGGGATCCACCTTAGATGTTGTGATGGAAAAATATTTTCCTTTCCTCCCTAGAGGTTTTTGGTTGTCTCCGAAAAACCTTGGATTAGTTTTTTGGTTTGAAAAGTACCCTGATTCATTTCGGTTGAAGCAATGAACAATGTACTGAGGATTTACTCGAGCATTCTTTTCCTCCATCCCATTAGTGGTTTACTATTGTACACAATATCTAGATAGTTTTCCTTTCTTCCCATGCCTAAATCATTTACTCATTCCCCTTAGTCAATTTTAGTGGGGCTTATTTCTGCACCTTTGACATGTTGGATGTTGAAATTTTGTGGCACTATTAGATTTCTCTATCATACTGCAAAATTTAAAATCCAATTTCCACGTCTTATCCACATGATCACATTGAGATTTATTAGTCTCCATTTAATCATTAAGGGGATATAATTCAATTTCCTAATTACTATCAAAGTCTTGGATCACTGAGGATTTTTGTATACTAGGTTTTTTCCCACCAAATATGTTCTCAACCATGCATTCAAGGGTATTAACAAAACTAGAGGCAAATTTTTCAAGTCTTGTGAAGTTTTCCTCATACTACTCGATTGATTCATCAATTTTTTCTTTAAGTCCAGAAAATTTCTTTCCATTGTAAGTCAAAAAGTGCGTGGAAATTATTTATCAGAAAACAATTTTTGGAATTCCTTCCACCCCAAAACTTCACTCTCTTCACCAAGATTCATATTCTTTATCACATTCCACCACCGATTTCCTTCTCCCTCCATATGATAAACAACCAATAGAGCCATATCTTGATAAAAACTATTGAAGTATGGAGAATATATTCTCAATGTAGTTGATCCAATGTTTTGCGTTTATGTAATGAAATGATTCATTAAAAGTTAGAGGCATTTGTCACATACAGGTCTCAATCAAAAATTGTTCTCTCTTAGGAGGATTTGGATGCTCCTTATAATGTAGGTTTTTATTTATAACTTGATTTATATGAGAGATTATCATTATAAATTTAATGATTCCTCCTCCCACCGGGTTGGGAATCTCATTGGGGTAGTCATCATATTTCCCAAGACATTGATTGTTTTCCAGATTCCTCATATTTCTAGCCATTGGCTAGATTAAAAAGGAAATTAGGGATGAGTGTTTTTAATCTATTAAACCCATAAAGTTGTAATCCAATTTCATTAAAGGGATAAATTATTAATTACATTTATTTATTAACTTATGAATATATAGGCCTCAATATATATTATCCATGATCTATTTCATAACATATATTTTTATGGGTATTTTCACTTTAATAATGGCATGTAATGATATTATGAATTTACTAAAGAATAACCCTTTTGAGTGTCAAACTAGGTTCAAAACAAAGCCTATTATCATCTTCTATTTTCTAGTCAAGTCTAACTCTTTACTGTGTTTTCAATTTTTACCCCTAGGTATATCTATAACATAGAAAAATCCACTTGCAGTATATAGATTTGGATGTATTTTCTTGATAAACCACTTAATCTCTACTTTCCAAAAATATATCATTGTTTTCTTATACTTAGTCTTATCTCTAAGGCTTTCATTAGATATTTCTAATACTAATTTAAAACATATCTAAACTTTTCCCTTAACACCAAATATAAAAACCCTACACTTTATTTCACATTAATTCATGATTTATTACATAATATTACACTTAATAAAACCTAGAATATCAAGAATACTATTTTATTTTGTAATTAGGTACATTACATAACAACTTAAAATAGGAAAAACATTGCCTTTGTTAAGACATTCCATAACATGATCTTACCTAAAATTGTATAGGATTAATTGGGGGCATACATAAGAAAGGGGTGAGTTATAAATCTTAGTAAGAGAATAAAAATGTCATAACATGAAAAACTTAATACATGTAATACAATAGGAATAAAGGATTGAGAATAATATACATGATAAATAAGGCATGATATAACATGATAATTATAAAGGTAATATGGGAAATGTGGAAACAACATAAACACTACATCATAAACATTGGTCAGTGATAACTTCCAATAAATCATTATTGAAAAAGTAATATAATGGAATGTGGTTTACTACCTATCCTAACATGAAGTATCTTGACACTAAACATTACCCAATTAATTAGAGAGCTATATAATTCTGGGCGTACTTGTCACTTTGATTTCATTATTATGCTTAAGTGTGCCACATAGATCATAGAATAGGGATTCAATCATCATCATATATTATTTCATAATCACGGAGAGTGGAACACATTAATGTAAGTACCAAGTCAAATAAGTATAATTGTTTAAAGGTGAATAACATTGATATGAAATGGGTATAGTATTCACTACACAATTGTTTTGGCATGGAAAATCATGTTTAAATTTCCGTAGCATAACAGCATCACATAAAAATTTTAAAAATAGGTTGATTAGGGAGAAAGGGGTTTTAATAATTTTGAAACCAATTAGGCTATAATAAGGACATGGAAATACAAATCCAAAAATTAGAAATTGAAAAATAGAAGGTAGAAGATAATAAAAAAAATTTAATAAAAATGGGACGGAAAAAATAACTGAAATTAAAACTTTTAATATCATGAAATAAATGAAATTCAGTATATAACATGTCATAGAAAAGTATATACACCACAAAAAATACATGAGTTGTGAATATTTGATAAACCTCATAAAAATAAAACCTATACTAGATATCTCCTTACCTTAAGTCTTGACTCTCGTCATACTTATTCAAACCCCTTGTAAAATAAATAAAAGTTTATTATACATATATAAAAGAAATAAATGCATATATATAATTCTATATATTATTTTATTATGAATTTATTTTATCTGTTTAATAAAAAATATGTGTTAAAGTTTCATTTCGGGTAATAACCACTTTATTCTTCATATATGTTTTGACTTTTTATTTGTGGTTTTTATAATTTTATCATGATTTAATCATTTATAAAATGAGAAAAATGATATAATTATAATATATATTTATTATATATGTATTTTTATTTATTCATAAAACTTTAATATATAAAATAAAATACATTTTTCATGGAGACGGAATGCTGTACGTACGCATGAACGCTATTTCCATTTTGTTTTTGTATTGAAGCAAATAAAATAAAATTAAACATATATATTTATATATTATAATTTTAATATAAGTTTTACATCATATTTGTTACATATTTATATTAAACCCATCCTTCAAACATTCCATGTAATGAGCGAACAGATCACATGACTTTGAGGATGCGGTAGTCCACACATCCACAAACGATGTTATCGTATTCATACAAAATGGAAGGAATGAAAGAATGAGTTATATAATAATTATATAAGCATAAAAAATCATCAATATCATATATATAATATATATAATATATAAACTATTAGTACATCATTATTCACAACCTTGAAATGTGGAAATGGAGGAACGAATGTCATCAGTTCACCATGCGGTAGTCCGTCGTATGCATGAATGATGATTTGTTATCCCATTTGACAGAAGTGTTTGAAGTTTTAGGTAATAAAATTAAAATAAAAAATATCAGTATATTTATTATTATTAGGTTGTTTTATAAGTTTGATATAAAAATAATTTATGGGGTGGAGAAAGAACTAAAATAAAAGTGCTTATTGAAGAATGTTACCTCTTCTTCTATAAATCCTTTTGGTTTGCACCAAAGGAATTCCTTGATTTTCTTTACTCCCAAAGTGATGATTCTAGGATTATATAAGTTATTTTGGGAGATTATTATTTTAAGGGTTTTTATGATTTAAAAGTCTTGATATGTGTGAATATAAGGGTAGGGTTGGTGGCCTTTTATTAGGCAGGTGAGTGGTAAACTTGTAAATTTCAAAAAGGTAAACACTATTGGGAGGTCTCCCTTACATCATGTTCATTAAATAGTTATAAATTTAAGATAAAATGTAGTATATGTTTTAAATATTCGCATACAATGGGTTTTTAAAAGGTTTATAGGTCATTTTACCCATTATGTTTAAAGATTAACGACAAAGTATTCTCATTTTTACCATAATCATTGTAATGAATTTTAATTGTTTTCACTAATATTTTTAGTGTAAAAATGATTTGAACATAATATGGAATATATATTATTCTGATTAAAATTATTAAATACATTTTTAAAAATTAAAATCATTGAATTGGTAGAATATAACTTAAAATTAATATCATAGATGGGATGGAAAAATAGTTTTTTAAAGTAAAAAGTTCAAAAGTTTGAAATGTTTTTATATCCCATTTCATTGTGAAATTGATTAAATTAACCTAAATTGGATTTTATTATGTAAAACTTAACTAATTATACTTTAAAACCAATTTAAAATCTAATTTATCTGTATATATAAATTAGACAAAAATCCGGTTTTCAATTAAAATTAAGAGTTTTTCACTATTCATTAAAAATTGAAACTTTTCAAAAAAATACGAAAAATTTACCCTAAGATAGTTTTGACATTTACATTTAAAAAATGAAGTTTATTATGTAAAATATAATTTATAAAAGTTTCAAAAATTATATTTTAAATATGTGTTCCATTAAAAGGAGGTAAAATTATATTTTACAAAATACATCTCTTTATGTGTAAAATTGGATTTATTCAGATATTTTGTCTATAAAAAAAATAATATGAATGTTAAATAGTTTCTTAAATATAATATAATTTATATATTTCATTAAAATCATTCATAAAATGTGGTTTTTTTGATTTATTTAGATACAACATGTTTGTACGTAGAAAAATAGTTTTTTGGAAAAGGAATTTCATTAGTTTCAAAGAGTTAGTACTATCATTTTTAATTAATTTGTAACCAAAGAATTAATTGATTTAATAATAGTTTGAAAAATTTATTTAATCAAATTAATAAACAAAAATTACAATTGTTAGGTGAAAACTATCATAATAATACTAATAATATATTATAGTTTTGAAAAAAATGATCTTGCGTGTACCACAAGCTGTTGTAGGAACTTGGAATTTTTGTGTAATGCCATCAAAACATAGTGTTTCATGTACCAAAAGATAATGTAAGTGTTTAATGTAGCATAATATTATATTATTTTTTTATAATGAAATCATAAACTGTTTTATAGTGTAATGCAAACCATCAAAGAAATTTAATTTATTTGAAAATACTAATTCATAAAAACTCAAGGTGTTATAGTGGTAGGTCGTACACACACATGAACCTTGTTTTTTTAAATGACCGGGTTGAAATAAAGGTAAATAATAAATCATGATACATAATAATTATTTTAACATATATATCATATATATTTATTAAATACATCCATATTACTATCCAAGTAAAACATAAATGAAAAAATGAATCACATCACTTTATGTAGGTGTTAGACTACACGTACGCACAACCGACATTATCATTTTCCAAAATTTTGGAAGTTAAAAAGGTATCTATGATATTATAATTATATAGGTATAATTGTTTTATAAATATCATATATAAACCTTAAAACCATTATAATACGCATTCGTAAAATCTGTTAATGAGAAATGAATTGTATTGCTATGGGGAGAAGGTAAACCGTATGTATATATAAGCGATATTTTCATTTCCCATTTTACGGAAAGAGGGTGAATAATGATGGTATGATATTAATAATAATTAAATTTCTGTATATTTAATATAATTATCTTATTATTTAATGAAGAATAAAATATATTTAGAGGATGTAAAATAATAATAAAAAAGAAACGATATATTAATGTGATTACCAATTCTTTGAAATAATTCTTTTATATATCATCTTAATGGATCCAAGGTTGGTTTTTTTGGAATAATATCACCTATAGAATTTGGATCGGGGTGTGAATAATATAAATTTTCATAGGTTGGTAGAGTTAGAAAACTCAATGTGGTGTGAAGAAGAGAGAGGAGGGGTTCCCTTTTATAATTAAAGGGAGGGGAACCCATTAAATATCTAAGTATACGAAATAAATAGAAATTAGTTTTAATGTTAAAATGGATAAAAATAATAATATTCAAATATAATATGGGGAAGAGTTTAAATATTCTAATTAAATAATATTTGGAGAAGTTTGGATCACATTTTTACCCTTGTGTTTTGGTTTTAACCCTTTATTGACCCCCAATGACAATTACCATTATATTATGTTTTTCTACACTTTAAGGGTTTATAATGTTACTATAAAATGGAAAAAATTCATAAATGTATAATGGTTAATTTATAAAACCATAAAACATTTATTAGGATGAATAAAATATATTTATGAGTTTTATATCATTTTAAAAAATATCAAATATTATAAATTATCATTAATGTCATTTTTAACAATAGTCATTAATGTATTTTTTGTTATTTAGCTTTATTTAGAAGAAATAAATTTAAATAAAAATTAAATACTTAATAGTGATTTTTTATCCCCTATAACCAGAGAAACCAAAATACTGAAGAAAATAGAATTTCATGAAGGCAAATCAGTTACTTTTTGTAATTATATCTACTTCAATATTAGTGGGGTTTTTGTATGGGCTCAAACAAAATTTTTTATTTACTATAAAACTCTATTATAGTCTAAATTATTTTTTATAAAGAATTATTTTTTTATCAAGTACCAAAAATATGGTACAAATATCACTAAAGGAGAGAGAAATAGTGGTTACCGATTACAAATTGGAAATTATATTGATATTTTTTTATTTGAGTTCTATTTATGGGAATAATATTTGGTATAAAATGCATTCACATATTGGCCAAATTAATTTTATCAAGATCTCAATGAGATATGTGGTAAGATAATTTCCCTAATTTAAGAGATAATGAGACATCATTTGTGAAAATGTTCAAAAATTGAAATAGTACAAGGACATCATAAAATATGGAAAATATAGTCTACAAGGATACTTAAACTAATATATTATGATTTATATAGTCTAATGAGATATAAATCCACTATAGGTGATCTATATTTAATTATATTTATTAATTATTTCACCATAATGATTAATGTGATGTTCATAAAGAAAATTTTTAAAATAATGGGGATGTTCATCTTATTCACAAGAGAAGTTGTGAGAGATATGGTAGTTTATATTAAAAACTTTAGAACTGATAATATAAGGGAACAAAAAATTCTTTTTAATCTTATACTACATATTATATAATTAAACATCAATATAGTGATCCTTATAGACCTTAAAAATGTATTTAGAGAAAAAAATAAATGTATCTTGGTCAATATGGCATATAATATGATTGCTAAATTCAAACTCTTAAAATTATTCTAGAGAGGGGATATCGGTAAAGTTATTTATATTAAATTTAAAAGTTTTTTAGAACTAAATAAAACATAAATTCTTATTAATTATGGTTCAAGAAGAATATAACTGTAAATTATTTTGAATTGTTTGGAATTCCATTCTTTATAAAGATAAAAAATTTATATCTATGAATGTTTGAAGAAATATATGAGTAATGTGTTTTCATGAAATATTTATCCAATGGTAGAGGATAAAAGTGTTGGAATAAAAGAAAACATAAGATTATAGACTAATATAAAAATAATCACAATTTATGTGAGGTACATACTATAGATTTTGATAATTCTAACGAGGAGAACTTGCTGAATTCTTAAAAAATAAATAAAAAAAATCTGGATATGAATCCAATCATGTTGATATAGATATTAGTTATACCATTAATGATGATGGTTATATTTAACATGGAAAATAATGTGTTAAGGTCTGAAAAAACTTTTTGGAACTGGGAATATCATTATAAGTTAAGAATCACCAATGTATACTAGTAAAATTCCTATGCTTGATAATCACATGAATCTTATTTTTCAAATTGACCTACACTTTTTTGTTGAGGTTATTGAGCATAAAGAATGGATAAATTATATGAATAAAGAGATAACTTATATTTAAAAGAACTTACCTTAGGATATTGTTCCAAGACCAGAAGCAAAAAAACCTTATTAGAACCAAATTAGTTTTTAGAGATAAATTCAACGAAAAAAGTTATATTTGAAGAAATAGGGTTATGGTGGTTTGAAAAGTAAACTCTCTGGTTAAATTAGATGATTTTTAAGAAAAATTTTAATATATTTGAACACTTAAGTAAATTATAATGTTCTTGGATGTTATAGATCACAAACAATATATGATTTAAAAAATGAATGTGAAATTGTTTTTCTTGAATGATGATATTGAAGAATAAGTATTTGTTGAGAAAATCAATGGATTTATCCTTGAAAATGATGGAATAGTGGTTAAAGTTTAAATAATTTACTTTATTAGTTAAAATAGGGATCTGGATCCTAGTATTCGAAGATGGAGGAATGTTTAAAATGAATGAATTTAACTAAGGGAATGCGTAAAAAAATCTATATGTAAATTATATGAGAAAATTAACCCAAATTATCATTATTGACATTAATTATATAATATTTTGAGATCAAATAGAGTATATATGTAAGGATGTTGTAAAATAATTGAAATTATTTTTAATATTTTAATACCTGGTGAGATATGATTATTTGTGGAACTACAATTTGTATAGAAAGAAAAATATTTTTTCTCTTTTCAGGGGAAATATGACAAGGAATTATTGAATAAATTTAGAATATAATATTTTAAATAATTTTCAACCCCCATGAAATTTTTTAATCACATCAAGCATGGGTAAAATAGTAAAGTGTGAATTAAAATCATTTTAAGAAGCTGATATAAAAATTTATTTATTTTTCTATTTCAAGTCCATATATTATTTATGCTATAAAATTATGTACATAGTACTAAAGTGATATAAATAAATAAAAAATTATAGTTATTAATATAATACATAGATACATAAAAGAAAAATTGTGTTTTAGACTGTTGAATAAATGAGGTGAGAGTCTAAACTTTTTTGGGTCCACTGATGTTTTCTGGGTTGGAGATTATGATGATAAAAAATAAATAATAGGTGGTATATTATTCTTGAGAAAAAGTGGTTTGAGTTGGAATTTTAAGAAGCATAATTCTATAATATTAATAATTATATATGTTAGTATGTGGTTTCTAAGAGACCTTTAAGAATTATCTATGATAATAAGATTTGTTTTAATTTATCTGAGAATTCAATGAAACACTATAGATCCAAACATATTGATATCAAATATCATTTTATCAAAGAGAAAGATAATAATGGATATATGAAGATGGAATACATTTCGTCTGTAGATTATTTTTTATAGAAATTCTAGGATTCATTATAATAAAATGGTTTGTAGATGAATAAAATAATGAAAAATGAAAAATAAAAAGATAATGCAACTATGCAACCAACCACACACTAAGCCCACCATGATATAGTAACTGGTGGCTAGAAGTCGGTAAAACTAAAATAACCTTTCAATGTAACCAATAACATGATTCTATAGTTCCATGTTGAACTTTATATTTCTAGACTATCCTATGAAATTTAGATATAGTAGTTTTACACTGTTATATTTACCCTACTAGTGTTATTGGATAGCTATACTATAATGAGTTAGTATTTGTACTGTACCCTAAAATTTGGTTTAGGGGACCCTTCGGACCTTATACCTGTTAATAAGGGTACACTGCACCATACAACCCCCAGTAGACTCACTGCGGAGGTTAAACCACAAGAGTTCTATATTTTGTGTATCCTGGGAAACTAGAAGTTTGTCCAACTTCATATAAAAGATTAGCATATACTATTACCAAAAATATCCCACTGGGATCTTGATGCGCTATGTTGACATAATTATAGGCTAATTATTTGGATAACTTACTTAATTTGATCTCATCATCTTCTTCACTCACTAATGATTTCTTTCCCATAAAATATTCAATTTCAAGTTAATGATTCATGAAATAAAAACTATTTTTCTTTTCCATACTCCCATTGTGTTCTTTCAATTCTTGCATCTCACCCTCCATTCATTAGTTAAGACCAATAAAAACACAATAGTGCCAAAAATTCTCTATCATTATAGGCACTGTCAACATGTATTCTTGATCATTGGTTTCATGAATCTTCTATAATTCCAGTAACCCATAATATATAAATCCTTTCATAGAATACCACTTCATCTATATATGCTTCATTTGGGCATGGAATACTGGGACATTTTCAAGATGTATAACACTATAACTATTACAGTGAAGTAAATTTCATCTCTATTTCTAACCATATCATCCAAGAAGTACTTGAACCAACCTATATTCTTATCTACATATATTATAACAATGTATTATTCCACTATGGTGGATTAATACAACACATCCAATAATTATGATATCCAAAATAATATAGTTCCACTATAGGTAAAAAGATAACATGCGGTACTCCTCCTGCGATTAACATCAACTCCAAGTTCAGTATCTATATACCCTTATAGTGATTTTCCTTTCCCAAAGCATAGAGATACTTCATTGCTTCCCTTATGATATCTCATTATCCACTTCATAAATTCCCATTGTTCCTTTTCAAGGTCATCCTTGTACCTGCTCACAACTCCCACCACATGAGAAATATAAGGTCGAGTATAAAATATTACATATATCAGGATTCTAATAGCTAATTCATATGTAACATTTTCCATATACTCTTACTCTTATACTATCTTTGATGCTTTCTCCTTTGGTTGTTTGAAATGGGTTTCTAGGGGAATTGAAACCAAATTTTATTCTAATATACTAAATATGTTTAAAAACATTCCATCATAGACAACATGTGATAACATCAAGGTAAATAATATGTTGTATTTCTTGATCTTCATCCCCAAAATCTTTCCAAATTTTTCAATTCCATCTCAAACCCCCCATCCAGCTTCCCTTTGATCTCATTGATCCTCTGCATACAATGACCTTGAATGATCATGTCCTGCACATATAGAAGTAGTATAATGTATCTATCACCAAAATACGTTAAGTAGAAAAATTGATCCATGACACACCCTTTGTATATATTTTTAGTCACGAATCAATAAAATGTTTTATTCTACTACCTGGGTGCCTACTTTATCTCATATATGATCGTTTTGGAGTTTTCACACAAGGTCATCCTTCCCTAACTAAAAATATCCCTCTAGATACTATATATAAATTTTCTCCTCCATTTATACATGAAGAAAATACCACTTCACATTTAGCTACTCATGATTCAATTCCATTGATACAAAAACACTAAGAACCACATGGATGGTGGTTAGCTTCACTACATGTGAGAAGATTTTAGTGATGTACATACCTTCATTATATTGAAATAATTTCACCACCAACATTTAATTTTACACCCTCTTATCATCTTTTCCTTCCTTTACTCGTTATAACTATTTGTTTTTCAATTCTTCATTTCCTTATCGCATAGGTGTAAGATCCCAAGTACTGTTATTATGTAATGAAGAAATCTCCTCCATAGAAAAATACCAATTTTTTGACTCCTTCAACTAAATTTCCTCTTAAAAAAATTATGTTTCTCCATCATGAGTTAAAAAATAATTTAAAGACAATGAATACCTATAAATAGGTCTTAACACCCTTTTTTATCTTCTTAAATCCACTTGGGGAGTACGCTCCACTAGTTTTAGCATCCCATGATTAGGTAAAAACTCACAATATACTTTTTTTTTCATTCTAATTATTTATTCCCATTATCAAATTCAGATATATGATGGTCCTCTTTTGTGACTCCTTTATTAAATATCACATTCAGGATTCTGATAATCATCTTGATCATGTTATCCCCAAAGCGATAATCAAAATCCTCAGCACCATAGCCAATAAAGAAACATTTTTTGGACCTAGTATCAAGCATTTCCCTTGAATCATCATCTATATGTACATATGCAAAAACAACCAAAGAATCATAAATGTGAACGTCATACCTAATTTATAGACCAGACCTCCTCAGGTAGACATTATCCCAATGGAACATATGGAATCCTATTGAGGAGATATGCTATTATGTTCACCACCTCAACTAAAAATGTAACACCCCAATATTCCACGATATGTTTCCCTTTGAATAAAGAAATAGCTTGCATTGTACGCAACTTCGAGATTCTAACACACCACGACCAATCAAACTAACTGTTATGAATAGTAATACCCACTTTTTGAAATTTTATAAATTTTATCTTTAAAAATGGACTTCATTTTTGGATTTGGAATATCGAAATTATCTTATGGAAAAATTTTGGTATTTTTCTGAAAACTTTCAATTTTTGATGAATAGTGAAAAAACACTACGTTATTGGTTAAAACTGATTTTTTATTTAAATAATTAGTTATTTTATTTTAATTTATTTTAGGTCGAAATATATACATAATACATATATATGTTAAATGTAATTCATTAGAGTCATTTTATAATAAGTTTAGATATATAGAATTTTATCGAACTATTTACCGTCATTTACCCACCTCCTAGGAGCATTTGCAAATTTGTATAAAACTTAATTTTACCACTTCTGTGAGTTGAATTTCAAAAATAAAATAGAAACAGTTAATATCAGTAATTAATATGTGGTTCAATAATATGAAAATAATTTTTGGTGAACAATAATTTTTTACTTTTATTTACCACCATTAAAAGTAAATAGTGTAATTAAGGGTAAAAATGATATCATAATTACGCTAAAAAATGTCTTAATTCAATTGGATAAGTGTAATTCGACCAAAAATAACCTTATAAATAAAATATGATCCCCTTTAGTTTACTTTGATAAGATTATGACATCTATTATTTTTTTATTTAAAGAAGAGTTAAAAGAGTTAAAATCAAAGTTTAATAACTAAATAATTTTTAATATAGGGTTATACATAAGATAAATTAGAATATTAATATTCATTATAAAGATAAAAATATTTAATACATAATGGTATTTTATTTATAAATTTGATATGTTAAATAATTAAATTTATTTATGACACAATGATGATGTAGTAATTACCATATTAATGAAAGATTAAAATAATTGATATTATAAATATCTAAAAAAATTTAATTTGAGAATTTTAATGAATTAAATTAATTTTATATGTCAATAATACATTTTAGGGTTGATTAAATGAATTTTTTTCGAATTAATAACACTGTTATGAATTTAACAGAAACAAAATACCAAATAGTGTCAAAATTGATATAAAAGAGTTTTTTAAACAAATATTATATTATTAATTGGTATTATATTCCTAAAAATCTAAGGTTCGGAAAAAGGTCTTAAATAATATTATATATTTCATTAATGAACCACTTGTGGTTCTCTTAGAAGTTTATATTAATTTTATTAACCATATAATATAAAACTACATGGAGACATGGTAAATGTCAAACTATTTAACTAAGAGTGAAATCTAAAATATAAGGTTAATATGATGACCCAAAACTGTCTAAAACCTATTGGTTGAGAGGTTTTAGACCCTTACCCACCTTTTCATTTAAATAATTTATTTTTGAGCCATTAGAGACCGAAAATGAGTTTATTATAAAATAATATTTCAAGTTTTTCTTAAAGTTACCCTCTCTTCCTTTATAAAAGGGAACCTCCCCTTCTCCCAAATTCACACCTTCAAATCTATTTGGCTCTACCAAACCCTACCTAAATATCCTATCAACTGTCCTACCTTCATCCTAGAGGCCTTAATTTAGTTAGAAATCCAACCTAAGGAGCCCTTTTGATCAAATCAAAACGAAGAACGGGAAGAAGATGTAAATATTTCATCACCTATTTCAAGTTCTTTTCTTCTTCCACTACCTCTTTCTTTGTTGTTTCCATTCTAAAATAATAACTCCAGTATTTCTATATACTGTGATGTTATTATAAATATGGTAAAACCATATTCATTATTCTATATATTCTATAAATGACAAAGTCACTAGACGAGCGTACGTACGAATTACAGTCTCCATGTCGTGGTGTAATTTTTTATTCAAACACTTCATCATTTGGATGGGTATAATAATGAGTATAAATGATTTAAATAATAAATATAACATGATAATTATTAGGTATATATGATATACCATCCAATTATATACTATTTTTATATCAAAAGAATAATATTGTCGCTCCTGCGTACGTCCGGATAACTCTCTCCACAAAAGTGATGACATTCAATCCCCATCATAATAATTCAAGAATAATTTTAATTTTATGATTAAAAATGATTTTTATGAACATAATATCATTCTGTATATGAATAAAGTACATCCTATCCATAAAAAACATGGCTTACGTAACCAAGCAAATAATGGAAAATAAATCAGTTAACACCCGAAACGATGATACTACAGAAATATCATTAACAAATCAATATTAGAAGATAATATATGATATCATATTAATGTATATGGTTTTTTTATAATTTAATAACAATTATTTGACCATTATACAAGATTTTAACTTACCCTCTACCAAGTAAAAGTACAAGGTAAGGGTTGATTTTACAATCTCTTTATTATCCAAGGTTGTTTTTATGTAAGTATCTACTAGGACCTCTTTATCATCCACATCCATATTTCTTAAAAATGTATTCCAAATTTTTTTCACTATTTACTAGAATATGGGTTAAATTCATTTATACCTTTGTTTGAATTTTTATAAAATGGTTTGAAAGGAATATTTCTGTCGTTTTCCAAACGAGGTACCTTATGACATTTTCGACAAAATTAATGTAAGAATGTTTTTTCAACTTATAAGGTGGGTGTGGATATTTTATGACTTTATAACATTGTCGAAGTTTCCCTTGAAATATTATAAAAATATTTTCAAAATAAAGGTTTTATTTTATAATTATTCAACTTTTAAATGTTTTCAGAATAGAAAGATAAATTTATCTAAAAAATGTTTTGATTTCATCTATATCAACATCCTTTGATGGATTGTGAGATTATTTGAAGTTGATTTATTATGATACAAAACATCCATATTGTATTGAAGATTTTTTTATATGTTTGACTATGGTTGTGTTATTTTTATACCATTCATGTTTTATTGATAATGTATTGACATTTTGTACGCTAGTTTTAATACGAATGTTTATGTTATGTTTAAACCTTTTCATATGAGGAATGAATTAGACTTAGTATATGATGAGTGGAGCTTGCTAAAGATCCTTGATGCACTGGTTGGTCTCATGAGACAAACTAGTGTCTTGGAACAAGGCCTTGACAAAATATTATTGATAGACTTGGCACAAGGCCTTGACTATGTGGTTATGAAGTCTGGAATTATGCATTCCATCATTATGAAAGTGGTTATTGATATTGCATGTGATTATTCGACTAGTAGAATATCCATGTGAATAATTAAATGGAATTATTTTATTTTTTCTTTTCCATATTATGCTTAAGATCAAGTTTAAAAGACTTTTTTTTATTCTTACATTGCCTAAAATGTTTATGCTTATTTATGAAGGTCTTCGCTATATTGTTATCCTTACTGAGAATCTGATCTCACCCCTTTCTGTGGTTATGAAGTCTGGAATTATGCATTACATCATTATATATGTATTTTTATTTATTCATAAAAGTTAAATATATAAAATAAAATACATTTTTCATGGAGATGGTATGTTGTACGTACGCATGAACGCTGTTTCCATTTTGTTTTTGTATTGAAGCAAATAAAATAAAATTAAACATATATATTTATATATTGTCATTTTAATATATGTTTTACATCATATTTGTTACATATTTATATTAAACCCATCCTACAAACATTCCATGTAATGAGCGAACAGATCACATGACTTTGAGGATGCGGTAGTCCACACTTCCACAAACGATGTTATCGTGTTCATACAAAATGGAATAAATGAAAGAATGAGTTATATAATAATTATATAAGTATAAGAAAAAATCAATATCATATATATCATATATATAGTATATAAACTATTAGTATATCATTATTCACAACCTTGAAATGTGGAAATGGAGGAACAAATGTCATCAGTTCACGATGCGGTAGTCCGTCGTATGCATGAATGATGATTTGTTATCCCATTTGACAGAAGTGTTTGAAGTTTTAGGTAATAAAATTAAAATAAAAAATATCAGTATATTTATTATTATTAGGTTGTTTTATAAGTGTGATATAAAAATAATTTATGGGGTGGAGAAAGAACTAAAATAAAAGTGCTTATTGAAGAATGTTACCTCTTCTTCTATAAATCCTTTTGGTTTGCACCAAAGGAATTCCTTGATTTTCTTTACTCCCAAAGTGATGATTCTAGGATTATATAAGTGATTTTGGGAGATTATTAGTTTAAGGGTTTTTATGATTTAAAAGTCTTGATATGTGCGAATATAAGGGTAGGGTTGGTGGCCTTTTATAAGGCAGGTGAGTGGTAAACTTATAAATTTCAAAAAGGTAAACACTATTGGGAGGTCTCCCTTACATCATGTTCATTAAATAGTTATAAATTTAAGATAAAATATAGTATATGTTTTAAATATTCGCATACAATTGGTTTTTAAAAGGTTCATAAGTCATTTTACCCGTTATGTTTAAAGATTAACGACAAAGTATTCTCATTTTTACCATAATCATTGTAATGAATTTTAATTGTTTTTACTAATATTATTGGTGTAAAAATGATTTGAACATAATATAGAATATATATCATTCTGATTAAAATTATTAAATACATTTTTAAAAATTAAAATCATTGAAGTGGTAGAATATAACTTAAAATTAATATCATAGATGGGATGGAAAAATAGTTTTTAAAGTAAAAAGTTCAAAAGCTTGAAATGTTTTTGTATCCCATTTCATTGTGAAATTGATTAAATTAACCTAATTTGGATTTTATTTTGTAAAATTTAACTAATTATACTTTAAAACCAATTTAAAATATAATTTATCTGTATAAATAAATTAGACAAAAATCCAGTTTTCAATTAAAATTAAGAGTTTTTCACTATTCATTAAAAATTGAAACTTTTCAAAAAAATACCAAAAATTTACCCTATGATAATTTTGACATTTCCATTTAAAAAATGAATTTTATTATGTAAAATATAATTTATAAGTGTCAAAAATTATATTTTAAATATGTGTTCCATTAAAAGGAGGTAAAATTATATTTTACAAAAATACATCTCTTTATGTGTCAAATTGGATTTATTCAGATCTTTTGTCTATAAAACAAATAATATGAATGTTAAATAGTTTCTTAAATATAATATAATTTAAATATTTCATTAAAATCATTCATAAAATGTGGTTTGTTTGATTTATTTAGATACAACATGTTTGTATGTAGAAAAATAGTTTTTTGGAAAAGGAATTTCATTTGTTTCAAAGAGTTCGTACTATCATTTTTAATTAATTTGTAACCAAAGAATTAATTGATTTAATAATATTTTCAAAAATGTATTTAATCAAATTAATAACCAAAATTACAATTCATAGGTGAAAACTATCATAATAATACTAATAATATATTATAGTTTTGTAAAACTTGATCTTGCGTGTACCACAAGCTGTTGGAGGAACTTGGAATTTTTGTGTAATTCCATCCAAACATTGTGTTTCATGTACCAAAAAATAATGTAAGTGTTTAATGTAGCATAATATTATATTATTTTTTTATAATTAAATCATAAATTGTTTTATAGTGCAATGCAAACCATCAAAGAAATTTAATTTATTTGAAAATACTAATTCATAAAAACTCAAGGTGTTATAGTGGTAGGTCGTACACACACATGAACCTTGTTTTTTTAAATGATTGGGTTGAAATAAAGGTAAATAATAAATCATGATAAATAGTAATTATTTTATCATATATATCATATATATTTATTAAATACATCCATATTACTATCCAAGTAAAACATAAATGAAAAAATGAATCACATCACTTCATGTAGGTGTTAGAGTACACGTACGCACAACCGACATGATCATTTTCCAAAATTTTGGAAGTTAAAAAGGTATCTATGATATTATAATTATATAGGTATAATTGTTTTATAAATATCATATATAAACCTTAAAACCATTATAATACACATTCGTAAAATCTGTTAATGAGAAATGAATTGTATTGCTAAGGGGAGAAGGTAAACCGTATGTATATATAAGCGATATTTTCATTTCCCATTTTACAGAAAGAGGGTGAATAATGATGGTATGATATTAATAATAATTAAATTTCTATATATTTAATATAATTATCTTATTATTTAATGAAGAATAAAAAATATTTAGAGGATGTAAAATAATAATAAAAAAGAAACGATATATTAATGTGATTACCAATTCATTGAAATAATTCTTTTATATATCATCTTAATGGATCCAAGGATGGTTTTTTTGGAATAATATCACCTATAGAATTTGGATCGGGGTGTGATTAATATAAATTTTCATAGGTTGGTAGAGTTAGAAAACTCATTGTGGTGTGAAGAAGAGAGATGAGGGGTTCCATTTTATAATTAAAGGGTGGGGAACCCATTAAATATCTAAGTATATGAAATAAATAGAAATTAGTTTTAATGTTAACATGGATAAAAATAATAATATTCAAATCTAATATGGGGAAGAGTTTAAATATTCTAATTAAATAATATTTGGACAAGTTTGGATCACATTTTTACCCTTGTGTTTTGGTTTTAACCCTTTATTGACCCCCAATGACAATTACCATAATATTATGGTTTTCTACACTTTAAGGGTTTATAATGTTACTATAAAATGGAAAAAATTCATAAATGTAGAATGGTTAATTTATAAAACCATAAAACATTTATTAGGATGAATAAAATATTTTTATGAGTTTTATATCATTTTAAAAAATATAAAATATTATAAATTATCATTAATGTCATTTTTAACAATAGTCATTAAATTTGAATTAAAATACATAAAGACAAGGTTAAAATTAAAATAAAATTCATTTAAATAACACTAATATTTAATGTTTATCTAAAAAACTAATGTCACACTTTAAATCACTCAAATTATTTTACTTTTAATAATTTTAAAATCATTATATATATCTTTTTACTAATTCGAGAAATACAACACATGCGTTGAATATGAATTTAAGGTCATTATATAAATAATAAAAATAATAAATAAATTTCTATCATAAAAATAATTTCATTAAGCTCAGAATAGATACTTATATTAATTCATAACTTTATTTTTTCTCTATGTGGAAACATAAAAGATATTTAAAACTAAGGGATTGATATTTTTGTAACTTTGTTTTCTTTAAATACTATTAGATCATTGAAATGTATAAGTGTCCACTAAAAAACTCAATATTTATCCCAAGGTGATAATGGTTGAAATATATTTATACAATAATAATTAGGATTAAAAATTATGGCATTATCACTTATTTTTAATCTTGATTAACATGATTTACCTTTTACCAGTGTGATAAATTTTACTATTCTTTCTATTCAACTTTCCAAAAAGGGACCAATTTACAAAGTTTGAAACTATTATTCCAAATATTTAATATATTTTGTTAAATTAAATTTATATTATTAAAAGAAAAATTAATTTTAAAATAATCATGCAACATGTGATGAAAAACGATTTTTAGAAAAATAAATCTTTAAGCACAAAACATTGTTTATTATTATCTATTGCCAAGAAAAAAATTAAATGAATGTTTAAAAATATTGTTTAAAATATAATACTTTAGTATCATTAAATCCATTCACGATTAGTGATTAATTTAATTTATTAATATAAAAATTTATTGTGAGCATAATATTTTTCTATAAAATTTCTCTTTTGATTTCAAATGATGTTTATTTATAATTATTTAATTCCAAAAGAATTAATTTATTCATATGTAACCATAAATGTTTCATAATTTGGTTAGTCCTGTTCGTACCCACTAATCCAACAACTACGTGATATAGATAATTTAATCGTACATCATGGTTCGTTTAAACCTGGCGTTTCTTTTAACACAAGATATCCAAAAAATTAAATTTATTAGAAAACATTATTTCATAAATTCTTAGAATGTTACATTATAATTCCATTAAATTTAATTTAACCCATGAAAAATTTAGCTTTAATATAAAAAAATGATGATATATTTGTTTCATTACATCCTCAGTTTCCCATGTAGGTTCTTCGAATTATTGATTTCTCCAGTGAACATTCATCAGGTGAGTAGTCTTGTTCAGTAAAACATTACCTCTGTGATACGAGATCTATTCATGTTTTTATTCATAAGAAATTTTATTATCCAGTTTTCTAACATTTTAGATCAATAAATTTTATGGACCTGGTATACGCTTCGTCAGGAGAGATATAAGGAATAGATCATGATCTTGAGAAAGGTTCAGTGGAAGCACCAAGCGATAAGTTACCATCTATAATTGATCAAAAATATCAAAAGTACCAATATAAATAGGTATCAAATTTATTTTGTTTATAAATCCTATAATAGTTTTTCATATTGAAATTATTAGAAACACCTTATCACAAACTTCAAATTTTAGGTCACTCCAAGATTTTTTAGCATAATTTTTCGTCGACTCTAAGCTATCTTGATGTGCTGTTGAATAGAACTAACTTTATATATGTTTTCATCATTTAGATCCGATCTCAGTATATTACTTTCTCCAACATCATCCCATAAGGTTTTATTTTTACACTTCTTTCTCTATATGAATTCATTGGAAGGCAACTAAATGCCTAAGTGAAAGCTATTATTGTAATAAAAATCAACTAGTAAAAGGTGTTGTTCCCAACCACCTTTGAAATACATAGAGAAATATTTCATCATATACTATTGGGTTTTAATTTTATCTATATTACTGACCACATTCCCCATAATAATACACTATATTGAAACTCAAGTCTATTTTCGAAGTCTGCTGAAGACTTCTCCTGAACTTTGGTGTAATCCTCAGATCTTGATTAGACATAATCGAATGTGTTACTACAAAAAACATTTCCACATCATTAATTTAGATTTTATAATGCTTACCCAAAGGAAAATATTATCAAATGAAAATGAAGTATGTTAAAATTTTAAGGATATATACTACAAACCATATAACATTATGAAATTTTGTTGTTTTGGGGATTCTGAAGTCAAAATCCATGGTGATGTTTTCACATTTTCAATCTGGTATTGGTAGTGGTTGTAAAATTCCCTTAGACCTCTATCAATCAGCCTTGACTTAATGACATACCAAGAATTGAGAAACATACTCTATAATATATCTCTTCATGTTGTCCCACCAAAAATTCTCTTTCAAATATCTATACACATTTATGCTTCGAGGATGAATGGAAAATGGTGAACCATGAGCCTTGTATAACCAATCCTTTAAATCTTGTACAAATGGAACACATACATTGTTCCTGAACCTTATTATTCCATCAAAATCAAGGTTAAACTCAGGAAAATTTCTTACATTTTTCTATAACTCTACATTACACTTATGCACCTCTTTAACATTTACTTGGATATTTAATTGAACACTCATTTGAGAATGATAATATTTCACCTTTCATTCAAGATTTAAAGATTCATCCTTTTCAAATCCATAAATATTGGATATTTTTGTTCCTCATCATAGATAAAATATAATTATTCTTTCAACTTAGAGAATCTTCCACCTTGTTTTCTTTCCTAGGGTGGTAATGTATTGATACTTCATACTCTTTAGTCACATCCAACCATTTTCTCCAGGTAAGATTCAACTCTTCCCATGTGGAAATATAATCTAAACGTTTAAGATAAGTATATATATAACTCCTTTTTCTATAAATATAATCTCTTCATATCTTTATTGAAAAAATTACCATAGTTAACTATAAATCATGAGTTGGGTTTTATTTAATGAACCTTGAATTGTCTCGAGGTTTTAGATTTAACCACATCATTCTAAACGTGAAAAATTCCTAATACCTTATTTAATGCATCACTATATATTACAAACCCTTATCCACTCTAGGGAAAAGTATGCACAAGTACACTTACTAAACTTCTCTTCAGTTCCTTGAAAATTTCCCCACATTAATCTATCCAAAGTAACTTTTCTCCCTTACAAGTTAACTTGGTGAGTGGATTAGATGGTAGTGGTAAATTTTCCTCATGGTAAAGATAATAACCTTCCAAAATAATAAAACTAAGAATCTCAATCATAATGATTGATATGGGAAAAATTCCATAACTTATATCTTTGATGGATATGTTGATATAAACACACTTGAGATTATAGTACCAAAGAATGAAACTTTTTAATTCTAAAATTCATAATTTTTAAAATTTTCATAATTCTTCTCATTCCTTTGGGTCTTCAGCATTATTTTCAAATGATCTTCATTATTTTATATTCTCTTTTAGTACATAATAATATCATCAATAAAGACTAACGAAAAAAAATTATTTATATATATATATAGACTCTATTATTAAATACAGAAATATAGTAAGGGAATTATTATGAAATAATGGAATCAATATAAATTAATAGTGTCTATACCTTTTATGGAGTACTGTATTGGGAATATCCTCCTTCTTAGTCATCAATTTATGGCATCTAGAATGAAGGTTAGACTTATAAAAGTACTGAGCTCGACACAGTTGATCAAATAAGTCATCAATATGTGTTTAGAGACTACGTTTTCTTGATAATTATTTTCTTATGTTTTTGATAATATGTGTAAAGTCTCATTGATCAATCATTTTCTTAACAAAAAGAATGGGTGTATCCCATGGTGGAACAATTATCCAAATATATCACTTTTCATGATTATATTGGATTTTATTATTGAATTACTATAACTCAATTGAATCCATTAAATATGGATTCCTTGAAATAATTATAAAATTAGGTATGAGTTTGATCAAAAACTCAACTTCATGATTTGGTGGAAGAATATAAAATTATTCTAGAAATACATCAAAAAATGCCTTTGTAGAAGGCACATATTTGATATTGTGTTTCACCCCAACCATCTGAGATAAACACCACTTTTAAATTGGAATGAAGACCCATACAATGGATGTGATTTCCACCAATTTTTCATATTTATCATTAAAATGATATATGGTCATAAGTTGGTTTGGAATATCAAACAAAAATTCCCTTACTTGGGAATTGATTTGGGATTTATGTAGATATAGGCAATCCATTCCCAAAATAACATCGAACTCAAGTAGGAAAAAATAACAAGATTAGTAGGAAGCACATTCCCACATAATTCATCCAAAGAATAACCATAGACTTGATATGTTATCACTGTATCATTAATAATTTTCAGTACTAATTAAACATATAATCACTAAGGTGGTATATTTAAAACCTTATAAAATTATGTATATAAAAGAGAGTGGGTAGATCCAAAATAAAAGAAGATATTAGCAGTTTTAGAGTGGATGGTAAGTGTACATTTCACCACATCCTTAGAATAATACTCATCATAAATTATGATCACACGATATTTCCCTTAATATTTTGTCACTGGTTGTCATAATGACCATACTACTTGTATATGAAATATTTTTGTGTGGGTAGTGCATTCTGTACAGTTTTATCTCTATTCACACCATTCATTAACTTCTACCTATCACTTTGGCACTCATTTTCCTAATGGAATTACATTGCATGATTGAAACATTTATGTATTCCCTTATGGAAATTTTTTCAATGTTTCCTCACACACTATGGGCATAAAGGAAATATCATCTTCTTATCTCTATGGTCATTAAGATTTACTTTTAATTCCATCTTTATTATTAATTTAAAACCATGAAATAGATGTGTAATTCCAATTTAACTTTTCACTTTAATTTCAAATCGAATGATCTTTTCATATCTATTTAAGTCCCTTTTGAATAAATCCCCCCAGAGACATGATTTTGAGACATTGATGAATAGATCAAACTTAATTTTAGTTTGGATGATAATGCTATATGTGTACCTCACAAGTATTGTATTATTTTCCTCATAAGTACCAATGGCTTCATCAGGATTCTATTTTAGAATAAGTAATTCCTTCTCCATTTTTTTATGAATAAAATAAGGAAATTACATATTTATAAATAAGCTATTAAATTCAACTCACTCCATAGATTCAATTTATTCCGGTTTCTGGGAGTTCTTGATAATTTTCTTCCATTGATAGGACTCACATAACAAATTAAAAACAACTAGAATGAATTTATTTTGTTTAAAAAATTTGAAACTGTAAAATATATTTTCAATGATATTGATTCATTTCTTAGCAACTAGTGAATTAGTGGACCCACTAAAAGATGGTGGATGTTCCGTCATGAAGGACTCAATGTAAACCCACCGTTATTATCTAAGGTATATAAGCTTTAAATTCTAGTTTAATTACCTTACGTTTCCCTAATATGATTGTATAAGGGGTTAAAGAATGTTTTATGGGTATCCATGGATCCTTTGGAGCTCATAGAGTCAAGTTTTAGAGGAAACAGGTGGGTCACATGGTTTATTTAAACCGCACATCCTAGTCTATAGATTTTTTTTTTCAAACCATGTTTGGTGCTCCAATGAACTGTAAAGGGCTAAATGGTTTGTTTAAACTATATAAACCCCGATGCATGGATATTCTAGGTTCTACAAAGGCATACTATTTATGCATGATTTTCCATATTTTTTTCCTAACCCTCATGTTTTTTGATACATAGGTAGTGGAACCGCACAGTTGAGGCATGGTTTGGCCACACCATGTACCACATTTAAATATAGGTAAAAATACCTTTTTCCCTCAAATTATTTAAACATCATACCCTCATTATATTTCTTCTTTTATCAAATATATGGCTATGTGAAGTTTTCCCACTCCACATTTCCAGGGCTTTAATCATTCTTCTTTGATTGGACTCTAAATCAAATTCCATCTATCATGTTTTATCACCCCATGTGAGTTATTTAATCATATTTCTTCTCTTATTTTTTTATCTCACCATCCATTTTTTGAACTTTATATAGGATGTTATTCCATATATTTAGGGTGTTCATCTATTTCATCATTTTATTAAATTATTCTTTTAATCATAGGATAATATTGGAAGTGTGTTCCTATAACGTCATAATCTAGGTGGTTTATACCTTCTCCCTAAAATCTATTTTATTATTAATTATTTCCATTATTCCACACATGAGACCTTCCATATGAAACCCTTAGATTAAATAATATCCTAAATTAATTGATTGAACCATTAATGCGATGCCCTCATAGTACCTTGACTCGATTAGAGGATGTTAACCTCAACTCAAACCAACTTTGAGGCGGGTTCATTTATCTACCCCTAAACTAAAACTGCCTCTTTGGGTGTGTGATATTGCTACAATTTAATGGATACCTTATATACATTAGATGAGACATTGAATTGTGGAATAACAGTTATGGAATAACATAAAATATAAATAAAGTGATTAATTGAATGCTTTAAACGATGAAATCGTAATGTGATGAATGATCACTTTCATTGTAAATTTTTATATAGATATTTGGATCTATGAATGGATGAAAACATTTCCAATTGGCCTTAATATTTCAGGCTTGACCTTGCACATTTTGGTATGGAATCGATTTGATTTCTAGTATTGCATCGAGAAGATAGAATCATAGAATGAAACCTATGAATCTTATATTCATATCATATGATATTTGTATGCCTTATCCAGGATACTTGGGTTCCTTGACCATTTATGTGTACATTATTATGAGTTCACGTATGGATGAGTTCCTTGGTCTCAAGAAGGACACCCTGGCCTTTAGCCTTGGTTCCTGACCCATGCTAAATGAAGTTGTTACCAAATGCCCGATCATGGATGGTTGATGTGATTATAGGATGAGATATGGTATAAAAAGACTAAGCCTTAGATCATGATGAAATAAGAGAGATCACTTTTTGTATTTTTTATTATATAGATATACCTGTATATATGTATTCCTTCTACCATGTATAAGAACATTTTTTGTATAGATATATGTCATACTCAACATTGTTTATATGGTGTCTCTTTTATCTTAACTATTTTCCACTATATGGATATTGGATTTTGTTGTTGTTCTTCTATTTCACTTCTAATATTTAATCATTGCTTATACTGTTTTGATAAAACAATAATCATGATTGTATAATCTCCCCATTGTACCATCACAAGCACTAACTTCTATTATACAACCACTAGCGTATGGGGAGGCACACTTGAGGACATTTGGCCAACCGTGTTTGGTTACTAATGAGTGAACCACATCCAGGACATTACAACCAACAAAACATTATTTTCTTCTTTTTAATTTTGAATCTCAACATGATTTATATCTTGGTAAAGTGGTGTTATCAAAATAATAATATTTTTTCATTCTAACTCCCATAACATTTAGTTTCTCAGGAGTACAATCATTTAATTGTCTATCACATTAAATATTAACACAATTTCTTTAGTTTCCATACATAGACTAAAACAAAAAATAATAGTGTGAGAAACAATAATAATAGAGGAGAATCATATAGTCATGAAAAATTAGTTATATAATGTCTAAATAAAGAAACATTCTTTTAAAAATATGAAACCTTATGTTTAAACTAGGTTATTCTTGATCATGAAAAAAAGTTTAGGATTCTATCCTATACTTAGACTTATCCCCATGTTTCTCACTAAAGATTTGTCATTATATTTTACAAAGTAAACTAGACCTTGATATGATACCAACTATAAAGACACATTCTTTTCATTGATAGAAATCACATATTAATAGGTTAATATTCATTTCATTACATAAAAAACCATTCTATAATCATATTGGGAGTGTTCCATTGGAAAATTCGACATATATATAATGATTTCATATAAGATCTACATCACCCCTCACTAATTTCATCAAAATAGGAACCCATATTAGACATAAAATTAGAAATGTTTCTCATAATATTGGGAAAGGAAACATAAGAAAGGGAGAACATAAATGCTCAGTATGAATAAAAAAAGGAGATATCAATGATCACTAGATATTAACATGAATATAAAGGTATCAAAACATAATCATAACATTTAGAAATCATACCTTATATATCATAGATCATAATGTTGCGTCATGGAATAAATATTTTCTGTTCATTAGACATGATTCATAAAGGAATCAATGAACATGATCCATGATAACATAACATTGGCCTAATTCATAAGCTTTTTTCATACACATAAGAATTGAAATTCATTTACTTAATAGTTAAGGATTATTTACAATACTATCATAGTAGAATGATTTCACTCCCCAAACCATCATAGTAGTCATGGGTCACTCCCAAGACTATCATAGTGGACAAATTCCCTTACTGAACTGAGTTCACTCCCTATTCTAGCCCTACTTATCTCAATAGATATCAATCTTTACCCAATTAATTTAAGGGAGATATAATTACCAACCATAAAATAAATAAAATCATATATATGTGTTCCATAAGATCATAATAAATTTACAATATCAGAACACATGAAAATAAATGGGTTTCATAAATATTTCATCATAGCATAACCTATATAAAAGGAACATGATTCTTAAACATTTCATAATTTCATCATAGCAAAACCCATGGAAAAGAAAAATATTTCATAAAATTATTATCATAAGCATACCCCATCCATATAAATAATAAGGATGGTATTATTGTATCATATTCTTAATAAATCATTAGTCAAATCAAGTGTTTTTGTCTTTGATTAATAGAAATTCCATTAATAGATCATTAAAACATTGTTGAGTAAAATAACCTTTCCATTTTGAAATAACTAATTTAAAATATAAAAATTTCGAAAATATTATGGAAAATAATTTATTTAAAAAATATCAATGGAAACTTGTAAAGTAATATTCGAATAATTGAGTAGTATTGATGGAAAGAAATTCCATTTATGTTGTATAAGTTAAAAAAACATTCCTTTTACACTTTTTAAAAAGTAAATTATTCAAAAAATGTAACAAAGATTACATTTGAAACATTCTTTATAAAACCAAACATGGTTGAAAATGACTTTAAAATATCATAGTAGAATAGTTAAAACCATATTTAAAACATTTATGGAAAACATGGTTATGGAATAAATCTTGTTTTTGATAGAAGAAAGAAATAAAATTGTTTTTCAATAAAAACATATTTTTCGTCTCTTGAGAACTTAAGGTGAGAAAAATTAAAGGAAAAATTTATTTCTAAGATATAATACTTGGATAAGAAAATAAATAAATTTCCTAATATGTAGATCATAATATTTCGTCCTTGGGAAGTTAATCATAAAAAATCCTCAGAAACATTGATATTGTAACATAAAACCCATACCACTTCGGTAACTTTTGAATCATAAGTCCCATGAATGAAATAGAGTTTTCTGGATATGTAAATACAAATTATTTTCATAATAATAATCATAAAATAAATTCATGGGAATTATTGACACCAAAAATAAATAAATAAGTGGTGTAAAAGGCATGTGTCCCACAGAAATAAAAGTGAGATGAAAATCCATTACCTTATGGTCGACATCCTACGTACAAATGGGAATTTACAGTGTAATAAATAATTTTTTTTGTAAATATATAAAATAATTATTATCTTATATATCATATCATATATGATTTAATTATTTCTTTTTATCACCCATTTGGGAATAAATATTTATTAAAATCAATATTCTTGGTGATATCTGCTTCGTTTTTCACATAGGTTTTGGTTTGGTAGTTTTTGTCCTTATATTTTGATCATGGTTGCATAAAATACAGAATTTTAATCATGATATAAATATTATAAATATTCATTCTATAATTTTTAGGTCGACACATAAAATTAGAGATAGAAAAATTAACTACACTTTTCATGGAGACGGTATGCCGTAAATAAGCATGAACGTTGTTTTCATTTTTTCGATGATGGAACGAAAGAAAGGTAACTAATAAATAAAATTTATTGAATAATTATTATATGATATCTATCATATATATTCTTTTAATATATTCTTACTACCATTATGTTAAAATATAAATGAAAAATGAATCAGATCGCTTCTTGGAGGTGGTAGTACACTTGTACACATGATTAACATTATCAATCTACAAACGTTTGGAAGGTAAGAGGTTTGAGATGATATAATCATTAAATAAATTTAATTATTTCATAATTATAATATATAAATCTTATATCCATCATAATACCCAACCATTAAATATGGTAATGAGAAATTAATTCTACCGCTATGTAGAGATGATATGCCTTATGTGTGGACGAGTGTTATTTTTTTCTTCCCATTGGAGAGAATAAGGGTAAATAAAGGTGGTCTAGTAATAATAATAATAATAAATTTTCATTATATTTATGATAATTAATTTTTTATTTTTTAAAGAATAAAATATATTTAGAGGAGTTAAAAGAGTAATTAAATAGAAAGTGATAGATTAATGTGATTACCTATTCTTTAAAATAACTCTTTTAGATGTCCTCTTAAGGGATCAAGGGCTAATTTTTAGGAATAAAATATCCTATATAATGTGTCTAAAAATGTCTATAAGAGAAATTTTAAGATTTTAGTTAATATATAATTATCAAATTGGCGTTAAGAAAAGAAAGGAGGTGCACCCTTTTATAATTGAGGGTAGGGGCACCCTAATAATTTCTTAAAATATTTAATTATAATAAATTAATTTTAATATCCAATTGGATCTAAATTGATAATATTAAAAGATAATGTGATTATGAGTTGATATTATATTATAAAATAATTTTTTTACTTGTTTGGATTGCTTTTTTACCCTTATATTTTTTTTCCATTCGTTAACCATTTGGAAATTACTGTAATAATAAAACTTTTTAACTGTTAGGGGTTAATAACGTTACTATAAAATGTTAAACGACCCATAAATAGACCATGACTTAAGTTTATATCCATATAAACTTCATTTTTATGGATTTATGATTTATATGAATTTTATATCATGAAATAAAATATTATTTATTTTAAAATATCATAAATGTCATTTATAACACTATTAATTTAGTTTGACTTAAATGATATAAATATATATTTGTAACTCAAATATTTTTTATTTTTAATGATAATAATATATCATAATAATATAAAAAACTCACTTCATGCATTAAATCACTCAAAATATTTTAGTTTTAATATTTTCAACATCTATATATATATTGTTTTGTTAGTTGGAGAAATTTTGCCTCGCAGTTTCATAATAATTTATGTAAATTATATAATTAAAAAAAGTTATAAATAATTTTTTATCATTAAAAAAATTTAATTAATATAAAAATTGATACTTATATTTTTTAGAATATTATTTTTTCCCTATGTGGATATATAAGAGATATTTAAAACAAAGAGTGTGAAATTTTATGACTTTAGTTGCTTTAAATTTTATATTTGTTATTTTCATGAAAATGTTTTTATTAAAAAACTAATTTTAAAGATTAATGTGATAAGTGTTGAATTAAATTCATTAAATAAAAATTATGAAGAAAAATTATGGCCTCTTCACTTATTTTTAACCTAGATTAACTTGAATTACCCTTTACTGAGGTAATAGATTACACCATAGTTACTATTTGTATTGAAAAAAAATAAAAATGTGCTATTTCAAAAAAATGAACCTCCTAATTAAAAATCTAAAATCCATTTGTATCAAATTAAATTTTTATAAATGGCAGAAATTAATTTCAAAACAATAACACAACAGGCGACAAAAACCTCTTTTTTGAAAAATAAATTTTTATGTCTAAAACTGGATTTATTCTTATCTCATTCTTAGAAATGAAAATATCAAATGAACATTAATTTTTTTTATTTATTTTATTATAAATAAATTTCATTAAAATAATTGACCAATAGTGATTAATTTAATTTGTTAGGATAGAACTACATGTGGCGCATAAAAATAGTTTTTCAAAAAAATATATGTTTGACTTCAAAACGTTTTTTTATTTTTATTTTTAATTAGTTGGTACCTAAAGAATTAACTTATATATATGTAAATATAAATTTTTCATAATTTAGTTCGTACTATTAATACCATCCAATCCAACTACTATGTGATAACGATAATTTTAGATTATACCATAGTTTGTTTAAACTCAGTGTTATCTGTAACACAAGATAACAAAGAAATTAAATTTACATGAAAAAAATATTTCATTTATTCTTAGGGTTTTACAAACATATTTTAAAGTTTGAATAAAATTAAACCATAATTATTGTGAATGTTTTTAGTGTTTATTCCAAATTATGAATAACAAAGGTGGTGAAAGTTAAAAAACTACCTCTAGTGATGAAATTTGCAAACCAGTCCTTTATAATTTTTATAAATTTTATTTTACCATGTAGAATATATTTAATGATATTATTTTTTATTTCTTGTAAATTTTTATATCTTCATTATATTTACTACTTATGAGGTGTTATAGAAATCCTAAAAAACCAAACATGTTTTATTTAATAGATAGTTATTTTGAAAAAAATTATTAAATGATTAATGAAAGATGCACACATCGTAAGTCCATATATGATAGACATAAATTCTATAGATATTTCTAAAATACTCATAATAATTGATGGAAAATATATTCTTTATTTATCCATGAAATTTTGTAAACATTTTATTCCTGAACATTTTACTTGTCATTAAGAAACACATTTTCATCTCTAAATTGAATGTAAGGACTAAAAAAATTTAATTGAGTGGATTCATTGAAGTTTTTATGTGCATGAGATAAAATATTTAATCTATACAGGCCTCTGTGTTTTTCATAAAATTTTTAATTATATAATTTTCTGAATAATTATTTTTTAGAAAAAATAATATTTTCATATTCTTGAATATAATTAAATTAACTTGGATGTTTTATATTTCCATTAGACATAACATTCAAATTAGAGTAGGTATGTTCAATAAATATAATAATTGACCGTGATGACATAAAATCTTATTACTACAAGAATAATTTGCGTGTTTACATTTTCTTTTCTAGATAAAATAAAACTTCAATGTCTATTTGTATTATTTAAATAATAATTTTTATATATTGAATTATAGGTTTTGATGTACCTATTAAAACCATCCAATAATTTAATTGATTAGACTAGATAAGATTCTCTCAATGGGGTTATATTTTTGAGTATGGTAAATTATATTTCTTGATAATAAAAAATTAATTTAAATCAATATGTGTAATTTATTATCAATTAGTAATGTTAATGAAATTTCATTATTTCATTTAACCAATTCAACAATTACATTAATTTTTAAACAAGTATATAAAATTGTCAAAATTATTACTTTAAAATTATCATAATATTCTATAGTAATTAGAACAAATTTTTTTATATTAAGGACCTTATAAGTATTATTTTAGAGTTAGATGAGTTCAATAAAATATTTATAACTAGATAATAAAAAAATGAAATTAACTTTCGATAAAAATTAACATGATTGATAAACTAATGTTAATTTCATTATTTAACATTTTGATAAACTAAAAATTTCACAATTTTAAATATTTAAATATATAATAATAATTTGAATAAAAATTCCTAAGTTCACATAGTTTTAATTTTAATAATATGTATCAAATTTTATTAGAAGAAAATTTATAAACTAAATATATGAAATTTAAAAAATTAAGATATTAAAAAATTACTAAGTAATAAAAATCCAATGAAAAATATTAAAAATTTAATAAATTTAAATCTCTATAAATATAAAAGTTTTCAATTTTTTATAGATTATTAAAAAATAGTATAACTTAAAATCAATGAATTATGATGAGATTGGGGAAAAACAATAATGACTAAATTAACAGTGGGGACAATAATGTTCAAAAGAAAAAATATGTAATATATGGGGGGTTTTGGGGAAAAATTGACATATGAGGATAGTGGAGTGGGGATTTGTACTGTCCCACCCGATCACTACTATTTTTCCAAAGAAAAATGTCATAACACCTCAAGTGAGATCCCTAATCACTGGAGGCTAGAGACTAGTATTGAGGGTCTAAATATATTTCTTGGGGAGTAATTTATATTCTAATTGATGATCTTAGAAAAATTACATTAATAAACCAAATATACCTCCAAAAAAGTGTAAAATATAACCAAATATATTATAAAAACTCCCAAATTGTTTCGTATATGGTTTTATATATAATAAAAAAAATCATAATATAAACTAGAATCCAAATAAACTAATCTATATTTAATATAACTAAAATGACATGCAATAAAATATAAAACAATCCCTTTGAAAAAAATTCAAAGACTCCCAAAACCATCTCCATATATTCACTATCTGTAGAATTTCTTTAGATTTACCCATATCACAAAATGATCTACTTCAATATATATTTGGTGTGTACATACAATGTGTTAGAATATACTCATTATGATACCATGAAACAGAATTCAAAGCTTCTCCTGCATCATAAAATGATTAAAGGGTTTTGAAATAATTATATACAATGAATTTAAAAACAAATTGAGTTTATAAAAAATACACTATATCACCAGACCCACTAGGGCCCCACCCAAGTTGGAGGTATATCGAGTGCTCCACTCAAATCCCACTTTCAATTGGCTTGAGGATGATGATTATCACTAAGAATAAATAACATAGTTGGGAGGCCTTATCCTACAATAACCTATAACATTAATTAATTTATAAAAAAAATAATAAGAAAAAAACGGACAAATATATACATGATCAACTAAATTGTATAAAAATGCATGACTAAGACATCAACTATTTAGTTCAACACCATTATGACTGAAACCTAAAAATTTAAATACAAATGTAGAAGAAAAACTAACTAGGTGATACTGACTCTAGTAATGGGATGAAACTATTTCACTTCATGGCCCTTGGAATGAACTCTATCAATACCATCTCCCTCCATACACCACTATTAGCTATAGTGCATTAGCTCCATCAGTAACACTAGCTCCCCATCCTCCTATATCATCTTTAGATTTTGAAAAATATACATTGAGGAAACACATTTTGGAGAATGTATTGTGTTGGGGTGAGTATAAATGTACCCATTAGGACACCTGAATATAAAAAGGTAATGATAAATCAATTAGTTAGCTCGAACATCTGAATGAGGGATACCAAGTTGGGTAAGCTGAGTGAAAAAAGAGATATGCTCTAAAATCCTGACAATCATGATTGATGGTAAAAATCAAAATCTTTTATCTCAATTTCATATTGGATCATATCTCACATGAAGTTAGATATACTTTTTGAACCAAAACATTCCACTATGACCAGTGATCACATCCTAACATAAAGTCCTAAAATAAAGGGAACCAAGGTTCAGAATAGTCTCTTATAGAGCTTTGATTTGCAGTTGGAAACTTGGTAAATAATCATTAGGCTCATAATATTGAAACTATCTCAAATCCAATACTTCCAAATAATCCTTTAATTAAAGAAGTAATAAGGTACCCAAACATCACTTGAAAAAACCTCAGTCAAGAGGGTTACCGACCACAATAGAGGACTCACAAACCAACATATATAGATTTCATCGACTGATAGGGTCATATACTATATGAGTGGATAACCTATTCCCTATTACTATGGGAGGATTCCCTACTACACTATTTAAATGAGGGAACCCCACCCAAGATTTATCTTTCTACTACGAAGTCTTCTAACCCATGACTTCATTATAATCATTTTCCCATACTCTTCAACACCTCTACATAGCTATCAAATTCCAACTGATCAAACAACCAAAATATAAATCCCAAATTATGAAGTAAAAAAATTAATTTCTATGTGAAAAAACACTAAAAATTTATTACTCAAACATAATAAACTTTCTTCAAGTATTATTATAAAAATATTATTGGAAACTTTGCAGTACACAACATGTCCTTTTATCATACTCAGTATGTTGGTTACTCTAGAAGGGCTAGTCTTGTGTTTTCTCCACTCTATATGTGTCCTATATCCATGTACACAAGATATACATAAAATTAAATTACGTGTAGAACTAATCAGGATAAAGGGAATTCATTCTCTATACATAATGAGCTGTTTCTCAAGCTATATGTGGAGTCTTTATAGGTTATATAAAATTTATCCCCTTTGTAGTTTCTTGGTGTGTATAGCCTAAACACACCAATCCACCCTTTCTAAAACACATGATGTGTGAGACATGACCCATGAAATGTGGGCCTCATTCGTTGAATTAGAACATACACAGATGCATGCTGAGGAACTCATTGCCACACTTATAGAGTGTGACTAGGAGTCACATGAATTACGATGCTTAATGATTAGGAAAGTCCCTAACTGTCATAATTATTGGAATATAAATGAAGTATATCAGAGATATATGTCATACGAAATTAATGAAAACCCAAAAATGAAAAATTGACACACACAAAATATGTGACCATGAAATACATTCCATATTTTTGAAAAATGTAAATAATTCTAAACTCTTTAATTCCTCACTGTGAACACTCTAGTTGCCTCCACATTTTGAAATGTATTTAGTACTAGCCAAATTTGAATAACTGTTCATTTAATATATAGTACCACATACCGGATAAAAAAAGTGAGGATGAGATAAATAAGAACTGAGAATGGTTGTGAAAGAAAAAATAATTATTCCGCTAATAATAAATTAATATATCAATATAGGATTAATTTATAGAAATATGAACTCACACTGTGAGTCCAATTATCCAAGAAAAAATTCTTAAAATAAAAACATAGATATACATGGAGGATTTATTTCCATGCCATTCCTATACTATTATAAAAAGATACCAAATATTCAAGTTCCCATGATGTAAAAAAAATAATATAAATTTTATATCAATTCTTCACATAGTAGAAAAATGATCCAAATTATTAATTTAAGAAAATATTTAATTTTTTAATATTAAAATTATTAAAATCCAAGAAATTTTCCGATAATCGATGGATAAAGGGAAAAAAATTCATTTGGAAAAAATAATCCCCATTAAAGAATAAATTTTATAAAAAAGTATTTTATTTTAAACTGTATAATAATTATAATCATAAAATCTATATCGTGTTTTTTAGTTGGAAAAACAATTTTAAAGAAAAGTAATTTTAGATGAATAATATTCTTTCATCACCACAAAATCATAATCAAGATAAATACCATAAATCCAATTACCAACTCTGTTAATTCCCATGAATTATTGTCCATAATAATCCCCAATTAAATTTACATGAAAAAGTGCTTACAAAAAAAATTTCTTGAGTTAAAATCCTCATGTCAATGATGAATTCATTATTGAATAAAATATCATATTTAAATGTGTAATGATCTATTTTGTTAAATATATATAATTTTGATTGTAAAATAAGAAGAAAATATCATTAGTCGAAATTCTAGGTGAATATTCATATTGATTAATGATAATTTTAGAAACTTATATCCCCCATGAATTATTAATTATCCATAGAAAAATTATCATTTATGATTTATTTACTAAAAAGAGATTAAATCCCACATAAATTTCCTACCAAATAATAATAATCTTTTAATCATGTAAGTTCATTGTATAATTTACCATAGTACTTTTTATAATCAAATGGTTAGTGAATATCTATTTTATTATTCAATAACCTAATGATTTTTACATCAATAAGGATTTAGAAGGTTGATATTATAAGGAGATATCAATCATATGAAAAATGATGCAGAAAGAAATAAATGAAATATCCAACCAAGATGAAAAATTTACTTTTCTTAATTATTATGTCACATTTGTTGATCAACATTTTTACAACCATAATGAATAATACGAAGAATATGAGGAATTTTCTTATTTTTCCAAGAGAGAGAGAGAGATAGAGTTTTCATCTACATGTCCTTTAATCCGACAGAAAGATAAATGGAGGGGGGATGAATTTTTCTCTAAATTTTAAAATGGTATAATAAAGATAATTAGTGTTAAGAGAGTTATTTATATCCATAATTTCATTGATTACCCAAATTTAATTTACATTAATATCTCCCCATATTAATTATAGTCAACATACTATAATATCTATTCTAAAACCCCTCCAAATTACCCCTTTATGACTACCAATGAATTGTCACGTAACATCACCATTAAAAGAATATTTTATTTTTATAAATTAAGTGTGATATTTATCTATGTTTTCAATAAATACCAAAAAACTATTGGTCCTATACTTGACACATGACAACTATGATTAATCCTCACCCAGGGAAAAAACATCAATCAAGACTCAAAAATGGTGTTGGAATTTCCACATGAGCCTTCATTTAAGAGTTATTATAATTAACAATTGATAGATAAATATTTAATTATTTAATAAATATTAATAATTCCTTAGAATATAACTAGTCTAGAACATCACAAATATTCAACCCAAGGGATAATAATTTATTTTAAGTTCAATAAATTGTTCATTTTTTTGAGATCAAACACTTTTATAAATTTAATATTTACCCTCTTTAATCCTCTCGAACTTTAAAACCTAAAAATAAATTAAGTCTTACTTATAAAAAATTTGGGTTACTATAATAAAAAATAAACCATTCTGTACCTACCAAGAAAGAAGAATACATATCTTACCTACCTCAGCTAATACCTATGGATATTCTAAAATAAGGATTATTATATATTGTATCTTAGATAAACACATGACTTATTTTGAAACATTTGGAAACTCAGGAATTATCATACATTATATCCAAACTCGTGGATTAACCTATATCATAGCCAAAAGTTTGGATCATTCATATCATATTCTAGACAAACCTATACATTTACGACATCATATCCTGGCTAAAAACATTGAAGAATCACATCATAATATTTATCATTTTCATTAACACTTCAATTAAGTCCTTAAAATAATATGCCTTTTATAAAAAACAACTAATCTCAATAGAAAATATTTATTTTATCTAAAACTGAAAATTGAAATTTATAAAACAAATCAACATAACAAATATCAAAATTATAGTTAATCACAAAAGCTAGTTCGACACCACACAAATTTTTTAGTTAATAAAAAATCATTTTTAAAAACCACTTTGTTACCACATCAATATAATTTATTTTCAAACAATTATTATCAGTTTTATTACACACATTTCAAGATTAAAAATATAACATAATTTTTTCATAAATTATCAAAAATATATACCATTCAATAACACACATCACTTTAAATATATTATTTATTATAAAATAGACAACCAAACACATGTCCTACCGATCCAATACACACTTTATAGAATATGTATGATCCTTTAAAAGTTAATTTAATTCATAAATTTTTTTTATCCCACATTTAAATAATAATTAATAATTATTATTTTTAAATCATCATTTTGAAACAGCACCCAGTCACTATAGGCTAGGTTGAATTTTTGCAGTTGAATGATTTATTAGTAATATATAATTTTTTACCTTATGGTAAGGTAGTCAATTAGACCTGCTTCATTCCCATAACCACTGTTGTGATACCAAACATGTACTCAATTAACCAATATAAGTGGGTATGTGTAGAAACCATTCAAAATGTAATACGTTTCATATACCAATAATATCATTAATATCAAGTCTAGAAACATCCAAATGCATTGAAAAGGGAGTGACAAAATACTAAAACACACACACACACAAGTCAACCAAAATAAAAAGGGATTGATAACCATAATTAATGAGTCACTTAGAAAAAAACATAATTGATTGTCCATGGAGGTACAATGCATGTTCACTTTTCTAATATATTAAAGGGTAAAAAAGTCACTTCCCTTGATTTTGATTCTCTGTGTAACTATCCCCCATGATTGGGCACCTTTCCCTTTCTTGGGTGACGAACGTAAGCATCTCAATGCACCCCATAAGAAACTACCTAGTGTATAGGTATATCATACACAATAGGTGGTCACCACCCACCACCAAACACTTATAATTTGTTAAAGTTAATGAAGAAACAAAAAAGGTCATATAAAAAATAATTACAACAAAAAAAATTCTTAATGATACTATTTAATTTTAAAACTAATAGTGACAATGAACTCCCTATACCGAGAGGGTCCATACCTGGTATACCTTATTCTAGCCTACACATAGGATCTTAAAATTATGAATATAATAATTTAAGGAATAAAAATATTAAAAAATTATGTTGAATTAGTTAGGGAATCCTTTACTCCCATCTTATGTAAAGGAATGATTGTTTAATAAGTAGGTCTCTTTTACTGCCCATATCTTTGAAAAAAATAAGGTGTATAAGAAAACATGGAATTATGATCCTGTCCCATATTTTCTACATTTCCATCAATAATGTGTGTATATGAGAAACATTTTATAAAAATATAAAACACTTCTTTCATATAAAAAGTAAAATCCATAAATTTCAATTTCCATTTGAAAAATAAAAATCCTAGAAAATCATGTAATAATAGGTTTATCAAACTAAATTTTAAATAGTATACATGTTGTATAGTAGACAATACAATCATCATACCCAAAATTTATGTCAATTATTAGAAGTAAATGATATATACTTTTAATATGTGGTCCAAAATTTAACATGGAAACATAAATAATGGCCAGGGTATTCTAGTATTTAAAATAAAATCCAAAGTGGCTAAATAAATACCATATTTTCAATAAAAAAACATTAAGAAATATTTATCATAGAAAACCATTTTTTAATTAAATTCACAACGAACTATTCTATTTATAACCATACTCTAAAAATATAATTAAAATAAGTTGATTAACTACTAAATTATATACATATTACTCCTTTGTGTTTCAAGGGAATAAGATAAGACCCCACATGAAGTATTAGAACAACTTAGAATAAAGGGGGAATTAGGTCTTTACCACCATGAAAAAACAAAATGATTTTTATAATTGATTCTATTCAATACGTTATATTTCCTTGGGTAAAGTTTCTATACCCTCTAGTAAAGGATTACGAGGATTACACACTACAAATATTTTATATTTTAGATAAGAAACCCACTACTGAAATGAATAAGGTCATGTAAGAAGACTAGAGAGAAGCCATGGACTTAACTAATCAAAGTTAATATCATTAAACAAATCATCAGAAACCCCTTCCAATGATGTTGAAGGATCTAAGATGGAGAAATAAGATAAGAGGAAGTTCTCTTAGGGGGTGAAAGTGGCTTAATGTGAGGGTGAATTCAAAAGAAGGAACAAATATAGTTGTTTAATTTAGTGGTAAAAGAAACAAAATCCCACCGGGATTTAAAAGAATCTACATTGCCACTTGGTACCCATTCATAGTCCAATGGTTACATAGCGGTGTGAGAAGTATTTTTGTAGCTATAAAGCTACTACTCAGTTCTTAGAGGTATCCATTACCTTAGATGCTTTCTCATCTCTTCCTAAAAAATTCTAAAAAATCTTCTATCCTCCTTCTAACTCAAAACTTCATCAAAAATGGCGTAAAACATTGTAATTAAAGTTAATTAAAAACCCATCAATGTTTGGGTCTTTATGACCTCCCCACCATTGGTGTTCTCACCACCATGGAACTTCAATCACATTATTTAGAGAACAAGATTGACCATTGTATCTTCATCTCATCATTTCACTCACATGTTTCATCTTAGATCCTACCACCCATCCACCTTACCTAAATAATAGGAATATATTTTTCTTATAAAATAATAGGCCAAATGTGAAAGATTAGGTTAATACTTTCTCCGTTGGGAAAAAATGAATGGTGTTATGAATGACATGGAACCTTTTAGATAATGATAGCTGATAAGCATTTTTTTTGACGCTACCCTAAATCATCAAGAACCTAAAAAATATTATTGCTAACTTAATTTTCTTTCCCATTCATTGATGTCCCAATCATAGTGAAACACGAAGAATGACATGATCTCCTACGTTAAACCCCTAAGGCCAAATTTTATGACCAATATAGGATGTTTCTAACATTTCATTGTCAAAATAAAATTCTGACCCCATATTAATTTTTCTTCTATTATCTAGATCATAATAGTGTTGATCACTAATGATTCACCATTATCTATTCAGTATAGTGGTGAATGGAATGATATACCATATAGATTCTTGAATGGAGAAATTTGAATAAATGACTGGTAACTGTTGATGAAAATGAATTTTACCAAGTATAGGTGGACCTACCATGAGATATTAAAATAAAAAATACACACTCAAAGCTTATAATCAAGGAAATTATTTGTTCACTCAGAATACTAATCAATATATGGATGAAATTTAATACTCATATTATTTTGATATTCCAAATTTCATTCAAAAACTTTCCAAAATTGAGATACGAACCTCAGATCCCATCCAAATATGATGATGACTAGTAAAATATAAAGCTATATAATCAATATAATATATAACTTTCTAGTACATTATTAAAAATAGGGTTCTTTGATTAGTAGAAAGTGATCTATATTTTTCCAACAATTCAAAATCACCCATACCATATCTCAACCTCCTGAATATCTAGGAAAACTATTCACAAATCTATCATGATATCATACCATTTCCATATTGTAAGAGGAAACTATTGAAGATTACATGTATGTTTTTTATTTTTTTACCAATTTATATGCAAGGAACCTCACTAGGAACCATGAAATACCTTTTTTCATACTAGGCCACCATAAAAAGTGATGAATATCATGCTACATCTTCATTATTCCAAAGTTCATCACCCATCGAGAGGCATGAAACTCCTTTTTCACTTCCTAATTAACACCCATATAAGACATATGTATTCAATGGAAATATAATATGGAATGAGTGTCTTAGAACCATAATTTTAGGATCATCCCACCATCAATGATTTATTGCACAGTGAACCATTCAAAATTGGACATGTGTGAGTCCATGAAACACTCCATGATAGATAATGTAAGATCGATTAGTTATAAATTCATTCAAATAAAAAACACCATCATATCAAAATGTAGCTCATATATAATAGAAATTAACCTCTATTATTTATTTTCCTGCAATACCCTTTTGGGTGAACTTTCTCCGTGATAAAATCATCAAACACATTACCACTAACAAGATCCTTTTAAAAGTAAAAATCATATTTTTATAGATAATTCACAAATAAAAATATCCTTAGGTTTAGATATCTCTACAAAAATATTTAATAAATATTATTATGATTTTTAAACACCATGAAGTTATCAGAAAAAATAATAATTATTACAGTAATTTAATTCCTTAACCATGAAGAAAAGATCTAAATCAACAGTGAGGTAGTTCATTACAAGAGGATGAATTTTTATAAAACCATTTACCACTACTTGATTATCCCATATGCTAACATGACCCAGGAAAACTGTATAGGCATACCAATACACCTCAAAACCTTCACCAGATTGAGTTGAGATGAGAATTAGAGCTATGGTCTACATGTTCTGCAACTATTGAAAAGCTCTTTAACATAGGTTTGAGCATAAATTTTTTCCCCTTTTATATTTATGATTATTATAGGATATTCTACCCTATATAAATCCTAGATAAAGTGGTGGTAATATATCAAAATCTTGAGGAAACTATTTATATAAAATACATTCAACGATACCTTCTATATATCAATGATTACACCTTTTTAAGGTCCATTGAAATACCATCTTCTAAAAAAATATTCCCATGGAATTTTTTTCTTGGATACATAATGATCATTTTGATAGTTTAAAATTCATTTTATTCTATTTCAATATTTTGAAACCAGATTTAAGATACTAACCGTACTTATCAAGGGATCTTTATTTGATAAGGATATCATCGAGAATGACTACGAAAAACAAGTATAAGAATGGATGAAACATCTTGTTCATTAAATCTATGAACACAAAATGAGATTTATCCAACCTAATGGGTATCAAAAGATACTCAAAGTGACCATATCATCTTTATAAATCCAAATTTGTAATATATTATAGTTCAAATAAAATATGATGATATCCTATGTAAAGTTCAGTTTCATGAAAAAACTTCCCTCATTAATTGATCAATGATATTGTCAAATTTGGGTAAGGGATATCAATTATTGATCATGAATTGATTTAGATTCTAATAATATACATATAAAAAAGGATTTCATTAAATTTATTTTTTAAGAGAACTGGAGAACCCTTTAAAGTGGTTCTTGGATTAATAATCACCTTTTCCTAAAGATCATCCAAGAAAATATTTAATTCTCTCAATTTAGTTTGTACTTTTTGATATAGAGTAATAAATAAAGGTTCAGTACTAGGAAATATGTTGATGGTAAAAATATCAAACATTTTTATAGGAAGAAATAAAAAATAATTAGAGAATATATTTGATAAAGATATATCACGATTGATAAAGATTTATTGCCCTTTAATTAAACTACATTAAATAAAGGAATATTCGTATTAGTGATGATAGCATTTACCAAACCTAGATTGGGATGGACTTGACTCACTTGAAACTTCTGATCTCCATAGATAATATATTCAACACTAGTTTGATATGAGAATTATAAAATTATACAATATAAGTCAATATAGGATCAGAATGACGTTAGATTATTTAGAACTATAATAACATTGAATGAAATCATATTTAGATCTATAAGTTCACATAATACAATTAAGAATTTATAACAAAATAATGTGATAAAAACATATTGGTTTCGTATATACTTTCCCCAATGGGTGTATCAAGACTCATATATGAAGTTAAGGATTCCACTTTGAGTTCAAGAAGAAATTCCAATTGAGATAAAATGAAAGAATGTGAAGAACCTATATGAAATAAAGTATATTCTAAAGTGTAAGACACTAGAATTGTACCTCTAACAATATACCAATCCACTATAACATTGGTGGTTGAAAACTCCACAGTATATGATTTTCCATAACCCTTATACTAAACCTAAGGAAAAAACTTCTATACATATTATTACACAATGGCTACTAAAGAATGATTAATACATCAGGCTTTTGAAATGATCTCCTAGAAGGTGGTTGATTTCCTCTCGTTGACTAAAACATCAACTGTGCCAAAAAATTATTCGGTTTGATGCGTCCACTATTCAACATAATTAAACACTTTCTACTCAAATAACCTTTTTAGGTATCCATATATACTATATAAATGATTTTTATTTTCTTCTAATGTATATTTTGGCTTGATATGAACCAAGTGTCTAAACTGGTGATAAGTAACATTAGGTCTTCTTGAGATAGAAGAAGGGGGAAAGACAATACTCTATCGCCCATGTGAAGAACTACCCATGCTCATATATTACCATAATCCCTTACAAATAGTTAAGGATACATCCCTTATAGTCTCAAAAGATAATGAACTACCCAATTTTGCACCTCTAGGGGATACCATCTCAATAAGGATAACATTTTTCACTACTTAAGAGAAAGTTGGTAATCTATAAATTACCACTTGAGCCAGTAAACGATCATTTAGTCCCTTCTAAAAAACACCATTTTTCAAATCTTCATCTCCTATTATGTTGATATAATGCATAATAAGTTGGTAAATTGGGTAGTGTATTCAATGAATGAAATTTTTCCATACTTCAGATTTATAAATTATTGAGGCTTAAATCAATGTATAGTGTATGTGTAGAAAATATCAAGAAATATTTTTTGAAAATTTTTACTCATAAGACCATGGTATTTATTATCCTAAATAATAACATCCCAACATTGGTGATATAACCCTTCCGACATAAAACATTCTCGTCCAACCTGATATTTCTTTGGAGTTTATTGATGAGAAATTCACTTCTTGTATTCTTGTAGGGAAACATCTCCCATAAATTTTAGGGGATGATATAAAACTCCAATATTTTAGATTTTTTAATTAATTTATTCAATAGCATTATTAATTTGATGCACTTATCTTTTTATTTTTTAGTTCATAGAAAATCCATACTCAATTTTCAATAAAGTTCTTTTATGCTTTAATGATAAGTTTTCTTCAAAAATGGTTTTTATATCATTTTATGTTGGGATATTATAATTAATTTATACCAATTTTATAAATTTTATTTTATATAATGGATATTATTTTTTAATTCATCATTTAATAATTTTTTAGGTTTAGTTTTTCCATATCTTCTAAAAATCTTGATTTTTGAGTGAATAATGAAAAATGCCGATTTTTGAAAAGCTATCATTTTTTCTTCAAATCATGTAATTTAAAACTACCATTATGTTTTGGATTTGGTCATAAACTAAAAAATTTATCATTTAACTATTAATTTTATAATTAATTAAAAAATAATTAACTTCATATTGAATTTTGGTATATGCTCATTTTTAGGCTTAAAAACATATTGGTCTATAAATTGTTTTTGTTCATATTGTAGGTTTTTATATTAAATTATATATATTACACTTATAGAAATTTATTCTATAACAATGCATTCTATTTTTATAATTATGATGTTTAAATTTGGTAAATAGTCTATTTTTTTGTCATTATGAATAGTAATCATGGTAATGATTTGTCACCATAGTAACAGTAAAATAAGTAAAATATGGTTAGAACTGTGAGGTAAGGTCTAAAAATCAACCCAATGCCTTAATTTTGTTCATTTTATGAGATCAAATCAACTATATAAATTATATTTTAAAATATATCTAAGTTTGGTGCAATTTTACTTTGATGATGGATTTTATATTCTGGAAATAAATATTAAAAAAATGTCACTCTCTTAATTTTAATATATCTTGTATATTTTTATAAAGATAAAATAAAGTCATAAAAAAATGTAAAATTTCATTTTAAGAATATATGATTTAATATTATGCTTTTAATTTGTTTATAATATTTTGTGGTATAATTATCTTAGATACTTGCAAAATGATGACTCAATGCTTATGTAGATAGTAGAAAAAATGTAGTAAGTGATTTTAAAATTTTTAAAAGAAGTACATTTTGGATGAATTAGGGAGTTTGAAAAATTTTATGGTTAATAATAATATGTAATTGATGTTAAAAGTTTTTATATTCGAAATATTTTGTAATCTTGTTATCTTTAAATTCTAATTAGTTGAATAATCTGAAAAACAAATTTAATGATATTTTATATTAGATAATATTTTATTATATCGTTTAAAAATAAAAAAACATCTCAATAGAATATATGTAATTTTGAATGGGCTAGAATATCATCCATGGATCATTTGTGTGTGATTTTTTAACTTAAAAGTAAATTTGTGACCCTTAAATGGTAAAAAACTGTGTCACCACAGTTAAAAATAAAAAGGGTTAACGAATGGGTTAAACGAAATGTTAAGGTTTTAAATATAACTTATAAATTTCTAGATTTTATTCGTTTAATTAATCTTTTCTATATAATGTTATATATTTTAAATTATTTTCATTTAGTTCCACTTGATATGATTATAATATTTAGTATATTAAAATCTTGGAAGTAATTCAAAGAACATCTTTTACTTCACTTATAAAAGGTCACCATATCTTCTCCTTTATTCTTAAATTTTGATCACTCTATATTAAATAGAAAAATTTTAATACCTATTTATATTAATAATATAATCACAAGATATTTTGGATTACTTTTAAGAAAATCCTAACAAGGCTTAAGATGTTTTCCAAGAGAGGTTCTTCAAAGAGGATGTAATCATCTTAACCGAGAGTTTTCATATTAATTCTTATTCTAACTGATTAAAATATTACATGACCACGATCATATAATAATATAAGTATATTAAATATATTTAAATTTTATTATTCTTATAACACAATATTTGTTAATTTTATTTCTATCCAATGGGAGATAAAAACATCACCCACGCATTTGCGTGAACCACCATCCCCACGTAACGATGTAAATCTTTTTTCATCACCACATTACTTGGGTGATTATAAAGGTGAATCTAATTAATATGTATGTTTTTTTAGATAATTATGTTTTTTATATATAATTTGTCATTTACCTTCTTACCCTTTAACCTGTTAAAAAATGACACCGTCATTGGTGCTTACGTGCGTACTATCAAATCTACGAAGCGATGTGATTCATTTTGCATGTACATATTTAAAGGATGATTATAAATATGTATATAATTAATTTATATTATATTTATATCATGATTAAAATTATGTATATTATGTAACCCAATTAAATTTAAAAGTATCGATACTACTGAACAAAATCATAATTGAAAAATTAAACAATTAACACTCAAGATCCTTGATTTTATTAAATAATTATTAACAAACATGTGCTGAATTGTTATAAGTGGATAATATATGATATTATATGTATGAATATTTTTCTATTTTATAATTATAATATATTTAATTTTATTATATAGGAGGTTAGAAGCTCTTACAATGTTTTTTAGACCAATATTAAGGGTTTATTATCTCAAATTTATTTCATTCGGTATATTTTATGTTATACACCAATATTAATTTATAAGGTGTATATAATATCAATTTGAAATTTCATATCCTGAATAATTCTAAAATCATTATATTTAATGTTAAATTCTTGTTATCTAATCCAATGTGTTATGATTTAAAAGTTAACAAATCCGTAAAGTTTTATTTCATAATGTCATCCTTGTTAGGGATTGTTTATGTATAAGGTTATATTGTGAGAATTATATGATCATTCAATCATAAAACCAATATATATTATTCTCGTTTGGTTATTTCACAGAATTCCACATTTTCATTTTATTTCCCTCTCTCTTGGTACCCAGAAGTCCTAAAGAAGTTTTAATTAAAAATTGATTTGTTTTACTATTCGTTTGATAATATTTTTCTTCTATGTATATATTTTCCTTATTAGAATTTCAATATTTTATTATTATTATCCAATGATTTCTTAAATTAAATTTTAACCATGTTTAACTTTCTATAAGAAGTTTTAAAGGGAATCTTTTTTTTCCAAATGATACACTTTTACTGAATATGGGAACAAAAACTTTGTTTTAATGATTACCACATGAATTAATTTTCCTAATATCATGAATTCTATTTTCCACAAATATTATTTCAAAAGTTACCATGCTTATTTTCAAATAAAATGATTTCACTAATATTTGGATTTTTTTTATTTTAAATAAGGGATTTAAATTTTTAAAGGGTATTTTTTGTTTAAGAAATGTTGGAGTAATATTTTAAATGTATTTTAATCCTTGTGAACATAATTGTATGAATATTATATATTTATAGGTATATATGATAATGATATCATCCACCATATTTCTATTGATGGATTATGTTCTTAATGCTCTATTGTTTTTGAGGAAAAATGTGGACATTCCATATATTAGTTTTCAAATGAGGATATTTATATTGATTATGTATTGTATTTATTATTCATCCATTTTAATATAATGAATTAATTGGAATTAACAAGTGTTCTATGGGGCCTGTTATAGCCCCATAATGTATCAGTAGGTATCATGAGACAAACCATCCTGGTTATTTGGTGCATGCTTTCTCAATTATTTATGATGTCTTAGCATGAGGCCTTGAGGGTATGTTAATGATATCTTAGAACAAAGCCTTTATGGTATGATCATGATTTCTAAATTTTTTCTTCCCAACATTATTAAACCAATTTTTTTTCAGTTAAATTATTTTTGTTCCTAAGTTTTCCATGATTATATTATGATTTTATGATATTAGTTATATGCTATATTTGATTATTTTTTATCTCTACCATATTATTCATTATTTATATATTCCATGATAGATTCTATTGTATTCATCCCCTTATTGAGAATCTAATATGACCATTTATAATTCTTTCCTCTCACCAAGACACTAATTAGAGATATATGAATGATTTCAGTGATATACAAGAAAAAATAATAATGTTCTTACTATACTTTTAAAGTAGTACTTCTTATTTTAAAATATAATGTGAGAATATTGTATGTATCTAGTCTCCTTAGACAACTGTAATATTTAATCCATTAGGATATTATCCCTTGTATCTTATGAAAATGTCGTAAAATAAGAACAATATATAGCTCACTACAGGTAAGGTGTTAGATTTGGTATAAAGTGAAGTTATTAGGACCCTTGGGAACCAAATTTTGGAAAACATAGATAAGAGAACATAACCTTATGATATATTATTGGTATAAGACTAAGTATATTGTAATATCATGACGTTTTATTAAATTATTTTGTTATTTACCTTGAGAATACATCCATTCATGGATACTAGAAAAAAGATGTCAAGCAAAAGAGCTCTTACATGAGTGGTAAGGGATCTTACTTGGAATCCAAGAGACCCTAGTTCAAAACCAGGTGGAGGTAAATTCCATGGTTACTATAGAAGTACTATAGTTGGTACTGTTCGTTACTATAGTAGCCGAAACTATTCACCCGATTTGGGCCTTTGGGCTGCTGGTTTGGGCCTACGGGTATCAAGGGACTTTGGGACATCAAAAGGACTTCGGGCCTTAGGGACTTCGGGCCACATAGACCATGGAGTATCCCATTTGACACAGAACATTCCCCATAATTGGATTAAAGCAATAAGAGTAGCAGTCACCAGAACCATATCTAACCCGATTTGAAGAAAGAGAGGGTATAGAAACTTCCATCAGAACTAGGCACCGTATAGATTTGTACAGGGAAGTGCTAGCCAATCTGCAATGCAAGGTGAGGAGTTAGGAGATCAATGATGCAGAATCTAGGGAGGGGAAGTTCTAGTGGGTTGGGCCTACAAGTCATGTATTGGGCATGGTATGCCTTTGGGATTTCAGGTCATGTGTTGCGGGTATTGTTGGGCATTGTGCCTTGGGCCTACGGGTCATGTACAAGTTCCCCTTCATCCCTTAAAAAGGGGGATTATCCATAATAAAATAAAAAATAAAGCCTTTTGGCCGTTCGGGCAGAAACTGGATGCGAATGAGGCATATATACACTGCGGGGTAACAACCTTAAAATTGGTGGTTGGGTATTAACTCGATCACCACCTTTGCAGGATTAGTGGGTCTAATATTATGTACCAGGATAGACACTCCTGGGGTAAATTCTTCAGTTAATTCATATTTTCTTTGTGAACCATTATGATGAATGAGAGGATAGAACCTATGGAAACCTATGACATGCCATAGTGATAGACATAATATTTCATGGGTTGATATGTCTAAGGTTGATCATAGGTTTAAAGGAATATATACTCCCTTTTATATTTTTTATTATGGGAGTTTTATATGATTAATGATATTTTGGTATAAATTTATAGGAATACAACTTTTTGGCTAGTATGTTTTTTAGTGAAAAGCTTATTTGAGGAATAATGATTTTATAGTTTGTGGAATTTTTTTAAAGGTATTAATAACTATTAGGTTTAGTAAGATATATGATGTTAATAGAGTTAATTCTTTATAACAGGGTTATTATGTTTTGGGAATATATTTTTTTCCGTATAGATAACCATGGAATTGAGAAGTGATTTGGTGAGTAAGGGATCAAAGTAATTTTGGAATAAGTTTATTATGATTTTGGGAAATATTATATGATTAAGGTAAGAAAAATATTATTATATAGTATGGGATATAATTAGTGGAATAAATATTGAGTAAAATTTTGGAATAATATATGTTGTTGTTATTGTTTTATGGTGATTTAGGTTATTTTTTGGAAAGATTATCATATTTTTAGGATATATGATTATGGTATGTAAACTTTGGTTTGTGACTAGAGTTTCTTTAGAGATAAATGTTAAATTTATATTAGTATATTATGTGATAAAATAATTTTAATATTTGCGTTTCAATTTGGTCTAGAAGATTTTGAATAGTTTTATGGTTAGTTATTTATGGAATGATTTAAGTTTAAATTTCGGTGTTATTGTTGAGGAATTAGAGGTTAATTTAATGTTTATCTATATAAAGTTTTCTTCATATTGGTTACTATATTATATTATGCTAACCATTTTTGTTTTCTCTTATGATAGGAATAATAACTTGTTATCCTTTAATAGATATTTTTTTCACTAAAAGAAAATTTTAGTGCATTAGACATGAAAAAATCATCTTGAATATTCATATCTTGGAGTAAATATCATATAGAAATGATTTTTTTGAAGAACAGCCAATGTAAGAAAATTTTCTTATGAAATGGAATGAAATTAACTAAGTATATTTTATTGTGTTATCTATCTTGATAGTAAAATAATTTATCAACCCCAGGGAAATGATTATAAAGTAAAATTATTATTCTTTTACCATTATTTTAATGAATTTACAGGATTATTGATCCCTTAACGATTTATGGGGTTTTCATTAACATTCAGTTGTTCAAATTCTCTATCACTCCCTATTATTACTTTTATTTTATTTTTATCCTACATGTCCATATATTCACTTCCCATAAATATTCCCCTTATTAGAAATCAGATTATGTGTTATTCCAAGTGACCTTAATATTTCCATTTTATTATTTTAAAAATTATGTTTTATAACCCATTTTTTTAAGTGGGTTTTCAACCAAGTTATCTTGAAATATTAAAATGGGTTTCCTTTCATGTTTTTTGGTTTTATTTTACACTCCCTAGAATTGATTTAAATGGTTTCATCTTTTTTTGTCACACATGAGAAAAAATTATTTGAAATAAATTTCTATAAGGGTTATAGTGTAAGATACCAATATTTTAGATTTTTTTATTTTTTTAAAACATTGAATAAAATTCTTAATAATAAACACTCATTTTTTAGCAAACTGTGATATACTATAAAAATATTATTATTTATATGTGAGAATTATAACCTAAATGTTAACTTATAGGCATGAATATAAATAAAAAAATATTAAAAATATTAATAAAAGTTTTTTAAATTGAAATTTTATTTTTTATTTCATAATAAATATATACTCAATTTTATGTAAATTTATTTTATATATGAAAAATAGTTTTTATTCTAAAATTATTTTTATTAAATTTTATGTATGGATATTATAATTATATTCAACCTATTTTATAATTTTTTTATAAAATGGATATCATTTTGGAAATTATTATTTTATAATAGGCTTAGTATTATTTTTATGGATTTTTTTGAAAAGGTTTATCTTTTGAGTAATTAGTGAAAAAGTCAGTTTTTGAAAAATTGTAATTTTTTTCTTCAAATAAAATATTTTTAAACTCGCTTTATGCTTTTTATTTGGTTATAAATTTACATAAGAAAAATTTAATAAGTAATAATATAATTAATTTCAAAATAATTTTTATCATATTTAATTTTGGAAAAACCTCATTTTTAGGCTTGAAAACATATTTTTCTAAAAAATGTTTTTCATTGTGTTTTAAAGTTTTATATTAAAATTTACCTTTTAAACTTATAGAAATTGAATCTTGAAAATTTTTCCCCAAATTTTAAATTATGATGTTTAAATATGGTAAATAGGCCCCTTTTATTTTTGGTAATTATGAATAGTAACCATGATAATTTTTTGTCACCTCGGTAAGGATAAAATAGGTAAAGTTGAGTTAAAACTATAACATGAGGTGTAAAGATCAAACCAAAACTTGGATTAATTTCATTTTATGGAATTAATTCTACTATATACATCCTAACATGGAATATATGTAATTTTGGTTCCATTTTCCATTGATAATGACTTTGATATTGTTTTAAGTAAAGAATAAATACAAAATGTTACTCTATTGATTTTAATTTCACTAATATATTTTCATGGAGATAAAATGAATTTATTCAAGAATATAAAATTTTACTTTGAGAATAAATAAATAAATTTTATAATGGTAATTTATTTATATTTTTTTATAGTATGATAACCATAAATACTTACGCAACATTGACTTAGTGCTTGTGTAGATATTTGTAAAAATCTAGTAAATTATTTTCAAAATATTAAAAGAAATATATATTTTGATTAATTGTTGCGTTACACAATTTTATTGGTTAATAATAATATATAACTTATGGTAAAGTATTTTATATTCAAAATCCATTGTAATCATGAAGAATTTAAAGTCAAAATAATTGAATTGTAAAAAAATGACTTTAATGATATTTTATATTAAATAATATTTTATTGAATGATTTAAAGATTTAAAAACATAGCAAGAAAATATATGTAATGGGTAATGGTTAAATAATAACATACGTATACACATGAAAACACAGGACATGTCATGATATTCTGCATATACTTACTGGACACTACCTAATATAAAGAATGAGACTCAAAGATATGGAACTGGCCTAGAGTTGGAATCAATATATGTCCCAAAATAACCCTAGAAACTATATATTCCACCATAATTATGTTTTCTAGTCATATTTATGGGTTACTTATTGAGTTTTTAAAATCCTTCATTTTTTTACTCTCATATACCATTCGCATAAAACTTTAATATTGTCTCCATACCATTTTTTCATTACCGTACCATGAATACCAATATAGTAATCAAGTCACCTTATTATAACACCTAAGAGTCCCCACCTGATCAGTATAGGTTGGTGTGAATGTTGGGGGTTAAATTTTTTATTGATGGTATTTGATTTTATCCCTTAGTGTAAAGTGGTTAAGTGGCCATTTTTTCCCAAGACATGAATGATTCATTAAAGTATTAGTGATACTAAACATGTATTGGGATAACTGTGAGAAGTAATTAAGTGAGAAATTATGGGTTTCTATGTATTGAAAAACACAATTTGAAAGAAACAAAAGATATTTGAAACCAAATTCCCATGTTTACTATGATATTAAATTTTGAAGACATGTATAAACAAAATAAATAACATATAATTTTCACCGATGATGTTTGCTGCTACTATCTTTGATTATAGTGGTTTATTGGATATCATTCAAGAATAGTCAAAGGACTCTTCCCTCTAGGGTGTGTCCATGGATCGTATTAATCACCCAATTTTTGGGATGGATCTAACTCATATCTAAGATAAGTATGTATCTCTTGAAAGTTAAGGAAGGATAAGTAAAAGCACACAGTAGAGAATGAGAGGATTGACATGAGTATTGAACAAGATTAAGTATTCACCTCAATGGATAATTCAACCTTTATATACTCAATAGGATATTACTGAGACCTTCCAAGATTTTTCACAAACATTTCATAATGTTCAATTAATTACTTCCATTTATAATTCTTGTAAATATTCAACTATTTACATTCTTCCATGCATTGCATAAAATGAGATGTTTACAATAATGATAGCTTTTATATTAGTAATTTGAACATTAACCCTTTAAATTTTTTATCTCATCAAAACATAGGAATATAATATTATCATAGGATAAAAATTATGAAATTATGTTATAACTGATGTAGTGGCTATGATATCACTCTAACATATCCAATGAAATGAAATAAATAAATAAATTAAATATACATTTTGTTTCTATATTCCATATGATTTTGTATAACTATATCGTTCTATATTATATGTGTTAAAAAAACATATTTAAAAATGATTTAGGGAATATCTCTTTTAATCACCCACTTTCTCTAAATCCTTATAAACATAGTACTATTTCAACTTATATTTCATCATATATATTAACTTATAAGGAAATATTCAAAACCCCTATTAGATATCCTAAAAAAACATTGGGAAAGATATCATCAACTTCAACTTGTATCACATCATATGAATTACCAAGTAAATATCTATCTAAAACTCCATTTGAATAAAATAAAAAACACTCTTAGAGTAACATTATGAATTTATAAACCCATTCCCTATCCTTTCAACTGTAAAGTTAAATCCCATGGTAATTTTTAGTGTTTCAAGAAAATATGAATTCCCTAATTAATAAATTTAGGAAATGATATGTATCTAGAAAACCATAAGTTCTACTCAATAAATAAATGGATTTAGAGTGATCTACATAAAAAATATATATTTATATACCCATGTCCACTAAATTTATCATACACACACATTTATTTTCATATGATCCATTTATACAAGACATTTATCGACTATGAGACATAGTGTGTGCTAGTCCCATGTAGAGTACTCTTGTATACATGATTCTCTAAGTATCTAATGGCTGGGTCAATTCATATATCACACATTATTCATCTAAGTGTATGATCACATCAAATACCCATCAACAAGATAGATATGCACATCACATATACATTATCTATTTTTATAAAATCACTTTATCAATCTATCTCAACTGAGGGACCATAAATTGTACTTACTATATTATAGTACAAACCCCATCATTGTTAAGCCTCTACTAACAACCTGATAAAAAAACTTGAATACCCATACATTAGCTAAGCTTTAATGATTTTGAAACACTCATAATAGTCTCAAGGTTTGAATTTAATTATTTTTTGATTAAACCTCAGGAACATTCATCCTTTTTTGGAGATTTAGGGGTTAGAGGGGGAAATGGATCCCATTTCCAGGAATGATTCCTATGGTGGATGAATAAACTCATAAGTATATTCCCCATTGGAACCTTAGTGGGTAGCCATTAGAGTTCAGTGGAAGTTATTATAGCATTATTCCACTAGATAAACCACCAGAGTTCTAGTGGGTTTCCACCATAGTTTCAATTGCACTCTTGAGGGTATTTTAAAATTTTTAGTAAAGATTTTTAATTAATTTAAATATGTTTTAAAATAGGTATAATAACCTATTTTATTCTAGTACTGGTGAATAAACCTTCCTCCTATTCCCTTGGTTTCATCCGCATCCAAGACTTGATCTATTTCTTCTAGGATCTATTTTTCATTCCACATATCATATGTGGTCACCACCAATGATTGGAGCACTCCTTATATGAATGTTATTATTTTTTCACAATGTTTCATCACTAATTATTGAAAATTATTAATTTTAGAGTTTTTTAGGTTTTCTGATATATAAAATTTTAAGTAGTTTAATCCAAAGATACACGATATGAATGTTTCTCTCAAGAAAAGGTAGTTTATATATATAATTTCCTTTTGTTTTATACTCATTCAATGTTCTGTTAGGCATGATATCACACTTCCCATGCGTACTTGATCGAAAATTCTATCTAAAATGGTTTATTTTGTGTTTTGGATGAGAGAAATGATTGTGTGGGAAATGAGTGGTATGTATTAAGTTGTAATTAAAATTATAGAGTAACAAGGTTGCGGTGCATAAAAAAACTTTTTGATAAACATTTAGGGTGTATCTATAAGGGATTTATGGAAGGGGAGAGACCTTGAAGGATATGTACAAGAACCCTACTATACTATTGACAATAGTCTACAAAATTAGATAAGGGTAACATGGAGGTGGCCTTGGGTAACTGCGAAAAATTGGTAGAGGTTTGGATGAGTGACTGACCTTGTGTGAATCAAGACCCAATTTTGAGAGATTTTCCAAGCCTTGTGACAATTGTTAATTATATGTTCCATGGGATTATTAACTTTGAATATATTATATTGTACAATATTATTTTATCATGTGTTAGTTTTGATAAAATATCTTCTATAATATCGTCAATTTTCTTTAAGGTAAAAATTCATTAAATTGTAGTTTTATTTTTTAGTTTTATCCTTCTAGATATTCTTAAAGGGTTAAGAAAGGATTAAAGAGTGTATAAAGATATTTTCGAGCATGGAGATATAGTTTTTGGGAGGTAATCTGAGGTGAATGGATAGTATTAATTGTTCCTCTTAACTGTTTTGTCCTATAAGAGGAGTGGAATGGTTTATAAAAGCATGAAGGGTAGGCCGAACACCCGCACAAAAAGTTTCATACTTTTTTATAGAGCTAAAACACTTGGATAAGGAATTTTTTGTAAAACCGTGCACCTAAAAGTCTGTGTGTGTCTGTGGGGGGGGGGGTTAATTCTTTAGGACAGTACTGGTACACAATTAGTATATGGTTTGGCCAACCATGAGGCCAGACCATGAAACCCTTTAAAGTTGGATGAAGTTTCCATTTTCCCTCCATCCACTTAAAAATAAATCCACCCTCACCGTTCTTTATTCTCTAGTATCCTCCCACTGTGAGATATACCTCTCTACCTCTCCTAATATTTGATATAAATTCTCGATCAAGCTTTCAATTCACTCACCATCTGTCTTGTTTGATTCCTCTTGTTAAGTTATTGGATCCATTACCAAATTTTCTTTGTCTATATTTCCATCCAAAATGAAATCTTCAACCATGATATTTTCCCCTATTTTAGGATGTTTGTATGGTTTTCTAATTTCTTCCATTCTACGTTAAATCATGACTCAATACTAGTTGAAGTTTCGTATAATGCTATAAAAAAGGTGGTATATACCTTTTCTACAAAATTAATGTTGTTTATTTATTATCATTTTTGCCACACATTTTGTGCCTTCCATACATTGGTCCTAAATTAAGTAATGTATTTGTTAAATTCTTGAATATTAATATAATGTCCTAATAGATACTTGACCTATTTAGAGGTTTTTATCCTCAACCTGAACCACATCTGAGGCCAGTTTCCTTACCTGACCCTAAACATAAAACCACCTCTTTGGTTGTATGATATTAACACCCGTTAGTGCAATAATTATATAAATTAAATGAGATTTTGAAGGGTTAAATAAACCACAAAAAATATATACTTAGAGGTGGTTTATTTTCAGAGGTTATAGTAACTACCATGAATTAAATTTGATTTTAAAAAACATAATATAGTAGTGGAATGAAAAAACCACTAATATATTTTTATTATTTAAACAATTAGTGTCATTTTTAATTAAAGTTTTTTTAAATGTTTTAAAAAGAATCTATCTACACCCCCTCTCCCTCTGTGAGACTAAGACCCCTTTCCACCCCTACCTCCCTAATATCCTCATCTCCCTTCCCATGTAGTGACCCTGACCCCGTGACCCCCATTCCCCAACCCCTCCAACCTATATACTCCCTTTTTATTGGATACCCCAACCCTCGTATCACCACCCTCCACCCTTGACCCTCACAAACCACCCTCCAACCTCCCTGTCCCTAGTTCATGGTACATATCCACACCGATGACATAAATCCACCCACCTTGAGCTCCCTCACCCTGCTCAATTCCCCTCCTTGGAAGTGATACGAACGCCCTTATACCTTCCTCTCTCTAACTCAGATCCCCTCTTTATTAGAAATACAGACCACCCCATAATGGTTTCATCATCTCCACCCTAAATCTATTATTGAGTTCCATTATATTGAAAATCATGGGTGGAAAAAAGACTACTTAATTTGGTTTTAATTCTTATAATTGTAATGTATATATATAATTTTGGTTTATAATGTGTCATTTATATTTTTTTGTTATTTTTATAGAGTTATAATAATTTTTAATTTTTGTTATGTTGTGTTAAATTTAGAAAATAAATTGTTTTATGATATTTGCCAGTTATTGAGTCTAGATCATTCACAATTTCATGATTTGGGTTTTAAAATAATGAATTAATTTTTTTTCTATATATGTTAATTCCTCCAAGTTTTGATATATTCATAATTGAGACTATATTACAACTTATGACCAATTGGTGGTGGGGTTTGGGGTCACAAATGGTCTCATCACCAACCCTGGTAAGGTATTTAAGGATAAATTTAATGAAAATGAGAGATTAGAAGCTTTTTAAAATTATCAAAATGCTTCATGTTTTATGAAAATGTGATAAATAATTTATTTTAAAAAAATCTATCGAATAATGATTGTAACCCATGAATGATAAATGAATAAATTCCAAAATGATACCACTCATGTCGATAAGGTTTTCCTTCCTTTTCAATATCCTACCTAATAAGAACTCTACAGTTAAGCATGTTTATCCTAGAAGTGTGATTAAGATAAGTGACCTTCTGGGAAGTTTTTCAAGATCTGTGTGAGTGAGGAAAACATACACTCGAAAGGAAATGTGTAGGCATGTGAGGACTATCATTATCCAGATGACCCGTTCATGCACGTGGGTGGGCCCCATGGTGGGGACCACATGCCTGCAGGGCAACTGGTGGTGCATGGCGGGCCTAGAACCAATGAATAATTAAGCCTGGTGTCTCTGTTGTCATGAGGTCCCCATTTTTATATTTGGCATCAGAGGTGGTACATAGCCTTAGGTGTGGTGCATAGCTTGGGGAGAGATGTTTGACCCACAACGAGGATGTTGTGCTCTACGGGGGGGGGGGGGGGGGCTGAATGTAACACCCAAAATGATAAAAGGAAAAGTGGCTAAATGATATGACTCATGTATATAAGGTGCACCTTTATTTTCAGGAGCCTACATGATTAGAACTCCATAGATAAGCGTTCTTGGCCTAGAGTTGTGATTAGGATGGGTGGCCTTCCAGGAAGTTTCCTAGGACGTGTGTGAGTGAGTAAAAAACATAGTAGAAAGGACATGTGTTGCCCTGGAGGGACAATAATTAGTCAGATGAACCATTTGAGCATAAGGGTGGGACCCTGGGTGGGGACCATGTGTCACTAGGAAAACTGGTTTTACCAAACGGGCCACAACCCAATGACCATGTTAAGATAGGGTGTTTGTGTTATCACGAGGGCCCTATGATTACAATGATAGAGTAATTAGGGTTAAGTTTTGCATGCATGATAATCAATTATTTCTTATGGTAACTGGAACATCCCAAATAGTTTCATCAATTTATTTAACTAACATGATTTTTAGGAGAACTAATTATAGGATGTATTTTGTTTTTTGTTGATTCAAATAACTAATTTTTTATCATTTGATTTGAAAATCACAATACAAATTATTTAAACTTATGTTAACATCATGTTTTTCATGTTTATCTCAAATTAAAGGAACATCTGATTCGATGTTATGTGAATAGAGTTGATTTATATAATTCATGGAAACACATGAAGTCACAGTAAACTAGTTCAATATAATATAGACATAAGGAGTTAAATATTTTGGGTATACATAAAATATCATGATATCAAAATAAATTATAATTTTCATTCATATTTTTAAATGTGTGTTATTGTTCATAGTTAGATTATGGTAAATGGTTCAGACATTTCTAATTGTATCTAATTTTTTAATTTATTGAACCCTCCATCGTTACAGCACTATGGTAGATTAGACCATTATTTTTTTCACCTCTAAAAATCATATCATCTATATATAAAATATCAAAAATTTATACATCCTTGTCATATTTAATATAGAGGTCTTTTTCTACATTTCCATCATTAAATATTAATTATTTAAAAAATGTATCTAACTTCAAATACTATGCTATTGATTCTAATCCTGACCCATATTGATCCTTCTTTAACATAAAAAAATTAATTTTGTCTTTACTGAGAAAGGCACTTCATCTTCAAAATATCTATTGAAAAAGACATATTTGAAAACTTTTAGAAAATTTATGGGTTTATATTGTACTAAAATATGGTGGTAATATAATTTATTTCATTATTCATCCACATTTGTGATAATTAATAATTTATTTTATTAATTTTTTTACTAGAAGTTTAGTAAGAAAATGTTCATTATATGATTCATCCCAGTTTTCTTTATAGATGTTATGGAAGTGTTAATGGTGATGTTTTGTTATATTTAATTTTGATTAAAAATTTATATCTTTAATAATGAATGTATATGTATAATATAATTCAATACCTATGGATAAAAGTTTGATAAATTTACCTTGAAACACACATCGATAGGACACGGGTTTGGAAGAATTTTTAGATTATGCAATTGAAAACCGATCAGTGGCTAGAAAAATAAAATGTCCAGGTCCAGATTGTAAATCCATGTGATGGTTCATTAGAAATGATGTATATGAGAATTTTATGTTGAAATAGTTTCCTACTTGATATATATGTTGGATTTGGTATGGTTAATAAAATGTTATGTTAATTCAAAACAGTGAAAATACTATCAAAAAATACAAAGTAACTTGGAATAGGAGAAATTAGTTTAAATATTGTAAAATCAAGTATTTGTTTTTGAAGAATATAATATATATGATTTTAATATATCAATGGAAACTTCTTTTGATCAAGTTCAAGTTAATTTTTCTCAGAACATGAGTGAGCAAAAAAATTAATTTTGTGAATTAGTTAAATACGGACGACAAGAATTGTTTGAAGGTTGTGCCAAGTATCTGACTTTGTCTTTTATACTTAAGTTAAATCATATCAAGTGTCTCCTTGGAATTATTGAAATAGAAATTTACATAATTTTATAGTTTCTTTATGATAAATTTAGTGAAGATAATATCCTTACATCATTCAATGAGATGAAGAAAGTCATCAACAAACTTGGACATGATTAAATATAGATACATGGATTTGTTAATGATTTCATGATTTACTGGGGAGCATATTCTGATAAAGAAGAATGAAAAATATTTCATATAAGAAGATAGAAGTCAATGAACAAAAATGGAACAATGTAACCCTAGGAAGAAATAGATGAAGAAAAATCCCATAATGGTATTATGTTACTTTCCTCCGAAACTATGCTTGGATTGATTATTCATGTTGTCTAAGAGTGAATAGAACCTTAAGTGGGATGATAAGGATTGTAATGATGGATTAACAAGACATTTAGAATATTAAACATTATGGGAGATGTTTTATTCTTTATATCCATATTTTTCTTCAGATCCTTGGAATTTATGTTTGGGATTGGCATCTGATGGTTTTTTCCATTTTGGATCATTGTGTAATAATTAAATAATTTTCAAGTTTTTTTGGTCCCATACAATCTACCTCCGTGGTTTTGTATGAAAAAAACTTCTTTCATTATTTTGATGATTATTCCTCAAAACAATTCCAAGTAATTACATTGATGTGTACCTTCAACCTTCAATAAATGAATTGTGAGAATATTTGGGGAATGGTGTGGAAAAAATAAGATGATTCAATGAGAAAACAATTAAAAATGAATGTTTATTTAATGTGGAAAATTAGTGAATTTCTAAGGATAAGAAATTTAACTTGTTGTAATAATCATAGTAGTTTGTCTTGTCAAGTTTTTAATTTGGATTTTAATCTTGAATGATTACCTCAAAGTTGAAAATGATGTTTTATGTGCCACTATCGATTTCATTGTGATTATAATAAATTCATGTTAAAAAAGACATGATTTAATAGAGATATTTAAATGAGAAAGTCACAAAAGGTGTTATATGGTTTAAAAGTCGTGGGAAAATTAATGAATGTCACCAAAGAAATTGGAAAATGCCAACAATTTAAATAAGAGGGGAAAAGTGTATGAGGTTTAGTATCTAAATAAGGTGGAACACAAAAATTGAATAAAAAGAGGATATTTATCAAACTTACTTATTTGGAGTTGAATTTGATATGTCATAATCTTGATTTAAAGTATATTGAGAAGAAAATATATTAAAATGTAATTTTTATAGATTTTAATAAGCATAGTAAATAAAAGGATCACTTTAATGATCGCAAGAATTTGGATTCAATGAATATAAAGAATGGTTTATTGGAAAATGACATCATATTTCCATAATATCATGGGAAAACAACTGTAAATTTTATTGTGAAATGTAGGAATTGATTAAACATTATTATATATTTTGGTTTTCCTGTTACGGTAGTAAACACATTTTTAGTGTTTTAAAACAATGAAACATGGATGGAATGGTACAAATCATAGAAGAAAACATAATATTGAAGTGAAATCATGGGACAACCATTTTTGAGTTTTTTAGATGTGTACGTGCAGACAACACATCAATCTAATGTGCAGTGTGGTCTTAATTACTCTGTATAAACATCTAAAAGGTACAAAAGCCTTTAAAAACATGTGTCAAGGGTGGTCAGAGCCTGGAAAATGCTATCATATTTCCCTAGAATCATCAGAAAATGGATTTATATTTAATTATGAGATATAGGAACTGATGAAACATAATTACACATTATAGTTTCCCTTTTATGGCCCTAAATGGGTTTTTAGTTTTATAAAACACTAAAACTTGCATGGAATGGTTAAAACCACAGAAAAGACCTCTTATTGATGTGAAATATTGAAAAAACCACCTATAAGTTTTTTTAGATGTAAACATATACAACATGTCAATTCAAGGTATGGTGTGGTTGGAATTACTCTAAAAAATACTGAAAGGTACAAAAGCCTTTAAAAAGAAGTTTCAGGGGGTCAAAACTAGGGAAAAGATGTCCGATTACCCAGAAATCACAAGACAAAAACTATATATTTCATTTTGAAATGTAGGAACCGACTAAATGTCATTCCAAATTATGGTTTTACTGATATGGGTGTAAACACATTTTTAGTGTTTTAAAACACTAAAATATGCATGGAATGGTCAAAACCATAGAATAATACCTCATATTGTTGTGTATTCATGGTAAAACCACTTATGAGTTGTTTTTGACTTTTATTCACAGATAACACTTCAATCCGTTGTGTTGTGTGGTCTAAATTATTCAATATAAAATTCTGAAAAATACAAAAGTCTTTAAAAATAGCTGTTAGGGGGTCAATAACATGAAAATTATGTTTTATTTCCTTAAAATTATGGGATAAAAACCATATATTGAATTGTGAAATTTAGGAACCAAAAACAAGCAATTTTGAATTATGATTTTCCCGGTATGGCCATAAATGTGTTTTTAGTTTTATAATAAACTGAAACAAGCATAGATTAGTGAAAACCATTGGAAAAGACCTCATATTTATGTTCAATCATGGGAACACTATAACTGAGTTGTGTTTGACATGTATGCATAGACAACATGTAACACACCAAGATTTCATAGTATGTTATCTCATTAAAGTAATTTAATAGTTTGCACTACACGCAACACCGAGTTCGACCGCACCACAACTTATTAGACAAACCATTCAAAAATCAGTTATGAATGGTATTAACTAAATTTTGAATCTTATAAATTCTCTAAAATTTTAACATCCATATTATGTGTTTCAAAGACAAAATATAAGAACAAATTCATTTTTTTCGGATAAAATAAGTATTTAAAAAAATGTAATTTTACCACCTTTTAATAGAGAACCATTTTTAAAACCTATATTTTAAACTTCTATAAATCCAATTTAATGAAATTAAATTCTTTTTTAGAAGTGGGATATTGAAATTTAGTTTGGATAAATTTTTCATAATTTTCTGATAACTTTCATATTTTGATGAATAGTGAAAATACAATGTTTTAATTAAAACAACTTTTTTAATCAAAATAATTTATAGTGAAAAATTATGAATTTGAATGATTTGGAAGTATTATTAGAATATATTTTTATCATTTAACACAATATTGGTCATTATAAGTAATTTCACATTTAAATTTGACATAAACATATGTCAATCTTTTGAAAGTGTTTACTTTTCAAAAAACTCACTTTTTGGTTTTGACAATGGGAATGAATTTTAAACTAATATATTCTACTTATATATTTTTAATTTGTTAAATTTGACTTCATTTTTGAATTCGTAATATCAAAATTATCTTAGGGTAAATTTTTGGCATTTTCCTGAAAACTTTCAATTTTTGCTGAATAGTGAGAAAACACTACGTTATTGGTTAAAACCGACTTTTTATTTAAATAATTAGTTTTTTTTATTTTAATTTATTTTAGCTGAAAATATATACATAATACCAATATATTTTCATTATAATTTAATGGATTCATTTTATAATAAGTTTAGATATATAAAATTTTATCGAACATTTTACCGTCTTTTACCCACCTCCTAGGAGCATTTGAAAATTTGAATAAAACTTATTTTTACCAATTCTGTGAGTTTAATTTCAAAACTCTTAGAGTCACATTTGATATTAGTAATTGAAATGTGGTTTAATAAGATGAAACTAATTTTTTGGGAATAATAACTTTTTACTTTTATTTACCATAATTAAAACTAAATAGGGAAATTAAGGGTAAAAATGATATTATTATTACAATAACACATGTCCTAATTCTATTGGATAAGTATAATTAGACCAAGAAAAACCTTAGGAATAAAATATGATTCTCTTTTTTCCACTTTGATTATATTAAGACATTTATTATTATTTTATTTAAAGAAGAGTTAAAAGAGTTAAATTCTATGTTTAATGACTAAATAATTATTAATATAGGTTTACACACAATATAAATATGACTATAAATATTAATTAGAAATATAAAAATATTTCCTACATAATAGTATTTTATTTATAATTTTTAGACATTTAATAATGTAATTTATTTATGACACAATGATGATGCCGTAATTACCTTATTAGTGAAATCTTAAAATAATTGATATTATAAATGTCCAAATAAATGTAAATTGAGACTTATGATTAATTAAAATAATTTAATAGACTAATATGACATTTTATGTTTGGTCAAATAAATTTTATTCGAAGTGATAATGTTTTTATGGCTTTCAAAAAAATCAAATACTAAATAGTGTCAAAATTGACATAATTGACTTTTTAAAAAAAATATTATATTATTAATTAATATAATAGCCCTAAAAATATAATATTAGGACAAAAGACTTATATAATAATATATATGACACTAATTAACCACTTTGGGTTCTATTGGAATTTTATAGTAAGATTATTAACCATATAATGTAAAAATACAAAGAGACATGGTATTTGTCAAACTATTTAACTAAGAGTTAAATCTAAAAGTTGAGGTTAATATGATGCACTAAACTAGTATAAAACCTATTGGTTGTGAGGTTTTTGACCCATCCCCACCTTAGTCTTTAAATAATTCATTTTTTCTCCACTATAAACTGAAAATTATTTTATTATAAAATAATATTTCAAGTGTTTCCTAAAGTGACCCGCACCTCTCTTATAAAAGCGTACTTACCCTTCTCTTAATTTCACACTTCCAAAGACATTTGGATCGGAAAAACCCTGCCCAAATATCCTCCAAACTTTACTCCCTTCATCGTAGAGGCCTTCCATTGGTCATAAATCCAACCTATGGATCCCTTTTGATGAAATCAAAAGGAAGAACCTGAAGAAGAGGTAAATATTTCATCACCTCTTTCAAGTTCTTTACTTTTTCTACTTCCTATTTATTTGTTTTTTCCATTCTAAAATTATAAATATAGTATTTTATATATACTGGGATGTTATTATAAAAATTATACAAGAATATTCATTATTCTATCCATATTATAAATGAAAAAGTCACTATACGTGCATACATACGGATTACTGTCTCCATGTCGTGCTGTAGTTTGTTATTCAAACACTTCATTATTTGGATGGGTATAATAATGAGTATAACTAATGAAAATAATAAATATAACATGTTAGTTATTCTTTATATATGATATATCATCCAATTACATACTATTTCTCTATCAATATAACGATATTGTCGCTCATGCGTACGTACGGATTACCGTCTCCACGACGCGATGAGATTCATTTCCACGTTCACCATTCAACGATGATTATAAAATATATATCATTAATGAGTATGTAATATATAACATAATAATGATATTGGATATATATATATATATTTACTTAAATATATCTTATTCACTTAGTTCTGTTCAATACGATATGAAAATAGAAACCGGATTTATGCATACATACGACCTACCATCTCCATAAATGGTGTTTTCCATTTCATATATATGTCTATTATACATATTTATATTCTATATATATATGATTTATAAATAACTTTTTATATTCTCGAAGTAATTAAATCATGATATAAGTTATACAATCAAGACTAACAAGTTAAAACACGTACGATAAAGAAAGCAATTATTACCCGAAATGTTAATTTAACATGGAAATTATTATTAAATGGGTAGTATAAATTCATAAATGAATCTTGTATGATATCATAAATATTAATATGGTTTTTTTATAACTTAGTAACATACTAAAATATTTATACAGAAGGTTAAACGTACCCTCAACTAAAGGAAAGTGCAAGGTAAGGGTTAATTTCTCAATCTCATTATTATCCGAGATTGTTTATGTGTATGTTTTTACTGGGACATATTTATTTTCCATGTACATGTTTCATAAAAGAGTTTTCAAAAGGATTCTAAGGATTAATTTATATGGAATTCAATGTTTTAAAATGTTAATTCCTTTAAAAAGATTCAAATTAGTGTGGAATACTTTGATTCAAAAATATCTTTTAAATGACTTCCTTTATAAATTGTGTTACTTTTACAATGATTTCATGAAAAAGGGATATTTCTCTCAAAAAGAATTACTGATCATTTTTAACTATGTCAACATCCTTTACTAGATATTATTCTTGATCGAGGTTGATTTATTAGGATAAAAATCTTCTATATTGTATTGAAGGTTTTGTGACATGTTTGCCTATGGATGTGTTATTTTTATACCATTCATGGTTTATGGATAAATTATTAAAATTTCATATGCTAGTTTTAATATGAATGTTTATGTTATGTTTAAAACTTTTCATATGTGGAATGCATTGGACTTATTAAGTGACGGGTGGATCCCGCTATAGCGCATAGATGCATAGGTAGGTCTGATGAGACAAACTAGTGTCTTGGCACAAGGCGTTGAAAAAATATTATTTGTAGTCTTGGAACAAGGCCTTGAATATGTGGTTATGAAGTCTGGAGTTTTGCATTCCATCATTATGAAAGTGGCTATTTATATTTCATGTAATTATTAGACTAGTAGAATATCAATGTGAATAAGTAAATGGAAATATTTTAATACATTAGCATGATTGCAAGGAATCAAGAAGTGTATTATGATTGATAAACAGGGTTAAGCTAGGGGATTAATGGAATTATCAAAATATCATTTATGTTTTGTTTTATTTTTTACTGTGTAATGTAACATTAATGTATATAATTTATTTTCCAAGACTGCTAAACCGATCAGTCTTTCAGTACTTGATTCCTTGCAATCATGCTAATGTATTAAAATAATGCACCGACTCTTGGCTTCTGGGATTATGGTGTTATGGTTGGTATCATAGGAAGTTTAGAAACAACCTTGGAAATATATTTAGTTAAAATACGACTAGATAACATTACCCTTAGATAAACATTGAGGATTAGTATAGATGAACTTACTAGAATTTTGGTACTGTAGAGATTTTGGGTGTTTTCCAAGCAATACAACTCTATCTGGATACGAGCAGTTAGAGGCGGCTCTGACACAGAAGCAACTAGGGGTAAAACCTGAAAACAGCACTGTAAGATAGACTGAAATGGGAATTGATTCATGACAACGGGCCTTGATGCACTCTTGGTAACGAAAATCCCAGGGGATACGCTTAGGATAATTCACATTTTCTTTACAAGTAATTCTGAATGATTTAGAAGTAAATACATTTTTAAATATTTTTTTTATGATTATAGATTATATGCATAATGTTCAATTTACATTAGGTATTTTACAAGTTTGTAATTATTCATTGTGATTCATAAACTAACCTAGTGTATGCCATTGTTTAGAAATGGCACCCAATAGATGGAAGAAGAACTCCAGCAATACACATGATCCAAAGAGTAAGAAGGATCATATCATTCAAGGTATTAAAAAAATATATAAAAAGGAAATAGTCTCCCACGTATTGTCATCATATGAAGAAATAATATCACATGTTAATAATATAAGTAAATAATTCTCTGAGTCCTATGGCTTTGAAGGGATGCCAAAGAAGAAAAAGATGGTAGAAAGAAAGATGGATAAAGGGAATAAGAGAAAGAAGAATTATCCAATACGTGATAACTGTGGAAAGAATCACCTTGGTAAATGATTAAAGGGATTGTGAGTTTGTTATAAGTGTAGAGAAAAAGGACACCAAGTACGTTATTTCATGGGTAAGAAAAAGGTTTTAAATGTACAATGCTTCATATGCAAGGAGTTAGGACACTATGCGAATCAATGTCTAAATCATTAGAGTATACCCCAAATGATGCTATTGGATAATAATCTAGTTATGAAACTACTGAAGATGAAGAAAAATGATTAAGAGTTATTAGGTTTTTATTAAATTATTGTGTCATATGAGTATTGTATTAATGATGTACATGTTATAAGAATTATAGAGTTTGTAAGGATTGTACTGCAATACTATTTCATTAAGTACTTGAATTTGTGTGGAACCAAGAAAAGTGACTTAATGAACATTTATTTTTTTCAAAAATAAATGGTTGAAAAAATACAAAACATTAATATGGTCCTGATACTAAGGTATTGATTTTGGAAAAAGATTTGATTGATTTGGATAAATTATATTGGATATTATTGACATATTTGGAACTGGTTAATGATTTGTTTATTCCATCATTGTTGAAATTTTTGGATATAAGGAGTATATCCAGTATTCTATAATGAATAAGGGAGAACTAATGTAATCAATATGGTATATGATAATTCAGGGTGTTACCGTGTTTTAGAAAAATACATGATGAAGGTATTCACATGTTTTTACGTGGAAAAAAGGATCTTCATTGTGCTTACCATCCTTATAAATTTTGGACTGTGAGTTTGGACATAAGTATTTTGAATAAGTATAAAAGTTGGAATTGATTATTTTTGACATTGGACACTATTATTAAGGTTAAATCACTTCTTGAGATTATTTTTGGATTGTCATAAAAAGGAAAATCCGAAGGTTGGGAAATAACCCGTCGCATTCGGCAAGGCCTCAAGACTTGAACCCGCAACCGAAGGGTGATAAGGGTGCATCACCTACCAATAGCCTACGCGATGTCCTAGTTTGTATAATGTATTTTTTTTAAAATAGTATGATAAATGAATTATAAATTCATTATATTTAGAACCCTATATGATAAGGATGAACATAAAACTTTTGAATTATATTATCTTTTGGAGTGAAAGATGAGTTTGTGCTAGAAATTAGTTGAAGGATGAAACTCTATATGTCAAGTATATATTTTTTCCTCTTATTATATGAATAAATAAATTATTAAATATTAGGGAATGGATCTTAAAACAAAAAATGTGTTATCCTAACACCTTATGTTTTGTTGAACCGATGATATTTTACATCATCTTAGATTGATGGCTTTGAGGCCCTTAATTTTACACTTGTCTATGATTGAGGACCTCAATCACTCCGTTTAAATATTTATGTTTTTCTCTAATAATGTTTCTCTAATGTCCACCAATGTTCTCCTAATCGATATCATAATTTGGTGGTCACTTTTTATTTCCCTTTTCCTCTTATAAAGAGTAAATATTTTTAAACCGATTTTCAATTCGAGTTTTCCAAAAAGGTATTTTTTCTATTTTTAGCCAGTTATTTTTGAAGAAAAACTTCAAATTGCGAGGACACAATTTTTTGAAGGGGGTAGAATGTAACACCCCAAGATTTCATAGTACGTTATCTCATTAAAGTAATTCAATTGTTTGCGCTACCCGCAACACCGAGTTCGAGCGCACCACAACTTATTAAACTAACCGTTCAAAAAGCGGTTACAAAAAGTATTAACTACATTTTGAATCTTATATACTCTATATAATTTTAACATCCATATTATATGTTTCAAATACATAATATAAGAAGAAATTAATTTTTTGGGATAAAATAATTATTTTTCAAAAAAAATGCAATTTTACCACCTTTTAATGGAGAACCCATTTTAAAACCAATATTTGACCATTTTATATATTAAATTTAATGAAATTAAATTCTTCTTTATAATATAGACATAAAAATTTAGTTTGGGTAAATTTTTGGTACTTTTCTGATAACTTTCATATTTTGATGAATAGTGAAAAATACTATATTTTTATTAAAAACAATTTTTTTAATCAAAATAATTTATATTGATAAATTATGTATTTTGATGGTTTGTAAGTATAATTAGAATATCTTTTTATCATTTAATACAATTTTGGTCATTATAAGTAATTTCACATTTAAATTTGACATAAACACATGTCAATATTTTGACAGTTTTTAATTTTCTAAAAACCCTTTTTTTTGGTTTTGACAGCAGGAATTAATTTTAAATTAATAAATGATGCTTTTATGTTTGGAATTTGGTAAATCAGACTTCATTTTTGAATTCATAATATCACAATTAGCATAGGGTAAATTTTTGGTATTTTTTCTGAAATTTTTTAATTTTGATGAACAGTGAAAAAACACTGCGTTATTGGTTAAAACCGACTATTTATTTAAATAATTAGTTAATTTATTTTAATTTATTTTAGTTCAAAATAGATATATAATACCAATATATTTTCAATGAAATTCATTGGAGTCATTTTATAGTAAGTTTTGATATATAAAATTTTATCGATTATTTTACCGTCTTTTACCCACCTCCTAAGAGTATTTGCAAATTTGAATAAAACTTAATTTTATCACTTCTGTGACTTTAATTTCAAAAATATGAGACACACGGTTTATATCAGTAAGTAAAATTTGGGTCAATAAGATGAAAATAATTTTTGTTGAATAGTAACTTTTTACTTTTATTTACCACAGTTAAATGTAAATAGGGTAATTAAGGGTAAAAATGATATTATTATTACCTTAACATATGTACTAATTCTATTGGATAAGTATAATTCGACCAAAAACAATATTAGGAATAAAATATGATTCTCTTTGGTCCACTTGGATTAGATTTGGACATTTATTATTATTTTATTTAAAGAAGAGTTAAGAGAGTTAAATTCAAAGTTTAATAACTAAACCATTTTTAATATATTGTTAAAAAAATATAAATTTTCTATAAATACTCATTAGAAAGATAAAAATATTTCCTACATTATTTTATTTTATTTATAATTTTTGGACGTTGAATAATTTAATTTATTTATGACACAATGATGATACAGTAAATTCATTATTAATGAAATATTAAAATAATTGATATTATAAATATGCAAATAAATGTAAATTTAGGCTTATGATGAATTCCACTAATTTTTTAGGTTAATATGACATGTTAGTATTGGTAAAATAAAATTTAATCGAAGTGATAAAGTTTTTATTGCTTAAAAAAAACTAAAAAGTGTCAAAATTGACATAATTGAGTTTTAAAAAAAAACTATTTTTTAATAATTGGTATTATAGACCTAAAAATATAAGGTTTGTCCAAAAGAATTATATATAATAAATTATATGACATTAATGAAAAACTTGGGGTTATATAGGAATTTTATAGTAAGTTTATTAACTATATAATATAAAAATACAAAGAGGCATGGTAAATGTCAAACTATTTAACTAAGAGTTAAATCTAAAAGATAAGGTTAATATGATGACCTAAACCTATATAAAACCTATTGGTTGAGCGGTTTTAGACCCATCCCCACATTAAACATTAAATAATTAATTTCTGAGCCATAATAAACCAAAAAGGATTTTATTTTAAAATAATATTTTAAGCTTTTCCTAAAGTGACCCTCACCTCTCTTATTAAAGGGTACTTACCCTTCTCTTAATTTAACACCTCCAAAGAAATTTTACTTGGTCAAAACCTACCCAAAAATTCTCTCAAATTTCTTAACTTCAACCTAGAGGCCTTAATTTTGTCAGAAACCCAACCTAAAGATCCATTTTGATCAAATTAAAAGGAAGAACCTCACGAAGAGGAAAATATTTCATCACCTCTTTCAAGTTCTTTTCTTCTTCCACTTCCTCTTTCTTTGTTGTTTCCATTATAAAATAATAACTCCAGTATTTTCTAAATACTATGATGTTATTAAAAAATTATACAACCATATTCATTATTATATCCATCATATAAATGACAAAGTCACCATATGTGGATACATACGGATTACCGTCTCCACGTAGTGCTGTAGTTTGTTATTCAAACATTTCATTATTTGGATGGGTATAATAATGAGTATAACTGATGTAAATAATTAATATACCATGTTGATGATTCTTTATATATGATATAATATCCAATTACATATTATTTTTCCATCAATATAATGATATTTTCACTCGTGTGTACGTACGGATTACGGTCTCCACGACGCGATGAGATTCATTTCCACGTTCACCATTCAATAATGATTATAAAATATATATCATTAATAAGTATGTAACATATGACATAATAATGATACTGGAGATATATCTACATATATATTTATTTATTTACATATATCTTATTAACTTAGTTCCATTCAATATGATATGAAAACGGAAACTGCGTTTATGCGTACGTACGGCCTACCGTCTCCATAAACAGTGTTTTCCATTTCATATATATGTCTATTATACATATTTATATTATAAATATATATGATATATAATTCATGTTTTATATTATGAAAGTATTTAAATCATGATCTAAGTGATAAAATCAAGAGTAACAAGTTAAAACACGTACGATAAAGAAAGCGATTATTACCCGAAATGTTAATTTAACATGAAAATTATCATTAAATGGATAGTATAAAGTCATAAATAAATCATGTATGATATATTTAATATTAATATGGTTCTGTTATAATTTAATAACATACTAATGTTTTTATACAATATGTTAAACGTACCCTTGACTAAAGGAAAGTGCAAGGTAAGGGTTAATTTCTCAATCTAATTATTATCCGAGATTGTTTATGTGTAAGTTTTTACTGAAACATATTTATAATCCATGTCCATGTTTCATAAAAGAGTTTTCAAAAGGATTATTTTTAAGGGACTCTTTAAATAAAAAACTGCTTTAAATTTTTATGAAATTTATTCATCTAAACCTTTATCATTAATGTCCATATTTTCAAAACAATTTTAAGGATTTATTTATATGGACATGAATGTTTTAAATTGTTAATTACTTTAAAAAGTTTCAAAGTGGTATGGGAAACTTTGATTCCAAAACATCTTTTAAACGAATTTCTTTATAAATCATGTGACTTTTAAAATGATTTCATGAAAAAGGGATATTTCTCTCAAAGAGTTTTATTGATCATTTTCAACTATGTAAATATCCTTTACTAGATATTATTCTTGATCGAGGTTGATTTATTAAAATAAAAATCTTCCATATTGTATTGAAGGTTTTGTGATATTTTTGACTATGGATGTGTTATTTTTATACCATTCATGGTTTATAGATAAAGTATTGAAATTTTGTATTCCAGTTTTAATACGAATGTTTATTTTATATTTAAACCTTTTCATATAAGGAATTCATTGGACTTAGTAAGTGAGGGGTGGATCCCACTATAGCTCCTTGATGCATCAGCAGGTCTCATGAGACAAACTAGTGTCTTGGAACAAGGCCTTGACAAAATCTTTTTTGTATTCTAGGAACAGGGCCTTGACAATGTGGTTATTAAGTCTGACATTATACATTCCATCATTATGAAAGTGGCTATTGATATTGCGTTTGATTATTTGACTAGTATAATATCCATGTGAATAAGTAAATGGAATTATTTTATTGTATATTTTCCATATTATACTAAAGTTTAAGTTTAAAAGGATTTTGTTTTAGTCTTATACATTAACTTAATTGTTTATGTTTTTTATGAATGTTTACGCTATATTGTTATCCTTACTGAGCATCTAAGCTCACCCTTTCTATTTTTTAATTTTCTTAGGATTCCAAGAATTGTATTATGATTGATAATAAGGGTTAATCTAGCGGATTAATGGCATTATCAAAGGATCATTTATGTTGTGTTTTATTTTCTAATGTTTAATGTAATATTCATGTGAGTAATATATTTTATAAGACTGCTAAACAGATCGGTCTTTCGGGACTTTATTCCTTGTAATAATGCCAATTTATTAAAATAATTCACTGACTCTGGGCTTCTGGTGTCACGACCCGTCCTCGGGGCCCGTGCCGTGACTACCCCAATCCCACCTTCCATAGGCCAGGGGCTGGCGACTAGAACCAAGGCGTAAATCCCGGTAAAAAGGGAAGCCACTGCCTTTGTAAAGTAAACATGCACCAGAGAGTAAGAAAGCGGAAAAGTAAACACTAAGTAAAAACAGAGTACAACTGTAAGTGAGGAAAATTAAATGGGCCAGTATACAAACCCAAACTGAAAGTAAAGTACAAATCGAAAGGGAAAAAAGCAACTAAAAAGTAAAGGCTGCTACGCCGAGCTGTCCACTGGAAATCTTACCTGAAGGGTGGGTACAGATAGCTCCATAGATCCTTGGGTCCCGTCGTCTGCTCCGAGTACGTCCCGTCCAGTGGTCCACCTCCAGGTACCGTCCTGCTCTGCAAGCCTCAACCACGATCAACCTCGTCTGTCGTCTGCAACCAACACAACATAGTTCGGGCATACCCTGTGCAGGGGTGATTATAAGCTACTCAGTAGGGACCCCGAGACCCACAAAGGTCTCCCAAAATCCACAAAGGATAAACCACAAAGGAAAGATACAATCACGAAGTAACAACCGAAACTGCTTAGGTATATGCCTATAAATATACCTATGTAATCAATTCCAAAACGCTCCAACCTCCGAGCCCAAGTACAACCCAATCTACACAGGAAAGTAAACGTATTCCACAAAGGAAAGCAAAACGTAATCCACACAGGATAGCACAACACAGTCCACACAGGATTGCAAACAGGATTCAGCTCACACAGGTATACTTCTTCGAAAGACGATAGAGATGATCACTGATACATCTAAGTCGTCGGACCCACAAAGGATCGATAGGTACTAACCCCCACAAAGACCCACACAGGATCGGACCCACACAGGATCTGTAGGCGCTGGCTCACACAGAACCGCTGAGCGCTGACCCACACAGGATCAGACTCACACAGGATCGGTAGCACTGATCCACATAGGATCGCTGAGTGTTGTAGTCATCGTCGTCGAATCCACTGAGGATCTCTGCACAGTCGTCGTCGCAGTCACAGTATCAGTCGCAGCCAGCACTAGGGTTCCCGCACACATCAAGCTCATTCGGGAGGGTCCGCTCCACGAGCTGAGAGGCTGATACATCAACTGTCACATAGTTCAGAGTTGATGTATCCAAAAGTTTTGTATCGTCAACAGGAACTCAACGTCGACGACGGCGCGTCGATCGGACGCTCGGTCTGAGAGTTATTGGCTTTTTCGTCCCAGGGGCCCGGTTGATTTTAAGGAAAAACCAACCCGACCGTACTCCACCTGCGTCCAAACCTCGGGCGGAGTATTCCAAAAGATCCGTCTCACTAATAGGAGCTCAACAAAGTTGACGACATGTCAATCGGACGTCCGTAGCTCAAGATATGAGCGTTTCCGCTCCGAGGGCCCGGTTGGTTTCGTGTACGAACCAACCCGGCCGAACTAAAATATTCTGAAACCTTAAGTGCGATATACTGAAATGACCGTCTCGTTCCAAGGATCGCATCACCACTGACGGCGCGTCGTTTGGAAGTCTGTATCCCGAGTTATGGGTATTTGAAACCAAACAGTCCGATAATTGGGGTTTCGGGCCCGGACCGACCCGGCCTGAGACCCCCCGGTTGGGCCGAATCGGGTCCACCCGCCCCGGACAGGGTCGGCCTGGCGGGGCGCGGCCCGGAATGGCCCGGCCCGGCCCGGCCCGACCTGGCAGACAAGCCGGGCGCCGGTCTGGCTGGGGACAGCGCACCTAGCGCGCTGTCGGGCTTGGCTTTGGCCGAGCCGTTCTGCAAAGGGGGGGGGGGGCGTCTGCCCCCATGTGTAACCACGACCCCCCATCATTTATGGGGGTCCGTTGAAGCTAGATGGGGGAATTTAATTCCCCCAGCTTTCTCCTTTCCGGCTGGCCCGACCTGGTCGGCTGGCTCCTTCTCAACGGGACCGGCGGTGGTCGGTCCCCTTCCGACTCCGACACCGGCGGCCCGGCTGGCCGCCGGTCACCATGCTCCGCCGCGGCCCGGAACCGGCCGCGGCCCTTGTCGTCCGGCGCGGTGCAACGGCACCGCGCCCCTCCGCTGCGGCCCTGCTCCTGCCGCGGCGCCTTCGTTTTCCTTCGATGTGGCGCGACGGCGTCGCGCATTTCATCCGCATGAAACCGCGTGGTGCGACGACACCACACTTTTCTCGTACCAACCACAAGAAACCATCACAAAAAGTAAGGAGGAGGGTCGGCCGTGTTTGTGCGGTCCGACCCCCTCGCTTTATTCGATAACATAAGGGTTTTAATCCACGATCATCGATAAACTACAATTATGAACGGAAATAAGTAAATAAAATAATCCCCTACCTCGGTTCAGGAACGATGTTTGTCAATGAGCCGCGGAAGACGAGCGTCGCGGAGGTCGGGCGTCGCGGAATAACGTCGACGTCGCGAAGCGAGGATTCGAAGTCGTTGACGGCGATTTCGTCGCGGAAAACCATCCCGGAAGAGACGACGCGGAAGAAGAACGTTGCGTCGCAGATACGGCGTCGCGGAAGAACCGTGTTCTTCGGCGGAGAAGTTCTTCGTTGAAGAACAGTGTTCTTCGCATTCTTTATTGAGGTTGAAGAAGAAGAAGACCGCTTCCCCAATTCTCTCAAGGTGACAAAACTCTAACAAAAATAAAATAATACTCTTTCTTATTTTATTAACACAACAACACATTTGAATTTCAAGAGTTTGAAATTCAATAACCACACACAACTCACCTTATTAAACTCATTACATTTAAGTCATAGTTTATAACTTAAGTTAACAAAATTTAAGTGGGAGTTGAGGGGGGGTTTTAGAGGATATGAAGGGGTAGGGTTTGTGTGGGCCCCACGACCCTCATAACTTCCCATGGGAGGTTGGGTGGTTACCCAACTTCCATCAAGAACTAACACTTAGAGTAAAATAATAAAAATTGTAGTGTAATGATAAAATAAACTTCCACAATTTTATTATCAACACTCGTGTAAACACAACTAAGGAACAGGAGTTCCTAAGTAATTACCGGCGCTGCGGTTCCATCTGTGTGCTCGGAATTTGATTCCGGGAACCGGTTCAAAAGTTAGAAAAACCCCCTCATTCGTTCAATGAACGTACCCGAGCCAAACTTCGGAAATTGATTCCGGGCACACCGGGCCTCGGAATCAGGTGCCGTCATAAATCGCGCTCTTGTAAAATTCCAAAGAAAATTAAGAAAAAATTTCCCTTGAATTTTACGGGTCTTTACGTTACTCCCACCTTAGGGATTTACGTCCCCGTAAAGATACATCAAAACTAGGGAAACAAATGAGGGTAATGAGCACGCATCTGAGCCTCCCGCTCCCAAGTTCTCTCCTGGAGGTTCCCGTGCTGCCATCTGATGCACACTAGAGGAATCGACTTTCCACGTAGGACCCGCTCCTGTCGATCCTCAATCTCCACCGGAACCTCCGTAAAAGTCACCCCATCGTCAACGTCAAGCTCCCCATGGTCAATGATGTGCGTTGGGTCATGCACGTATCTTATCAGCTGAGATACGTGGAAGACGTCGTGCACCCTGTGCAACTGAGGTGGTAAAGCCAGGCGATAAGCCACCTCGCCTATCCTGCGGAGGACCTAGAATGGTCCGATGAAGCGTGGAGACAACTTACCGCCTCAGCCAAATCTCCGTATACCACGTCGAGGTGAGACCCGCAAGAAGATGTGGTCGCCATCCTCAAACTCCAGTGGCCTCCGCCTCCTGTCAGCATAAGACTTCTGCCGGCTCTGAGCTGTCCTCATCCGCTCCTAGATGACCTGGACCTTTTTTGTCGTGGCCTGGACCATCTCTGGTCCCACAAGTGCTGACTCCCCAGGGTTTTTCCAGCACAGCGGTGATCTGCAAGGTCGACCATACAACGCCTCGTATGGTGCCATCCCGATGGTGGAGTGGTAGTTGTTGTTGTACGCAAACTCCACCCAGGGTAGGTGGTCCTCCCACCTATGACCAAAGTCGAGGAAACAAGCGCGGAGCATGTCCTCGAGAGTCTGAATGGTCCTCTCCGTCTGACCATCCGTCTGAGGGTGAAAGGCGGTGCTCAAACGTAGTTGCGTCCCGAACACCTCCTGCAAGCCCTTCCAAAGCCGGTAAGTAAAGCGAGCATCTCGATCGGAGACGATAGATGATGGAACACCATGAAGCCGAACAATCTCCTGAACGTAAAGTCATCCCAAGCTCTCCACTGACCCCTTCTCTCTGATGGGTAAGAAGTGAGCCGACTTGGTGAGTTAGTCGAAAATCACCCAGATAGAGTCGTGACCTCTGAAGTGTGTGTAAGTCCAGTCAGGAATTCCATAGAGATCTCATCCCACTTCCACTCCGGGACCTCCAAGGGCTGTACCAAGCCTGCTGGTACCTGATGCTCTACCTTCACCTGCTGGCATGTGAGGAATCGAGAAACGAACTATGCCACAACATTCTTCATGCCTGGCCACCAGTGCTGTCGTCTGAGATCCTGGTACATCTTCTCCACTCCAGGATGTACCGCTAAAGGAGAAGTGTGAAACTCTCTCAGAACCTCCTCTCGTAAAGCGACTGGTACTAAGGTACGTCCTTTGAAAAGGATGTCGTGCTCTGCTCCAAAGGAGAAACCATCAGGTGCCTGTCCTTAGGATATCTGTGCATGCCGCGTCTCATAGTCAACATACCCACGCTGTGCCTCTCTGACCCTCTGTAGAAGTGGAGGAGTGACTGTGAGAGACTGAAGGAAGGATGCTCCATCTCTATCCACGAAGGATATCTACAAAGAGGCTAGCTGCTCGGTCGCCTCCTCAAGTAGCTGAATGCCCGTCCTCCTGCTGAGAGCATCGGCTACCACGTTCCCCTTCCCAGGAGTATAGACTATCTCAAAGTCATAGTCCTGGAGGAACTCGAGCCATCGCCGCTGTCTCAGGTTCAGGTCCTTTTGAGAGAAGATGTACCTAAGACTCTGATGGTCAGAAAAGACTGTAAAGTGCTCTCCCATAAGATAGTGTCGCCATGTCTTCAGAGTGAAGACCACTGCTGCTAACTCAAGGTCATGGGTAGCGTAGTTCTGCTCATGCGGCCTCAACTGACGTGATCCATAGGCGATCACTGCCCGCTCCTGCATCAGGACACATCCGAGTCTGGCCCCTGATGCATCGCAGTAGACTACGTACCCTACTCCCTCCTCAGGCAACCTCAAGATGGGTGCACCTGTCAATCTCTGTCTCATCTCCTAGAAGCTCTGCTGACATCTGTCTGACAACATGAAGGGTTTACCCTTCTTCGTCAAAGCTGAGAGTGGTGCTGAAACACTGGAGAAATCCGGAACAAATATCCGGTTGTATCCAGCTAGTCCCAAGAAACTCCGAACCTCTGTCAGGCTCCTAGGTGGCTCCCATGCTAACACTGCCTCGATCTTCGCAGGATCCACTGCAACTCCCACCTCAGAGATGACGTGTCCCAAGAAGTGGACCTCACTTATCCAGAACTGACACTTCGAGAGCTTACCATAAAGCTGGTGCTCTCGGAGTGTGTCTAGTACAACCCGTAAGTGTTAGGCGTGCTCCTCCTCAGTCGTCGAGTAAATCAAAATGTCGTCGATGAAGACCACGACAAATCGATCGAGGTATGTCTGAAAGATGCTATTCATGAGGGCCATGAAAACTGCTGGAGCATTGGTTACGCCGAAGGGCATAACCAAGAACTCATAGTGGCCATACCGACATCTGAAGGCCGTCTTCTGCACGTCCTCGTCTTGAACTCTGAGCTGGTGATCGCCTGACCTGAGGTCTATCTTCGAGAACCACCGTGCTCCCTTGAGCTGATCAAAGAGGTCATCAATCCTCGGTAGAAGATACTTGTTCCTCACTGTCACCTGGTTCTGGCGATGATAGTCAACACAAAGTTGCAAGCTCCCGTCTGCCTTCTTAGTGAACAAAATCGGGGAAGCCCAGGGTGAAACACTGGGTCGGATGAACCCCTTTCCCTGCAAGTCCTCCAACTATACCCGTATCTCTCGAAGCTCTGTGGGGGCCATCCAATACGCTGGAGTCGATATCGGAGCTGTCCAGGGGTAAATGTAAATATAAAAGTCTACCTCCATGCGAGGAGTTAGCCCTGGAACGTCGTCAAGGAAGACGTCTGCAAAATGATCCACCACTGCAGGAAATCCAGGACTCCTCACGTCAACTGCTCCTAGGATGAGTCTAGCCAACTGATGAGTGATGGGCTGTCCTCCAATCCGCGAAAGTCCATCCTGTGCTGCAAAGGCTCCCTTCTCGCTGGTGAAGGTGAACCTGCTCCCGTCGGTGCGTACACATCTCACCTTGCGCCTAAAACAGTCAATATGTGCAGGGAACGTTGATAATCAATCCATGCCCAAGATGACGTCGTAAGGCCTCAACGCTGCTACAAGAAGATCCCAACCGAAGCTCTCGCCTCCTAGAGTAAGCTCACACTGCCGGCACCGGTGTGTAATCATCGAGTCTGCTCCCGTAGGAGTCCTTAGCCATAAGGATCAAGCGAAGGGCTCTGTCGGAATCTCCGAGCTCCGAACAAGGGCAGCGGCTATGAAAGAGTGACTCGCTCCTGTGTCTATAAGTACTGCAGCAAGGGTGGAATAGACACAGATAGTACCTCGAATCATCTCGGGCGCGCCGTGGTCGTAGGCCTCTACTGCCTGGAACTGTGCCTGTCTCTGCCCGCCAGCTCCCTATGGTCGAGGTGGACCTCCTGGTGGTGGTGGTGGTAGAGCCTCAAAGCGTCGCCCACCACCTGCTGCTCGGCCAGCTCCTCTGCCTCGTCCGCCTCCTCCCTACGGACCGCCACGGTCGACCCTCTGCCTATACCTCTGTGGTCCCTCAACCGTCTGCTGCTCCTTGGCACAGAGGGTCTAGCAGTGACGAGCCATGTGGCCCTGCCCGCCGCACGAGTAGCACTGTCTACCTCTCGAAAGACTGGCTCCGCGCTGTGTGCCCCGCACTGCTGAGCCAGTGTCCTGAGGTCGTCTGCCTGAGGGTCTGGTCTACCTAGTCCCCTGAGTCATCCGTCGACTGCCTGCTGCAGAAGACTCTGCTACGTGCCGCCCTGCGGTGGGTCTCGGTGCTGGTGTAGACTCACCAAGAAAACTCTCGATCAAAAGGGCCCGCTCCAGTACTCTTGTCTGATTCAGAATGCTGTGGGAGATCAGCGATGCCCTGATCTCGTGTCTCAATCCCTGATCAAAGGTCCGGGCCCGGATGAATGGGTCTCGTACCATGTCGGTCGAGTAGCGCGAGAGATTGGTAAATCTCACCGAGTACTGAGCGACCGTCATGCTGCCCTGCCGCAGCTGACGAAGCTCCTGAATACGCACCACACGGAGGGTGGCTGGGATGAACTCCGAGCGGAAGAGGCTTTCAAAGTCCATCCAAATAGAGATGCCTCATCGTGCACCTGGAGCATCAAGCTCCACCATCAGCCCGCTGATGCGTGCAGTAGGCTCGCAGCGAGGATCACCATGAGGTCTGCTGGTGTCCTCACTAGCCTGAAAACTTGTACGACTACCTCCAGCCAGTCCTCGGCTGCCTGGGGGTCCGTCTCCCCACGAAACCTAGGTGGTCGCTGGCGCTGGAACTCATGCAGTGCGCTGAGGCGACGTGCATCGTCAGCGGCTGGTGCTGGATGTATCGGTGGCTCGACTGGTAGAGCTACCGCCGGTGCCACTGCTGATAAAGGGCCCTGCACCGAGGCCTCATCGCTCGGTGGGCTGTCGTCACACTCGACTCTCGGAACCCTAGCTGGCTGTCGTCGTGGGGCCGTCCTGAAAAGGAAACAGGTGCGCCACGGTCAGAACAGTATACCTAGTGAGATGATACAAAGTAATCACAAAGAAAACTTGAAACACACACGCAATCAATGTTTCCGTGCATTAAGTCGGAAATCAGAAGTCAGGGTCCTGGTGTACGGATACGTCGGCCGCCGCACCAACAATGGACTCCCTGGACTGATAACCACACCCAATACGCTAAACACTATTTCTTCACATAGAAAATATCAGAGTTCGCGGTAGAACCAAACTCCTCTGATACCAATTTGTCACGACCCGTCCTCGGGGCCCGTGCTGTGACTACCCCAAGCCCGCCTTCCATAGGCCAGGGGCTGGCGACTAGCACCAAGGCATAAATCCTGGTAAAAAGGGAAGTCATTGCCTTTGTAAAGTAAACAAGCACCACAGAGTAAGCAAGTAGAAAAGTAAACACTAAGTAAAAACAGAGTACAACTGTAAGTGCGGAAAAGTAAATGGGCCAGTATACAAACCCAAACAGAAAGTAAATTACAACTCGAAAGGGAAAACAACAACTAAAAAGTAAAGGCCGCTACGCCGAGCTGTCCACTAGAAATCCCACCTGATGGGTGGGTACAGATAGCTCCACTGCTCCTCGGGTCCCGCCTTCCGCTCCGAGTACGTCCCGTCGAGTGGTGCACCTCCAGGTTCCATCTTGCACTGCAAGCCTCAACCACGATCAATGTGGTCCGTCGTTTGCAACCAACACAACGTAATGCGGGAATAGCCCGTGCAGGGGTGAGTATAAGATACTCAGTAGGGACCCCGAGACCCCCGAAGGTCTCCCAAAATCCACAAAGGATAAACCAAAAAGGAAAGATACAATCACGAAGTAACAACTGACACTGCTTAGGTATATGCCCATACATATACCTAAGTCATCAATTCCAAAACACTCCAACCTACGAGCCCAAGTACAACCCAGTCCACACAGGAAAGTAAACGTATTCCACACAGGAAAGAAAAACGTAATCCACACAGGATAGCACAACACAGTCCACACAGGAAAGAAAACAGGATTCAGCTCACATAGGTATACTTCTTCGAAAGACGATAGAGATGATCACTGATCCATCTAAGTCGTCGGACCCACAAAGGATCGATAGGTACTAACCCCTGCAAAGACCCACACAGGATCAGACCCAGAGAGGATCTGTAGGCGCTGACTCACACAGAACCGCTGAGCGCTGACCCACATAGGATTGGTATCACTGATCCACATAGGATTGCCGAGTGCTGTAGTCGTCGTCGACGTCGAATCCACTGAGGATCTCTGCACAGTCGTCGTCGCAGTCACAGTAGCAGTCGCACCCAGCACTAGGGTTCCCGCACACAACAATCTCGTTCGGGAGGGTCCGCTCCACGAGCTGAGAGGCTGATACATCAACTGTCACATAGTCCAGAGTTGATGTATCCAAAAGTTCCGTATCGTCAACAGGAACTCAACATCGCAGACGGCACGTCGATCGGACGCCCGGTCTGAGAGTTATTGGCTTTTTCGTCCCAGGGGCCCAGTTCGTTTTTAAGGAAAAACCAAACCGACCGTACTCCACCTGCGTCCAAACCTTAGGAGGAGTATTCCAAAAGATCCTTCTTACTAAGAGGAACTCAACAAAGTTGACCACACGTCAATCGGACGTCCGTAGTTCAAGATATGAGCGTTTCCGCTCCGAGGGCCCGGTTGGTTTCGTGTACGAACCAACCCGGCCGAACTCAAAGTATTCCGAAACCTTATGTTCGATATACCTAAACGACCGTCTCGTTCCAAGGATCGCAACACCGCTGAAGGCGCGTCGTTTGGAAGTCCGTAGCACGACTTATGGGCATTTGAACCAAAACGGTCCGATAACGGGGGTTTCGGGCCCGGACCGACCCGGCCCGAGACCCCCCGGTTGGACTGAACCGGGTCGACCCGCCCCGGACAGATTTGGCACGGCCCGGGGCGGCGCGGCGCGGCCCGGCCCGACGCGGCCCGGCCTGGCAGACCGGCCGGGCGCCGGTCCGGCTGGGGACAGCTCGCCCAGCGCGCTGTCTGGCTCGGCTTTGGCCGAGCCGTTCTGCAAAGGGGGGGGGGGGGGCCTGCCCCCCTGTGTAACCGCGGCCCCCCTCATTTATGGGGGGCCATTGAAGATGGACGGGGGAATTTAATTCCCCCGGATTTCTCCTTTCCGGCCGGCCCTACCTGGCCGACCGGCTCCTTCTCAACGGGACCGGCGGTGGCCGGTCCCCTTCCGGTTCCGACACCGGCGGCCCGACTGGCCGCCGGTCACCATGCTCCGCCGCGGCCCGGAACCGGCCGCTGCCCTTGTCGTCCGGCGCAGTGCGACGGCACCGCGCCCCTCCGCTGCGGCCCCGCTCCGGCCGCGGCGCCTTCGTTTTCCTTCGACGCAGCGCGACGACATCGCGTTCTTGAATTTCTTTCCACGGCGCGGCACGACGGCGCCGTGCATTTCTTCCGCATGAAACCGCGTGGTGCGACGACACCACGCTTTCTCGTACCAACCACAAGAAACCATCACGAAAAGTAAGGAGGAGGGTCGTCCGTGTTTGTGCGGTCCGACCCCCTCACGTTATTCGATAACATAAGGGTTTTAATCCACGATCATCGATAAACTACAATTATGAACGGAAATAAGTAAATAAAATAATCCCCTACCTCGGTTCAGGAACGGTTTTGTCAACAAGCCGCGGAAGACAAGCGTCGCGGAGGTCGGGCGTCGCGAAAGAACGTCGACGTCGCGAAGCAATTATTCGAAGTCGTTGACGGCGATTTCATCGCGGAAAACCGTCGCGGAAGAGACGACGCGGAAGAAGAATGTCGTGTCGCGGATACGGCGTCGCGGAAGAACCGTGTTCTTCGGCGGAGAAGTTCTTCGTTGAAGAACGGTGTTCTTCGCGTTCTTCATCGAGGTTGAAGAAGAAGAAGACCGCTTCCCCAATTCTCTCAAGGTGAAAAAACTCTAACAAAAATAAAATAAGACTCTTTCTTATTTTATTAACACAACAACACATTTGAATTTCAAGAGTTTGAAATTCAATAACCACACACAACTCACCTCATTAAACTCATTAAATTTAAGTCATAGGTTATAACTTAAGTTAAAAAAATTTAAGTGGGAGTTGAGGGGGGGTTTTAGAGGATATGAAGGGGTGGGGTTCGTGTGGGCCCCACCACCCTCATAACCTCCCAAGGGAGGTTGGGTGGTTACCCAAATTCCATCAAGAACTAACACTTAGAGTAAAATAATAAAAATTTTAGTGTAATTATAAAATAAACTTCCACAATTTTTATTATCAACACTCGTGTAAACACAACTCCGGAACAAGAGTTCCTAAGCTATTACCGGAACTGTGGTTCCATCGGTGCCCTCAGAATTCGATTCCGGGCACCGGTTCAAAAGTTAGAAAAACTCGCTCGTTCGTTCATTGAACGTACCCGAGCCAAACTTCGGAAATTGATTCCGGGCACACTGGGCCTCCGAATCAGGTGCCGTCAGAAACCGCTCTCTTGTAAAATTCCAAAGAAAATTAAGAAAAAATTTCCCTTGAATTTTACGGGTCTTTATATCTGGGGTCGGGGCGTCACACAACACATCAATCCGATCTGCGGGGTGGTCAGAATTACTCGATATACACTTCTCAAAGGTACAAATGTCTTTAAGAAAAATTATCATGGGGTCAAAACTAAGAAAATAGTATCAGATTTCCGTGAAATCATTGGAAAAAATTGGATATTTAATTTTGAAATATAGGAAGCAACAACACTCTATTCTGAATTATGGTTTTCCCATAATGGTTGTGAACACATTTTCAGTATTTTAAAACTCTAAAAATGTTAATGGAATTTTCAATTCCATATCAAAAGACCTAATATTGATGTGAAATCATATGAAAAATACCTATGAGTGGTTTTATATCTGAACACGTAGACAACACATCAATCCAACAAGTGATGTGGTCAGAATTACTCAATATACACTTTTGAAAGGTACAAAAGCCTTTAAAAACAAGTGTTTGGGGGTCAAAACTAGGAAAACAATATTGGATTTCTCTAAAATCAAAGTAAAAGATAGTATACTGAATTGTTAATTGTAAGAACTCAAGAAAGATAATTCCAAATTATGGTTTTCCCTTTATGGTCACCGATGAGTTTTTTGTGTTTTAAAACACTAAAACATACGTGGAATGGACAAAAAACATAAAAAAATGACCACAGACTGATGTAGAATTATGGGATAACCACCACTAAGTTGTTTTTTAAATGTACGTGTAGAAAACATGTTAATCTGAGTTTTGGTGTGGTCATAATTACTCGGTATATACTAATGAAAGGTATAAAATCCTTTAAAAAAAGTTTTTTTGGGGGGGTGGGGGTCAAGAGTAGGATAATGATGTTAGATTACTCTAAAATCGTGGGAGAACATCGTTATATATAATTATAAAATATTACAACCAATGGTATGTTATTCCAAATTATATTTTTCCCATTATGAAAATAAACACATTACTGTGTCATAAAACACTAAACACATGTGTGGAATTGTCAAAAATAGAGAAAACGACTTCATATTTATGTGAAATCATAAGAAAACCACCTTTGAGTTGTTTCTAAAATGTACACATAGACAAAACATCAATCTAATGTGCGGGGTGGTCCTAATTACTAGATATACACCTATGAAAGGTACAAAATCTTTTAAAAACAAGTGTCAGTGGGTCAAAACCAAGAAAGCAAAATCAGATTGCCTTGAAATCATAGGAAAACAACTGTATAATTAATTTTAAAATTTAGTAACTGAAAACATGTGATTCATAATTACGGTTTGTCTGTTATATCCATAAATTTGTTTTAACTGTTTTAAAACACTAAAAGGTTTATGGGTCATTCAAAATAATAGAAAATAACCTCATATCGATGTGAAATAACAAGACAACCACAAATGAGTTGTTTTGAAATATAGGAAATACTGTGATATCAAAATCATTAAAATTCTTTATTAAGTAAATTTCAAGAGCCCCGCGCATATCCTTAAAAAATTAAAATATCTACTTATCTTTTTTCAGTTTAACTATTGAGTCTTATCTGAAATAGGTATATCTATGTATTCAAAGTGTTTTTCATTATATATTATTTATTTTATGTTAAAATATATTGAATTTTATTAATATAAAAAAAAATTGTGCAAAATTATGAATATAATTTTTTCTCTATTTTCCCTTTCACATTTCTTTTCTTAGTTGCTCTGGTTTTTATTATATGTTAAAGAAGCCAACAGTAGATAAGAATTTGACCATTCTGATCCAAATTTTTTTTCAGATGGCAACCATTTGGGTTCATAGTTTCCGTGGTATGTTAAATTTTTATCCATTATTCTACTCTAATTTTGATATATTATGTGTAGTTTTAATTTTTGTTAATTTTTTTTATAGTTGATGAGATAATATGGACAGTTTTATTTGATGAGATGATGTGGGGGAAGATAGATGCACTAGAGGTGATGAAATGAATTTATATTCGGTATTGGTTGTTGTTGGAAATATTTTATATGTATATTGAAATATGTATGGGTTGAATGAGATTGAGGTTTTGATGACTCGATTCATGTATATGACTGTGAATGTATGATACATGTATGATTTCTTTATCATATATACATATTTTTTAGTTCATAAAATGTTAGTTTTCTATATTTAATTTTTTTATTAAATATATTTTAAGAAAGAGAACTAATTTAGTGGTTTTTTTGAGTGACCACCACTAAATATATTATATATAATTTGTATTGTGGTGGTTATGATTAACCATTTCTAATATATTCCATGAAAATTTATTTTCTTTTATTTATATTTCCCCGTGATATTTTTTATAAAAAAAATACTGCTAAATAAGAAAGTAACCACTACTAAATTTCCAAAAAAATACACTTGAAAAAACCACAGCTAAATTAAAGAAATGGCCACTAAAGTAATAGAGACCTTACAATATGCAATGGTTTTAATAACCATTTCTACACTTTTAGGCGACCATTTAAAATGCCACTACTACCCCTTTTTTATAGTGATACCTCTCCCAAAGAAATATCAAATGTGAACCAAGTGATTAAATGAATGGTTTAATTAAAGAGATTGTGATGTGATAGATAATATCTTAGCTTCTGCCTTTTATTATGGATGGTTGTACATGGGAATAGACACTAAAATATCCCCTTTACCATTTAATATCACTTTCTTAATATTGGAAATTGTGGTGTGGAACCAATTTTTGGTAAATCGATATGGCACCAACTTTGATATCGGTATGATACCGAACTTTATTACCGATATGAAACAAATAGGGAATATTGAGGTATGAAACCTATGACCCCTTTATTTATATATTTAGATATAATGAAACCTAAGCCCTGCTTCATATATGAAAATCCCATGTAGTCTAAATTATTCCAAGCTTACCTTGGATGAGTTCCTTGGTCTCTAGGAGGATGAGTTTATCTATTTCCTTAGGTATTGGACCATGTAAGTCTGAAAATTTATATGTATGTAGAACATAAAGAATCTCATAGTTACAAGCATATATCACTCTTATATACTGACAATAATCTTTATAATATTGACTCAATTGCATCTTTTATGCCCAGACTTCTTATATATGAAATTCACTTTATAACTTTACATGCTATACCTGCACACAATTATAGTTTTTTACACTATCTAGATTTGTTAATTAAATCATTAGTGGTGGCCTAATGAGTATATCTCTCACCCGTTTCGAACCTTCATTGGGTACCCGAACATATATTATGGATACAAGTGGGTATAAGGGAAATATCTGGTTCATGGATTCTTTATTTTCACATAACATTAGAGCTTAGGAGCACTTGACTGTGCCTTAACACATAATGATTAAAGATATATTCTATTTTTTATTATTTTTTATAAACATGTTGTATTTTATTCAGTCTACTATGTATGTGAGTTTCTTTTCTTATAGAATGCTGAAATTATCATCATTGTGAATATATCAGTTGTTTTTCTTTTTTACTATATCTGGATGTTAGACATCCACTGTTGGTTTGTGATAAGGTTTTCGTGGTTGTTATTCATTATACCAATGTGATATAAATTGATCATGGGGGTATAGTCTGCCCAATAAACCATCATAGTCCATCATTTCTAGTCGGATTCCTCTACCATAGAGGGAGGAATGCTTGAGGTCATGTTGGAAGCCATGTTTAGTTTTTAGTATACCTATTCTTGGATGTGACAAAGTGGTATCATGATTTATTTTCATTGCATCATTACTTGGGATGGTATACAAAAGATTAGTAAATGATCAAATTTTATAATGAGCATGTTTCAATGATAGATAACCCACATATGTGAAAAAAATCTAATTTTCTTGGGATGAGAATTGATTCTCCGGTTTGAGCTTGTTATAGTTGCAATAATTTCATCATTGGGTGATGCAGTTCATGCATGACCATTATTATTATTAATATAGATTTAATTTTAACATTGGACTAGTATAACAAGGAATTAATACTATATGAATCATTTTAGGCACACATAGATTCACTTTTCATGCATATGGTTTTCCATGTAGATTGTATTTCTTGGCGACTTGATTGTGTTATAACTTCATCTGTATACCATGTTTGGTATATATTTAGCTTGTTTCCTTATATACCATGATTTTGTGATTATTTACATGTTCAATTGTATTACTAAACATTAAATCATGTTTTTTATGTAACACCCCAAGCATCCACAATACATTTCTTTTTAAATAATTCAGCAGCTTACGTTGTATGCAACACTGAGTTCGTGCACACCAAGATCTATAAAACTAGTTGTCTAAAAAGCGGTTATGAATATTATTAACCACAATATAAATTTTTAAATCTTTTTTTTCAAAATAGAATTTATTTTTGAATTCAAAATATTAAAATTAGCTGAGGGTGAAATTGTGGTATTTTTCTGAAAAGTTTCATTTTTTATGAATAGTGAAAGATACTACTTTATTGTTTAAAAATAGAAAATATCATTTAATTAATTATTTTAATTTCAATTATTCTTAAAGTCACAATAGATAATTAATATTTATATTAATTGAATGTAGTTCATTAGATTAATTTTTATAATAGAATTAGATATAAAAATTTATTGAACTTTTGAACATCTTTTTACCTGCTTTCCAACCACATCTGTATGATTAACATTAAACTTAATTTTACCATTTTTGTGAATTGAATTTTAAAAAATAGACATCAATGGTTGAAATTAGTATGAAATTTTTGATCTAATAGAATGAACTTAATTTTTTGGTGAATAGTAACTTTAGTAATTTTTTATTTATTTACCACGGTTAAGGGTAAATTGGTAATTAAAGGTAAAAATAATCTTATAAAATTACCCTAACACATGTAAAAGTCATATTGGATTACTAAATTCTACCCTTGACACCTATGTTTTTAAATGAAATCATTTAATGGACACTTTTTCAAGAATATGACATAGATATTATAAAGTGAGAGAATGTGACAAAATGTCACACTCTCATTTTATATAAGTATATTAATTTTAATATAAGGATAAGTAAGAAATAACATAAATTTTAAATAGTATATAGAGTGGTAGAATAATTACCTACATCATAGTAATTTTTTTATAGATTAAATAATTACCATTAATGATGACACAATAATGACACAAAAATTGAATTATTAATAGAAATATCGAATAAATGGTTTTTAAAATATTAAAATAAATATAATTTGATTTAATTAAGGTGATATATAAATTTCCTTAGTTACTATGACATTTTAAGAGTATAATAAGTTTTTTGGTTCGAAGTTATACTTCTTTTTGGGTTTTAATTTTAGTCAAAGTAGTGGGTTGTGTTAAAATTAACACTATTAATATTTTTAAAAAATGACATTTTATTAAATTATCTAAAAAACATAATTTTTTTAAAAGATATAAATTTAAAATTATAAAGTCAAAAATATCATAAAGTATCCATTTATTGAAAGTTGACAACATATAAGTAAATATTTAAAATATTTTATTATTTATAATATTATTACTAAAATTAAAATTTAATAGATTAATTAAGGATAAATCAAAATAACAAGGTTCAAAACAAAATCCAAGCATGTATAAATTTTACTTTTTGTGATTATTTAGACCTATCATCATATTTTCTTCTAAATAACCCACTTTTGAGATATTTCAAATCGAAAATCAATTTATATTAAATTTATAGTTTTGGAGTATCCAAAAGTGCCCCTCTCCCTTTCTTATAAAATGAAACCCCTCCTTATTTATTATCCACACCACTAAATCAAGATATCTTAGCCAAAACTAGCCCATTTCTCCTCCCAAATTCCCTCACTTAATCACAGTGGCCATACTTTGGGCATAAATCAAACATAAGGAGTACTTTTGGGCAAATTAAATATAGACACTCGAAGAAGAGGTAATTGTTTTACCATCTATTTGAATGCTATTTTCTTCTTAGACCTCCATTTACAATGTTTTGGCATACTAAACTAATAAATAAATAATATAATATATGTTTAGATATTATTATAATTATGGGACAACCCTATTACTCCTTTTACCCATCATATGAAGGACAATATCATCATGCGTGCATATGCATGACTAACCAGCTCCACATAGTGGTGTAAACAGTTTTTCATATATACTTTATTTTTATGGGTATAATGATGAATATAATGAATGTAAATAACACATATGAAAAAATATTGTTTCTGTATAATTTATATTCCATCCAATTCCTTACCCTTTACCATTACGGAATGATTCCACTGCTTGTGCGCACGTACGACCAACCGTCTCCACGACGCGATGAGATTCAACCTCCACTACAACCATTTATAATGATTATGAAAATGTATATGCTGAACAAATATAATATTTATGAACTTAATATTATTTTTTATATGAATAATTTATATATTATTCTTAAGAAACATTACTTATGGGAAAAAATTAACTTATGAAAATCACGAAATTCACGAAATTCACGACCGAAATAATGATAATAATGAAATATTATTAAGAAAATGATATAAGAGGCTCATATATGATATCATAAATAATTGATATAGTTCATGTATAACTTTATAGCATTATTTATCAATTATTCATTACTTTAAATCAACCTAGAAAAAAAGAGAGAATGAGGTAAGGGTTACTTTTACAATCTCTTTATTATTTGAGATTTTTTATATGTAAGTAATTTCAGTGAAATATTTATTATCCATGTCCATGTTTCTTAAAAATGTATTTAAAAAATTATTAATATTTTTTTAACTTTTTTTAAATAAATCTTTATCCATGTAATATTTTGTAAAAATTAATCTTTTTGTTGTTTTTCTTTCGAGGTACTTTTTTTTAACTTTTTCGACGATGTACGAGATACATGTTTTTTAACTTATACGATAAGGGAATATTTTTATGCCATTATGACACCTTAATGTTTTAAGGATTAATTCACATGCTTTCAAGTTTATTTTCAAAATAAATCTTTTCATTTAAAATTATGTATATTTTTAATGTTTTCAAGGTTAAAAAATGTTATTTCTCTCAAATAGTTTTAATTATTTTATTAGATTACTTTCATTAATATCAACATCCATTACTGGATATTAAGTTTGTTTGAGGTTTATTTCTTATGATACTACCTATCATATTGTATTTAAGGGTTTATGATTATTTTGACAATTTATGGTCTATTTTTATATCATTCGTGGTTTATGGTTAATGTGTTGACATTTCATAAGATAGTTTTAATATGAATGTTTATATTGGTTATGATTTCTCCTTTTCATATGAGGAGTACATTGGACTTAGTACATCCTAGGTGGGGCTCGATATAGTCCTTCAATGCATTAGTAGGTCTCATGAGAAAAACTAGTTTGGGTTTTTACCTATTTATGTATGGTATTGGCACGAGGCCATGGTAGTGTGGTTATGTGGTCCGATATTATGCATTACCTCAATATAAGATTAGTTGTTGATATTAAATGTAATTATTTGACCTGTATAATATCCATATAAATGATTAAATAGAATTATTTGATTTATTATTTCCATATTATTCTTAAGGTTATGTTTAAAAGGGTTGTTTTTCAATTTTACTATTTTACTTAAAAGTTTAAGCTTATTTAAGATATCTTCTGCTATATTATTTATCCTTAATAAGGATCTAATCTCACCCCTTTCTTATGTTTAATTTTCCCCAGGATGCAAAGAGGTATATTATGACTAACCAGCTGGAAAAATTTAAGAGATATGAGTTTTATCAATAGAAATACTATGTTACTTTTCATTTCTTGATGTAATTTGAAACTTATGATGTTTGTATCTAGTTTTTCCAAGACTACTAAACTGATTGGTCCATTAGGATTTAATTTATTGTTATCATGAAAAGTAATAAAATAATTCACCAGCTTATGGTATCTGGGGTTGGGGAGTTATAGTCGGTATCAAAGTAATATTAGTTCAAACCTTGGAAATGAGATTTATAAAAGTATTTAAATAGGTAACACTACCCTATGATATAATTTGAGGATAATTATAGAATAACATACTTACATTTTGGTAATGTATAGATTATGTGGGTATTCCAAGAAAATACATCTAGTTCTGGATACTTCAAGTGGACGTAGTTTTGAGTCAAATGTACCTATGAATAATAACTCTAACAAGGTGTTCGGGGATTGACTTGGGGTAACCTAGTACATGGAAACGATCCTTACTACGCTCCTAGTTTAACACTCCCAGGGGATATTCTTAGGATAATTCACATTTTCTTTTTTAACCATTATGAAGGATTTAAATGTATATTTGTCTCCAAAGAGACCGAGTTTATGATTATGAGATTAGATATGCATATATTTTTCAATTTTTTTACGTATTTTGAAATTAAGCCTTATGATTGATATTCTAATATAGTGAATGATGTTATTTACAAATGGTATATAGTGGAATAAATAGAAGTTATATTAACACACATAATCCATATAGGTATTTCCCTCATATTCAAGATAATGATGTTAGAGAAGGAGTTTTAATTATTGATAAATAACTTTTAACTATACTGGGACAACTGACTCAGGTTATGAATAATAACCTTACTAGTATGGAGTAGCTTGATCCATAGCGCGGCGGATCAACGTTAGACAACTTTATTAGACAATAGCCCCGAAAATTTAATGGGACCAAAAATTCATTTGTAGCCGACTAATGGATAAGTTCTTTCGAGAAAATATTTCTTTACTTGGGGAGTAATGAAATGGGAAAATTTTTCATGTTAGTTTATCATCTCTCTGGATATGTGGATCAATGGTTTTTTTAATATAAAAATAGAAGGAATATGAATAATTAGAAAATATGGAATGGAGGAAATTTAAATAATTCTTCCTAGAAATGTACTTTCCCCCTGATCTTCAAGTAGATATGGAGAGAAAATTTCTAAAACTGAGGTAGAAGGAGGATGATAATTTTGTAAAGTATAAAACTAACTTCAAAAGATTATCAAGGCATGATGAAGACTATATAAGTAGCCTAAGAAGTACGAAAAATTCAATGATTGGTTAAAACCATTCCTCCCATGGGAACTGGTCTCACAATATTTCTCATTATATGAATATATAGTGTCAGGTGATATCAAGAAAGAAAAGGAATTCTATAAGTCTTATGACATTAAAGGAAACCAAGAGATGAAGAGGGATACTAAACACTCTATAGAAAGAAATAAGGAAAATAGAGGGAAGAGAAGAATTGATTTTCCATTTTGAAATAAATTTTGAATGAAAAATCATGGAATATTCTTATTGGGGATGAGATTTTGGTATTATTGTGGAGAAAAAGGCCCCCAAGCCCATGAATTCAGGGGAAATAAAGGAACTAAAATTTTAAAGAGATGGGAAATTATGAAAATTATTGTTCTAAGCATCTAAGAAACTTTCCCCATAAATGTCCAAGGGAGATAGACCAAGATTTTTTAATCACAAATGCTGAGTTTGATGTTTCTAATTATGTGGTGACAAGTAATTTAATTATCTCCAAAAAATCAACTAATGATTTATTTGATTCTGGTTCCTAACCTTCATTTATATGTTCCTAGTTTTATTTAAAAATTTTATATTTCCAATTCCCATTATCAAGAGTTTTGTGAGTCCAAACCCCTAAGGGAATTCTCATTGAAAAAATATGTGTTGGGAAGTTCCCCTTATGTAATATAAACATGATTTATCTATTGAATTTATCATCATACGGTCAAATTTGATATAATCTTACGTATGATCTGGCTATCAAAATATGATGCAATAATGTATTATAAGAAGATGAAAGTTATGATTTTTGAGGAATATGTAGAATAATTTATCTTTAGAGAAGGAACTTCATCATCTATTTCTTTTCTAGATACACATGATGTATCTATTCTAAATAAAATTATTAGGGAAGAAGATAAGATAAAACCTAAAAATCTTAAAATAGAGAATGTACCTATTGTACCAGAATACATTGATGTATTTTCAGATGACTTATCTTGACATCATCCATAGTAGGAAGTTGATTTTTCTCTTAATATAATCCATGATGTAAGAAAAATATCAAATAATCCTTATAGAATGACTACTGTAGAATTTTTATAGCCGAAGAAGTAACTACAAGAGTTGTGTAATAGAAGATTTATACTCCCTACTATTTCTCTATGGGGATCCCCAATTCTTTTTCTTAAGAAAAAAGATGAATCAATGAGGTTGTGCGTTGACTATAGAGAAATCAATGCAATTACCATAAAGAAAAATTATCCTCTACCTCACATTGATGATTTGTTTTATCAACTTCATGGAGTTGAATATTTGTTAAAGATTGACCTTTTTTCTGGATATCATCAATTTTGTGTTAATAAAAAAGATATTCCAAAGATAACCATCAAAACTAGGTATGGACATTAAAAGCTTACAGTAATGCTGTTTTGACTAACTAATCCACCCTTTATCTTCCTTGATCTAATGAATAGGGTGTTTAAAGAATATTTTGATGATTTTGTAAAAATATTTTTTAATGATATCTTTGTATACTCCGAAATGTTATAATACCATGAGAAAAACTTGAGGAATGTTTTGATAGCTCTTAGAAGAAATGAGATATATGGGAAATTTAGATCTTTTAAATTATGGATTCAGACAATTTCTTTTCTTCTCCATATTATCTTAAAAGACGGAATCACTATTGACCATGAAAAGAAAAAGAAAATCCAAGAATGTCTGATACCAGCAAGAGTAACCGAGGTATGCAGTTTTATTGGTTTAGAAAGTTACTATCGGTGTTTCATATATATTTTTTTCCTATTGGATAACCTGTTAACCAAGCACACAAGTAAAGGGGTTAGATTTGTTTTGACAGAGGAGTGTGAAGAATGTTTTGACGAATTAAATAGAATATTAGTCAACAATCTGATATTGACATTACCATATAGACATGATGGATTTTTTATTTATAATGATTCATTAAGGAAAGAACTCGATTTTTTTCTTATGCATAATGATACCGTTATTTCTTAATCATCAGGAAATTAAAAATTCATGGAAAAAAACTACCAAAATCATGATCTTGAGTTAGATACAGAAATGTTTTCTATGCATATATGGAGACACTATATCTATGGTGAATGTTGTGAGATATATATTGATCACAAGAGTATGAAATATATTTTCTCATATAAAGAACTGAACATGAGACAAAGGATATGGCTTGAGCTACTCAAGGATTATGATTTCACAATACACTGCCATGAGAGGAAGGAAAATAAGGTGGTAGACGATTTTATTAGAAATTTCCATGGAGTACTAAAACAATGAGGGTGGAATGGGGTCCTATGATAATGGATATAGTAAAAATATATATGGTAATTACCATGGATGGTGAAACATAACTAAATTTTCAAATGGTATGAAAATCATATTTACAAGAAAAGATAAAAAGTTATCAGTTTGATGACAAGGATATTCAAAATAAAATTAATGTTGTGATTGATGGGAGATTGATTTAATTATTTTATTATGATGGTATTTTGCAATTTGGGAAGAGGCTTTATGTTCCCTCCCTACCTGATCTAAAAAAAGAATTATTGGATGGTGCACAGAGCTCCAATTTCTCTATACACCATGGTAGTGCTAATATGTATAGATATTTGAAGGAATATTTTTTGTGGGACAACATGAAGAGGGAGATTTCAGAATATGTGTCAAGTTATTTGGTCTATTAATAAGTAAAGAATAGAAGACAAAATACTAGAGGAGTCATGAAACCTCTTACAGTACCTATATGGAAATGCATTGATATTATGATGAACTTTGTCATGGGGATGCCAAACAATCCTAGATGAAATAATGTGATATGGGTTATTGTTTATCATATTACAAAATATGTGCATTTTCTTTCTATAAGAAAAGTTTTACCCCTTTAATGTTTAGAAAGACTTCACATTAATATGGTTGCAGGACTTCATGGTGTACCCCTATTGGTCATTTCTATCCATGATCCCTATTTTTCATCAAGATTATGGAAAAGTCTATAGAAGTACCTAGATATGTATCTTCATTTGGGCATTGTCTACCACCCTTAAAATGATGGACAATATGAAAGTAATTTTTAAACATTAAAATACATGTTAAAATCTTTTTCACCTGACTTTCATAGTATGTGGGATCAATATTTATCTCTACTATAATTTTCCCATAATAATAGATTATATTAAATATTTAAATGTCACCATATGAAGTGTAATATAGAAAGATATGTCGTGAACCTACTTGATTATATGATGTTGGTGAAACAAAACTCATAGGACCAAAAATTATTGAGGAAGAAATAGAAAAGGTGAAGATTATTCAAACCCATATCAAAGAATCTAAAACTAGGGAAAAGCTCTATGTCAATAACATAAAGAATGATTTGGAGTTTCAATTTTGAGATAATGTTTTCTTAAAGGTATCTACATTTAAGGGTGTTATAAGATTCGGTAAGAAGGGTAAGTTTACTCTTAGGTACATTGTAACTTTCAAATTTTTTGAACAAATTGGAGTTATACCTTACTGTTTAGCAATAGAGCCATGTCTCTCCAAAGTTAATGATGTTTTCCATTTATCATTGTTGAGAAAATACATGCCAGACCAAATGCATATACTCACATTTGAAGTAGTATATCTGGAACCTGATTTGTCTTACTATGAAGATCTTATCAAAATTATTGACACTAGGGAACAAGTGTTGAATAGTTAGAAAACACGAATGGTAAAGGTTGTTTGGAGAAACCATAAAATGGAATTGGTGACATTGGAATATGAATAACTTAGATGAATAACCACCAGAACATTTTTATGAAGTTATATTCTTGAAATTTTGAGGATGAAATTTCTTAAGTAGGGAAGATTGTATCTCCCAAAGAATCCATGATACATTTCTTTTTAAATAACTTGATATCTTGCACTGTACACAACACTGAGTTCGATCACACCATGATCTATCAAACTAGATTTTGAAAAATAAGTTATGAATAGTATTAACCACATTATAAAATTTATAAATTTTATTTCTTCAAAATAAACTTTATTTTTGAATTTGGAATACCAAAATCAGTATAGTGTGAAATTTTGTTATTTTTCTAAAAAGTATCATTTTTTGATGAAAAGTGAAAAACACTACATTATTGTTCAAAAACCGAATTTTTAATTTAAATATTTTTTTCACATTAATTTGATCATAAATCTCGAATAGATAAATATTATTTATATTAATCCAATTTATGTTATTAGAATCATTTTTTAACAGAATTAGATATTAAAAATTGTTGAACTTTTGAACATCTTTTTACCCTATTTCCCACCACATCGGCATGATTAAAATTAACCTTAATTTTCCCATTTTTTTGAATTGAATTTAGAAAAAAATACATACAAGTTTTTAATTAGTATGAAATTTGTGATCTAATAGGACGAAGTTATTTTTTTAGTGAATTGTAACTTTAGTAATTTTTTTATTTACCACGGTTAAGCATAAATTAAGTATTTAAAGGTAAAAATAATATTATAAGTTTACTCTATTACATGTGAAAATATTATTGTATGACTAAATTAGACCCTTACCACCGAAGTTTTGAAATGGAATAATTTAATGGACACTTTTCTATGAATATGAAATTGATACTATAAAAATCAAAGAATGTGACAAAATGTCACACTTTCATTTTATATAGGTATATTAATTTTAATATAAAGATAAGTAGAAGATAACATCAATTTTAAATATTATTTAGAAAGTTAAAATAATTAACTAAATAATATTAACTTACTTACAATTTTTAAAGATTAAAAAATTACCATTAATGATGACACAATTTCGACAAATAATTTATTTAATTAATATAAATTTAAAATAAATCGTTTTAAAAATATTAAAATAAATAAAATATGAATTAATTATTGTGATCCATGAATTTTATAGGTGACTATGAAATTTTATGAATATATTAAATGGTTCGATACGAAGTTATATTTATTTTTGGATTTTAATTTAAGTCAAATTATTGAATTGTGTTAAAATTGACTCTATTGATATTTTATAAAAATAACATTTTATTAAATTATTTAAAAATAATAATTTTTATTAAAAACTAAAAAATTAATATTATAAGGTATATAATATCATTAAATATCTATTTATGGATAATTGACAACATATAAGTTAATATTTATAACCTTTCAATATGTAGAACCTTATTACCAAAATTAAAATCTAATGGATTAATTAAGGATAAATCAAAATGATAAGGTTAAAAATAAAATCCAAGCATATCTAAATTTTATTGTTTGAGATGATATTTACATATCATTATATTATCCTTTAAATAACTCACTTTTGAACTATTTAAAACCTAAAATCAATTTATATTAAATTAATAGTTTTGGAGTTTCTAAAAGTGCCCCTAAACTATATTATAAAATTGAACCTATCCCTCAATATTATTGAAACCTCTAAATTATTTTGAATCAACCAAAATATACCCATTTGTATTACAAAATTACCTGTTATTATCCTAGAGTCCATACATTTGGAATAAATCCAACCCAAGGAGTCCTTTTGTGAAAATCAATAGTAGACACTCGAAGAAGAGGTAATTGTTTTACCATCTATTTGAATGTTTTTTTATAATTATACTTATTTTTACAAATTTGTTTCCATAATAAAGTGTTAAATCCATAATATAATATATTATTATATTTCTTTATGATTATGGGATAAATATATTCATCTTTTTACCCATCCTATGAAAAATAATATCACCATGCGTGCGTATGTAAGACTTACCATCTCCACGCTGTCGTGTGAACTATTTTTCAAATATAATTTATTTATATGGGTATAAGGATATATATAAAGTAAGTAAATAATAAATATGCCATGATATTGTTACTTTATAATTCATATTCCATCAAAATCTTTACCCTTTACTATTACACAATGATACCATTTCTTGTGTGTGTGTATGACCTACCGTATCCACAAGGTGATGAGATTCATCCTCCACCAAAAAAAATTTAAGAATTATTATCAAAATGTATATAATGATTGAATATAATATTTATTAACTTAATATAATTCTGAATATGAATATGATATATCATATTCATAAGAAATAAGACTTACTTGGATAGATAAACATAAGACAATGAAGATGTTTTCACCCCAAATAATTATAATAATTAAATATTTTTAAGAAAATGATATAAGAGGATGATATATGATATCATAAATAATGAACATAGTTTTATTATAACTTAATAACATTATTTAACCATTATACAGAAGGTTTAAACATCCTTGACTAAAGGAGAGTATTAGACAAGGGTTAATTTCACAATCTCGTTATTATCCAATATTGTTTATACATTATTATTAATAGGAAATATTTACAATCAATGTTCATGTTTCTTATTAATGAATTTCAAAAAATAATTACTATAATTTTAAAATTTCTATAAGGCATATTTACCCATTTTTGATTTTATAAAAAGAAATCGTTTTTTTTTCATTTTCATAATGAGGTACTTTGTTTGAATTTTTGAAAAAAGTACGAGAAGAATGTTTTTTAACTTATATGGCATGAGAGGATTTTTCAATCATTGTGATGCCTTAACATTTTGAATCTTCCATAAGGTTATTTTAAAAAATAAATGTTTTCTTTTAAAATTTCAATCCTTCTTAATGTTTTCAATGTAAAGAGGCTTATTTCTCTTAATGATTTTTAATGATTATGTTTCATTATTTTCATGTATGTCAACATCCTTGATCAGATATTAAGTTTGATTATGGTTTATTTATTATGATAGAAGCTATCATATTGTATTTAAGGGTTTTTTATTAGGTTTAATGCTGATTTTCTATTTTTATAGCATTCATGGTTTATGGTTTATATATTAACATTACATATTCTAGTTTTAATACAAATTTTTATATTGGTTATGATTTATCGTTTTCATTTGAGGAATGAATTGGACTTAGTCAATGAAGGGAAAGGCCCGATATAGCTCCTCAATACATATGTAGGTCTCATGATACAGAAAAGTTTGGGGGTTTACCCATTTATGAATGGTCATGGCATGAGGCCTTGATAGTATGGTTATTATGTTTGAAATTATGCATTACCTCAATATGAGATTAGTTATTGGGATTAAATGTGATTATTTGACGAGAAGAATATCTATGTGAATGTTTAAATGGAATTATTTGATTTATAATTTCCATATTATGCTCAAGGTTATGTTTAAAAGGCTTGTATTTCATTTTTATGTTTCATTTTTTCCAAGATGTGAAGAGATATATTATGACTGATCTGCAGGGATAGTCTATGATATATGAGTTTTTTAATGGAAATACAATGTTACATTTCATTTCCTATTGTAATGTGAAACTTGAGTCTGTATTTAGTATTTACAAGGCTACTAAACTAATCAGTCCTCCAGGATTTGATTTCTTTTGATCTGGTAAATTTAGTAAACAAAATACCATGCTCTATGAATCTAGGGTTGTGGTGTTACATCGTGATAGTTAAGGTAAATAATTGGTTATTAAATTTTCTACATTAACCTAATTGGTGTTTTACTTTATAGATTTATGATAACACCTTAATTAACAAATTATGAAAAGTTTGAGCCATGAAGCATTGGTTGTACGGGATAAAAAATTTATAGTTGTGATTAAATTGGAACCATTAACAGCTTATATAGTTTATTAGACTTTATAAATTGGGCAGGTAACCCATATTATCAAACGATCATATATAAATTATTTTATCCTGATGATGATTATAAAAGTATGGTTTTAGATACATTAAATTCCAATTGAAATTTAAAAATCATGTACTTTATTAACTAAGAAGTTTAACACATCGGACTAGATCATTTTATATACATAAATGTGTACGAACAGTGATCCATAAAGATTAAATAAAAATCTTATCATTTAATAGTGATACCAATTGAAACTTAAAGTGTGTTTTCTACTATAATTTTTAATTAAAACACTTTATACTAGAACCCATAACAAGAAACATATAATATTAACCTGACCAAACATTAGTAGTGGGTAGTAGGTAGTATATATTGTAATTCCTTAGGGTTTTATATAGTACCCAAACCTGGCCGCATTAGCTGGAAGGGGGTGTGAGTATTATATAGGAAGGTTTGTACCTATCCAGTTTTTATGTCTATGATTTAAATTGTTATCAAATATATTTTGAAGAGTTTTATTGGAATTTTAGAGCTATTCCACCATGATTTCCTTGAATAATGCACCTAAAGGGTGGTGGAAACCATGTTCTAGAGGTAGTGATACCTAAGTGACTAGTATTACATATAATAGTATAACTTGTGTCACCTTATTCTATACCCAATGTGGGAAGTAAAAACCAATTTTGAGTAGTATACTTATGGATCATGTAGACTATGCAGGGATCCCCACAACCTATCCCAACTATGGAAGAGTTGATCTAGGAATTTCATCGGAAGTACCCCCATGTTTTCGGGGGATAGGGGCCCACAAGGTACTATGTTATCACTTGAGACTATTTTTTATATGTTTGAGAATTTTAAGATGCCTCTAGAAAGGTGGGTAAATCTTGTGATATATATGCTTTTCGGATCCGAAAAAACAATGATGGTATGTCTTGAACCAGACAGATCAACACCAAACAATAATTTGGAGAGATATCCAATATAGATTTTATGGTCAGTTTTCCTTGAGGAATTTATGGCTAGTAAATTCAGGGACATTATTATACTTGAGTAGGGTACTTTTTCTGTGTTGTATTTTTCAATTCTCTTCCCTTATATTCAACGATTTTCACCTATCTATACTGATGATGAGCCATCAAGGAAAATATGCTTTTAGTATGGGATTAGGAATCTTCTCCAATCCAAATTGAATGTCTTATGGTTAATTACCATGTCTGTGATAGTAAACTAGACCCATATTAAAAAGTGTAAACTAAGGAATCTAGAGGTAAAAATCAAATTGGTACAGATTCTCAGTTGAGTGGTGCAGTTCCTGGCGGTAGTAAACACTATTTCAAGACCGATCATGAGGGAAATACTAGTCCATGTTTTCATACTAGTAGTTTTATAATATGTCACTACTGTGGAAAGAAGGGGAACATGAAACCTCATTTACAAAGTGCCCCAATTAAGTGTAGGTCATTTTGTAGGATGAAGAATTTTTAGAAATTTTGGTGTGTCTTTACACCTATGTCTAGTGGAATGTGTTCCACAGCAACCCATCCTTTTGGAGCAGGACCAATAGATCTGTGATAGACATGGATCTAGAGTACTACTAATCATTAAGGCTGATGATCTGGTCAAGGTTGAGGTATCAAGACACCATATTTATAGTGCTAGTATAGTGATCCTACTTCGGGTATTAAAAATATAACTTAGGGGTATAGAGAGAACCAGTAATATGTAGTGTAAATGATCCATGTGGATTAGAGAACCATCCCATTGATGGTTAGAGGTATGATCTTAGTAGCCTACACTCTATTCTTTGCTCAATTTTATAGAGGATATTCCCACACCTTCATATCTATTGAGATTTGGGAGTGCCTTAAGATTGATATCCAATATTACTTTAGCATGATGAAACTTGATACACTATTGGGTATTTTGTTGGAGAGTGTACACTGGTGTGAGGAATTACCCCTTCAGGTAGGAATCTATCATTTATTTATATAACTATTTTCCTTGAGATAACTGGATTTGTAATCATTATCGAGATGAACTAGTTTGTTCCTTATCATCCCTATGATAATTTTTACCACTAGAGGGTATCATTTACATCCACAAAGGGTGATAATAATACTTACATGGATGAATAGAAAGTCCAAGAAAGTGAAGATGGACTAGAGTGTTGTGGGCTAGGTGGAGTGACAACCAAAATTTTTATTTTCTATATGGATGATCAGGGAATATATCAGGTTGATTTCATTTCAATAGTATATTTTTTATTATATATATTCCAAGATGACATTTTTGGACTACCTCTAGAGAGAGAGGTAGAGTTTACAATTGATTTGGTTCTTGGAGTAGCATCAATATCAATTCCACCTTATAGGATTACTACTACTAAGTTGAATAATGTCAAGTGGTAGGTAGAGGCATTGAGAGCTAATGGTTTTATATAAACTAGTAAATGTCAATGGGATTTATTTATACTTTTATAGAAGAAGTAAGATGTAAATCTCATAATTTTCATGGATTAATGGAAACTAAATCTGCATAGGATGAAGAACTAATATCCATTTCCACTTATAGATGACCTCTTAGACCAGCTCTGAGAAACTTGTGTTTATGCATTATAGATTTGAGGCCAGGCTATCATTAGGTATGAGTTAGGCCTCCAGACATACCTCATATAACATTTCAGATTTAGTATGAATTTTATGAGTATCTTTTTACATCATTCAGTTTAATGAACAAGTCTTCTACTTTCAATTAATTAATGGATCATGTTTTCAACCCATGTCTAGATTCATTTGTGGTTTTTACATAGAATACATCTTAGTGTATTATTGTAGTTGAAAAAACCATTAAAAATATTTTGAGATCAAGATGAATATATTGATAGAGAACTATCTATTTTCTATGCTCACCAAATAAAACTGTTGTATTGACGAGGTCAACATACTAGGTCACATTATCATAGAGGTGGGAATCTCTGTTTACCAAAATAAGGTGAGGGGAATAGTTTCTTGGGAGTAACTTATTTTTTTTTGATATATGTTGTTTCTTGGGGCGGGATAGATATTACAATGGCTTTATACCAGACTTCTCATATATTGATACACTACTCATAGGCTTGAAAAATAATTGTGACATGTTTATATGGTCTAAAGAATATGAAGAATAATTTTAAGATCTAAAAGGGAGACTTAATTCAGTTCCAATCATAATTCTACTAGAGTGGGTTAGAAGATATATAATTTGTTATGATGCATCAGCCATCGGTCTAGGAGCATTTATGATGCATTGATAGTGATTACTATTTTAAGAGTCTCATCAGCTGAGTCCACATGAGTATAATAAAATGATGAATGATATTAAGATAGTAGTTATTTTTCACACCTTGCATTATTTGAAGCACTATATATTGAGTTAACATTTAATGGTGGATAAGAACCAAATAAACATAAATAAAATTTTAAATAATGTGACTTGAATCTAAATAAATGAATATGTTTTAAATAACTAAAGTAATTTTATTTTGAGATTTTTTATATTTCTGGTAATGGAAATGTTGTCACTTATGCTCTGATTTAGAAGAATCATATACATAAGGTTCTAGAAGTTAGTAGTGAGTGGTGGTTGATGGACCTATTTTCTAGGATGCAATTAGTGATTCAGTATCATGACAAGCATCCCATACTTACGCATTTATAAATAACCTCTTCACTCATAGAGATATTGAATATTATAAAACTTTCATACTCCAAGGGATTATTCCTAATGGAGACTATTTTTGTTGAGGACCCACCACTAGGTTGGATAGTATACGAGGAGAAGATATCTCATGTTCATGGACACATTTGGGTTACTATAAACATTCGATAGTTGTTGATTCAAGAATATCATGATTCTTATTAGGTGGTATATCTTGGTATTACAAATATGTATCGTTACTTATCTCGCCAATATTGATATCCTGGTATGAAATGCCAGATAGTTGGCTTTGTTAGTATATGTTCCACCTTTCAGTAGGTGAAGGAAAAACACTAATTAACATCAAGGTTTCTATAGTAATTTCTTATTATAGAGTGGAAATGAGATGTCTTAAAAACGAATTTTGTGGTTGAATTATCAAGATCTCTTGAGGCAATGATAGATTATGGGTGATCATTGATAGGATTACATATATTTCTCACTTTTTACCCATCAAGGATACATTTTTAGTGGGTTAGATTAGAAGGATATATATCTAGAAGATTATCCAAATCCATGGAGTTCTATGTAATATTGTATCAGACTGAGACACTGGTTTCACTTCTCATTTATAGTAAGTGTTTTATAAGGAGTTTGGTACATAGGTACTTTTGGATAAAATATACCATCGTTAAAATGATAGTAAATTTGAGTGCACAATACCTGATTAATAGGAAATTATTATAGAATGTTTTCTTGATTTTAGAGGTTATTGGGAAAAGAATATAACTCTAGCTGAGTTATCCTAAAATAAAATATTTTAGGTGAACCATAAGGATGGTTCCTTATAAGGCCTTATATTCTAGATTGTTCCATTAAACCCTGTGATGGTTAGATGTAGGAGAGTAAGCTCTACCAAGACCTCATATCATTTAGGATATTTTAGAGATGGTATATCATATCCAGAAGTATATGACTACATCTATATCTAAGAAAAATTCTTATGCCAATTAAAATATATGACCACTAGAGTTTAAGGTTGGAGATTAGGTAATGTTATATGCTTCAAGTAGATTAGGGTATATAAGGATTTAGAGGAAGGTTAAAACTTTTCCTCATTATTTAGGACCTTTAATTTTTCTATAGTTATTCAGGATGATATCCAATTAGTTACAATCACCTTGGAGGTACCGATCCATGTACAATGTTATCCATGTATCTTAATTATTTTGTTATCACTCAGACATATCTCATATTGTACAACTTCATGAGGTTGATTTTGAGGTAGATACATCCTTCAAGGATCATCCTATATATATAATTGATCAGAACAAGAAGGATCTATGAGTTAGGTCAGTTCCTTTAGACTATGTTCTATGGAAGCATGACCACATATAGGAATAGTACTGAGAGAGGGAGGACGACATACAAGCTCAGTGGCCATAGTTATTCTCAACTTATGCTTTACCACACTCTGAAGGGATAATTTATGAAGAATTGTATTAAGTTAGGGAGATGATAATATCTAGAATTTTCATTGAAGTATAGATTCCTTAAATTTCATTTTTAATATTTAGTTTTTTCCTTTTGTAAGTTCTTAAAGGTTCACTGAAGGGTTCAAGAGTATTTAATTATTTTTTGGAGATGATATCTTTAGTTTTTAGAGAAATAGTAGGATGTTCATGGTTAGCGGATAGTTCTAATAACCATACAATTGAATTCTAAATCCCTATTAGAGGACAAGAATAGTTTTAAAACCCATGCAAGGAAGGCTGGACACCCATTAAAGAAGTTTTAGAAATGTTTCATAGATGAAATACATGGTTATTACATCTTTTTTAAACTGTATGTGTAACCATGTGATGGGGTAATTCCCTTGGATATTATTGGAACATGGTTAGTGAATGGGTTGTCCAACTATGTGGCTAAACCATTTACCCATTTAAAAATGGATGAAAAGACCATTTCCACTCTTTCCACTTAAAACAAAATCCACCCACTCCTTTCTTCATTCATTAGCATCCAACCACTTTGAGAGCTCCCTCCCCACATCTCATACGATTTTATCTTACCCCTCTTTCTGGTATCCTATCCACTCATCATTTATCTCATTGGATTACTCTCAATAAGTTCATGGATCCATTCCGTTATTTTATATTTAATCTCACCATCTGTTGTGCAGTCTTAAAGGATGATCATTTTCTCTATTTGAGGGAGTTTATCTAGTTTACCGATTTCTTCCAATCTAGATCAAATCAGAAGCCGATACTGGATAAGGGTTTTTCTAACACCATAAGTTAGGTGGTATATACCTTTTCCATAAAAGTCTATGTTTTTTATTAATTATATCTATTTTCTAACATGTCACACCTGATGAATGTCTCCACTAAATTGTGTAATATATTATATAAATTGTTGAATATGAATATAATGTCCTTATATCACCTTTACCTGGTTGGTTGTTGATATCAACCCAAAACACCTTCAAGGTGGGTTTTTACTTGTACCTAAAATATAACTATCCATTTGGGTGTGTGATATTACCAACTACTGGTGAAATCCTTATTTAAATTTATTGAGATATTAAAGGGTTGAATTACTATTCCAAAATAACATCAAATTTGACCAATGTAATTAAATGAATATTGCGATTTTGGACAATGTTGTGAGATAGATGATCTCTTGGCTTGTTTCCTTTATTATGAGTAGTTATACATTGGCAGGGAAATGAATATAACACGTTAACCATTTTATATTACCTTCTTGATATTGGAAATTGTGGTATGGTACCAATGATGGGTAAATCGGTATGCCACTTATCTTGACATGGGTATGGAACCGACCATTATTATCATTATGGAATCGACATGGGAAATAAAGGTATGGAAATTCTGACCCATTTATTTATATGTTCATATATTAAGGTTCCTTAGAAATGGGTCATGGGTTATTATCCCATGTAGGTCTAAATTATTTCAAGATTACATTGGATGAGTTCCTTGGTATCAAGGAGGGCATGTTAGTATATAACCTTAATTCCTCGCCCATGTTCGTATGAAACTTTATATGTAAGTGGTGCATTCCGAATCTTGTTGTTACTGCATATCTCAGTGTTGTGTTCTAAAACCAATAATTTATAGTCTCCTCTTATTTAGAGCTCATATTCCTGAAATTTTTACATCTAAAATTCATTTTATAGATTTAAATGCTATATATAGACAAAATTATAGTTTTTATATACAAGCTTGATTTGTTATAGACACCGTTAGTGGTGACCTACTAATTATATGTCACACCCTCTTTAGGCCACCGTTGGTTACTCAAACAAAATTTATGGATTCTAGTTGGACCTAGGAAAAGAATCTGGTCATGGATGTTTGATTTAAACATAGAATGAGATCTTAAGATCATGTGATTGTTACTTGGTTCGTGATGTTTGGGGATAGATTTTGGTATTTTTTCTTTTTTTATAAATTTCATGTATTGTATGACAACTTATATGGATGCCGGTTTATTTTTATATGGAATCACGACATTATCATCATAACATAAATGAACTTGGTTATTTCTTTTTCTTATTTATGTAACTGTGATGTTAGAATTTCATTGTGGGTATGTTATTTTGTTTCCAATGTTTTTTTCATTATACAACTACGATGTACTTTGATCGTGAGGGTATAATCTCTCCACCATACCATCAAAGAATCCCAGCACTAGTCAGTGACCACTTCAATATAGGGAGGCATGCTTGATGTCGTGTGGCCAATCGATTTTTTTTACTTTGGAGTAAACTTGGTCTATGATTTCATGTGTTCACTGGTTAAATAATGGAAAAGAGGTTGGGTATTATGAAAACCAAAGTAACTATGTTAATTGGTTTAGATGTAATTCAATTCGAGGGTGGTTTAATGCAATGGGTTGGGTATCGTTCCAACTAAGGACAAGATTATGGTATGAGTTGGGTTTCATGACCAACAAAGTGTGATTCATTACTTAGGTGGTGTGTAATTTTCACTCCAAATGCTTTGAAAATATAGGCTGGCTGTACTTATAACCATGGAAATTCTTGAGAAAAGGGTTGGGTGTACTTCCAAGTAAGGAATGTTTCATAAGGAGATTTAGGTTTACTTCTAAACCTCATTATGTTTATTTTTAAATATGCTATATCTACTATTTATATTTATATTGGATTATGATATGATGTGATGTTAAGGGAAGATATCCTTTTGAAACCCATTGGTTATTTGGAATTTTCAAAGACACTCCAACACCGGTTGATCATATGTGTCACTAGAAAAACCTATGTAATTTTTTTATTTATATTTTTATTTCATATGTCATGTGAAATATTACAGAACATACAAAGACTGGTTATGTTTAGGGACACCATTGGTTGTGGCCTCATGAGCTATACTCACACACAACTCAGGTTCCTTTTTACCCGAGAAGAATTTATGTTTAATGACCTAGATAATGGGATGAGACCTATTAATATGTATTATTATGATGGGGGAGTAGAGTTAGTATTGAAATATTATATTGGTCCAGGACTCAGTACCTATTTTGAGGTTATCTCTAGTTTTTGTTTATTTCTATTTATTTTGGGACTCTTTGTATAAGATCAACCTTGTGGGGTATTGGTTATATCTGCATTATTTAATGACATGTATAGGGGTTTATATAGTTACATCATGAATTATGGTGTTTACTTTTAATTACATATATCCATAACGTAACCTTCAAAATATTTATGTTGGGATAACTATTATTGATATTACCTTTGGATTTTTTTATTTAACCCATAGGGTTAATTCTCTACATGTTTATTATTAGAACCTTATATATTTTGAACAACCATAGGCATTCTAGGAGGAAATACTATTTTTTTATCTCCTAATTAAATTAAAATGGAAGTGAGTTAGAGAGAGTACATTACAATTTTACATGAAATCCACATTTCATTTCTTTTGAATCAATATTTCGGATATGGTAGAAATGATATATAATGTTTACAAAACTCAAGATGGAATTTATTCCTGAGAATAACTAACCCATGTATTAAAAAATTCAAGGTTACCATCTAAGGGATTATTACTCTTAGTTTCCAAGTTTTATGATTTTATGATTTTAAGGTATATGTTGATTGTTTTATGATATATGGTATTTTCTATTCTCTGTCCGACTTGGAAATAAGTTATGTTTTCATGAATCATATTTGGTGTATATTAATTAGATAACGTTTATGTGACTGTTTTTCATTTAGAATCTTACCTATGATATATGATTCATTTATTTAAAATGTTAGAAAAAACTTATACAATTTTTTCAGATATAAATTGATGGTGTAACTCTACTAAACCAATATCAAATTCATGTTGATCTAATTATCGATTTTATATTATATGGATTATATGTGATGTTAACCTTGAAAATTATTAAATGGGGATAGAGAGTGCGTACAAGTTATGAAACAATTATAATGTGAGGTGTGAATAATGTATTAGGGACCCTTTCTAGTTATCGATTTCCCTTAATTATGATATCCATTATTATGATAAATATGTTTTGAGGTATGTGTTTGAAATCTTATTGATGTTCCATCACAACGTCCTCTATTAGAGAATCAGGATAGTGGAGATGATCATTCTCTAATGGAATATGATTTGGAACCCCATGTAGTTATTATTATAACAATCGATGAGTAACCCCGACAGAGTTTTCTATGGGTCTTGGGGTCATTTTATATGAAGGAATTTTATACTGTAGCTTCTTTTTTTGACCTGATGTGAGAGTTTAATATATAAAATCCACCACTATTTATAGGTGATGGTGGAACTAAGGTTGTTGAGATCTAGGTATAGTTGATGTGGGTTATATTTGACCCTCTTGAGAAACCCTCAAAGGGGAAGATCTATCTAATAAGCAATATTTTTTTAGGTATAGCTAAAATTAATGGGATTTCATAATAAAGGTAGGAAAATATTTATGGTTTCCCTGGAAGGATTTTCACATTCATTTTTATTGAGAATTTATTCCAAAATTTGTTGAGGGTGATTAGAGCCTATGAGTTAATGCAACACACCCTATGTGATATGTTATTTTTTGATTATGTGGATAATTTCACTATGATTTATAATTTTTCTCCATCATTTTCTTTGTTTGAGATAACATAAGCTACATAATTTTAGGATGAGAAAAGTTATTTAATTCAGGTTGAGGTAAATTGTTTATGATTATAATTAATTTCTATGTTTTTGAATCCAGATGTTTTTTCTTAATAGGAAATTTTATTAGTGAAGTATATATGGAATGTTGGATCCATCTATGGGGAACAATAGTTGGTCTTTTAGAAGAAGGAAACATAGGATTGATGGTTCACATAGTGGCAGTGATAGAAAATGTATCCAAAGTAGTGTTTCATCTTTTTTACCATAAGTATATGGTTTAGTGGAGTGTTATCAATGAATTATTCTTAGTTATGTGTGATCATAGTGTCATAAACATAAAATAGAGTGTTGATCAACTGGGAAGATGAGAAACCTACAATAGTTTTTCAACAGTTCTCAATAATCTTCTAGTGAAAGAGGTTTTGTTCTAGCACATGGATTAGGAGTAGGACATGGTATAATATAACAGAGCGGTAATTGGGGTTCCTCTGGTTAATTATGTCATGTAGGTGGATGTAGTGAATCGAGGTAGGGATAATAAAACATTATGGGGGGGGGGGGTGCTTCTTGGGGTATTTATTAATTATTTCAAGTCCAAGTATCTAGCTAGTTACATACAACTGTTCATACTCCTATATATCCTGATGTCAAGACATAAAAAATTTACGGTATTATTTTAGTATATTTTTATCTATAATATGATCTTTTTTATATGGGTGCATCACCTTTATTTATATATACTCAATTCATTGTTGTTTTGGAGTTAACCATAGAATAACTTTATAGGGTTATGTTATTTTATTCCCTTATGGGTTTGATCATTGGATATTTATAGATTTTAGTAATGGGATATGATGATCAATGGTTTTAAATTTTTATAGTGTTTATTCATGATATTTTTTTTAAATTGATATGATGATCATGATGTATTATTTGGTTCTATATTGACCCCACATTGATTATTACCATCAGTGAGTATTATTCCTATATACTAAGGTTGATTGTTATACCTTAGTTATTGAGTGATATATGTAAGTATGTCATTCAGGAGTCGACCATCAGCAACATGAAATGTTTTTGGCCTAGTAGTATACTCTTATTTTAGGAGTTGAGGAGTCATGTGAGGAGATATTTCCTTTCATGGTAGACCTGTTATAGGATTTATTTCCAAGGGAATTCTTAGAACTTTCAACAAATAGGTTGGTTGAGTATATTATTGAGCTATTTTTAGGTACATAGCCCATATCTATTCTAATATATAGGATGTATCCAAATAATCTTATAGAAAAAAGGCCTAGTTAAAGGACCATGATATGAAATGATTTATTCACACTATAAAATTTCCATGGGATTCCTTAGTGTTTTTTCTCCATGTATAAATTTATATCATTGAGATTATGTGTATATTAACAAAGGAGTAAATTACTAAGTATTGATATCCCTTCCATAAATGGTCTATTTAACTAGTTCTAGGGGGCTAGAGTGATCTCCATGTTTTGTTTGAGGTAAGGTTGTCACTTATTGAGGGAGAGGTCCACTGATACCATATGTATTTCAATTAGGATAATGTATATATTGGGAGAGTATCTTTTGAATCCATCTAGATTAAGGAATTTTCTATCTATGTTTATAGAATAGATGAAAATATTCTTTCATCCATATTTAGATTACTTTATGTTCATATTCATTTATGATATTCTAGTTCACTTCCATTCATGTGAGGATAATACAAACCACCTTGAGGCAGTCTTGGGAACACTGAGGGAGCCTCATATTTATTCCAATCTCTCACAGTGTTAATTTATGATTGGAAATGTGGGTTTCTTTGGGAACAAGATATCAGAGGAAGTTATATAAGTGGACCCATAAAAAGTTGAGGCAGCTGTTTCTTGGCTGTTGACCAAGAACTTATTCAATATCCATAGTTTCTTATACTGTAAATTCACTACCATAGTTTTATTTTGGGGTTATTTTGACAGTATACATTGATAACATCCTTGAAAAAGAAGGGGTTGAAGATCCACTGATTAAATTACTATGAGAGAGCCTTTGAAGATATAAAAGTGTTGTTGACATCAGTGCCAATATTTACCTTACACCATCTAAATAAAAAAGGTTACTATATATTATTACACATAAGGTTTTGAACTTATAATAATATTAATTCAATGTAATATGGAATTTTCCAATGGTTGTAGAAAATTATTTCCATGAAAAATATAATTATTCGACTCAATATTTGGAGTTGGTGGTGGTAGTATAAGCATTGTAGTGTTGTAATCACAATTTGTTGGGTGTAACATTCATGATATATAAAAAAATTAAGGGATTTAGTTATATATTTTATTGTAGGGACACAAAAAATAATTATATAAATTTTGTTGATTTATTTTTGACTCATAATTTTATTATAGAATGTAACCCTAAGAATGGGAGTGTTATGGATGGTGATCTGAGTAGTAAGACACATACATGGGCACTGCAAAAGGATATTAGTGATGAAAAGATAATGTGTATATTCATTAATATGAAACCTAATATTCAAGAGTATCATGGTAAATTGACCATTAGAATGTTGACTACAACCACCTCACCCCTCCTAATGGTGAGGTAGAGTCAAATACCAGATACTGATTGTCTAATGATGAGGGACAACAATTATGGTGGGAATCTTGTACCTGGCCTGTTTGGGGATTCTAATAAGATCCTTCATGGTAGAGGGCATTTTATGTTTTCCATGATTATACATGAGGATATGATGCATGACTCAAAAATATTGAGTTCGGATATCCACCTAGGGATTAAAAAATTATGCAATGATATTCATAGACAACACTGGTTCCCCAAGATGAAAAAGGATATAGAATGTTTCATCTCGTAGTGCGTGATTTGTTAGAGGGGGAATAACAAAAACCAATTATCCATAGGTTTTATCTATAAAAAACTCATTCTTAAGTGAAAGTGTTATCTTCTCACCTTGTAATTTGTTATTGGATTATTGAGGTTTTCCAGAAGCAGTGATGTGTTATCGGTTATTATTGATTGGTTGAACAAGTTTGTGTATTTTATCCTTACATGGGAGACTTAATCCAACAAAGAGCATGTAATGTTACATTTTCGTGATATGTTTTGTCTTTATGGTGAACCTTATAATATAATTTCAAAACAGGATAACTTATTTTATGCAATTCTTTTGGTAGGTCATATTAATATTTCTTTATACACAAGTGCACTTGAGAACTGTCTACTATGCTCATACCTACGAGTAGTATGAGTGTACCATTTAGTTGTTGGAGGACATGAATTGATAATTTGTCTTATATTTTTTTAGTTCATGGTAAAATAATCTCACCTATGTTATGTTTTTCTAAAACAATTTTCATCAGGCATCGATTACAAAGACACCCCTTGAAGTTTTATATGGAAAGTTGTGTCGATCATTACTCTATTGGTTAGTGACAGGAGAGTCCTCCATTGTGAAACGGAGTCTTCTCAAGGAGACATCACAATGTTTCTAGTTAAAAATGAATCGTTTGGTAGATTCTTAGAGTATAAATCATTTTTATATATATATATATGTTAAAGAAAACATATCCTAGAGTGTGGGATGGATGGTTGGGTTTTCCTGTGATCATTCCCTTGATTTAGATATAAGTGTATTCGATGAATTGTAAAACTAATTTCTAGGTTTATTTGGTCATTTGGGATTATCAATAGGGTCGGTATAGTGGAATATTGGTTAAAAAAACTTTAGTGTTTCACCACCTTGAACATTGTGTTTCATGTATCTGAAATTTGGTGATATCATCAGGATCTGACCAATGTGATCTAAATCGTTAAAATGATGATGGAGGCTAACACATATTTTGAGAAGTGGATTGTTCATTTTTCTATTTATAGTGAGATGTATTTATGTGGGAAGACATTCCTATTGGACGAGTGAAGTGGTGTCATAGAAATATCTAAGAAGGGATGTGGGAGCGAGATTTTGATATTCAAACATAGTGGTTGGAGTAATTCTCTGACGATGCTTGATGATGCTTGATAACACATTTCAAGGAAGATCCACCATATGGGGGAGAGTTTGTAACTCCATATCTCTTATCATGGTATGTATTAAATATGTTTTTGGTTTAAAATCATTTATTTTGGTCATTTCTTGTTATTGGTGGGATTGAAAGGGGTCTGAGTATGCATTTATAGGAAACAAGCATATGGTTGAGGAGTCTTCTAATGATCAAATTACTCACTTTAACCCCTGAGAAAACATAGTTTTTTTGGAATCAATAAAGAATTTAAATGCTAAATAACCAATTAGAGTTCTATTGGTACTTCCTATTAATTTTTTTAAAATAAATCAATAGGATTTTTTCTAAAAAAGGTGGTTTTCCCTCCACTTTCCACTTAGTTGTAGAACATTATCCCTCCCACTACTATCTTGGTTTTCTATATTTCTAAGCATGGGTATCTTCTATTCGAGATTCAGAATTCATTTAATTTATTATAGGAGATCACCACCGGTGAGACTATCACTGATCATGGGCTCATTTTATTTATCACACCTTCTCATCAACTCTAACTATAAAAGCCTAATTTCAGGGATTGTTTTCGCAGTTTTTCAATATCTCAAATTTTAATACATTTCATCTTGATATATTTTATGATATGAATTCTATGTTGCTGAGGTAGCTGGTACCTATCCTTTTCATGTGGTTTATGCTAATTCCATGTTGCGTGTGAAACACTATCGCACAATCTATGTGAAATTAACTAAATTGATATCTTAAAAGGCAGATTTTTTTGAATCCATATTAAAATTTTATCCTCTAAGAATGACGTAGAAATAGTATTTGATAGTTTATCATTTGTAATTTTCATCTAATATCAAGTTGTTAGTTTTTAATTTTTTTTGTTTTTTTAAAAGGATAGGAAAGGGGGTTTGCATAAAATTTATGAATTTTGAAAAGAAAATCAGATATAATTAAGATAATTAGGTTTTTTCAGGTTAAATGTAGTAACAATAAACTATTTTAGACTCATTTATATCACTTTCTTCATTATCATAGAAGTTATCCAATATGAATTCCTCAATGAACACATTAAAAACGAAGAATATCCACCTAGTCCCACCGAAACTTCATACAGAACATCTTTATGAATGATATTATTCTTTTTAATGTGATATAATTACTTTCTAACCACCAATAAATTTAATATAATCAAATTCAAAGTGTTGTTTAAAAAAACCATGGTTAAGAAATTTAAATAGAAAGTAAGGCTGATTTACTTTCACAGGAGTAAATAATAAATCAGAATAGAACTAGAATAAATATTGCATTAATAGAAAAAAATAAAAAGTTAAAATTAAATAACAACAATTCTATAAGATTTTAATAAGATAAAAAATAATTGATACATAGAATGGGATCCTCAAGTCTTCACTAGCTCACTGATAAAGTGGGTTTAGCTGAACATGGATGTTATGTTAGAAGGATCCATTCCTACTTGTTGTTTGGTTATTTCAATATCAACCACCATATCCTCTATTCTTACATCATTATCAGTACCCTTATAATGGATGTAAAATATTTTTTAATAGTTAATGGATTCCAATAGGATTTGAATCACAAATAGGGAAGGAACCGTGAATGTAGTGCTGCTTTCCACCTTATTTTGAACCATAAGGCATCAAAATTTATTATTCCCTAAATTTGTCCTAAAATATTAATCTTTCCATATTTTTATTTGAATGAATCTTCATGGTAAATTGAAGTTATTTTAATATTTTAATAGGCATTTATTTTCAATTGATGTGGTGTGAATGGGGAACTAACCATGTACCTAATTCTTAATGTTTTTTCAATATAAACTAACTTCATCCCCTCATTGTGTGACTTTAATATCCATGGTGTGGTCCTCTATTAGTTCATATAAAGTGTTTTTAATAGAAAAATATCCCGGTTCCTCTCTATCATTCATGGTAGAAGTTTTTTATTTTTTCTAAGTATAAAACTTCACTTAGGGAACTTGGTTAGAGTTCTTACTAAATACGAAACCCTTACAAAAAAATGTTATACTGAAATGATCTTTTTATATCTTTAAAAATTATCTTACACATTTCAAGGGAGGTATATATTTTTTTAAAATTTCAAACCCATATTCTTATATTTATTTTTGTGTATGAGAAAACTTTTTCATAAGTAATTAGATAATTTCATTCTTATATAAATTTAAACATTTTTCATAGCCTTTCATCTTATAGATACCTATATTAATGAAAATTTATCTTATTTAATTTTTATAACGTCCATTTTCAATTTTTGTAACTCAAAATTATTTTATATAATCTATTAGAACATAAATATATCTTCTGATTATGAGCATCTCAAGGTCCTTCCAAATATCAACTTCTGGATCAAAAATTTTGGTAACTTATATAGTGGTTAAATTCCTCTATTATCATTCATACTCTAAATTTGGAAAAGGAAATTATTTTAATTAATTAGTTGAATTACTCAAATATGTTATCTTCTAATCCCCATAGGAAGCGGATATTACCATTATATAACTATAGACTATGAGATAACTCTTATGTATGGATTCTAAGACTCTTACATATCTCAGGGAAGAATTTCCAAGGATTCAGAAAAATTTTAATGTATCTAAATGAAGGACTCTCACATATCCATAAAATAAATATTACTAATAAATTGATATAATTCATTAAATTTGAAACTATTTTATAGTTGTTATGTGTAGGATATTTATATATCATCCAAATTAATCTTAAATAATCATATATAAGAGTATTTTATTTTATAAAATTATCAAATATATAACTACTATAAATTAATAAACCTCCATATAGAACTTGTTAAATGTTCTTCCTCAATGCTCATAAATAATCTTACTTAAGACTATATGAATCATTCATTTTACTTATTCTCTTCATGGATAATTTTGAAATGAATATAAGTTCTAGAAGATCATTATTCATGTTATTTTTTTGACCTTGTACTTTGGATTTGAATTTGAACTATTTCCTAACTTTTAAAACTTATCTAAAAATCATGAAAATACCTGTTCATTATAGGGTTTATTCATATGAATAAAAAATTGATAAATTGTGACCCAAAGATCTTGAATGAATACATTTTTAAATTTAATCAAAAAATACAACAATAAACTAAAAATAATGAATGTTTTCTTTTTTATAAATTTTTTTGGGGATTAAATCATTGAATTACATATAAAAAACTAGTGACTTTATAAGCTAAATATATTCCATTAACATAAACCCTGGACTCTTGGACAAGTTAACATCAAATATATCCCCCAATAAAAAATCAAAACACTAGCCAATGTGATTTTCTTTTTTAAAAGTATGGTCAGTCTAAATCATCATGACTATTATATATTCATAATTACATTTCTCAATGTGGTAAATTAAATTCATCTCAACTGGTCCATTATCCTAAGCATACTACTACTTACAATTATAGAAATATTTTTCTCATCACCCCAATTATTAATTTAAGAAATATTTTTCTCATTCCATGATTTTGCAGGGGTCATTATAAGATTCCGAATTTTATAAATATCTACCCAAAGAGTATAGTACTTATTTGTATCAAGTATAATTTTTATAGTTATTATATTGTAAAATTTTTGTGGGTTTTGTCGTAAATTTTTCATTTCTAGAATGAAGATGTTTATCTATAGTGGATGAAAAATTCATGATTACCAATTTACACACAAGGGTGATACTATAATTTCCTTTACTATGCTCACTCTACAATAACTAGACCATAGTGTCATGTAACATTAGAAGTGCATCCCTATATGAAATATTCTGTTTTCTAATATAGAAGGTATAAGGTGTTATAATGGGGAGACTATAACCTTATATTAGAGAAACTATAATAGTCGAAATAATATATATTCTATCCTCACAGACCAAAAGAATAAATAAATACCATGAAAAAGAAAAGAAAAATTAAATAAAAACCCTCATTATATAAAATATTATTTATAAAAATGGAAGATTAGTCATAAATACATTAACAATATCACCTATGTGAAGAACATATACATATCAGAACAGAAATAAATAAACTAAAATAAAACTACAACCTTGTCCTGAGTCCTAACTCATTCCCATATCCTGACTCCTTACAATATTTCTAGCTTAACCAGTCCGCATTTGGATTATTCCCTACCACCATATGTGATCATGAGGTCTACCTAGGTACCGAAGTACCATGGTTTCTTGAGTAGGGTGTGAGTAAAACTCAATATACCACCATTAATGGTGTCACTAACATAATAAATAAATTTAGTTTATATACAACGTGACATTATAAGAATAGTTAAGAGAACGTGGAGGCTCAATAAAAAAAATCAATGATGATCCTCAGGTTCTAAGATGACATCCAAGATTAACTATACCCGATCTAGAACATTTCATACGTCTTTGATCAAGTCATGTGACCATTCAAATGGGTTTTAAAAAGTATACACCCAAAATCACACCTTATATCATTAGAAGGAATATATTCTACACAAAAATCACATATCATATCATCAGGGGGAATAAAATCTCTCCCTTGAAAATTTATTTATATCATTAGCTAAAAATTTAATCCCTCCGTAGAAACATATATCGTATCATAGAGGGAATTAAGTCACCTCCCTATCAAAATTTGATACAACATTAGGGATTATAAAATAACACCATGTAATCAAATATTATATCATCAGGGATAGTAATGCTATAACTTGGAAACTTATCATATATCATCATGTGGAATAAAATCCCACCCAGGATACATAATCTACAATATAATCTTGTGGGAATAATGATCCACCTTGGAAACAAATATCATAACATCATCAGGGATTAAACTATCCATGGAATATTATATATCACACTATATATGTCATGCATAATAATGAGGGGGAAATAATGCCACCTCACACTACCATATCTCTTCCTCACATGGGTTGGCCACTCTCTTGAACCTTCCACACTTCTCCTAGGATATCCCCTCAAGAACACAACATAAACACATCATTATGTTCAAAATAGGTTATCACTGAACTAAAACCCCCTAGAATAACCCTCTCTAAGATCAGTATGAGACTGGTAAATCATTACATTCCTCTAAGTAAAATTATGGTCCAGACACCCCAACATTGTATATTTATCTCCACCCAACCACGTGGACAAAACATATCACTAAGTGGGAATAGTGTACTTTAAAATGACCATTATTACATAGTATCTTATATAGCTAGACTAGAAATATAACAGTGGAGTACCATAAAATAGGTGGCATAAGGAGGATCTCACTTTCAAGTTAAACTAGGTTGGTCCTTTCATAAATATAATATAGAAACCCTCTTAAAAGTTAATCCATACCGGTACACACATACTTGTATAGGAAGAAAAATACCCCCACACTCGAATCAACTATCCATAAGGCTATAACATGTTATGATATTTCTATATGACCCACACCAAGGTCATGTATTCCCAGTCTGTAAACTTCCCCACCTAGAGGGAGTTACAGAAACCTATCCCATGGTCCACTATGTTTCACATATCACATTTAGTGCCATCTGGGGTTTATAAATTTAATGAACACCTTTATAACCAAGTCCTTTACGATTGATGTACAAGGAATCAATCTAGTGTTTAATGGTCCATCATTCCCAAATACACTTTGTTCATCTCATGGGAATTTATGAAAAAAAATTCATTTTTAAATTGAAGTTCAGTCACCCACAAGTGGAAAGAACACATTTCATATACTATAATAATCAAATTCATAAACATTAGAGATATTTTTATGTACCACCTACCTCCTTCAAAGTTATTTTATTTACAAAAAAGGATCAACCACTATCTATGAAGATCATCCTAGAACTTTCTTCTATTATCCATCATTAAGTCGTCTTATCATAAACATCAAAAAAAAAAAATAATTATTTATGAAAATTTATAATAAACTACTCCATTAAATCTAATTAATTAATTATAATAATTTATAATTTATTAGAAAATTAAATTCAATGTGAATTCACAATTGATTATTTGGGTATAGTCAATGATTTACTCACTGACAATATCTTTCTTCCTGATCCTTAAGTAAAAGTGTGTTCCCCACCCCCAACATCTACCCCAACCATTGTCTCAAAAAATCAATAATTATTATCTAAATACACCAATTAGTTTAACCATAATGATAAGGATCCATAAATTATTTAGGGTAGCGACATACTTCTTTGAATCTGCATGAATCCTAGTGCAATCATCTTCTTGGGATTACCTTTATCCAGGATAAAAAAAATATCTATCATATTGAGATGATCCCACCATGTTTTAATGGATTTGGAATCAAAACCCTGTTTTTGATTCTGTAAATTAGAAGAAAATGGGAAGGAAAATTATATTGAATTAATGTGGAGTGATATATTTAACATTAACTATCACTCGATTGAAATGGAACCTGAGTCTAATAATAATCAAAGAAGATATATTTTGAAGACAAGTAAAGCAATGAGAGAGATACCTGGATATGTTAATTGTATAAAAAAGGCCCAAATACCAATTTATTTTCTTTATTTATTTTATTAACATTTTAGGAAAATCTGGATAAATTCAACATATTAAATTTTTACAAACACTTTTACTTTTACACATTGGGTGCGGTACCCTTATATAAGAGTAAATCATTTACACTTGTGCATGACCCAAATGACCCTTGAACAACACAGAGAAGTTTTGGAGTTACTGTTACACATTTTCTAAATCAATGTTATATACCACATGGAGGCTCAATACTTATCCATTTTCTATGTAAGGGAAGGAATATTACACATGAAATGGCTCTTTTATTCCATAGGGAAAATGGCTCTTATTTTTTATACCAATATATAGGAGGACCAATATCATGACCCATACACATGGGATAACTCTAACAAGAAAATTGTTTACTATTACACAAAAACATAGATGATGATTGAATATTTCATATCCAGAAGTTAATATTTCATTTGATAAGGTTACTTAGATGAAATATGGGTTTAATTTTATGGATATAAGACCTAAATTATGAATTCTAGACATTAGTTTTATATATTTCACTTATCCACAATTTTACTATTATGTATATTGGGTAGGGGTAGAGTTACTTATACACATCCTTCAGAATAAACGTACACATCACACTTAGATGGTTTTTATAAAATAGAGGAAATTCTATGCAAGAAAATTTTACTATATTAAATTAGAGTTATCAAGATTCTAATAAAATTAATATAATATAAAAATTATCCAAATTATTCTAAAATTGTTGACCATGATTGCAGTACCTACAGACCCACATTAAGGACTCCAAAAACTGAAGTAAAATAGAATAAAACCTATTCATATTATTTTAATTAATACAAATATTTGTAAACCCATTATAGACATAATATTTCAGATTTTACATTCAAAATACACCATTCTATGACATTCACTACTCACACTGTGACCCATATCCAACTACCCCTTAAATCATAACCAATTTACCCTACCTTGCTCAAAAAGTTACATAAGAAACCAAATCACATAGCAGGCCTCTCATAATAATAATAATAATAAATACCTTCTAAAGATGTTTTAAATTTTCAATTCCTGATAAGAACCTAAATTCTCAAAAAATTCCCCGTTATTGAGAAAAAACCTAAAATTCCACCATTTTTTTGAACTGTAAATGGTGAGAGTTATTAAAACCTTCACACCATAAAACATATCATCCTAGAGAAGTTTCATCATGTATATTACATGAACTATGATCATCACTAAGACTTAGTGCATGACCCAAATCTTGTGTCACTCACTGGATATGGATGTGCTGACACCACCACAAAATCATCTCCGCTCCTCAAAACCACACCAAAATTTATATCGTTGTGAAAATTATTTCCACAAACTCTTTGAAAATTCCCACTTCTAATGGTACTTGTCAGTTCTCTATTTATTTATGTCACACACAATTAGTTGATGTTTCCAACCTACACCAAACCCTATTTTTCTTAGTATTTTACTTAAGAGCCACCTAACTATTCTTATTATAAATCAAATTCTCACTCCCAATACATTGTCTGAAAAATAGAGGGCTCGTGAATTAACACATTCTATCATAGTACACATGAGAATTGAAACCCATTTAACCTAATTAATCCACCATCATGTTCCACGAAACACTTATCTAATCAAACCACATAACCATATTCTCACATTTAGTGCATGTTGGTTACCACATGTACTAACTTTTTCTGGTTCTCCTCAAATGATACCCAAAACCATATATTTTACTATCCCACACATAACCAAAATTATTACATATAGGAAACATTAGAAAAACAAGAACCACTTTGGGTTGATTCCACTAACACATCATTCTCAAAAGTTACTAACAACTACTCAGACAAGCATGGCATGATTAGATCAACTATGACATACACCCCACTATAGAACTTCCGTTGTAATAAATTACATGGCACAAACCTACTCATTATCTATCACCAACAAAATTTTCAAAACCAATAATTACTACCCATATTCCTCAAAAAAATTCCCATATGGGTGCCTGCTACTGGTTCTAATCTTACCACAATTCCCTTTGCAATCACTTTCCAATACAAGCAAAAAATCACCATTTTACAGTCGATCATGAGGAATCTAACTCTTACTATATGACCAAACTCACCTTTATGATACACTCACATTTGATCTACTATGATAAATTTATAATATGAGTATTATTTCACACCAGTGATTTTTCAAATCACCCACTAGTTATATCAAAATGTATCAGTTCCAATTGGCCAATCATATGTAACTGTTACGAAGAGAAACCCCTTCTTTATCAGGAACATGTTATTGAATCAATTCTCAACACCCATTTTAAATTCCTTGATCACCACAAGACATATTGTTCCTATGAACCATTATTTCATATCTGATCACTATCTTTGTATGAACATCCATCAAACCCATCAGTCACCTCACTGATCCACACATTCATAAAAATACACAAGACTAGGCATCCAACTAACCATGAATTCAAAAACCTAACTTTGATTCCAAAATAAACCAGAGTGATTAGAATCATATAAGTATATCAAATTAATTTAGTCTTTACTACTCTCTCTTTAGGGTATGCACATCCTCAATGAAACCCATGTCACTCCAAAACATTCCAAAACCACCTAATCTATTAGGTATTTAAGGTTAAAATAATTTAAAAAACCATTCCATGTGCACCACATTCCACCACATAGGTATTTATTTATAATATTTCTCAACTACCCATATCACAAAAATAAGGTGCATTGAAGAAAGATTGCACCACTGTGCTATCTTGTTATACAATTAGACTAATAACATCTCATATTGTATACCATTAGTCCTAAGATCATTAAAAATACCACCTTTCTATCCATGCTCCCCATGTATGTCAAACCCATCATAACATATGTACTACCCCAGATTTCACATTTATATTACCTTATTCATCCCTATGCCCATGTCACATACTTGATAGTACCTTTGGAAAATAATTCTCACACAAGCATCTGTTAAAGATTCACATTATCTAAAGGAACTCAAAATATTATGTAAACCCCTCTCGTAGGGTAACCTTCACATATCACAAATCATTTTATAAATACAGGAAAAAAACCTGATATTAAATTATAAAAATCAACATACCAGTATCTTGATTCACATCCCAACACCACTAGGCCCTTCCACCTGGCCCATAGGCCACATATAAAATATTCATAGCTCATGGTGCATAATTCACACTCACAACATAGATATGACATGGAAATTCACATGTAAATATACCCATTCTAGTGCTCTCTCTCTATTTCTCTCTCACACACTCGCAGATATGTAATCTCATACTCAATCCAACCACGTACTCTAGGGTATTAATCCTACTAGACATCCACATAATAGAATACCGCCTTGAGGATCAAGATCTCATATATGTGTTTATACGACAATGTTTCCTAAAGATGATTAATATCATGTAGATTATAACCATGATTTAGTTATATTAAATAAAATTCAATAGTTTTAGAGTAATACACTTTATAATATTTTATTTATATTTTATTTATTTATTTCTATATAATATTAGAAACCATTAATAACTTACAGTAATAAAAAATCATCTGGTTTAGTTTAGTTGAAGACCACAAGAAATCTATTGGAAGACACTATATAGGATACTGTTGAAACGTTATGCAATAGAACCTAGTTCATTTTATTTTTCTTATTTATATATATTTTTCATTTCATAGAGATATTGTCACAAAAACACACATGCAAGTAAATTTAGTATAAACTTTTGTGCTTGATATGTCGTGGGAACTCTCACCTCTTTCCACCCTCATCTAAGAAAAAAAATCCATAAACTAAAAAACTCAAAATACCATTTTGAACAAAAAAGGTAAATTATAAATTTTAAACTATAATTTCAATCCCAAAACCTTGGTAACTTTGAATTTATCTCATACATGTTATATCCAGACACAAGACATATCATTCATCCAGAATTTTATCATGTTCTACCTCTTATGTACCATATCCCAAATACTATTATAAATAAAATAATGCTTTGATACCACTTTGTAATGTCCATTACTTGACTCACTCTGTAGATACCAAACTATAGTGTTATGTGACCACTTGTGAACATACCTATATTATAAAAACTACCAACTAGTAGTAAGGGTTTATGATGTTATTGTGGGGAGACTATTTCATCATATTAGAGTAAGTAAAACAATAAGAATAATATATAATAAATCATCAAAAAATTAAAATAATAAATAAATACCCTATCTAATCCACCTAGAAATAAATAACACACCCCATGATAAATAAAATAATTCATACTAATTGACCAAACATTAATTATACATTAAAAATATATTCCACAATAAGGTCATATACATCTCATCAGGGGGATTAGTTTCCATCCCCTAAAACATAATCCATAATATCTTCAGGGGAGTAGCTCACCACCCTGGAAAAAATATCATAATATCATCGTGTAATACTCTCTCCTAATAATATCATATATCACATAAGATATATGATGAATCTTAATTTGGGGGTTAACAATCATCTCACACTACCATACCACATCCTCTAATGGTTGGACACTTACCTGAAACCATGACACATCCCGAGGGATATTACCTCAAGAACACAAACTAAAACAATCGTTATATCTACTCTAAGTTATAACCACACTTTCCTACCTATAATAACCCTATCCATATTCAATATGATACTAGAAAATCAATGAAGAGACATAAGTCATGTCTTGATCCAATCACCCCACTAGAGTATATATCTTTCTTCCCAACTTTAGGGTCATGTCACATCACTCAGAGTCAATAATATCCCTGAACATGACCATGATCACATCATAGAATATTTGTCCAATATTGTAATATAATATAGACATAACATAAAATAGGTGGCATAAATACAATCCCACATTCAATTCAAACAGGGTTGTTCCTCTGGCTAAAACTATAAAAATCCACCTCTATGTAATCCTATCAGAGTACATGGACACTATTAAAGGAAGGAAACTCAGGACACACTGCAATTGATTATCCAGGAGGCTATAAGGTACTATATGATATCCATATAACCCACACTGAGATCAATAATTCATAATTAATACACTTGAAAAACTCTAAGAGAGTTAATGGCTCCTATCTCAAGGTCTACAGTGCTTCCCTAATCTCATTATTCCCTCTAGAGTTCTTGTATCTCATTACATACATTTATAACCAAGACCTTAGCTATCGAAGGCCGACTCAACAAGACAGTTTTCAATGTTCCATCCTGGTCCATGATGCTTTCTTCATTCCATAGGAATTTAAGGTAATCATTTCATTTTTAAATTTAATGTCAATCACAGAAAAGTGTTGAGACCAAATATCAAATAGTACATAAAAATGATAAGATTTAGGGAGAAGTTTTGGGACTGCCTACCTCATTTAGAGAAATTCCATTTATAAGAAATGTTTGAACATCATAAACAAATCACATCTAAGCCCATATGAACATAATCTAACTAAAAGATGTCCTATATTATCCACAAAAAGTTAAATAATTATAAATATTTATAATCTATTTTTTAATTACATCAAATTATTTAATTATAAAAATTTACAATAAATTATTCCATTAAATTTAATTGTTTAGATATAAATATTTATAATTATATATAATAATAAATAAAAAAAAATTCACATTCATTTTTTGGGTATAATCAATAAATTACTCACAAAAAATTTCCCATGGACCAATAATGAACATAAGGGGTTCACACTACCCACGATATCCACCAGAACATTTATCATAGAAAATACCCAAAACATATTTTAATAACACCATCTATATTACCCAAAATTCTAAAAATACATAAAATATTTAAGGAAATGACATACATATTATAATCCATATAAAACCTAGTATGATCATACTCCAAAGATACCAATTATCCAAGATTAAAAGGATTATTTTATCGAGAAGATTTCATTATTTTTTTATAGAACCGGTTTAAAAACCTAGTTTGAGCTGTAATAAATAAGTAGTGAATAAAAAGGGAAGAAAATGAGAAGGAATAAACATTGATTAATACATTTTCTTTTATCTTTCATCATGGTAAATAAAAAAATAAATCCTATTAGAATCAAGGGGTACCTACCTTCATGTAATGAAGAGGTATGTTATGGATACTTGGGAATGTTTGATACGTAAAAAAGGGTTAAAACCCCTTTTATTTAATTTTACCATTTTATTAATATTTTATAAATTTTCCAATAATAACTTCATGTTATATTTTAAAATAATATTTTACTCTTATGCAAGTGGGTGGGGGTAGCCTGATAGAAGTGTAAATCATTAATCCTTATGAAAAACCTAGATAACCCTCAAGAAATATAGGGATTACTCAAAGTTACTTTTTGACAAGATCAGAATGAACATTATGTACCAAAGGGTGGAATGAAACTTAGAAATTTTTATAGAATGGGAAAGTCCCCTATAAAAGAAAGGAATCCTATATAAACAATGGAAAATAAATCTTTTTGTTGTATACATAGTTGTATAGTTATTCTTATGATATCCATTACATACATGATGACTATTACAAGTAAAATATTTACTATTGCGTGTCTAATTGGCCATTGGATGACTCTTATGATCCTATAAGTTACTCTTAAGCTCCACACGGTTACTCTTATGAAACATGGGTTTTATTTTATGAATCAAAAAAATCTTATACATTCCAAAATTTACTTTAAAATGAAAAATATCTACAAAATTATCTTCTAAATATATATGGTAGGTTAAGAGTTTCATTTAAAAATTATTAAAGGTGTCCTTTAAGCATCACACTTGACCAATATTTTTCAAAAATTGTGACAAATCATGACACTCACTTGTCAAGTTATGAACCATTTTTTCTAAATATCTAAAAAAAATCCACAGCTACTCGAACCTCTTGTAATTGTTACAAAAACAATAATTTCAACTGATATGTATCCAATAATTTATATAATAAAATTTTAAATACGTTTGAAAAATCACATTCTCTATCCAAACCTCATTTCTCAAAAAAACCCCATAATGGGATAGAATTAAAATTTCTTCTCATTTTAAAAACCATAAGGGTTTGGGATATTATTTTTATCCTCACCAACTCATCCATTGAAATGAATGAATTACCAACATGATATTAAATTTCATGGATGGTTTAAAAAATGTAAACCTAAATATTACAAAATATTTCTTATATCTTTTTAATTCAGTAGATTTATATCTTTTCTATTTTTTTTTCAAATTTTTAAAAATTTATATTTTTAGGTAGAGATGAATATTTAATATTTAAAAGATCATAAAAACCCCCACAAACTATTTTAAATGATATTTTCTATTCCTTCCATCTTTCCCGAAATTTATTTTTCTCCGTATATCAATATAAAAAAACATCTTGGAATGTTACATTCTTCCCAAAACAACCTCCCCCAAAGTTTAGTTCATCTATGATCTGGCATTTAATTATAAAGGAGGATGGGAAGATATGTTAGACCTATAATTTGGATATATTTTATGGTCATTAATGGTTTCTAGAGGCTAATATGGTTCAAATTTTTGGGTATTGCATAATATAATTATATTTTAAAAAGTGTATTTTCATTTAAAAGAACGCATCAACAAATTATAATACATGTTCCTCAATGGTCTCTGTTTTTGATCAAGATTATAGAAAAATATAGTGAATCAAGAATTTATTGGTTATCTTAATAAAGGAGGAAATTTTGAAAAATGTTGAAAAAATTAGATTGAAATTCTCATGGGTAAGTGATTTTTATATTGGATAGTAAGTCCCGAAATGGGATTCCAAAATCAGTTACTTTTTTATGATTTTCCTAAATATGGAATATGAAAATAGGTTCACATTAATATTAATCCATGTTTAGTTTCATGGGTCAAATAAGTCATCAAAATTGGTATAGGTTATAAAAATAAATAGGTATTAATTTTGATACTAATAGGTTTAAAAAACATGCAAAAATGAAAAATAATTTCATAAAAATGAAAAATAAAAGTAGAATAAATTTTAATAAAATATAAGATGATTATTACCCTTATAATTATTTTTCAAAATGTACTAATTTTTCAATTATTTCATGTAATAACTTAAAAGAAATTATTATAAATAAAATGTAGTTGGGAATAAGGAAAAAGCCATTCTTTTTCTACACTAAATAGCTTGAAGAATAGCATCTCCCAAAGAGGATCTTGTACACTTTCTCTAAACAAAATAAATCTATTCACATTGATCATAAATGGTGAATATTTATTTATGTAATTATTCTATAAAACACCAAAATGATAAAATTAAGTAACAATTATATTTATAGACTATTTGAAAAAAATTTACTAAAACAATATTTACTATGGAATTAAAGGGAACCACATTATCTGCTTTCTATAACACCTTACTAAGGGTTAATTAATAATTTAAATAATTGGGTTTTCTTTGTAAATAAATTAATTTTGCGAAGTATTTTTCCAAATTTTTTTAATTTTTTGAAGAAATTTTTACTTTCTTTCCCACCTAAAAACATATCTAGAATAGGGGTCTTAACAGACTAGTAAACATTGTGTTCTAACCCCACGAGAAAGTGGCAAGCACTCCCACACACTATCATAAAAGTTGAAATCCAATTTTTAGTTTTATAAGAAGTTAAATATGACCAAAAATAATTATCAAATTTCAAGACACAACCTTTACTATTTGGGTTATTTTTTTAATAATGTGTCTGATATCTTCATTGACACATCATCCATGCCATTAATTTGTAAAAGATAAGGTGAAAAAACCTTATAATGAACTCTAAAATTACTCAAAACATCCCCCATATTCCTTTTATAAAAGTGAGTTCCCTTATCAGTGATGATAAATATGATCAAGACAAATATACAAAATTGGTTGTCACTTAAAATTTTTGAGACTACCTTAGAAACATCAGTTATTTTGGGAGTATACTAAAAAAACATAGAAATATGGTTTACAGCTTGAAGAATGTAAAGTTATCAAAAATAATTTAAGAACTTTTACAATGAAATCCTTACCACAAACATCAATTAATTCACAAAATAAAATAATTTTTTTAATATAATTTTTATTTTAAATATTCATATGAAATAGAAATGTTTTACATGTTCTATAAAGATATAAATATTCCTTGAATATTGTAGGCCAAAACAAACATTTATTAATTACTTTCCTTACTATCAATTTTGGTATCAATCAGCCACCACATCTGAAAACATGGAATATGTTTAGAAATAATACTATATCAAAGATTGAGATGAATCTCCAAATTATTTAGTCACTTCTATGGTTGAAATAATATAGGTCGTCCCATATGTACATCATTGATTCATTCACCTATATGAATTTTTTTCTTAAAGAGATAATTTGGCAGTTCATTTATAGAAAAAATAGATTACATGATCAACTAAATCTGGTTGAAAAAGCTTAATAAAATGAAGTTACTCATATAGGAATATTTCTAAAATAGATGGATAGATTTTAGATGTTTCATCCAAATGAGTGGGAGTTCTAATCATATGTTTATCCACTATGTTATCACTTCCCTTACTATCTTTTATTTCAATATCAATTGTCTTAAACAATTAAATACAACTCTACAGCCTTCGTTTTTCCTCAGGTTTCATGATAAAAAATTTGATAGAATAATGGTCAAAAATGGATATCACTTTACATCCTAAAAAGAAACATATAGAATTATCTGGTTAAAAACCAATGGCCAAAAACTACTTCTCAATTGTTATGTAATTATCTTGTGTTGAATCTATATTCCAAGATGCATAATATATTACTTGAATCCTATTATCCTCTTTTTGAATCAAAACAACCCATATAGAGAAAATTAATTCTTCAGTCATTAATTGAAATGGTAAATTTGAAATAGGTTACTTGATAATGGGTGGTGATACTAAATTCCATTCGAGTTCCATAAATTCTTACATAAATGTCCCATCAAAAAAATATAGATTATTTTTAGAGTAATCAAGACAAGGGTAGATCTATATTGTTGAAATATTTTATATACCTTCTATTGAGCCCATTATGTAAAATAAATGAACTAAAATCCTTTATTATTTTTGGGAATGATAATGAATAAATAAAATCAAGATTCGACTATTAAATTTTGATTCTATCCATGGAAATAATATATCCTTGAACATTTCCTCTTTCTAAAATGAAATAGCATTTCCCAAAGTAGTTAATAATGTTTTTCTCAATACAAGTTTCAAGGAAAACATCAGAATTATTAAAATAAATCTAAAAATTGGGTTGAAAAACTATTTAATAATCCATAAAACCTCCATTAACTCTTTTATAGACATAAAAAATAACATCTTTTCTCCATTGAAAGGATCCCAAAGCATAAAACAATCTTGAAGGAATTATTCTTTGAGAAAATGTATCAAAATTTATAGGTAAATGTGGAATTTTTTATTCTTTTGGGAAATATGAATATGGAAGTACCTATAATCCATCCAAAAAACTGTAGTGTGTGTGCCCTGTAAGTATTTCAAGAATATAGTCAAGGAATAGAAGTGGTAATTGACCCTTCCTCGTAACAATGTTAATATTCTTACAGTCTATAGACAAACATAGTTTGTTTGGGAGTCTAATAGGTAAAATTTCCATAAAATCATTCTTTTAAGTCATTTTTATACTATTCATACCCAATAGCTATAAAAAATCAGAAACATTATTCTGAAATCCATAAAAGTGATCACTTTTTTCTTAATAAACATTAAAAATGTATTATTTGACTTCCTGTTACACTTTCTAACTGGTTTGTAATCACCCACAAATAAGATCTTTTGAATTCATAGTAGAGGACTAATTCAATGTATACTCTCTAGGGTAAATACAGGGGAATTTTTATTCTCCTTAAATACACATAAAATTTAATTTTATTGGTCTGTGGATATCTCCTTGGATATAATTTGAGGAAGTCTCTCATTCTCTTCTAAAAAATAAAATTTTATTTTATAAAAAAATGGTATCAATTCAACATCAGTAGGGATTTAAAATGTTAGAATACAAGGTCTTTTTATCAAGAACAAATAAATCAACTCTTGAATCTTTTTCTACGAAAGAAGGATCTATATAAAAAACAATAAGTGTCATGCATTCAATGAACTATGATAATGTTTGATTTTCAATTTTTTTTAGATTAAACAAGGAAATTAAAATGTGACGCATGATCATTATTTCATAATGGTTTATACCATTAATCACTTGATTTACATGATATTTTATGACATTTTTCATGAATGTGGAAAGAAAATTCATCATATTCTAGGTTAACAGCAGTTTTAATAGAATCAATAACCAAATAATTATTATCAAAAGGATCACAACTAGAAATTTCATCACTAAATTCCTATACACTTGAAAAAATTATCTCAATCATTTAAATCATGAGAAATAGTTGGAAATAAATCATTTCAAGAAAAATAATATATCAATTATTTACTTGTAAAATTTATAAATAATCCAGCGGAGAACCAATCCATCATATTGACCTGGTGGTCTGAGCGATCCTCCATTATATATTTGAAATATTAAAAACTATTAAATTAAACTAATTTTTTTCCAAATTCAAGTGATAGTGTGCCCTTTTAAACATTTAGTAATTATTTTATTATTTTAAAAATTTTCTTCCAAGAATTTGTGGGGCATGTGTACTAAACCTATCATCTTTAAAATCCAATACATAAAAATATATAGGGAGAACTTTTTCCCTTACTCTTACCAACAGACAATCATTGACTCCACTAGGTTTAATTTTACATTGACTAACTAATTGGATCACTATACTAGTTATTTGAAGTGTTCTAGCCAGTAAAGTGGAGTAAATAAAGTTTGACATCAAATTTATTGAAGTTCCTCTATTTTATATAACCTTTTTAAATTAAAAAACCTTACAATGCATAGAATGATGAAAGCTATTGGATATTTTTACATGATAGGTATATCATATTATATCATGTATGAGAAATTACTTACAAGTTTTAAGTTCAACCTCCATTAAATTTTCTCTTAAGAGATAAAAACATCATTGGGAATTTAAAATCATTTAGAATTTTCTTTATAATATCAAAAAATGGAATATTAATATAAACATTAAAAAAAGTTTCTAAAACATAATAATCTAATTCATTATAAACATTTTTTCATTGATGTAATTCTCCTTAGTTTAGATTGGATTTGTTTGGGTTTTATTTTTTTTCATATAAAAATATTTTTACCACAATAGGACCCTATTATTCTTCTCCAATATCTATGGGTTCTCTCATTTAAAAAAGATACTCTTGTGAAGAATAATTTCCCATTGTAGTAGATCATGAGTTTTTAGAAAGATAAAAATGTATATACCTTTCTTTAAAAAACCGAAATTAGGTGGACATGCTATGGATATTTACATAACTATTCTATGTTCTATATTAATTACATTAGGGATTTCAAGTCACTTCCACTTATTTGATTTATATAACTAGAATTATATTATCTCCTGGGATTAACTTAAATTTTTGAAGGAGTTCTCCACTCATTTGGTATATTATCATACCAATACCAGTATCCATTTAACTTATTTGGGTTAAAAATGTGTTCAATAAATAGTTTTTTCATTAAACAGTTTTCAAAAGGTTTATTTTAGATTTATAAGTTGAATAGGTAGGATGAAAATTATTTATAGTATTATCATTTTATTTTTTTTATAAGTATGAAGAATTTGGATTACATTTTTGGCCTTGGAAAAAATGACTTACTATTTAGGTTATATAAATATTTCTTTATATGGATGATTCTAGCCAAATTTATAGGTCTGATTACTTTTTAAAGTTATTTATTGTTTATTTTATTAGAAATTACTCTATGGGAACACAAAATTTAAAGATTTAGGATAATTATACATTTATTTGGATTGGTCCCTAAACTTCTTAATTAAGGAACAAATTTAAAAGTTATCTTGAGTTTAGAAACTTTCTATGGTTGTTTTTGATTTTTTGAATTGTTAGATAACATCATAGCAATCACTATGGTCGTAAGATAACTAACCTAGATAACTATAAAGCTATTTTTAGAAAATAAATTATGTACTTCTTAGGAATATTTTACGTGAATCATGCTATGAGTTCTATAATTTTTTGCAATTTGTATTGTATTATCACTGAGAGTCAAAGATTTAATTGAATTTTATATACTATATCTCCCGACCACAACATCTATTTTGAATCTATTAGTGAGAATAAGAATTTCATAAAAATATAGAATCATTATTTTTTTAATTAATTTGATTATAGTGTGTACTAAAAAACAATATTTTTCGTATCCCCCAATGCGCTTTTAAGGTTTCAATTTGGATTTTTTTGATCCCAAACATTTATTTCCTAATGGATGTTGTTATATAAGTAGGATAAATTTTATTTAGTAAAATTTTCGTCAAATCATTCCAATTTCTAATCAATGTTGAGTAGGAGTAGTAGAGAGACTCTTTTTCCACCCAATTCAATGGTAAAGAAAAATCATTAAGCTTTATTTGGTCATAATTAACCCTTGATAATATTTTTTGATAAAAATATAGATAATGTATTTTAGGTATTTCTATGGATATTACTTAGTAAGACTATGTAAATTTAGATATGGATGAATTAATCTTGATTTTATTATAAAACTATAAGGTTCACTAAGGTATTTCACATTTTTATTATATCCATATTAGGTTGCTAATTACTTACGAGTTCTATTGTATAACTTGTGTCTTTATGGTTTTGGACACTCTCTCTTTGGTGAGTTAGTAGGTTAAACATAAGAAGATGAAATTTCATATTGGTTTACTAAAGTCCCCCTATTTCTAGGGTCAAAAACATGGTTCACCTCTTTATTATCACCCAATACCTATCTATGATGGGATATATTCTATATATTTAATGTTTTAAAGGCTCTAACTGAAAATTTAAATTTACAGTCATACAAACTAGGTTTTACGAAATGTAAAAATATTAGGAAACCTCATAAAAAATGACACCCGTTTAAAATGAAGAAAATTTATTTTTAATATATATTCATGTTTTATCACCACGGAATACATTAATATATGTCCCCATATATTTTTCCTATAGTTGTGGAAACTAAGCTAATGTTATCACTTTTAAAAGAATTATTCTTTTCTGAAACTAATAATAAAGGAGGTTCTTATTAAATATTTGAATGTTGGAAATATAAGTAGATATAAATATAAAAAAGGATAAGAATAGGTTAAATAATATAAATGTAAACTAATATAGACTATTTTACACAACCTTATTTAATTTTACAAAAGTTTTTAAGTTTAAATTCCTCAATCAAACTCTAAAACCATAGAATCTCAACATAATACTACCTATAAGACATACCAAAACTCAGTTTGAATTCTATTATTTCATAGAAATAAATTCAATTAATTAATAAATACCAAGATATTATATTTAATCTAATTATACATCCTCTTATACAAGACATTTTTTAAGAAAATTAAATAATAATTGAGACTACTTTACTTCCACAAGAATGAATAGTGAATCAAATTATAACAACAAGAAATACTCTATTGCAAAATAAAAATATCCAATTTAATTTCAAGTAAAAATTCCAGATAAATTCAATGAGGGTAGAACAATAATCCTGACTCATAAGGGGATCTATAAGTATTTACTAGCTCACTACTAAAATGGGTTTAACTAGCCATGGTTTTAAAGGCTGAAATCTCAATTTTTCTTTATTGCATCATTTTTCTCAATTGATCTACCATTTCCTCTAATATGCTGTCATTTTTAGTCCCCCTAAAATATATAGAAAAAAATTGGAACACACCATGACTTTCAAAACGTTATGAATAATACATGGGGAATGCTACATAAATGTAACGCTTCTACACCATTTTTATTCTATGTGGTAGTAAAATTAATTGATCCTTGATATCCTACTACAATAATTGTCTTTATATCTTCTCATTTGAATAAATCTATGTGGATAATAATTTAATTGGGAATATTTAAATGGATGTATATTTTAAGGTGTTTCATGGTGAAAGGGGAACTATACATGATATTATTCTTAATGTTCTTACTATCCCAACTAAATTCAGCCCCTTATGGAACAAGTTCCATGAACATGACATGGTCCTCTATAAGTTCTTCCCAAATGTGTTTTTCCTAGATCCTATTATGGAATAACATTATCTTTTATAGTTCAAGGATATGGTTTCTATGATTTTTTAATATATAAAACATCACATGAGAATCTTGGTCAAAATTCTGCTAAGCAACATGACCTTATTTATCAATATAGTGTCAAAATAACCTTTAAATATCATTAAACAAACTCTAACATATTACCATAAAATAACTATTTTTTTCAAATTTATATTCATTTTACTAATATTTATCCTTGCATATGAGAAACATTACTCATATATAAATAGTAAATTTCATGCCTTTGTAAATTCAAACTCATATACAGAACCATTGAATTTATGGGAACTCAACTTCCAAGAACTTAATCTTCTTCAATTATTATTACTTTATAATTAAATTTCCATAAACTAAATGGATAAAAGTTAATAAATCACAATATCAATATATTTTCTAGCTACAATCATCTCTAACACCCCGATATCAACTTTTAGCTCTGGAACTTTGTTCAATTCCAAAGAGGCTACCTTCACGTATTATCATTCATACTCTCAATTTGGAAAATTCAATGATTTTTATGAATTAAATAATTTTATATCCAGTATCTAAATATTCTCCCCAAAATCAGTATACATTTATTTTATTTATTACTTTATTCTATTAGGTAACTTTTATAGAGTCAGATACTTATGTATCTCTAAGATGCACAATCAAGGCATTGATAAATTTCTAATGTTTCTGGATATAATTCTACTTAATCTCCATTTCATATCCATTAATAATGTTAATTCACATTGAAACATTTTATTAATATTTTTGTGTATATACTTTACATATTTTATTAATGACTCTTACATATTATTGCATAAGAGTATTTTACATTGTAAAATTCTTTAGCTTGAAACTTCTATAAATTGATCCTCTTTTTTATGACCATTCCAAGTATTCTTCATATGTACTCAAAATGAATATTATGTAATCATATATTAATTATATATTTTACTTTTTTTTCATAATTTATAATTTTCTAATTAATCTAAATTCTAGAGTTTTAGTCTTCGTGTTATATATTGGACCACCTACTTTGGATTTATATCAAAACTTTTTTTCAAAATTATATAACTTTTCTAAACATTTAGAAAATATATATTAAGTGTATTTTTTTTCAAATAATCCAAAAATTATAATATATTACTTAAATATAAATAATTAATACATTTTCAAATTAAATACAAAAATACACCTATAAACTAAAAATGATGGAATTCTCTATTTATTGTGAAATTATGGGGGATTAAATCATTAAAGTTTATAGAAAAAATATTATATTTATAAGGTTAATCATATATAATATGGTTTATTTTGTGTTTTTGGAGTGAGAATGGGTTTTTAGACCATTATTCAACAGTATTTATTTATAATTAAAATGGTAGGCCCATCAAAGGTGGTATTGCTGAACTAATTTTATGGGGTATGATTTAAGGGGGGACCTATAGGGGAGTGATATGTTTAGGTTCCCTAGTGTTATCTGGAAATTGGTAAGTATAATGAGATAATGATAACATGGTGGTGACCTTTTTTTAATGGGAATACATGGGGGAGGTTATGAAGAGTGAATAATCTAGTGTGAATTGGGACTTGTTATTGGGTGAGTTTCCAATCCATGTGACCATTTTATCTTATGTATATTGTGGGAATATGAAATTTGATTATATTATATTGGATATAACAGTTATAACATGTGTTAGTTTTGATAAATTATTTTCATTATATGAATAATGGAAAGGTGGTTGTGGGTAACACCATCATAAGTGACTATGTGACTTTGGTTAGGTGTAATGAAAACCAAGGATGGGTTTATATTAAAGGTTGAGTGTAATGAAAATAAAATATGAGATTATGTTGTTAGGTGGGTGTAATTACCACTATTCATGCCTTATAATAGAGGGTTGGGTTTAATTCATACTATGATATTTCTTGAGCCATGGTTTGATTGCACTACCAGGAATGGAATGTTTCCTGGGTGATTGTTTTGGTCTTTTAAGCATAACCTTGTTGTTTCTATAGTTGGGTGTACTACCAATTGGTATGTTTATGGGGCTGTGATATGATGTGATGTTAGGGATGTATTTCCTACCAAAAATTGGTGGTTATATGACATTTTTAGAGACACTTAAACACTAGTCTAAGAAAATATGGTTGATCCTAGGTGTCAAGGTGGAACCTAAGGACCAATGGAGGGTTATTTATGTATAAATTTTTTCATATATTATGTTACATATGAATAAACTTACATAGACTGGTTATGTTTAGGGACACCATTAAGAGTGTTCTACAGAGTTATACACAAACCTTTCTGGAGAACCATGGTACTTGAGTGAACATCAAGTGTCATGAACCAAAAAAGAGAAAGGTCCCTACTTATATGTAGGTTTGTGGTGGTGGGGTAGAGTTAGATTTGGGTGATTAAACTAATCTTGGAATTATGACTTGTTTTGTGGTTACCACCAGTTTTTTTATTACTGTTTATTTTGGGACTTTTTGTAAAAGAACAAACAAAAGGGGTATTTGTTGTCTGTATGATTTTCTTTCTTTTATAGGGGTTCATATTGTTATATCTTGGGTTATTATGTTTACCTTTTGGTGTCCTATATTTATGATGTTTTCTTCAAACATCCTATTATGGGATGGAAATTTTTTATATTTATTCAACTATTATTTATTTCTACCCAACCAAGAGTGTGTACTAACCCCATGTTTTTAATTGGTTCCTTACTACTAGTTGGTAGCCTCTAGTATTTGACGAGGTGTGCTAGAAGTATTTTTCAACCTGATTCTATCACGGGGGAGGTGAATCAAACTAGGAACATTAAAAATTATATAATTATGGTTTCTATGTATAAGGGTTATCATTATTTATGTATTGATATCCTCAAGTATTGGGGAAATAAAAATATGAATTGTACTCTTCGAATATATAAAATAAGTAGTGTATGACACCCTCATGGTATATTTCTTTTGTCATGTTCTGTAAATAAGTAATTTTTTGACTCATAAACATATTTTTTTTCTCTATATGGAAATCCCACTCAAGATAACCTTAACATTTCATCAAATCCCATAATACTCCATGATTATCATCAATTAATGATGACTCATTGTAATAATTTGATAGGTTAATTATCATTTAACTATATGTAATATATGCAGAAAAATAAAAAAAATGATAAAGTGGAGTCATCCTTTTTTATAATATGATACATTTTATATTATTAAAATCCATTAATTATATTAATAAAATTATACATAAGTGACCTTATCGTCATATCACATATGATAGACCGCAAAAGTGGCCTTATGATTTCATTACTTTTTTTTTTTGTTTTTTTTAAACACGATAAACATCTTTGCAATACCTTTCACATCTCTATGTGCCCATGTGATAGAAATATTCCAGTAAGCTATTTTATTTATTAACATCTATGAGGTAAGAAAATATAAATCATGGATAGACTTAGAATTAGATTCCAAATGTTCAACTCTTAGGACATAGTATTTGAACTTCTTAACTTTGAAATATCTAATATTATTATATTAATAACATCAATTATCTACTTTGATATTTACTAAGTTTATCATCTTCAGATTTATTATAACTTTTCCATCCAATATATTCCATTAAATATTTTGGTAACTAATGTGAATCTTTACATTAATCTTTTATTGGAATTCCCTAAAAAGTTTAGGATATTAAGTGACATTCACTTTGTATCGTTACTGGTACTATATGATTTTGTTTGTACCTGAATAATATTAGCCTAAATATACTCCCACCATCCTCCTGGAGATTATTTTCTAGAATATCATGTTAACATATATAAATTATTTTTTTCTATTAAATGATACTTATTTTATTAATTGGGGACATATAAAAAATAGATCCCTATATCCATATATTATATGGATTAATTTGTTTTTAGAGTAGTGTATTGAAAAAACGATTTTATTCTATAAAATATTCTAATAAAGGGCGTCGGTACCAAATCCCTCATATTTTAGCACATATCTTGTATAAAATGTTTTATCCCATATAAATCATGTTTTATCCTAATATTATTTTTAAACATGTTATAGAAACAGATGAATACTAAAATACTATAATTAAACAAATAATCCAATATTTTTCAAAGAAAATCCTTGGTAAAAAACAACTTCTCTTATAATATTAGATATATAAGATGAAAATACTCATCCTTTATACATATATATATATGAGATTTAAATTATCTATTGCATTTAAATATTTTAAATTTATAATCCTTGCTTCATAATTTGAAATAAAACTATAGTCTTTGTCAATATTATCTTTATCTTAAATTCTTATTTAACTATTTTAAAATCTACATTTTTATCATATACTATTAAAATTCAAAGAATTGATTTTGATAACACTAACACATGACATAGTCTTTGAATAGTATTTTATAAACCAATGTTTGTATCTAAGATAATTCTATCTTATAAAAAATTCCCCCTCTCTAAGAATAACTCCCTTCAGCTTCAGTGACTTTAATTGGATAACAAAATAAACATTTTTGGAATTTAAAACTACTTTTCTTATTTCAATTTGAAAATTTTCTAATTTGTACTGTTTATACAACACCATAACCAATAAATCACATATTAGATTCATATATCTACAACACTTCAGGAAGATAGGGTTAACTTTTCTTGAACCCATTCACATTATCAAAAAATTTACAATAGTGACAATTGAATGAGTTTCATTTACTGAAAGATTCATAAGGGAAACCTTTAGTCTCTATAAGTCATTAACATAATCAGTCATTTTTAATAAAAGAGTGGATATAAGAGTTAATTAAATCATTATGAATAAATGATTTTAAAACATTTATTGAGTAATTATATGTTTCTGATTAGTTTATAGATTCAATAATTGAACTTAAATATTTGGTTACTTAGGAAGGTGTTTCTCAAACACATATAATTTTTTTTATTCCTTGAGAATAATTATTAAGTATTATAAAAGTGCAATAAGTTAAAATTGAGTCCAAAAATATCATGGATAAATTAATACACTATAAATTTTTGAATGGAACATATTTTGGAACATAAAGAATTGAGTTTTTTGAATAAATGATAATTTGTAGTGGGTATGTCAATGCAGAATTTATAAGAGATATGAATTCATGAAATAGTACCACCGAATCTGTGTTCACTTTCCAAAAGACAATAAACATTTTTATTTCTATATCATAACTTGTAAACTAACTTTTAACTATGAAATTGGATTATATCACAATAATAGAAGCGAGGAAAGAGTTTTTTTGGTTTATGTTATTATTGGAAAATCATGGAAGGAGTTGGTAAAGTGGTCCATTGTTTTATGAAATTCATATTGTGATTTTTCTGGTGAAGAATTAGTATTTTATTCACAAAAAATATCTTTTATATATTGAATCATTTCATCCAAAAGATGCTGGAAAAAGAAGTGGTGGAACAATGGAATATCTATGGAAGTATGAATTTGGAAAACAAGTTGACCAATGTCTAAGTGTAGGAATGTTTGAGGCAATATTCTACATTAGTGGGACTTTAGTGAATAAGAGGAGAAATAAATACATTAACCATTTCCATATAGGATGATGGTTTCTGAATATTTTTTATGTATTGGTTGTTTCCATTGAATCCTTAAAATAAATTTTCAAGTGGTAGATTTATAGAATTTAAAAAGAACTCTTTATTGTTATTATTCTTTTTTTTCTATGATAATAGGATCCAACACTCGATTGATGGTCTTAGAATGAGATTTTAGTAGTAGAAGACCAGTGGAGACAACCATGGTCTATATTTACAGGTATGAAATGGCATGTATAGATGATAGGAGTTTGAAATCTAACTCCATTTAGGGTGAAATATATTGATACATCAGAGTAACTTGGGTATTCTAAAGGCTATATTAGAATCATCAAATGGAAATGTTAGATTATTTTTTCCTATTCACAAGAGTATAGATGTTGAGGCAGTTAGATTCATGGGTAATCAAATGTGTCGACAATCAATAATGCTCTCTTTATGTATTTTAGAATGTGGTTTAACTTTATATATTGGATGGACCCCAATAAAAATAGGTTGGATGAGATCATTTCTAAATATAATGTGAAGAATTTAAAATTATAAGATATTCCTTCTATTATTTGAAAGAAATAAACAATGTTTTACCATGGATTATTAATGTCTAAATGAAGTAATCTATTTTTAACATTTGTTTTGTTCCTTTGTTTTTATTATGTGGCTGTTTATAGATTTGTGACTGATGGAAGGTGGTGATTCTATACTATGATTTGGGTGACTTTTTTCTTCTCAGTTATTATTCATTTTATGTTGGTTTATTCATTTCAATAGGTTCTAAAAACATTTCCATGCTTTAATTTCTAGAGGTTCCTTCCAATAACTATAGTTTTAGACTTAAAAAATGGTATTAGAGGTTTTGGTTTAGTAAGGATAAATTCACTCAACATTGTACTGTATATTAATATTATAGTTTGAATGAATTTTATATTTTATAGGGAGTTATCTATTGAGGAATGAATGTTGTTGAAAGAGAGAAAGGTCTAGATTAAAAAATTCAATGGGATGAACTTATAATTTTGTGGGATGTATATATAGATTTATCTATTCTAGAAGAAACTTGAGAATTCATTAAAATAAGTCAAACATTAAGTAATAGATAAAGAAACCTGAGAAAGTCTTGACAAGGATGAACATGGAATTATATAGATGTCTTGTTAAAGGAATATTTCCCACAACATCTGAGATGTGAATAAAACTATGGAATTAACAAAATAACTTACTGATATATATTAGAAACAAAAATAATGAATAAAGTTTTCCTTATGTGGTTTCTAATTGGTAAGATAATTTCGAAAGGAATTCTAGTTTATGGTCAAATTAATGACGTTAACATAATGTGGATTCAGTTGGAATCAATATGATTTATGTTTTTGGATCTATTATGGGATTTTTTATTACTATAATCTATCTTGAAATCCTGGTACATGATGGTAACAATTTTTCTTAATTCTATAAGTCAGACTAATATCATTTTTAAGGATGTTCATGATCTAATTTTGATTGTGCGAATCAGGTAGAGGGAAGTACATTCACTTTATAAAACCATGTTCAATGCAGAGGGTAGATCAAATTCCATTTATTGGAATGATTATGAGAAACATGTTAAATTGAATAAAGACATAAGTTAAATTAAATCTATTTAACCTAGACCCATATATTCTAATTTTTAAAAAAGAAGGGGAATTTAAATAAGGGTTTCTTGGATTTTAGTGTAAATTTCAAAAGGTGTTCTTCTAGGAGTTTCATAAATATAATTTTTAATGGGGAAATTAGTTTACTACTTAGTGTAAATACTATATTATAATAATATAAAATATATTATTTAATATTTTTTTCAATATAATTATGAGAGGGTGGGTATTACCAATAATGTTCCCATATTATTTGGTAAGGTTCTTCTTGTAGATGATGAGGATCTTGATATTATGGTGAAAGGTAATGTGAAAGTTAGCATCTGAAATGGATGTTTGTTGGAGCTAATTATAGTTCGAAACATACTCGATTTATGAACGAATTTAATTTCAGTTGGATAGCTAGATAATTTTGGATATTTAATTATTTTGGATAGATATTGGATGATCAATTGGGGATCCATAGTGGCAGTGATGGAAAATTATTCGTTAATGAAAATGAGATGGTGTAATGATTTCTGGAACAACAAATTATGGACACCCATAGTTGTGGAATTTTTTTTTGTTGGGAACATGATTGGGAATAACATGGGAGTCTTTGTGGCTAATGGATTACTAAATCGTAGTTAAATGTATTTTGTCACATGTGATAGTTTTATTCTAGAAAAGGATATAAAAAATTCCTTTGTCACAAGTAGAAGGATACTAAATTCTTGGATGGTTGAGATTTTGAATAGAGATGTTTGAGGTTCTACTATAGTCCATCATCATACAGGTTAGGTGTATTATGTTACCTTTATGGATGAATCAACTAATAATGTGGAGGTGAAATTCTTATACACAATTACATGGTCATTTGAGTGTTTATTTGGTGGAGATCCAAGTGGAGAAATATAATTGAAATAATATTAAGTTCTTAAGACTATACAATAATAGAATTTATGATAGAAGAAAATTTAGGAGGTTTTGTTGGGGAAAAGCAATAATGTTTAAGAAGACTATGATCAGGATGTGAGAAAATTTAAAAAATCATATTTACCAAGAACTGAGTATGAAATATCATCGTATAAGGTTAGATGAGGGGCTACTAAAGGATTTTTGGGACAAATCCATAAAATTTTCTAGCAATTCCTTTAAAAAAATTAATCTAACACCCATATTTTCATAGATTCTAAAATTTTTATTGTCTAAAAAAATTGCTGACCAATATCATTTGAAGGTTTTTAGAATCCTATCCTATACACATGTTGATTCCATGGAAGGGGATACGAAGAAAATTCAAAAGAATATTTTTTTATTTGTTATGGTGATGAAAAATTATGATCTTGACTCTTAAAAAATGAAAAATGAAATATAATTAGAATTAAAATTGTTCTCTTAAATAATAGTTCTCTTTGGAAACACCAAAAATTTGTGTAATATCCATATATTTTAAAAGAACATTATGTTTGAAAGGATATAGAATATAAAACACTTATATAAAAGGATCCATGAAACATTTTTATTATTTGAAATGTATACTTTTAACCTATTCATTCAATTAGTGGTTTAAAAAATGAGTATCCACATTTAAAATAAAATATAATGTCTCCAAAAAATAAAATTTTATTGAAATAAGCACCCAATGGTTTAGTAAAGTCATTTTTATACTTCAAAAATATGTTTTCTTCAATTTTTTTTATTTTTTGTACGAAAATATTATAATTAATTTTAGAAACTTTAGAAGTTTTTTTAATAAAAATTATACGATTTTTTAATTTAGAATTTCAATATTATATTATGAATAATTTTCTAAATTTTTTGATATTTCAATAGAGAGTGAAAAATATTGATTTTTACTATAAACTGTCTTATTTTTTTTGTACTTAGAGTTTTGATTACTAATTTGGATTAATTTTAACATATAATTAGTTAATTTTTGTTAAACAAAATCTAGTTAATGTTTTTCTAATCAATTATTCATTTTAATTTGGGGTAAAAACGTTTTATAATTAAAATTCATTTTCTGGAAAATTACTTTTCGTCGCGTTTTTTGAGTTTAATTTTAAATTAAATTATGAAACATCTATGAATTTATTTTTTCAAAATAGATTCCATATTTTAAATAATAATAATTAATTTTTTTTAATATGTTCATCTTAATTTTTGGTCAATATAAATAGTAACTATAGTTAATTTTTGTTCCCATGGTGATGATGAAATGAGTTAATTACGGTTAAAACTAATGTGATAAGGCTTCAAATCCAGTAAAAAAATTCCTTAATGTAATTATATGAGTATAATTATTCCAAAATATTCTAAAATTATTAAATGTTTTATTTTTTCCATTTATATTTGTTTTTTACCTTTATAATATTTTAAGTAAAGGATAAAGTCAAAAATCTCACTGTCTTGCTTTAAATCTTTTTAATTTATTGAAAATTGTGTAAAGAAATTATTTTTTGTTATAAATAATTATTTAAATATAATTTATTATATTTTATCATTTATTTATGTCAATTTTTTTTGATAATATTATTTCCTTAAATGCTTACGCATCACCAACACAGTGCATGTGTAAGGAGTAGAAAAATCTAGTAAATGAAATTAAGATCTCTAAAATTAATACTTTTTTTGTAATTTATAGTGTCCAAAAAAATTTATAGACAAATATATCATATTAAAATAAGTTTTTACCATTTATATTTAAAATCCAATACTATATTCTTATATAAAATGTCAAACAAATTAAATAGTGTCAAAAATGACATTAAGTCTATTTTATGCCAAATAATATCTTATGCATTATTTAAAAATCATTAAAATAATGAAATAGAAAAAATAGGATGAAAAATTATCTAAAATTTCATCCCTTTTAAATTATGATATAATCTTAACCTTATAAGTAAAATTATAACCATTTAATTTTAAAAAATTCATCACCACGACTATGGTTAAAATTGGGTAACCAAGGGGTCAAACCAAAAGATAAGATTCAATATAATATGTAAACCTAAATTAATTTGACTTTATGACTATATTAAGAACATATAATCATTATATTATAATAATTTTCAATTTTTATCCATTTTACATGATTTAGACACATATTATATTATGATATTTCAGGAATTTCTTAAATTGCCCCTCCCCTCCCCTATAAATGGACACCCATCCTTTCTCTTATTTACACAATTTTTTGCCATATATATCTACAAAAACGTACCCAATGAACTTATAAAATTTCCTATTAAAAAATTATATGTTTTTTCACTCGTAAAATACCATTACAAGGTTTCTTAAGAAGGGATATAAAGGAGATCTACTGAAGAATAGGTAATCTTCCAACCCAACCACTTTCAATTTATTTCTTATTCCACCACATTAAAATCCACCAAAACCATGATGATATAAAAAAATTATAATATTATTGATAATTAAAATTTATTATGACTATGTTACCTTTCCATTTCATCTCCCTTTTGATTCTGTGGGGAAAAAAGCATCGTTCATACACAAATGTGGACTACCACGTCAATGAAGTGATGTGTTTCGTTTTCCATCACCACATCCCATGGATTTATATGATTAAATATTTATAATAAATATATATATATATATATTAATAATTAAATAAATGTCATTATATAATGATAATTTATCATCTATTTTCTTACCATTCCATTGAAAAATGACAATGTCGTTCGGACGTATGTGTGGATTACCACCTGCATGAAGCGATGAAATTTATTTTTCATAACCAAGATACATGGATGATATTAAAAAGTTTATTTAAAGAGATAATATGTTATAATAGTCATTATAGAAAGATAAAATAACAATTACCATCTTTCCATGATGTTTATTGAAAAATCTAAATGTTAGTCATGCATACGTACTCCCTATCGTCTCTATGATTGTAAGATAGATAATTTTTCATAACCATTTTTCATGGTTAGTTTTTAAAAAATAATATATGTAAAAAAATTATAATCATATCATGGTTTTTATTATGTATATGGTATACCAATCAATTCTACGATGATGGAAAACATACCAAATGTATCATGAAATTACCAACCAAATGTCCTAAAAGCACACAATGTAGACATAATCAACTAAGTAATTAAAAATGTAATTAAATTAAATGGAATAAAGGGTTTAAGGATAGTGGATTAATACTATAAAAGGTTCTAAATAAATTAAATAATTTATATAATTTTATTATTTTAATTTACATTTCAAATTATTTAATCCTTTGTGATTTGATTTCAATGTTACAAAGTCATAAGAGATTTCTTCTCAATTTCCATTCATTCATGAATATTTCAATTTTATATACCAAATTTCTTTTATATTGTGTATATTCAACCAATTATACATTTTATATTTCAAGTCATTAATAATTAATATATTTTTTATGTTTCACCCCAAATTATTTCATACAAGGGGATTATACTTGAAGGTAACTAAGTGGTAAGGGTTTTGTGACTCAATCTTATTTCATTAGGTTATACCACTTTTCATTGGATTTATTTTTCATTGATTTTTGTGAATTGATATAAAAATTGTTTTATTATATATTTCAACATTTTTATGTGTATTTACATTTGTGAATAAAATCAATTCATGGATTTATTAACACTTCAAAAGTTATGATCCTTATAAGGGTTTTCATTGCCTAAATTTCATTTACATGAGACACATTTCATGTTGTGTGACATGGTATCCCTATATAGTGTACTTAATACCTCATGAAATAATTTTTACATATTAATTAATTAATTTAGTGGGATTTATAGATATATATAATTCTATTTCTTTGAATGAATTTTGATTTTAATGTTACAAAATAGGTAAAAGATTTATATTACAATCTTATTTATTTTAGTAATTGTTTATGTTTAAGGTTACATTGGGTTAAAGTTTATGCTATTATATTCTTAAAACACACTTAATTTATTATCATATGGTTATGAATGTGGATTACATGTTTTTTTTCCATTTCATCCTTATTTTTTAAGGAAATATTAAGCAATTTTTTAAAAGTGATACTGATCTTGTATCTTCTTTTAGATAAAATATATTTCTCTAATATAGACATGTTTTATAAAATATATTTAAGAATGTAATTTTATTAACATAAATTATTTCATAAATCTATTTTATATGTTTCTTGACCATCTTTTTAATGTTTTTAAAAGTTATTTTCTTGATTTTTTCCACATGGGTCACTTTTGACACTCATTAAAAATGTTTGAAAAGGATACTTATTTTTAACATTTTTAATAATAATAGATTTAACGCCACCCTGACCAATATCTTCTTTTATTATTAAATTATATTTTTCAAATCCTATTTAAAGTAAATATATTTTCATTTTCATTTTCATTTTTTTAATTTTATTTTAAATGTGGAAATTGTATTTTCATCAAAAAATTTAAGGATCTTTTATGGGTATTTATATTAACCAAAGATAAAAAACCTTGATATTTTTTATAATGAAATAGGGATATGTTTTAGTGGTTCCATCCTTATTCTTTATCTATATATATTATGATAGTTTTAAAAAGATTATCATGGAACCAGTTTCTTTTCCACTAGTAAACCAAGAAATAAAAGAACAATGGTTTTTATTATATTGAAATATAGAATATTTAATTTTTTATGATTATGTTACTATTATTGGAATTTTTAGATGAAATTTGATCCTGATATAACTCATGATTGTTGTTTATCCTTATATATATCTCCAACACAACGGGTAATAATAACGAATTTGATTAAAAAAAAGTAACACCTAAAAGATGACGACATTAACTTGTTATATATTTACTAATTATTTATTGTGGGAATTAAAAATATAAGAATATTTTATTATTAAGGTTTTTATAGTGGTTCTATGAAATTAATTTTCCAACATACCTATGTGTTTTATTAATACTTTTTATGTGTTTTAATGTTTCCCTTGATCATGATTGGAATTGGCTCATGATTGTTGATTCCTATGACTATTAACTTTATTAACACTTTATGCCATTTATCATGTTTTATAATCTATGTTTTAATGGGCATGAATTATATTATTTTAAGCTCATGAAATTTTATTATTTCATCACACCCTTATGCTAATAATATTTATACCAATGACAATTAATTGTTAATGCTTATGTTTACACTTAAAGAGCAATTGAGGTCACTCTTATTATGTTTCCATTTCCCATGTTTGTAAGGAAATGTTTTAAGTATGTTATTCCTTATAATGTAACTAGATGTAAATATCTTAGTGATATATGATATATATTTTTATGAACTAGTTGTTTATGTATCCATGTTTTTATGTGTCATATTGTCGTAATTCTGCAAAACTCTAAAACTAAAAAATCCTCAGGTATGTAAGTGGTCCAATATTTATTTTTGATATTTTAAGATTTGGGTCATTAAAATTGGGTCACATTTTTTGGTATGATATCCATAAATATAAATATGATGTATTATCAATGAATATGGGAGTGTGGGTTTGGGGTTGTTATATGTGGAGAAATATGTTGTTGGGAACACAGAATCAATGAAGCATATCAACGCTTATATTATTTGGAATTTGGAAGCTCTAAATATTTTTAAAATCATGAAAATAATAGAAGTATAAATAATTTTGGAACTTCAAGAAAGCTCCTAAACATTAGAAACTTGAGGTAGAGATCCAAGATATGATGTTCTAGAAGCTGTGTCTATAGAACGTGAAGAGATAATTTTTGAGTTTTGGAGGTCAACTAGGATCAGGTAACAAATTTAATGGTTTATAACTAATCTAAATTTATTGAAAATTGTGGATAGATGATATACCATGATCTTGGAAAAAGTGAACTGTCTTAGTGATTCCTAAATGTTGGAGTTAAACATGAAATAAGAAATAGATTTATTGGATGAAAATGAAACATGAGAGAAAAAATTATTACCACAATAAAAGAATGCTCTATAAAAAATTGGTATACCAATTAAAGGAGGAATAAAAGGATAAAAATTATTACAATGCTAAATTAATTATTAAATCATTTCAATAAAAAGAATGGATATGTTTCACTAAAATGTTTTATTTTATTTTCATATATACATATATTCTCATAGTATTATTTTTGATATCTTTGGAAGGATTACATATTAAATTGTTAGATGTCATAAATTGTTTCATGGTGATTTAGAGGAGGATATATTCATGAATTAGATTGAGGGTTTTTTTGAAAAAGGAAATGATATCCTTGTTTTCAAGAAAATGTGTAGCATGTATTTTTTAAAGTATAAACTATGGTAGTGAATCAAGTAGTTTCATGAACTTATGGTTAATTAGGGGTTTGAATTAAGAAATGTTTATTGTTAATGTTATAAAAAGGTGTTAAATGATGAATATTATTTCTTTCTCGTCCTTTATATATATGATCTTCCCGAAGTATTTGTAAACATGGATCAAAGTATGGATTTAAATTTTGATTCATCTCAAGGGTTTGAGATAAAATACATAATAAAATCCAACTAGATTTATAGTATATAGTTATATACAGAAAGGTAGAACAAAAAAATAGGTTCTATCTTAATTAGTGTACATTTAGAAACTCCTTCAGTGATTTGAAATGATCATATGAAACCTGCAATAACCCCCTTCCTTATATAGTTGAATTTTCCTTAGAGAAAGCAGAAAAATGTTAGATATAGCTAATTAATGGTGAAGTTTCTACACATATTAGTAGTTTAGTGTTTGATGTAAAAATGGTATATATGAGGCTATAAAATTCTCATGCAGTTGGAGTGTCTAGTTAGATTATTGAAAATTTAGGAAAGGTGAAATTTGAATCTAAAAATTTGATTATTCGATATCTAAAAGGGTTGTAAGATATTTCCCTACATATGATAATGAATAATACTAAAAATATTAGATCTAAAAATGATTTCATTTTATAGATATATCCCTTTTGATCATGGATACATGCTACAACCACTATCAAAACACTTGTGAGCTATTGAAATTGTAATGGACTCTGAATCTATAACCATGTATGCCACCATGGCTATAGCTCATGGTCATAACCTCATGGATATAGTATTTCATGGGAAACACCTATAGTCATAGTCACATAACTACTCATATAGAATGACCCGAAAAAATGACATGGAGATTTGAACCCTGAACCCCCATATATATATATTCTATTCCACATCAGTACTCCTATAACACTTTCATTATGTATATATATGTAACCTTTATTTATATTAATATATCTATAAAATAATTATAAATATTGTTTTCTTTTTTTATGAAATTAATAATTAACTATAGTGTTAATTTTTTTCTAACATATAGGGATGTTTTTTCCTAATAATTTCAATAAAACTTCCCCTATAACCTACGACCACAATTGGGGTCCTCACTTTGGGTTATGATCACTTAGGTATATTCCTACATTGAGTGGGGGGGGGGGGGGGTGGTGTGAATTAGTGTGGAGAGGTTTTAATCCAATTTATCTTTTATCCATAAATTTCTTCTTCACTTATCCAACGATTGGATATCCATTTCTTTTTCTCTCCCTTTTTCAAAATGAACATATAGAATTTTATATCAATACAAGAGAACAATAGGTTTTCTTAGAAAGGTTCTCCTCCATAAGGATGACTACATCCCCTCCTACCAATGGTTTTTATCCAATCAGATTGAATTACTTCTTATAATAAAATAAATCCTAAGAATTGGTATAGTCATGAACCAATTATTCTAGAACTAACTAGGTATAGTAAAAGTGAGGCCTTACTATCCCTTCATATAAGAAAATGCACTTATACTTTATCAAAGAAAGATCTCCACTATTTGATCGTGTCCCCCTAGACTGTATTATTGACTTTAATCCCTCATTAATAGTAGCCATATAGCTTCAACACCATTATTCAAACTACTATAATATTATTATATAGTTTTGATCTCTCATTTACTTCATATTGTAATATAATCAACTGTAACACATCAAAACTCTTCCTCTAAATTCTACATCAAGTGATGGTTGTATTATATCCTTATCATTTACATTGACTTATATGTGATCAGTAGTTGGTTTAGAAATATCCTTTTATTTTTTATTCTTCTTATTTAGTTCATATAAATAACATGATAAAAAAATAACTCCTCACTATTTATTAATAATATTTTTTGAAATATCCTAGATTCCATACAGGATTGACTCATTCAAACTCATAATCTTTGGTTTTCATGTTTCCTTTTGGATTCCAAGAAATCTAGTTGATGACCATGTTATTTTTAATTATTCTTGATATTTGAATTATCATGATATTTTTACCCTTTTTAATATTCCTTAAAATAAACAACTTTATTTTTTCATGATATTCTCACATAAGAACGCTGATGTGGCTCCTGTAGTATACAACATCTAACTTCCTTAACATCAACCTCTTATTTGTCTGAATGGTTAAATTTTTATCTCATATAAAATCATGATCATATGTTTGATAATGATGTATGATCCCTAAAAAAATTTTCAGTTGAATACTTTTATTTATTTCACATTACTTTAGAATATATGAATTATGATAAAACTGTACACATTTAAGATAAATTATCATAAATCGACATGTATAACTCAATTATCTTACATTCATGTAAAAAATCAATACACATAACTGATTATAATTACATAAATTACTTGTTTCATGAATAAATAATTTATCTTATGGTAGCCTCAAATATATTACATATATGAGATAAATCTCTTTATCAAATTAGATAAACTCAAATTTCACTTTACGTAACATAATTTAATGATGCTATATTACTTAGCTGAATTTGTTGACGTAGTCTCAATTCTTATTTATGTATCTTAATTATCTTACGTATTGAAAAATATCTTACATTATTAAGATAAATTTATTTTAATATTATTTTTCTCAAAGGATAAACCATACTTGCCATCTCAATCAACCCTGAAATCGTTTTACCACACAAATAAACTCAACTGACCAAGAAGCTGATAGGTGACCGTAATGTATTGATCACATTAAAACTTCCCCATATCACATAAAATGATAAACTGTGTGAAGTAGAAGATGCAATTTTCTATATTTCCATAAAATAATTTAAAACTCTATCTAAAATCCACTTCATCCTTCATATAACATCATCCAAGTATGTTATGATAAGTATGGAACTATTATTCTTATTAGATCCAATTAAACTAGATAAAAATGTGATATTACAAGTAGGAGTATATTTAAATTACACATAATATTTTAAAGGTTAATGGATATTAGAAAATCGTCATGCATAAACATATACTTCATATTATTATATAAACTAATTCATTTGAAAACATATCACAACTCTTCTAAGATATGTACCTCCAATCCACCGTCGTTGTTCATAGTTCAACACACATAGTCATATAGACTTAGTAACTCTTAATTATTACCATGTGTACCATGAGAACAACATAATAATACTCCCATGTTTTATTACTTGGGAACTTCCTGAATATTTTCAACAATATTGGGTATTTACATGATGCATGTTTCCTCGTTTATTGAAAAAATCAACTTAAACACAAACTGGGTTCATTAATCTCCCCCTTTGAATTTTCTATCAATACAATTTTGAAATCAATTCCTTCTCTCTACCCATTATAGAAAATAATTTAAAATTGTATGACAGGTTGATATCATTTCATTCTAATGCAATTTTCTATCAACCGTCCAACTCAAAGTCTACCTGATCAATTATCAATATATAAAATTGAGGGGTTTATTTAAGCATAATGTCTATCCTTGGTCAATTTAAGGTGATAAATATTATTAACATTTTTGACTCTATTACTATGTGGGTTTTAGTTATATCCGGGATTATATTAATAATTAAAATTACTAGTTTTAAATTTTATCAAACATTTATTGAAAAGATTTTTTCTGCATTTAATTAATTCATAGATCAAAATATTCATCTATAACTAGTATATTTTTATTTTAAATATTCCGGGATTTCTTTATGTTTTATTAAATTATTTTCATTGACTAGAGTTAATTTATCCCCAATAATGTTAGGATATGTTCTTAAAAACCTAGGTTGTGAAGGTGAGAATTCATAAGTTTTCAATGGTCTAATTTCTTGAACATTATTGAATTTTAGGATTCCTATGATGTGAATTTTCTTGGAAGCTTCTCCCTCCACTCCTCCGTAAGGGATGGACTTCGTCTTCACATCACCAAGAGTGATCTTATTATTAATTTTTTATATCAATTTTATGTTATCATCAAGATGATAACCTTTATATTTTCTTCATCAATAATTATTATGATTAACACATTCTATTTAGGATAGTCATTGTGAGACTAATCCAGAATAGTGAATTTAGATCTGGAATTTTTATTCTATATTTATTTACTTCATTAATTATCTATTTATGAATTGTAATCACCTTAAATCCCTTACATGGTTATCATGAAATAAAATATAAGTGATTTATGGAATAAGATTGACCTATTTATTCTTCAATGTGACCAATGGGATTAAGAATTTATTATAAACCATTTTTCCCATTTCAATTCATCTCCATGGCCAAATAGACTCTTTATGATTTCATAATCATTCTTCAATTCTGATTTTTCTTTAGTGAGCATGGATTGTTTGTTTATTCCCTTATGTGGGATATTATTATTAAAATGATCCATTAGGTCACATGTATGACCTAATTTATCTTTTCTATATGTATTATTTAGGATTTCATCAGGATAATTGGTTATCCTCTTTTAAAAACCTCTCATGAATTTCAATTTATTATTTTTGTGGAATATTCAATTTTCTTTTGTGTCCTTTTTTCTTAGGCTTCCAAATTTCTTTCCTTTTCAAAGTTAGGTGGCTAGATTAATAGACCTGTTTTAAGAATATACTCATCATATTTAGTTTTTCATTATGATTTCTTTGATGTGTGCATCAATGTTTTATAATTTTAATTTATCTTTTAGGTTATTATTCTATTATATTCCATATTGTCCCTTTAAATTATTATTTTCATGGATAATTTTTACATGTCTATATTATTTCAATAAAAGAAATAGATTCCCATGATTTTTTAAATTTCCATCATTGAATTGTTGGACTTGTTTTGGACTTCATTTTTTTTATTTTGCTTATCACCCAAGTATAAATCACTAGCATTTTTCACATACTTCTTGTGAATTTTATTTTCATAATATTTCTCATGATTATTTCCGAAGGTAGGATTATATCTATTTATTAGTTTATATGGTATTTTCTTAAAAAAAATTTAGTTTCATGCTTGAATAATTTATACTTGGTTTCGTCTTCCCTATCATCACTATAATTGAGAATAAAATAGATATTTTTGAGTATTTCAAATTAGTTTGTTTTGTGCATATTTTTCTTCTTATTATGTGGATTTTGTAGATTCTAAGATATAATATCCCTTGATATGGGATTATTTTTTATTTATAGGATTGATGGGTTGTACCATAAATCTAGTGCCTTATTCCCAAATATATTATAGAAGAAACAATATCCAATAAATTTTGCTTTTCTTATTTTATGTTTATAAAGTATAAATTATTCAGAGTTTGTGCCTTTTTATTTTTTTAGAATTTACATCAGTTTTTTGGCATAAAAAAGTTCATATCCATCCTTGATTTGATTTTAGTACTCATTATTTTTCTTTGTCTATATTTGTGTTGACTTGAAATTGAAATTTTCATATCTTCATAAAAAAATATTCATTACAAACATTGATTTTGAGATAGATAGTGACATTTATTTTGAAGATACTTTATTATGATTAGTAGACGATCTCATGATGTCCTTTAAACTAGATATAGGTCTCTTCGAATCCATTTCATCCAATGAAGTTTATGTGGAAGAATATCACTTCAAAAATAGATAGGTTAACATTTCATAAATTGAACCCATATTCTTTAATTTAATAGAAAAATATTATTATTTCACATTGAAAATTATTTTATCCTCCCCTATAAATTTTAGTTTTTCAAAACATTATTTTATTATCTCCATAATTTTATCTTTGTGATTTTTTATCATCTCTTGAAACAAATGGTCATGTTATTTATATCTATTAGCCTTGACCTAAAGTTGAGATTTTTTATCAAAAATAAATTCTTTAGATGCATGGATTATCTCTTTAATAATTTTATTTTCTTTTATTTGTCTCTCATTTATTATTTTTATCCATTCATCTTCATATATAGTTAAATTTAATTATGCTCTCAATTCAATACACTTGTGACTATAACTTGTTTGGAGAGCTCATTTTTTTGAACCCTTTATTTTAAATCATTATCTATTCTTGAATGTTTATACTCTTGGGGGGTAATTTATTCCTAAATACTGTTAAAAATTCAAAATATATAGTATATATATTTTTGGGTATGTTACAAAAGATATATTTTATTGAACCTATTAATTTATCTCGTGAATCATGACCATCCCCACATAAACATGGTTCTTTAGTAGGGAAATTTTTACAAGAGTGTTTTGGTACCCCTTATATATACTGAGATAATAAACTAAAATAGACTAGATAGTTGTCCAATTTCTAAATAGTGGACTTAGCTACCATATATTCTGTAACATCCTGAGATTTTATGAGAAATATGTTTTTTATGTACTATGTTATACGCAACATAAAAGGAATATTTCACTACACACAACACTATCTTGGCTTGCGTTACACTCAAGAGAAACCTTCCTCGATAGCTTGCGTTGTACGCAATACTGAGTTTCACTAAACAACGATATATTACTAAAATACTATATAAACTAGCCATTATAAATAGTAATACCCATTTTTTGAAATTTTATAAATTTTCTCTTTCAAAATGGAATTAATTTTTGGATTTGGAATATCGAAATTATCCTAGGGTGAAATTTTGGTATTTTTCTGAAACTTTCAATTTTTGATGAATAGTGAAAACACTAAGTTATTGGTTAAAACTGAATTTTTATTTAAATAATAATTTATTTTATTTAAATTCATTTATAGATACACAATACCAATATAAGTTCAATGTAATTAATTAGAGTCATTTTATAATAATTGTAGATATATAAAACTTTTAATGAACTTTTGGCGGTGTTTTACCCACCCCTAGGAGAATTTTCAAATTTACATAAAACATTATTTAACAAATTCTATGAGTAGAATTTAAAATATACAAGAGACATGGTTGATATCAATAAGTAAAATGTGGTTCAAGAAGATAAAAATAATTTTTTGTGAATAGTAATTATTTACATTTATTTACCATGATTAAAAGTAAATAGGGTAATTAAGAGTAAAAATGATATTATTATTACCCTAACAAATTTATTAATTCTATTGTATAAGTGTAATTTGACCAAAAACAACCTTAGGAAGAAAATATTACCCTTAAGTCCACTTGGATTAGATTTGGACATTTATTATTATTTAATTCAAAGAAGAGTTAAAAGAGTTAAAATCAAAGTTTAATAGGTAAGACATTTTTAATATAGGGTTATACATAAGATAAATTCGACTATAAATATTCATTATAAAGAAAATAATATTTCCTACATAATGCTAATTTATTTATAATTTTTAGACAATAAATAATTTAATGATGATGCAGTAATTACCTTATTAATGAAATATTAACATGATTGATATTATAAATACCCAAATAAATGTAATTTGAGACTTTTTATGAATTAAACTGATTTTTTAGGTTAATTTAACATATTAGGGTTTGTAATATGAATTTTTTTCAAACTTATAATACTGTTATGAATTTAGTAAAAAAATACCAAATAGTGTCAAAATTGACATAAAAGAGTTTTTAACACAAATATTAAATTATTAATTGATATTATATTCATAAAAATATAAGGTTCAGCCAAAAGACTTATATAATAATATATATGACATTAATGAACCAATTGGGATTCTTTTGGCAGTTTATAGTAATTTTATTTACCATATAGTGTAAGAATACAAGAAGACATACTAACATAGAGTTAAATCTAAATGATAAAGTTAAAATGGTTACCTAAACTTGTATAAAACCTATTGGTTGAGTGGATTTCAACCCATCCCCATCCTATCCTCGTAATAAGTCACTTTTGATCCTATATAAACCGAATATGAATTTATTATAAATTAATATTTTTTGGTTTCCAATGGTGCCCCTCTCCTCCCTTATAAAAGAGAACCTCCTCCCTCTCCTCTTCACACAATTTTGAGCCTTCAAGAATGGCCAAAACCTGACCATTTATATTTTCAAAATCTCTAGTTATATCATAGAGGTTTTTTTCCTCTCAAAAGACCAAATCTAGTGCCCTAAGAGGAAGTTTAAAAGAGACATGTCAAGGAATAGGTAGTCTCTTCTACCGATTCTTTCAAGATTCTTTCTTATTATACTTCCTCTTATTTATTTGTTTCATTATAAAGTAATAACATCAGTATCAATAATATACTAAAATGTTATTATAAATATGAAACAATCCTATTTTTCCTTCTATACATCCTATGCAAAACGAAATCACTGCGCGTACGTACGTACGGAATACCGTCTCCATGTCATGGTGTAATCTTTTTTCCACCACCACCTTACTGGGATGGGTATAATGGTGTAAAAAAATAAATATATATGATTATTATAACATGATAATGATTCATAAATATTATATCATCAACTTTAATTCCATTCATATAATTATGGGAACGATATCATCGCTCTCGTGTACGTACGCCCTACCGTCTCCACGATGTGATGTGACTCGATCTACAGGATCTTCACTGAATAATGATTATATAAATTAATTGATGGAATAAATATGATATATATTACACTAATACCTTTCTGTAAATGAGGTATCTATAACCTAAAAAGAGGAATAAGAATATATTTGACAAAACAGGCATAAGAACACAAAGAAATGAACAACCGAATAACAAGTAGTAATGAAATATTACTAATAATAAGATAAGAATATTACCATATATGATATCATAACAATTAATATGATTCTGTAATAAGTCAATGATATTATTTAAATCATTATACAGGAGGTTCAGATACATACAAATCATATCAGACCTAAGGTAAGGGAAAATCTCACAATCTCATTTTTATCCGAGATTGTTTATACTTCAGAATTTACTGGGGAATATTTATCACCCACATCCATGTTTCCTCAATATTTAATATTATTTATATCCTCCTTAAATTTTTTAAATCCAATTTTACCTATTGGTTAAGCTTTTTAAAAGATATGAAAGGAATATTTGTTCGTTTTCAGTATGCGACACTTTTTGACTTTTTCGGCCGAAGTATAAAAAGAATGTTTTTTTAACTTATACGAAAAGAATGGGTTTTTATGATTTAATAGAACATTATTTCCATGAATCTTCCTTTACAAGTTTTCAAGTTTATTTTTGATTAACTTCTTTTAGTTTAAAATTTTATGACATGTTAACAAAGGAAAAATGTTTTTGAAGCAGAAAGGATATTTTCCTCAAGAATGGAGTTCAAGTGTTTTATCAAAATTATTTTCCATATGAGGTAATATAGAGTTATATTTCTATCCCTATTTTTACATTTATTTGATTATGTTATGATGGAATTATTTTTATGAAGTCCTTTTATCTTATATGGATTATGTTATGATGGCATGATGTTTAAGAATCCCATTTTTATTACTTGTGTTATGCTATGATATATGATATATGATTTTGTGGAACAAAAAAGAATGTTTTAATTATAAGATGGGTGTGACCTATATCTCCCTCAAATGCATTGGGTAAATATTTATATCTCATGAGATGGCCATGTCTATAATGGAAAGTTAATCCGGTTCAGTGATACAGGACCAGAATGAGGAGTGAACTCGGTTCAGAAATAGACTTTGTCTATTATGATAGTCTTGGAAATGAGTATTGAATAATATGAAATGATTTTTTATGATTATGTGTGTATGTCAAAAAGTTTCATGTTTTATGTTATGATTATTGGGATTACATTTCACTACTATGATTTATCCCACCTTATAACAATATGATCTCTTTTGCAGGTTAAGATTTTAAAAATGTTATGTTCTTGTGAATATGATATGATTTATATTTCCTTTGTTTACCATTAATGAGCATTTGAGCTCACCCTTTTGTATTTTTTCTTTTTCCCAGGTAAGGAAGAAGGGTATTAAGTAGGATATGCCAAAAGGGACTCTATATATGATGAAATAAACGAGAGACAGTGTAGATGCTTTATGAACCGAATGTTTATGTTTCCGAGTTTCTAATGACACTATACCTATACTTTCCTATCTTGGTTTTGTTATATGTTGTAATAAGTATGCTTCAATTCTGAAGTAATAACAATGTATGTAAAGTATGGGTCGTTATAGTTGGTATCTGAAGGAGGTTATAGTCAAGCTTTGGAAACTAGGATGTGAAATACATAGTAAGAACCCTAAGGATATGTCTAAGCATAGAACACAATATTAGTGTTTTAGAAATGGCCATGAATAACCTATGAAAAGGCCTAAAGTGTGAAATTTTATTCTTGATTATGTGGTTTTCCTATTATTATTAGTGTTTCTCACACTATGCTTATTTGTTTTAGTCAATGGCTGGAACCCTAAGGAACTGTGTTAATGCTGAATGTGACGGGAAATGCAATGATTGTCCCCCTGAGAAACCAAGCGTTATGGGATCTGGAATGAAAAATCTTGTAGCCATGCTCACACAACATTCTCAAGCTATGAATCATTCAAGACATCCAAACAAGAAAAGGAAGGAGAAACATTCTGTTGAATCCTTTTTGAGGCAGCATCCGCCCTCATTTAGCGAGTCTACTAATCCATTAGTGGCTGGAATATGGATCCGTACCACTGAAAAGATATTTTTTGTTCTTCAATGTTCTGAACATGATAGTGTCATCTTTGCAGTATATCATTTGGAAGGTGAAGCTGATTAAAGGACGAATCTTATCAAGAATACAAGGAAAAGAGACAGAATTGAGTCCATGTAATGGGATGAGTTCAAGAACATATTTTTCAATAATTACTTCCCTCGTATTCTTTAAAAAAAGATAGAGGAGGTTTTTCTTGAACTAAATCAAAAGGATGATGAATCTGTTGGTACCTATATAGAAACTTTTACACGACTTTCATGGTATGCTTCCAGAATTTTTATCCAACCTGAGAGTAAGATCGATCGATTCTTTAGTGGATTAAAGCCAAGTCTTCGATGTGAATTATCTATAAGGAAATTCAATAGCTACATGGAAATTGTTCAATGTGATCTCAAGGTTGAGATGGATATTAGAGTCACCCATCAGTCATCTGGGTTTGATAAGAAGAGGAAAATTGAATTCAAAGGGAAATATAAAGGCCACACTGAAAAGAAGATGAGTTTTCCCTTACACTAAAAGTGTGGAAAGAATCATGGAGGCAATTGTATTAAATGGACAAGTAAATGTTTCAAATGTGGAAAAGAAGGTCATCTGGCATTTGAATAATGCAATGATGGGAAAATGATGTCTAGTGATGTGAACAATGAAAAGGATACATAGAATTCACCTCTTACACTTCAATGTTACAGGTGTAAGGAAATGGGGAATTATGATAATCAATTCCCTAATCCAAGGGTTGTTGGTGATGATCGATGTCAATAAACTCTTAAGGCCAAAGACAAAGGAAAGTCACATGCAATTTCTATCGGCAATGTGGAGTATGATTACAAAGTGGTGAAAGGTACACTTACCATCCACTCTAATGTAGAAAATGTTTTATTTGATTCATGATCCACCCACTCTTATATTTTTTGATTAATTTTGTAAGGGTATCCCCATATTAACTCAAAAATTAGATGTTTAGTTAGTTGTGACAAACCCTAATGGAACAACAGTCGCATCAAAAGTGTACAATTCTTCTCTGATTGAAGTTCATTGGAATGTGCTTCCTGAAAATCTTGTGACCCTTACTATAGTAGAATTTTATGTGATTCTTGGCAAGGATTGGGTTCTTTATATGGAGCTCATATCAATTTCCAAAGAAGGAAAGTCACATTTCATATTCCAGATCAATCAACGATCATCTATCGATGCAAGGATGAATATAACCATTCAGTGGAAATTTCATCCAACTTATGGGTTTTTATTCTAATAAATGAAGGTTATTTATCTCAAATGGTTAGAGAGAAACTCACAATTAAGAATACACCCATTTTACATGAGTTTGATGATGTCTTTCTAGAGGAATTGTCAGGTCTTCCAACAAATAGTTTAGTTGAGTTTTCAATAGAACTCATGCAGGGTGATATACCTATTTCAAAGACACCTTATAGATTGGCCCCAATTGAGTAGCAATAATTGAAGAAGAAACTCCAAGAGAATCTTGATAAGGGATTCATAAGCCCTAGTGCATCACCTTGGGGAGCACCTGTTCTGTTTGTTAAGAATAATGATGGATCAATGAGACTTTAAATTGATTATTGAGAACTTAACAAGATCACTATCAAGAATTAATATCCTCTCCCACACATTGATGATTTATTTGACCAACTAAGAGGAGATCAATACTTTTCCAAGATTGATCTTCATTCAGGGTATCATCAATTAAGGGTCAAGAGGGAGGATATACTGAAGACGAATTTTTGTACAAGGTATGGACACTATGAATTTATACTGATGCCATTTGGTCTTACTAATTCCCTTACTATCTTCATGGATCTAATGAATAGAGTATTTAGAGACTATCTTGATTAGTTTTTGGTAGTCTTTATAGAAGATATTCTTTTCTATTCAAAGGGAAAGTAAGAACGTGAAGATCACTTGAGAATTGTATTAAAGACCCTAATAAAAGATAATATTTATGCCAAATTTACCAAGTGTGAATTTTGGCTTCCAAAAGTTTCATTTTTGGGTCACATAATCTCAAAATAGGGGATATCTGTATATCCAACAAAAGCAGTGGTTATAAAAAGATGGTTGAGACCAACAATAGTAACTGAGATCTAATGTTTTCTTGGTTTGGATGGATATTATCGACGTTTTGTGAAATATTTTTCATGATTATCTAATCCACTAACTAGGTTGACTCAAAAAGGAGTTAAGTTCATTTGGATGGAGGAGTGTGAAGAGAATTTCAAGGAGTAAAAAATATGGTTATCTAGTGAACCTATGCTCAAACTACCTTGTAGTGGAGAAAGGTTTGTGATCTACATGGATGCATCCAACAAGGGATTGGGGTGTGATCTCATGAAAAGCTATATTGTGATAGATTATGCCTCATGACAGTTGAATATCCATGATCAAAATTACCCAACTCATGATTTAAAATTATCTATGGTAATATTTTCATTAAATATTTGGTGGAATTATCTTTATGGTAAATGGTGTGATATTTATACTTACCATAAATGTTTAAAGTATATTTTCACGCAAAAGGAGCTGAATATGAACCAATGAAGATGGTTGGAGCTGATTACGGATTGTGACTACTGAATTCATTACCAGCCTAGGAAAGAAAACAAGGTGGAAGGCACATTAAGTCGACAAGACCATGCTAGCTTATCCATGATGAGGATCAAAAAAGATCCAATATTTATGTATTTCAAAGGATGGATCTTGGAATTATAATGGAAGGGGGAAAATCTTATCTTTCTCAAATAAATGTTCAACCATCTATAAATGTGATGATTAAAGAGGCACATAAAGAATATATAGAGTTACAAAAGAAGGTGAGAAATGTTCTTGAATTCTACATTGATTGTGTTGAAATAATAAGGTTTAGGAATCAGGTTTGTGTTCCTCCCATTCCAGAATTAAAGAAGGAAATATTTTATGAAGCTCATAGTTCTTCAGTCTCTATTCACCCTGGAAGCATGAAAATGTATATGGACCTAAAGGAGTACTTCTGGTGTGATGGAATGAAAGAAGATTTTGCTGAATATCTCTCTCGATGCTTGGTTTGTCAGCAAGTTAACGCCGAGAGATAGAAGTCTAAGGGGATGTTATAACCATTACCCATACCAGAATGGAAATGGGAAAACATCACTATGGAATTTGTCACTGGACATCCCAAAACATCCAAAGGAAATAATTCTATCTGGGTTATAGTTGATCGTCTTACAAAGTCCGCACAATTCATTGCTATTAGAGAAGATTTCTCTCTTGACCAGATTTCCAGGATATATGTGAATTAAGTAGTAATATTGCATGGGGTACAAATTTACATTATATCTGATTGGGATCTGAGGTTTACCTCAATGTTTGGGAAAAGTCTTCATCACATTCTAGATACAGAGTTGAGTTTAAGCACTACTTGTGATCCTCAGACAGATGGTCAGTCTGAGAGGACAATTCAAACTCTAGAAGATATGTTGAGAGCTTTCTCTATAGATTTCAAAGGTGGTTGGTATCAACACCTACCTTTGATGGAAATTTCTTATAATAATAGCTTTCACTCCTGTATTCAGATGGATCCTTATGAAGATCTCTATGGAAAGAAATGCAGAACTCCATCTTGTCAGAATCAAGTTGGGGAAAGAAACCTATTAGGACCTGATATTGTTGATGAGATGGCAGAAAAGGTAAGATCTATTCAGCAACACAAAAGAGTAGCTTAGAGTTGACAAAAAAGTTATGCCGAAAACTAATGAAAACACCTAGAGTTTTAAGTGGGTGATAAAGTGTTCTTATGAATATCTCCTTAGAAGAGAGTAATGAGATTTCGAAAGAAGAGAAAGCTGAGCCCTAGGTATATTGGTCCTTTCGAAATACTGGATCGTGTTGGGAAGATAGCTTACCGATTGGCCCTTCCACCGAATCTCTTTCAAGTTCATGATGTGTTCCATATATCTCTCCTGAGAAAGTACATACTCGATCCTTCACATGTACTAAGCTCAGAAGTTGTACTGATGGAGCAAGATCATTCTTATGATGAACAACCAATAGAGATTTTGGATAATAGTTTTCTACGAAACAATACCACAAGATTGGTTAAAGTTTTATGGAGGAACCACCAATTAGAATATGGTACATGGGAACTTGAGGATATGATGAGGGAGAGGTATCCTCATCTGTTTGTTACCAAGTGACGAATTTCGAGGGCGAAATTCCTTTTAAGGGGGGTAGAATGTAACACCTTGAGATTTTATGAGAAATATTTTTTTAGGTATTATGTTATACGCATCAACAATTGAATTATTCACTACACACAACACTATCTTGTCTTGCGTTACACGCAAGAGAAACCTTCTTCGATAGCTTGAGTTGTACGCAATACCGAGTTTCACTAAAAAACGATATGTTATTAAAATATAATATAAACTATCCATTATGAATAGTAATACACAATTTTGTAAAATTTTATAAATTTTATCTTTCAAAATGGACTTCATTTTTGGATTCGGAATATCGAAATTAGCATAGGGTGAAATTTTGGTATTTTTCTGAAGACTTTTTATTTTTGATGAATAGTGAAAACACTATGTTATTGGTTAAAACCAGCGTTTTATTTAAATAATCATTTATTTTATTTAAATTTATTTATTGATATGTAATAACTATATATGTTCAGTTTAATTCATTGGAGTCATTTTATAATAATTTTGTACAAATAAAAATTTTATTGAACTTTAGACCGTCTTTTACCCACCTCCTAAAAGAATTTGAAAATTTACACAAAACATAATTTTACCGCTTCTGTGTGTAGAATTTAAAAACTCTAAGTGACACAGTTGATATCAGTAAGTAAAATTCGGTTCAATAAGATAGAAATAATTTTTTGTGAATAGTAACTTTCTACTTTTATTTTCCACGGTTAAAAGTTAATAGGGTAATTAAGGGTAAAAATGATATTTTTATTACCATAAAACATGTCCTAATTCTATTAGATAAGTGTCATTCGACCAAAAACAACCATAGGAATTAAATATTACCCTTTAGGTCTACTTGGATTAGATTGGAACATTTATTATTATTTAATTCAAATAAGAGTTAAAAGAGTTAAAATCAAAGTTTAATAAGTAATTTTATTTAATATAGGGTTATACATAAGAAAAATTCGACTATAAATATTCATTAGAAATCTAAAAATATTTCATTTATAATGGAATTTTATTTATAATTTTTAGACAATAAATCATTTAATGATGATGCAGTAATTACCTTATTAATGAAATATTAACATAATTGATATTATAAATACCCAAATAAATGTAATTTGAAACTTTTTATGAATTAAACTAATTTTATAGGTTAATATAACATATTAGGGTTGGTCAGATGATTTGTTTTCTAAGTAATAATGCTGTTATGAATTTAGCAAAAACAAAATACCCAATAGTGTAAAAATTGACATAAAAGAGTTTTTAAAACAAATATTAAATTATTAATTGATATTCTATTCAAAAAATTATGAGGTTCATCCAAAAGAATTATATAATAATAAATATGACATTAATTAATCAATTGGGGTTTTAATGGATGTTTATAGTATGTTTATTAACTATATAGTTTAAGAATACATGAAGACACGGTAAAAGTTCAATTATTTAACATAGAGTTAAATCTAAATGATATGGTTAAAATGGTAACCTAAACTTGTATAAAACCTATTGGTTGAGAGGATTTCGACCAATCCCCACCCTATCCTATAAATAAGTCACTTTGGAGCAATTATTAACTGAATATGAACTTATTATAAATTAATATTTTTAGGTTTCCAAAGGTGCCCCTCTCATCCCTTATAAATGAGAACCTCCTCCCTCTCCTCCTCACACAATTTTGAGCCTTCAAGATCCTCCATCCCATGACCATTTCTCTTCTCAACATCTCTAGTTATATCATAGAGGTTCTGGTCTTATCAAAAGACCAAATCTGGTTCCCTAAGAGGAAGTTTAAAAGAGACACATCAAGGAAGAGGTAATCTCTTCTACCGATTATTTCATGTTTCTTTCTTCTTCTACTTCCTCTTATTTATTCATTTATCTATAAAGTAATAACATTAGTATCAATCATACACTGATATGTTATTATAAATATGATAAAACCCTATTTCACCTTCTATCCATCCTATGGAAAATGAAATCATCGTGCGTGCGTACGTACGGAATACCGTCTCCACGCCGTGGTGTAATCTGTTTTCCACCACCACCTTACTAGGATGGGTATAATGGTGTAAAAAAATAAATATATATGATTATTATAACATGATACTTTTTCTGAAATATTATATCATCAACTCAAATTCCATTCATATAATTATGGGAATGATATCATCTCTCGTGCATACGTACGACCTACTGTCTGCACGATGTGATGCGACTCGTTCTACATGATCTTTATTGAATAATGATTATATAAATAAATTGAATGAATAAATATGATATATATTACACTAATACCATTCTGTAAATGAGGTATCTATAACCTAAAAAGAGGAATAAGAATCTATTCGACAAAACACACATAAGAACATAAAGCAATGAACACCCAAATAACAAGTATTAATGAAATATTACTAATAAGAAGATAATAATATGACCATATATGATATCATAACAATGAATATGATTCTGTAATAAATCAATGACACTGTTTAAATCATTATACCAGAGGTTCGGATACGTATGAAGCATATCAGACATAAGGTAAGGGAAAATCTCACAATCTCATTTTTATCCGAGATTGTTTATACTTCAGAATTTACTGAGGCATATTTATCATCCACGTCTATGTTTCCTCAATATGTAATACTATTTCTATCATCATAAAATTTTTTAAATCAAATTTTACCTATTGGTTAATTTTAGTAAAAGATATGAAATGAATCTTTTGTCGTTTTTAGTACGAGATACTTTTTGACCTCTCCGGCGAAAGTATGAAAAGAATGTTTTTTTAACTTATACTGCATGAATGGATTTTTAGGATTTTATAGAACATTATTTCCATGAAGCTTACTTTACAAGTTTTAAGGTTTATTTTTAATTAAATTCTTTTAGTTTCAAATTATATGACATTTTAAGAAAGGAAAAATGTTTTTGAAGTAGAAAGGATATTTTCCTCAAGAATGGAGTTCACGTGTTTTATCAAAATTATTTTCCATCTAAGATAATATAAGGTTCTACTATGCATTGGGTAAAGATTTATATCTCATGAGATTGACATGGTTGGAACGACAAGTTAATCTGGTTCAGTGATACAGGACTAGAATGAGGAGTGAACTCGGTTCATAAATGGACATTGTCTGCTATGATAGTCTTGGCAATGAGTCTCGAATAATATGAAATTATTTTATATGATTATGTGTGTATGACACAAAGTTTCATGTTTTATGTTATGATTATTGGGATTACATTTCACTACTATGATTTATCCCACGTTATTATATTATGATCTCTTTTTCAGGTTAAGATTTTCAAAATGTTATGTTCTTATTAATATGATATGATTGATATTTCCTTTGTTTACGCTTACTGAGCATTTGATCTCACTGTTTTTTATTTTTTCTTTACCCCAGGTCAGAAATAAGGATATTAAATAGGATATTCCAAAAGGGACTCTAGAGATGATGAAATAAACAAGAGACAATATAGATTCTTTATGAACCAGTTGTTTATGTTTCCCAGTTTCCAAAGACACTATACATATACGGTCCTATCATGGTTTTATTATATGTTTTAATAAGTATGCTTCAATTCTGAAGTAATAACAATGTATGTAAAGTATATGTCGTTATATATTATCTTACAAGAATAACCTTTCCTTTTTTGGATTTCCACATGGGGAAATAGATTTCTCCTCCTCCTTAAAAAGGAGGTTTATCTCATTTTGACTATCGTATTCAAGATAAAAGTCATTAATAGTTGAAGATAAAATATTATCAAATTGATTAACTTTAAATAAAAGATGGTCCTTTTTATTCAATGACGTTTCTTAATTTTCTTTGCATCTTTTTTCTTCATTTTCTTTAGTGTCATTGATAAAATATGTTCCATGGTTTCCATGATAGAATATTCATAGTTTTTTAATCCTGAACATAATATAAAATTTAAAATAGAAACTAACTTCTCAAAAATACATCAAATAAGATAATAAAAATAGAGGTGTAACCCCTTATAATACCAATTGTTAGGATCTATTTGGGATAATATTATAATTAGTGGTAGGGGGTATCTGTGTGGAGTGATTTTTAATCCAATTTAACTTTAATCACTTAATTAACTATTCACATATTTAGTGATTAGATATAAATCTATCTCATTGAATCACTATTTCTAGGTATGTATATATATAATATGAAATTAATACAAGAGAAACTAGGGTTTTCTGATGGGGTTCACCTCCCTAAGGATGAATATGTCTCAAGGGACACATGTTTTATTATCCCACACACAAAAATTTATTATTTTTATCCAAGGAATCATAGGAAAGGGAATAAAATTGGATCTATTATCCTAGAATCAACTATGTACCAATAAAGTGAGTGATCACTATACTTTCAAACCAAAAAATGGGGTTGTTCTTATTTGAAGAAAGATCTATAATTATGGATCTTATCCCTCCTTGACTATTTGAAAAATCTTCTTCGATAACTCTTATGATTTAAACAATTGAGTCACCATTATTTATAATTATAGACAGATAAATTATAGTTAGGATGTCTCATTTATTTTATCTAGTAATATAATATATAATATCACAACCAAACTCTTATTTCTATTGACTTATCTAGTAAGTGATAGTTATAGGTTGACCTTATGGATTTCTATAGATTATATATGATAGATAGTTAGTTTATACAGATCCTCTTCTTTTTTTATTATTCTTATGTTTGTAGAAATATAATTTTATCCCTTATTTTTCTGCTAACTCAGCCTACTTGGCATATGCAGAGTGTCAATTATTTTCCTTCATTTTTTTGACCAAAAGAATTCTCATAAGTATACAATTGAGTGACTCTATTTTTCATTAGTTCCTATGGTATATATTCATATAGAATATCTCATAAATATTTTTTTCCATTACAATTATTGAAATCTCATTATTTCCTAGTTGGATTAACTAATTCAAACTTATAATATTTGGTCTTCAAGATTTCATTTTGTCTTTCTAAAAATCTTGTTGATGTATCATATTTTTTAGTACTTATTGATATTGGAATTATCATGGAATTTTTATGTATTTTAATATTTGATGAAATATATTCATTTTAGTTCACTTGATGTTTACACACAAGATTAGTGACATGGATACTTTAGAATAGGGTTTAAAAATCCCTCATCATTAACCTCTTCTTCTTCTGGTTGGTTCATTCTTTATCTCAGCTTAAATCATGATAATGTGTTTGATCATGAAGGATGATCCATAAATAACACCAAACTTAAATCGTATGATTTATTTCATATTAACTCATAATACATTAATTCTTAAAATAGTGTAATCACTTGAGTTAAATTATCTTATAATATCCCACATATCTCAATTATCTTATGTGAATCTAAATAATTAGAGCACATAACTAAATTTATATACCAAAATTATTTTATGTAAATAAGTAAATTATATTATGAACCCTAATATATCATATGGTCATATGATAAATCAATTTTCAAGTAAAGAGTAATCAAATTTCACTTTACATAACAGAATTTAATGTTGTTTTTTTACTTCAATGAACTTACTAATATAGTCATGACTATTATATCCATATATTGGTTATCTTATGTCATGTAAAATATTTTACCTACTTAATATAAATTCCTTTTATAATTATTCATCTGAAAGGATCAACTATATATTAAAATTAAATCAACCATTCCATGATTTGTTCACACATAGAAAATTAATCCACTATGAAACAAAGAAGTGATGAAAATTCATCGACTTCATGTTTATTTTCACATATCTTTACAAGGGATCAAAATTTGAAGCAGTGTTTCCCATATTCTAGATTTAGTTCAAAATAATTCAATGGATCTTCTAACTATGGTGCAACCTTCACATACATTCATCGCAGAATGTTCCAAAAAAGATAGAAATATTCTTTCTAAAAGATGTAATTTAACCACATATACATGTGTAATACTAAAGGGGTAGAAAACTTTGAGTACAAATGATCTTTCCCAATTGAATGGATATTCCAGTAGCATACAGTGGTAACATGCACTTGAGATTATTATCATAGTTACTCCATATAGAAACAAATAATAGTTCATCCATGATGTGTATCTCTAATCCACACTCATTCTTCACAGTTCAACATAAAAATTCATCTAAAATTTGTAAATATTATTATTTACCATGTAAACAATGGAAGAAACCAACTAATACATCAAACCATAACTGTGTGGAAACTTCATGAATCTTATCAATAGACTTGGATTCTATACATACCATCAAAATTGTACTACTTCATCTCATATTTACATCATGAATGTGTCATCATTTATTGAAAAAAATACAACTCAATCCCAAAGTGGGTTCATCAAAATGACTATAGTGTTTCCTTGAGATCTTATGTCCATGGTTAGTTACTTGACTATGGCTATATAAATTTTTTATCATCCTTCTAATGGTAAATAATTTTCACACGATGGTGCGGGAAATCCTATAGCCAAGATTGGTTCAGTCCATGGATATAGGTTTACCAATAGTGACGGTAATTTTCCAAACCATTACCATAGGCTATATATATCCATAATTAGTACCAATAATGGTAACAAGGTCATGATCAAAATGCAAATTTTCCCTATTGGGACAATCCATTATACAGGTATACTTATTCTAACTTTATAGGTGCTGTGGATGAATGGATGTGTACTGAAATATTTGTGATTAATTTTTGAAGGGACATCCATTATTTATATGTCTAGACTAAATACATTAGTTTTCCTTTAAATAAAAAATGAAAATTACTTTCCCATCATATAAGTAGATAAATATTTAGTTAGGATAATTTTAGAATGAGTTGATATGAGCCAGGAATGTAGGTTTTTATTAGGTTAAAGTCATAACCCAATTCATATGGAAAATAATTGGGTAGTTTAATTCATGAAAAAAATCACATTGAGATCACGTGTCATTTCAAATTGTAGATTCGGGAGTATGGAGAGATGAAACTGTGAAAATGACATATATCAAAATCATGATAACATTTTAACCGAGGTTATGGTCTAGGAAAGTATGATAATAAATTGTTACCTATTAGGAAATATGTGGATAAAAAAATATACACTAACTATTTTTATTGAGGATGATGATTTTTTAATTTTTCCCAAGTGTTAGTTTTTTCGTTTGATTCCTTGAAAGTGGTCTTCATGTGAGATTTTTTTGGATTTTTGAAGATGTATTAGTTATTCTGAGTCATTATCCTAGAATAAGAGCATCCAAAACATGGGTCTCATGATTGGAGGGGTCTTGAGGAAGTGTTAGGAAAATATAGGTAATCAAGGAATGGATGTTAATTTTCTAGAATCTGGTAGAAATTGACATATCTTGATGATAAGAGTATATAAGCTGATTCTATATATTGTTATATGTTTTTATGTGTTAGAGATACAAGGGTGATTTTAGTATATTTAATAATCCTATGAGGTCTATTTGAGATTAGTTTTAACTCATCTAAAAAATATGATGGTTAATAAAGTTTAATTCAAGGAAAATTAATGGTGGTCGTGATCAATGATGGGCACTCTGTGAAGTTCAGAAGGTGGTGGATCCTTCTCAACTGGTTACACCTTACTATATATTGGTAGTATGGGATAATTATTTAATGTAATGTAACGAAGTAAAAAAGTTAATCATTCTCTGCCTTTAGAATAAATAAACTAGTAGTGTACTCCCATGATGTAGGAATAAAGTCAAAATAATGTAAAAACTTGTTTTTTAAGTTCTATTGTTTTTAATGTGTGTTTATTTCAATTCTAGTTTTCTTTAGAGTGTGGAAATATATTGTGGTTTCTGTGGTGAATTTTTTTCTTCTCCGTTATAGTATATATTTTCATGGGTTCATCTATTTTTGTAAGTTCAGAACCTTGTTTTCCACTTAAAGATATAGTGTCTACTGATGGCCATGGTGGGTTTTTACCTAATAGTTTCTTATACTGAACTTATCCTTTATCTCCAATTGATCTCAATGGAATGATGATTATGATGTTTTTAAACTATAATATATGTTTTTATCTGATGAGTAATAGGTTTTTAAAAAATTTAATATTGAATTTTATCAATGGAACTCTTACTAAAATGAAGATCGCTTTTAAACACATCATATCCATTAGTAGTTAAAAATCCATAAATAAAATAGAAATAAGTCAAAATTGGAATTTTTCTTACCACTTATCAATTTCGGTAGGACATCATAGAAATAACATCACATGTGAATGTTGGATGCTTGATAAGACAACTCTTTTTCCAAGAACACCATGTTGATAAACTCAATATTATTACTTTAGTATCTTTCCTTATGGTTTCATAGCTAAGTGAAACTGAAATTAAACTCCAAGATTCATTACTTAAACCTACTAGTGTGACCCATTACTTTATTTACATACACAAGATAAATCATAACTACCATTATTTAGAAAAACCAAACTGGTTGAATGATCAAGGTCCTAAAAAGTGTTCACATTGAAAAAAATCTTATCCTAAGTATTTTTAAAGTTTATTTTATCTCACAATCTTGTCTCATGTATTCCATTTACATTTATTCATGAATTTAATGATTTAGTTTGGAATCCTATAACTTTTTACAAAGAAATATATTCGAAAAATATTGATATCCAACTCTTTATATAACTCGTTGATTTTTTTACTAACTCAAATTAAAATACAACTATTTTCACACATATCCGTATTCATTATATGAATAAGGTATATAGAAACAATTTTTTTTGTAGAGAATTAGAATTATATGAAATCCGAGATCTTTAAAAGAGTAATTTTGGTGAGATAAATAGTCAACCCGTACTTTTCTATACAATGTATATGCATCTGGGCCAGTGGTTACTGTATAATTCAATAGAATAAGGGTGTCCTTAGTTCTACACTTACACAATAACACTATTTTAATCGAATCCATGTTGCACTATCTAATTTATCTATACTTTTAGGAATAAAAAGGCCTAAATGAAAAACAATAATGAATCAAATGGCCATGGTAAAATCTTAACCATATTTTATTAGTGTTTTTTCAATGTTATCCACTTGATCAAGCAATTTAAGGAAATTAGTGATGTTAATTTTAGTCATAATAAATTACCAACATAACCAATAAATGAAATCTCAATATAGTGATCAAAATTATTTTAAAAACAACATAATCCGTCGAAGATACACAACCAATCAAGAAAGTAATAAGTCATAAATAATAGATTTAAATATCTAGATAGTAAATAGACAAAAATAGTGAAGAAAAACATAACTATAATGTCTACTTGAGAACATTTTTTGTTCCCAGATGATTCTCACTTGAAAGGAACTCCAATCCACCTTATAATCCTACCACATATGCTCCTTTGGGTTTAGATTTGGATGGGGAACCTCATTTAACCTATTTTTAGTCCCCTATAAAGCTCTAGGGAGAATACCCCATCACAATGAGTGAAAAATGAGTTTAAATAGTGGTTTAGTGGTTGGTAAATGATATACAGGTAAGTGTTGTAGTTTTTAACCCCTATTTGAGTCATAGGATTACTTATTAAGGTTTTTTATTCTTCATAGTATTTATATGGAATTAGTAAATTGCGCATCAACTATGAACATCCTTCTGCGTAAAAATTTTCATCTTTCATGGTTATTTGGTGTCCTCACATAGTTTTTGAACCCTGCATCATCCAATAATGGACTAATTTATCTCTAAACACCTCCAAGTAATTTCTCTTACTTCTTAATTTTAATGTAATCCGTATACACCAAGATGAAACATTTAAAAATGATAAAAAAATTAGATAGTAGATGAACTATTTTTGTATGAAAACAACATCTTTGAACACTACAGGTACCTCAATAGGCCTATCTGTGTTAAAAAATCATGGAAGGGGTTAGGTCATGGGGGATTGATACTAGGTTATTCCCCAAATTCCCTTATTTTCTCCCCTTTTATCACATTTTATTTTGGAATGATTTTTGACATGATTTTGAAATTGATTTCCCATTTGAATGGTGGAATTAGACTAATATGTTTGGTCTATTTATTGGCCTTACTATTGGATGTCCCAAGGGGATGAAAGCATGTTGTTCCATTTAGTTGGTGGTAGGCCACACTACAAAATTTTCTAGTGATTTGATTAAATTGAATGGAATTGGTGAGTGATTGTGGCTAAACGGTGGGTCTTTCGTTTGTATGGATATATGGATCATGAAATAGGATATCATCATATCATTTCTTGAGTTATTGATGATTATTTGTTGCTCAGTGAGTTTTTTGGAAGTTATTACCTATTGGAATAAATCAAATAATTATTTTCTTTTGGTTGTAATTAATTATTTTTATGGTGTGTCTTAATATAGGATCTTAAGAGTTTTTACATATTTTTATGAGGGTTTTATTATCTTAGGAAGTTATGATTTGTGTTTATATAGAATAAAATATACAATCTCTCCATTATGTGTGATTAGACTTAAATGGAAAATTAATTGTTTCCTTTGAAATTCCATGCCTAGAATTAATGTTTTTTGGGCCATAATGGACCATTGGACACTATATTCATTTATAGGGAATTAATGGCCAAGGAATTGGTCCCAAAAACATACCTTGTGATACATAGACCCCTTATATGTATAGATGCATGTTTGAACATTATAGAACAAGGTATATGTTCCCTTAGCTCTCTTATAATATGGATTGTGATGGATTAGAGAGAATGGCCTAGGGATAAGCCATTTAGATATCCTGTAATTCCTCACAAACATTGGGATAATTGATAAGAGAGAGTGACATGTGTTCTCTCCAACTAGTTTGTGCATACCCATGAGGGTATGGCACATAAAGGATTTATGTTTAGGTCATAATTAGAGAACAAAATTAGCTTAAATTTTGAAAAGAGAGGATATTTTGGATACCTTCCCACTATGATTCTAATTTTTTATAGACATTGTGTATGATTGTGTAGTGATGTGATGATAGACATGTGGCTGTATGTAATTCCTATAATTGATATGCTTGGCCCTACAATTTGGAAGGATATAGTGTATCCCATGAAATATTTCTTGATTGTGATGTAAACATGGGGACTTTGTGGGTGTCACAGTCTTATATTGATCCTAGGGAAGGTTAGTTATGGGTGATTATACTTTGACATCCCATTATAAATGAAATTATAAGAATAGGTTATGAAAATGAGAGGCCAACATAGAAATTTTTAATGGGTTTGAGTGAGTGGCCAACCCGTGTGAGGTAGATGTATAATGTATGAGGTTTTAAGGTAAAAGAATTCCCCTTGTGTATGCTATATTTTATTCCATGGTGGGGATCTATTCCCCCTATTATTATTATGATTAGGGAACTATTACATTTGATATATATTATGATTCCAGTGTAGGGTTTCTAATTCTATAATGAGATATGTTATTCTAGTTTGGGATTCCATCCTCCTTTAATTATCACATATAGGGTGTCATTCCCCATTATGTAATCTGATTTTGATGTGGGGTCCTATTTCCCTGATTTTATATTATATTCCTTCGTGGTATTTCATTTACCATGATGATATTATGCATGTGGAATGTAACTCTTTGAGATTTGGGAATTATTTTTTTTGAAATAATTTAATTTTTTTATATTTTTCATTTCACATGACACTAGAAGTAGTTATATATATGAATATATTAAAACACTATGTCAAGAGTTATTTTCACATGACACTAAATTGGCTTGCTTGATAGGTAATTCCGACTTGTCTTGATCTTCACAAAATACCAACTTGTCTTCTGCTACCCACAACAACAACATGGCATATGTTACACAGAAATCAGATGTTTCTACGAAACATCATATTATTATTATTATTATTTAAAAGATATAATTATAACCTAGATGTTAAAAATAGCTATATGAATAAAAATAACTAAATTAAAAATATTATTTGTAATATTTTTGTATAGATAAAACATATTTGTAATGAAAGATTTGATTTTTGGCTAATGGCCTTTTATGTTTAGAAATACCGCTTTCTTGAATGAACCTATTTTAATAATAAAATTATTTTAAAAACATTTAGAAATTAAATTTGATAAAATAAAAATCATTTTTGAATTTATAATGTAGAAATTATATTAAGGTTATGTTTTTGTATGTTTCTTAGAAACATCATTTTTTGATGAATAATGAATGTAATGTTTTTTAGTTAAAAATTTCCTTTTCGTTTAAATAATTATTAATGTTAAATTATATTTTAAATTTGTTTTAAGGTCACATTATATTAATTATAAATATATTAAAACAATTTAGGTCATTAGAATCAATTTCACTTTGAAATTGAATATAAAAACTTAATAAACTTTTTAACTTCTTTCAACTTTAAAATCCCATAATATTGTCCCATCTACGGGATTAACATTAACATTAAATTTTCTGATTCTAAGAATTTAATTTTGAAAAATAAATATACAGAACATTAATTAGTGTAATATTTAGAGTATAATTATATCGTATTTTTTTTTTAACAAAATTATAATTAATATAGTTTAAAATTAATGGCAACGATTAAGATCAAATTAAGAAAAATTGGGGAAAAATACAAAATCTTAGGAGACCAAATAACCTATAAAATTGTCCAAAAACCCATTTTACCATATTTAGCCCATAAAAATTTGATTATTTATTTACTTTGGGATTTTATGACTATTTTTAGATAAGAACCAGTGTACACCATCCTTGTTTTTAAAAATTCAATGTGATTCCTTTTCCTTCCCGGTAAAAATCCACAACATATACCACATCCTCACACATATCAAACCTATTAAGTTTGGAAAATATCTAACAAATAAACTTCCCAAAATCCCTAAATTACTCATATAATCCTTCCATTGGGAAGAAGGCAATATAAGGAATCCTATTGACACAAACCAAAATGAGTTACCCAATTAAGAGGTAACATCTTCTCTCAAGTCCTTTCTTTTATTTTACATATCCATTCCCTCATATATGTTTTTTTAAGTCTTAAAAAAAATCAATATTTTTTTATGATAATGGGTTGAACTACACTTACACACACCTCCATCTAATGGGCAATGAAGTACTGTTTATGTGTACGATGAACAAGCACCTCACTAAATGATGGTTGTTCAGTTTTCCTTACTGCCAATCATGGTGAACATTATGATAGAAAATATATTTATATATGTTATATATTATATTTATTATTTATTTATGCTTATTAATTCCTTTAAAAACACATATATGTTTACATTACATTTGTTGTTAATATGAAAATTTTGTTTGATAAAGTATGGACTACCACCCCCTCAAAGAGATTTGATTCGTTCATACGCAACATGGATTGTATTAAGGATATTTTTAGTGAATATATATATATATATATGATATCATAAAGATAATTTATTAATTATATAGATAAATATAGATATATATATATATATACATATATGTATTTTATATTCTTTCTTTCAATACGACATTTAAATGGAAATAATGTCCATGTACACGTACGCCTTACCGTCTCCATGAATGGTGTATTCAATTTCATAATTATATATAAAATAGATTATTTTATTACAAATATATTGGATATATCTTATTTTTATATCATAGATTTCATTATGAAATAATTATATACCTATAAGATCTAACAATATAACAAATTAAGATACATAAAAAGAACAAAGCGAATATTACCAAAAGCGAAACCATAACATAGGATGGTTATCAAGCGAGTAATATATGGATGTAATCAAACAATATATGGGATTAGATATAATAATATGGATCTGTAAAATATTTATAATAAATTAATATTTATTATACATCTTTTTTGAATGAGTACGACGACAGTCAAGACACTGGTTAAATGGATTTCATCTCACTTTTTTTCCGTGAGATACATGATTTATTCACCACTATTTAATTTTCTGTGGTTTATATACTACACTTGATTTTATTATATGTATATTATAGTAAAATTTATGGGTATTAAAATATCCGTTATTTGATATTTATTTCATGGGGTTTAGGTTTCAAAAGTTACCAAATCTGTAAAATAGTTTTGTCTCAATTTTACCTCTTTGAGACTCATGTTTTGTTATGAATATAAATTATATTTTGAGGTGTAAAAAAATCCAGTTTACATTTCATATAATGAATTTAATTTATTTAATTATATTTTAATCTTTATTTAATTTCTATTCTTACATGGAGATTATGGTCCCATGTTACTAGTTTATAAGAGTTTATAGAGACAATATTATTTATTTTCGATATTGTTTATGTCTGTGATTCCATTGATGAAATATTATAATCCATCTCTCAAGAACAATCATGATTTTATTTCTAATCTATTTTTTCGTGGTAAAATCATGTATTAGTACCATTTTATCACTCTTTGGTGCTTATGATAATATTTTTCTTTAAAGTTTGACCGTCCCTCTCTCCGTTCCGAAATCTACTATATTCTAAAACCATGTTTTTAGAAATATTTTAAAAAATGTTTTTAAAAGATCCTTTATGTCCATTTTAGAGGAAAAAAGATTTTATTTTTTTATTATTTTCAATGGTTTCTTTAAAATTATTCAAATACATTTTCGATGAAAATTGTTTTCAAAAGGTATTATTTTTTTAAAATAGTTTTTAAATGAAAAAGGATATTTTCCTAAATAAATGTTTTTAACGATATCTCAAAATTATATCCCATATAATATAACATCCATTGGTGTTAATAATTATTTTATGGGGGGAATTATTCAATGATTCCATCCATATTCTTTCTCCGAATAGATTATGTTTTTAGGGAATGATGTTTATGAAGCCTTTTTATCTTTAATGTTTTAAATACCTTTGAAACCTAATTTTTTTCCATGGGTAATGTCTTTGTGAAATGATTATGAAACTTTCCTTTTTTCCATAGGTTACGATATGACCACATTTTTATAATAATAATTTAATTTCACGGGTTATGATATAATTATTTATGATATTGTGTCACAAGTATCTATGATTACACTTTGAGATGGGTGGAACCTATATCTCCCTTCAACAAACTGATTAAATATTTATATCTCCAGATATAGACGTGGATAAAATGGGAAATGAACTCAGTTTAATATTTTAGGTAGGGAAATAAAAATTAAATTAGTTTAGTATTATAGGGCTATAATAGGAAGTGAACTCAGTTCAGTATTATAGTTCTAGAATGGGGCGTGAGCCCAGTTTTGTAAAGGAATTTTTCTTCTAATATGGTCTTAGCAACAATGCCATAACTACTATGGAAATCATTATATATTCTTGTGTGTATAAAAAAATTCAATGTTTTGTTTCTTTGTTACGATTTTAGGGATTATATTATTTACTTCCTCACGATTCAGGTCTTAATAATTTCCATGATTTATAACATGATTCAAGTATATGATCTTTGATATATAGGGTATGATCTTATATTTTCATGATCATGTTCTCATACCCTTATGCTTGTAATTGAGCTTACATATCTCTCTTATTTACCATTAATGATCATTTCAGATCACCCCTTTCTTATGTTTCCTTTCCATATGTTGCGATGAAAGGTTTTAGGTAGAATTAATAATGGTGGTGATCTTTATGGGAGTTTTTGAAGATATTTCACAAGGATATAAGATTTTGTTTATAAATTTCAAAAGACACTAAACTATTACTATCCTTGGGAATTTATTTTTGTAGTGAAATGAACATTCATGTAAGATGATATAATATCCATGTAAGTTAATCATGGGTATCTATAGGTAACCTTTTCCCCTAATTGTATTATGATTCAAACATTGGGTGATCATTTCCCAATGTGATATATGATCCCAAAGTGGGTTACCATTCCCCCTGATGTCATTATGAGAGGAAACCATCACCCATAAAGTGTATTAATATCACAAAATGGGAATCTATTTCAGCAATGTTATATGCAATTCTACTGTGGGGCACTATTCCCCAAAGAAGAGGTAATTTTTAGTAGGGCATGTGACCCCTTGAGTGGATGGTATATGATAGTCCCAAGCATGGGATTTTTCCCCAAGGTGGATAATTTAGGAACTAATCCTAGGGTGTGGTGCCATTACCCCTAATGGTGTCAAGGATGGGGAACCATTTCTCATAATATATATAAATATATATATATATTTATCATGATGGATTATTATAGTTCAGGATGACAAACCCCTTATATTTATGTTTTTTTCTCAGAGATACCCTATGAGGGGTGATGTTGGTTTAGTCAATCCTAGTTGTCACCTTCAAACCAGAGGATCATTGATCGTTATTTTATTGCTCTTCCACAATGAATTTATTTTTTCTAACCATATCACTTAAGCATATATTACTTTAATGGTTATATTATGTACACTCTTGGTGGTGGCCTATTGAATTTTCCTCATACATAGCTAGAACAATACTATCACTTTTGTATCTAAGTATAACTTATTTTTGTAGCTTTAGGTAGGTTAGAATCCCCTTTATTTCATTACTAAGATATATTTCTTATATGAAGACTAGATATGAGGGTCATGGATGGCACTAAAACCTCCTTGTATTTATTTCATTTATTATGTTGTACATGTGATTGGCCTAGTGGGTGATCAGTGGAATGTATGCATATATGAAAATATTTAATTGGTTAAAGCATGGGTATGTTTTATTAATTCCACATTGATAATTGTATGGATTTTATTTAGTTATTTTTGATGTTTTTACACTAATATGAGAGTATAGTCTCTCCATGATAACACCATAGACCCAAACTACTTGTCGGAAACCTCTAGAATAAGTAGAGGTGAAATTGAGGTCACATGAAACTCTTGATGGGATACAGTTTAGTGGTCTTAGGTAGGAGAATTATAGTCCAAAATTTTATCACAATTATAAAAAATAATATGTATAAATAATAATAAGCCATTAAATTTAATATTATAATCCTTAGAAATCCAAATACAACGTAGAAGAAAACTAAAATAATTATTATCCTTTGCTTGTAACATTTTATATTTATTTATAAAAATTTACAGAAGTGGTTTAATAATTTAAAAAAAAGATTCATTTGTTCATGATAAAAACAATTAAAATATATTAATAATACATAATCTAATAAAATAAATAAATGACCAATTCATCTATCTAAGCATGTGATAAGAAATTTATGGCTAGCTCATAAATAAGGAAATTATAAATACTTTATAATTAATAAATTCATTATGGACCTTATATAATAAAACTAAACACTTTCCCTTTTATAATTTTTTTATTTTTTCATAATATACGACATTTTATTGAAATACATAACATTAAATTCAATAAAAACTATTAATATTTCAATTCTGTAATCAAATTTCCTAACCTAAATGTTATATATTTAATATTATTTATACCATTAACATATCCCTTATAACAACTCCTTTTTATTTGGTTCAAAACATTTCTCAAATAGAACATTTAATTTTAAAATTTCAAGTAAAATAATATGAGTAATTGATAATCTAAAATATAAATTAATTTATATATTTCCTTATTTTTCAAGTTACAAACACTTTATAAATTATAATCATATGTTCTGTATAAAAATTTTATATCTAAAGTACAAGCTATGAAATATAATTTCAGAATTTATTTAATATTAAAATTATATATTAATAATATTTATTTAATAAATATTTTATAAGCATTAAATAAATAATTAAAAAAAATTAAAATTAAATAACTTATAAACACTATGTAAATTAAATAAATATCAAAATAAACCTTTCTCCCTATTTTTTAAACAATTTATAAAAAAATAGAAAGAATTCAATGTTGTAAATTTAGAAAAATTAGATTTTTACTTATATCAAATTTTATGATATAACCAAATTTATAATATGTATTATGCTCTATTATCTTTCATATTCATTGATATAAAATCTATAGCTACGATATCTCTTATGTCATAATAAAAATTTGATACACTATCTTTCAAAGCTATATAAAACAAAATAGTTCCATTATATTCAATGATTTCCAATATCATACAGTAAAATATATCAAAATCCAATTGATTTACACTAGAACATACGTTATGATATAACTTATAATATAATGTGTTTCTTTCATAGCTCACAATATCACAAATCATATTTCAGGACATGTATTATAATAACCCATTTTCAATAGAAAATCTATACTGTATCATATGATTTCCATTATATAATTTATTAATATTTAATTTTCAACATTACTTCAAGAATCAGGATTAATGATTAATATTTGATACCACTAATGAGTTTATATGCCTTGAATACCTATTGTATGAAGTAGTGGAAGATATTAAATAGTTCATTCCCAAGATCACCATGTTATGAAGAACCAAAATCATGTATAAATAATATGAAGAATGTGTACCTTTCTCCAGTGATGACTATTGATTTTTTTCTTCAATCATAGTGGTTTAATGAAGATCATTGAAGAATAAACAAATAAATTTTATCTTCTCAGTGTATCCAAGGATCAACTAAACCACCAAATGTTTGGGTTGGATGCTATTATAATTCAACATATTCTAGTATCACTCAGAATTTAAGGATGGATAAAGAAGAGATCTTAGGAGATAATAAGAGAATCAATAGGCGGCTTAGCCAATCTCTAGGGATCATCTCAGTGAGAACTTCTTCCATCTCTAGTCCTATATAGAATTTAGTCAATTATTTAAAATGATTGAGTAATGCCTTTCACTTAAATTTTTTGTAAAATTTAAACCTTTTACATTCTTCCATACTTTTTATCTTATGAAACATTGAAAATAATGTGATCCAACCCAAGAAAAATTCAAATTCTAACCCTAAACATTATCTTTCCTAGATTATCCTCAGACTCCACTTTTATTGTATGATAAAATTTATAGTATTATAATATAGAAAATGATGTGGCTACGATTTGACAATGTCATAGCCAATGATATACAAAAATCAAAACAATTAATATGAATTTTGTTTATATATTTCATACTATTGAACATAGATATATCCCTCCTTACAATAGAAGTTATTATAATTAATATATATAAATTATTTTGGAAATATTTATTTCAAAGAAACCATTAAAATGATATAAATTTTAGAAACAAGAAATATCTTTTATACCAATCCCAAAAACATCCAAATGGGGTGTAAAGTGAATGTGTATGACTAAAATACAAAAATATTCATTGGTTAGAGAATAAAAACACATAATAAAAACCAAAATTCGTGAGTCACATAAAAAAACTCATCTACGAGTGTCCATGGTCTTCCCAAGCACGTCCAATATACATATCCACTAAAAGGTTCAAACGATACTTACCACCACATGTAACTATCCCCCATTATCAAGATTCTTTCACTTTCATTGATCATGGAAATAATCATATTAAGATGTCCCATAAGGGCCTATATTGGGTTTCAGTATATCATACCCCATTGGTGGTCACTACCCACCCAAAACCACCTATCATAAGACATTGTTCATGTAGTCCAGAAGCAAGGATAAAGGACTGAGAAACAAAAAAAATAATTCATAACAATACTGTTAAATTTATATAAAAATAATGATAAGAAACTATCTATACTAGGAAGATACATAAAAGGTTTACCTTCATTAATCTTATAATTTGGATTTTATATGGATGGATATAATAATTTGAGACATAAAACCCATCCAAAATAATGTTAAGTAAGTTGAGGTTGTTGGGTTAAAAGTAACTTTTTTAAATTTCTATTCATTTTTTTTGGAAATCACAAACACATTCTTAAATAAAAAATACCTAATTCTTTTATGTGTAATGTATTTTTACAATGTTTTTATAAAAACATATACTTTTACAATATTTTGAAATAATTTTAAAGTATTCAAGGAAAGAAATTTCATTTTCTACTATGATTATCATAACTATTCTAGAAATGAGAATACAAAAATTGAATGAAACTGATAATAATTAGATTTATATCCAGACAGTTCATCGTAATGACATATATAAGTTAATACATAAGATTAGATTCTATTTTAATCTTGAATTTAGAAAACTGTTTAATTATATTGAAACATTTTACTGTTAACACTATGATGGTGTATGGTCAAAACGATGTCATTTAATTTTTTATAAAATGTGTTATTCAAAATTATGTCATGCATTCAGATATAATATGACCATTGAAGTGGTGGGTGTCCTGGTCCTCCAAAAAATACTATAGAAAATATGACCATTGGAAATCAAGATGACCATTGGAAGGATTTCCTATAAATACCAGTTCATTAGATGATTTCAAAACATACGACACAAGATGAGAATGACACATGCAGAGAAAAAATGTTCATTTTTCTACTATATAAGAGCTCTAAAGTTTATAGGAAGTGAATAACTTATTCCTTGTGGTTGTAAATTTTTAGAGTTTTCTTTTCATTGTGTGATTCTGATTTTGTGATAATGATCTAGGGATTATGAGGTTATGAAGATAGAGGAGTCGATCACTGTATTGATTAAGGGATTGCAGGGATAACAACACATAATTTTATCTTCATATCTAGGGATGTTGGGGATAGGCAGATATAGCAAGTCTAATCATCGTATCGAGGGTTGCAGGGATAAAAAGACATACCGATATTCATATCGAGGGCTTACCCTGTTGTGGATATATGGAATTTCTTGTAATTATAAAACAAGGTACCATTATAATATGTTATAGGATTCCCTTATCTTTTGGTTAAATGAATTTTATTCATTTACATGTTTTATTATTAACATTCTATTTTTTCTACAACTATGATAGAAATTTAATTATTTTTATATTTAGTTTTCTATTTGTATTCTATTTATAGTAATGGATTAAATTACGATACAATCATTTTACACTGTATTACTTTTTGAATATTGTTATCAGTATGAATACGATTTTATACACTTTATTATTGAATTATTATTTTTTATTACACTGATTTATCATAAACACCAGGATTATGATTCTTACTATGCTTAATCTGATTAAATAATTTTCTATATGAATTCAATTAAAATATAATAAAGATTAGTGGAATAGACATCATAATCTACTTGATTATGATACATTTTTTCATCAGACCCAAAGGCCTAGCCCAATCAGTTTTTAATTACATAATAGGTATTTTGAATACAACTAGTTTAATCAAGATTACATTAAGTTTATTTTAAGGCTAAAAAGAATGTTTTTAAACTCATAATTAACCCCCTATTGTATTGATAAATCTATATACACCATTTTATCTAACACATGGTATAAAATCAATGTATCTATTATACCAATACTAACATTTGGTATCAGAGTTGGATTCCACTTGTCGAATACTTGATATTTATTTTATTTATTTACTTTTACCAGTTAGCATTATTTTTCTTAAAAACATTTTTTCATAAATAATTTTTACAATAACGTGTATTATAGAAGATAATTTGTTGTGTTTTCTAGGATTGAAGGACTAAATGTCAGATCAATAGACATTATCAATCCAAACCGACCCTCAATCATTGAAGTTAGTGATTGTGAATACTAGGGTGATAGAATGAAGTCTTTGTGGATAAAAAATGAGTTGATAATTTATTTATATTTATTGGTGATTAAAAAATGACTAACAATGAAATAAAAACATTAACCAATCAAGAAAAGATGAAGATCAGTTTAATTATAATGTAAGGAATACCATATTATGTTCTATAAAATGAAATATATATATATCCAAATTTCTTCTTGTGAAGCACCTAATAGTATTCAGAAGAAGTTAGTGATTACTTAATTTGGAACTTCTAAAGTTTTTGAGACTAAAATAGATATTCTTAGAGAAGAATATCAAGCATTTAAATTTCATTATGGTGAATTTGTTATAAATGTTAATTTTTTTTGGAATTTATTAATAGTTTATGAGATATGGTTAAAAAGGGAGTAGAATATGAATCCTCATTGAAAATGTTATTGATATCATACCAAATGAATAGGAATAAAAAATAATAGTAGTTAATGAATATAGGAAGATTACAAATCTTAAACATGATGATTTATTTGGAACTCTATTAAAGTATAAGGGTTGGCTGAAAGGAGATGCTTAGAAATACAAGAAAAATAATGATTTAGTTCCTTTTACTTATACTACAAAACCAATAAAATATCATACTCTTGAGAATATTATTAAATAATAAAAGAAAAAGGTTATTGTTCAAACTGATTCAAGTGATTCGGAACATTATGAGAATGAGTAATATTCACAGAATGGGCCTTGGGCCAAAAACAATTGGGCCTACGGGCAATGTAATGGGATAAATTCCCACTTTAGCAGCACTACTAGAGAAGCTGATATACTGTAGCGGTGGGAGGGGCACAGTAGTAGTGTAGGTACTGTTGAAGTACTATTCACAGAATGGGCCTTGGGCCAAACAATTGGACCTACGGGCTATGTAATGGACTAAATGCCCACTGGGCCTTCAGACTATGTAATGAGTCTCCCTCTACCCAGTTAAAGAGGTCTTTGATTTGTTTCCATAATAAAAATGAGGCTTCGATCCGAACTTAAATAAAAAGAATGAGTTAGCTAATATTGCTTGAAGGATGAAAAAAAATTGTAGGTAAAAAATATTTTCAATATCGTTAATAGAAAAATAACATGGGCTTAAATGAGAAGAAAGATTCTAAAGTTACCTATTACAAATGTAAGAGAGTAGGACACATAAGATCAGATTGTCCAAAGCTAAAAAGTTAAGATAGAAAGAAATGAAATTATGATAGAAATTAAAAAAAGTTTTACAAGTAAAAAGGAAACAAAGTTATGAAATATAATGATTCTCTGTGTGTAAGTGGAGGAGACTCTTTAGATGATTCTTCTAATAATAAAAATTCCAGACAGTGTAATATCAAACTCTATGCTAGAATACCTTTTTAAAATCAATTCTTCATGGATAAGGTATATATATGTAATTATTTAACTAATATATATTAAAATTATAATTTTACCAATGATAAAAATTTTATATATTTGGAAGAATAATCCTATTCAACTTTTGATGATAATAATTTACCTTCTTATAAATAAGTTTCTAATTTTTCAAAACTTTTTTGAAAATTAAAATGGTAAAATATGTAAAATACTTGATAAGGTTAATGTAAAACTTGAAAAAGATAAATCAAGAGTTTATGTTTTAGAAAATGAAATATTACGTCTTTAAAAAGATCTTAATAAACCCAATTCTAAAATAATATACTATTTAAAATGATTTCGAAGAATCCAATTTTGAAAATAATACTTTACAAACTAGTTTTGAAAAACTAAATTCCAAAATTAATTAATATGTGGATAATAATTTAGTAATGAACCTAAAGCCTGAAATTTGTACATGAAAGAAAATTTTATCAAACATTACTTATGTTTAGGATGGGTTTGATAAAATGTATAAACCAATATATTCACATGATACTTGTTCAATAATGAGTTATACTCATAGAAAAAAAATTTTTAGTAACAATTTCTTCATTCCTAAAAATTCCCCATTTTTCCCAAAATGTCAAAGTGAAGGAAACAAGATTTAGAATTGTTTCAGTAATAAAATTAAATATTTTGGTTTCCCAAATTCAAACTTTTAAAAAACAAATGTGGATTCCAAAAATTTTACTTACTAATAATTCATGACCTAAGAAGTTTGGGTTCTGAAAGTTTAATTGTTTTGTTTTCAGGAAAACAAAGAATATATCGAAAAAAACATATGGTACATGGATAGTGGGTGTTCTAGAAACATTAGTGGACAAAAATAATTTTTTGAAAGTATTATAAAAAATTTAATAGGGAATGGTTACCTTTGAAAATAATTATCAGGGAGAAATTATTTGTATATGTAATATTGTTCTTCTTGGAAAATCCTTAATTTTAAATGTATTATTTATTGAAGTGCTTAAACAAAACCTTATCAGAATAATTCAGTTATGTGATGAATATATCCTTGTGATTTTTTGGAATGATAAATTTATAGTACACAATTCCAATGATGAATTAGTTTTTTTCTTAGCCTTAAACATGAGAACATATACACCCAAAAGGTAGAAGACATTAGGATCCAAGGCTTACCTTTAGTTATTGCAATGGAATTTAAATATTGGTTATGGAATACAAGGTTAGGATACTATAACTTCAGAAACTTATGTAAGTTAAATAAGAAAAGACCTATTAAGGATTGATCAGATCTTATATTGGATTCTTCAAAAGTTTGTGACCGTTTTCAATACGGTAAACAAAATAAATCATGTTTTAAATATATTACTGATGTCTCAAATTCTGATTCTTTATAGTTAGTGCACAAGGATATTTTCATTCGTAGACAAACTGGGAGTATTTGAGGCGTTCACTATGTATTTTTTAGTTGATGATTATACTAGATATACATGGTTCTATTTCCTTGCAAAGAAATCTGAAGCCTTTTTTATTTTCATTTTTTTGGAAATGTTAACAATGATAAAAAAACATCCCTAGATAACTATTCATAGTTATCATGGTGGAGGATTTGTAAATTCATATTTTGAAAATTTTTATAGTAAGAATGGATTTTCACATAACTTTTCATCCCCTATAACAACTCATCTAAATGGTGTTATTGAATGAAGAAATCATATTCTTTAAGAAATAACAAGAATAATGTTGAGAAAATACTGAATTTATAAAACTTTTTTTGTTGAAGTGGTTATTACTTCTTGTCATAATATAAATCAAGTTTTAATTAGACATTTTATTAATAAAAATCCCTATGAGTAGTGGAAAGGCCAAAACACAAAAGTTTCATACTTCAGAGTATTTAGTTTCAAAGTATTCATTCTGAATTTGAAGGATAACATACACAAATTTGAATGTAAATTAGATGAAGTTATATTCTTAGTTTCCTACAACACATATTAGGTATAGAGAGTTTTAAATAATAATTCTTTTAATGTTAAGGGAACAAAATATGTAAAATTTTATGAAACAAATCCTTTTATTTTTAAACAAATCCAACCAACATCCTCGGATGTGTTCTCCAAAAATGAGTCTCTAACTTTGATAGAAAATCCTTATAATAAGATATGTAATTAAGAAACTTTTTTAAAGTGTTTACTATATAAGAATTTCTACCTTATGTTGATGAACAAACCTCACAAAACCCAAGTTAGTTGTTTCTTAGGAATCATCCTTATTAAAGTATAATCAGTGACATTAAACAACCAGTTAAGACTAGAAGTTCTTTGATAAATGAAATAGTACATATTTATTTTCTTTCCCAATTTGAATATAAAAATATAATTAGGCTATTGGTGATGAGAATTTTATAAAAACAATACAAGTTGAGTTAAACAATTTCAAAAGGAATAAATTTTAGACCTTGGTTGAAAGACCTAAATAAAATTCAGTAATTAGAGTAAAATGGATTTTTAGAAACAAATGTGATGAAAATGGAATTATAATTATAAATAAAGAAATAATTATTGATAAAGGATATAATAAATAATATGGAATATATTATGAATAAACCCATGCATTGTATCTAGACTTGAACCTATTCATATTCCATTTGCATTTATATAATTTTTTATCTTAAAATTTTTTCAAAAGGAAGTGAAGTGTGATTTTTTTGATGTGTACGTATATGTGGAAGTTTTGGTCGAACAAAACATGGTATTGATGATAAAAAAAATTATAAATATGTTTATATTCTTACCAAATCATTATATGGAGTTAAACAATGCCCTAGTTCATGATACATTAGATTAAAATTATTTTTGCTTCAAAACAATTATGGTAAAAGAACTGTTGATCAAACTCTTTTTATAATGAAAGTAAAGTGAAACCTTATGATTGTTCAAATATATGTTGATGACATTATATTCAAATCAAATCAATAGTCATTAACAGATTACCTACCGAATCATTGGAAATACGAGTTTGAAATGAGTATGATGGGTGAGTTAACATTTTTTTCTTGGTTTTCAAATTTCTCAAAAACATAATGGCACTTTTATAGCTCAACATAAGTATATCAAAGATCTTCTTAAAATGTGCTGATACGAAAATAATAAAAGTATCAGTACTCCCATCGATACCTCGAATACTATTGATGTTGATCAAGATGGGCAACCAGTTTCTCAAATAAATTTTCAAGGTATGATAGGAAGTTTACTATACATAATAGATAGTCACCCTGACTTAATTTTTTCTATGTGATTATGTATAAGGTATCAATCTAATCCAAAGAAATCTCATATAAAAGTAGTAAAATTAATTTTAGATATTTAAAGGGAACTATAGATTTAAGACTTTTCAATTATTCTGGGAATGACTTTGAATTAAATATTTTTTAGATGATGAATTTGGTGGTCTTATAGTGGATAGAAAAATTACTTCCAGAACATGTCATTTATTAAGAGATTAATTATTTTCATGGTCTAAAACATAAAAAATGGTATCAATTTCCACTAATGAAGCTTAATATATATAAGCTATATGTTTTTGTGCTTAGGGGTTGTGGATGAAAAACACACTCATTGAATATAGATTGAGTTTTATAAAAAACAAAATTCTTTTGATTGATCACTATAAATTAATAATTAATAACCACTTATGGTTTAAACAATATCATTATATTAAATTATTCCTTTTTATAGGGGGAGTATATATGATTTATTTTTACAAAACATTTATCCATTCAATGGTTACATTTTACAAAAATTTTCATGATAATACTTCCAATCATGAGTATGTTTTAAAATTATATTTCAAATTTTTGATTTTTAAATTATTCGGATTTGAGTTTTTTTCATATTTGAATTTCTAATCAGATTTAGAAAAATAATCATACTGTAATTTTCAATTATATTTTGAAAATATATCATATTCGATTTGAAAATCTAAAAATCTCAAGATTTATTTTCAATATTTTCATAATCATAAAATTACAGTGTCTATTTTTTTCATCTATTGTGATCTATTTTGTTAAAAACTGAAGAATAGATTATCTTTTCAATATTTACACTTTTAATTGTATTATTTTGTATTTTACACTTTAAAAATAAATCATTTTAATTAATTTCATTATTTTGTATTGTTTTTAAATTTTTATTTTTTTTGTTTCACAATTATATTCACCCATTATGATAAAAAATTCTCTTCCAATTCAATCGCATTCACTCAATAAGATAAAAGTTTTATAAAACCTCAAGTGTTTCATGTTGTTTAAAAAATATTTCTTTAGATATATTCTCAACCATCATATTAAATAGTTTGAATTATGGCCATTAGATCTATCAAGAAATTATTATATAAAAAAATAAATCCAAATCAATTCAAGAAATAATGAATTTCTGTTAAAGCATATTTTATAATTCCATTTTATAGAAAACCCATTGTTTTCGATTAGGTTTTATGAGTCTTATGGAATTTATAGGCTAACTCTTTGAGAATGTGAGAGAAGGATGGGGGTTGATTACCAAATTATATGTCGATAACTCCATTGAGGCCTAAGTAAAGATGATAACCAACCACTTAAAGCATTTGAATGACCTAGAATAAATATGGGAAGTGGGATTTTCCTATATCAATAAAAAAATGATTCTCAGAAGTAGTACTATGGAAATATATCATATTTATCTTAGAAATCTATTGTAACTGATACATAGAGGTAAAACAACTAGGAGGATTACTTAATTCGTGGGTTAGATATTTTTGATAGTAAATGCACTAATAAAAAAATAAGAGAAAACAAGAATATATGACGGAAAACATGGCCTTACTTTAATGAAGATAAGATTTTTCATCTAATTGGAAGAAAACCCAGCCACAGTTGATGAGAGATTTAAGTGGGCTAAATGAGAGATGATAGATTGATCTAATGGGATGAAACTGAATATAAATGATGATTAATTTTATAGGATAACCTATTTAAGGGTTTTATTAATTGGTAAAATTAAAAATATTACACATATTAATGAAACCGTAGTGCCATAGAGTACTTGGTATAGGCCCACCGGATACCGATGACGCTAATAGTAGTGATGTGAATTCTTTACTACCATCAAGTACCCAGTTTCCACCCACTAGGTACTAAAAGATATATAATACCTTAGGTACCTTCTCCCTTTAATATCCAACCTCTACTAAAATTCCCTAACATTCTTCAAACTAAATACTTCATAAAAAATGTTGCTAAAAAAGGAATTAATAAGAATTACTAACCATTAATGGTTAGGGTTTATAAACATAAAATGGTTAACTTCTGTGAATTTCAACTAAATCTAAAATATGAATTTGGAAATTATGAAAAATCACTGATGTTGTAGAAAACATAGATTTAGATAAAAAACCATTAATACATGTTCATAAAGAAAAAAATATTGATTACATTCTACTTAATGACATGATCCTCATGCCAATTTTTTTTCAAAAATATATTAATAATGATAATTTTGTATTAGAGATAAGTTTGAATAATATTTAATAGAGAAAGAAAATATATAAATTGGGGGGTAATAGAAGAAAAATGAGAAGGTGGGAGCACACATCTGTACTAGTTGAGGGGGGGGGGTATTCTTAGTTTATAGAGAAGTAAATTTTTATGTTTTTATTCAGAAATTCATTTTTTACCCCATTAATATTATGGGACCTGTGTGTATAATTTATATTATTCATAATTTGGAATTATTGAAAAAAATTAAAAACTATCCTAGACCTCATTAGTAGTTATTCTGAGTTGAATTAAGGATTTGAAAAATATGGTATCATCCATCATTAAGTAAATCTGTCCCCACAAACACCCTGTTAAGGAATTTTCAACATAGAGCTATGAGCAAGGAATGAGAAAGTAGAGATCATGTTACCCAGGGGTAAAGGGCTGGATCATAAGAAAGGGGGATGGTAGATCCATAGGGTCATAAATAATGATATATTATGTATTGATACATTATATACTTACTCTACACATTGAATATAGGATCTGTACACCTGTGATTATAAATAAGATTTACTACCAATAGAAATTATGATCCTAGAAAAACTCTTATATTTTAAAGGGATAATTCTTTGAAATTGTGGGTTTACTCTTGTTAGGTTCAATGTAGGAATTGAAGAATATTGGATCTCAATTGGTGAAAAGGTCAGTCACACTGTTTTCTCATCGCTCATATTCTCCTACCTTAACTGTGCTTCTCACAATAATATTCCACCATTCAAAACATAAATCATACCCGAAATGTAGTCTTTAGACTCTCTGAGTCGTTCTCATTGCACAATGAATCACCATGTGCTTACAAAAGATTCCTATAACCCAATGTATTCTTAACAATTTGAAATTTAATGTCATCCCCTAATATATTACATGTCTGAATCAACGCACCCCCAACCTATCTATTCACTATATGATTCCCCAATGTTATGATTGAAATCTGTCATAGGCTATGTAATATATCTAACATTGCAAAAATTAATAGACCTTTTATTCTAGAAAATGATTAGGATTGGATAACCTGCCAACATATTGTGTGAACTACCTCTAACACATTCTCAAGTAACCTACAAATTCTCTATCAGCCCACAACATAATCTCAAGTCTCTAACACAATTTTTTCACTATAAAATGTTTTTTAATATAAAACTCATATACAGTTTTTTAAAAAACACTCTTAACTTAAAACATAGTTTCAATCATTCTCTCAATGTTTATTGTCATCATAATGAAACTTTTTGTCATTTAAAACATAATATTAATCTACTTCACCCACCCTGGGTGAATTTTAGATGTTTAGATGAGGTCATTGATCAAATAACACATCTACATTCCATTCATACCAAAAAATAGAAGAATATGCACATTATTGTTTAAACAAACTAGGAATTTTATTTTCAATGTCCCTTATGGAACTCATACTAGTTGATTGAATATACGGAGTTATATGAAATAAAAATTATAGACACCCAATTCTATGTGCATGGGTTTTAAGACATGAAAATGATAACGAGAGGATATAAAAAGTCATCCAAAGTGAGGGAGAATAATTCCATACACTTTCATCACACATATAAATATAATACATGCCCAAATATAAATAACCTCATCAATTTTTTTGTACTTATTTTCATTCCATCTTAACTATAGAAATATTTTTTTTATATTTTATATTTCATTAATATGTATATTTTTCCACTCTTTTATATCCCATCACTATGATAATAAAAAACTATGATGGTGGAGAACTAATTGAGTATGCACCTAGAGGGTGATATTATGATGAACTAGAGTCCCTACTAAATTATGTTTAGTTGTTTTATTAATACTCTATGTTTAGTTGAGGGTAACCAATAGTGGGAGGCTGGTGATAGTTCCCCCTATACAACTATTCTTTGTAATAATTCATCTTCTACACAATGTTTCTACAACCTTCACTTTTATATCATGACATATGTTGGAATCAATGTTATTGAGTGATGAATGAGTGGAATCTCATACTAGAAAGGTGATTTTTGGAGTCCTCTTGAATTTTGATCGCATTTTCTTTCTAATTAATGAGTGGGTTGGTCCTTTCGATATATTGAATGATCATTGACACCCATAAAAATTATTTATTTATAAAACTACTTAATACATAAATTTTGGTGGGTTGGATCCTAAAATAATGAAAGATAAATTTCAAAAATACAAATTAAATTAAAAAATGAACAAAAATGAAAAAACAAGTGTCTATTAAGAATTTGAATATGAAAATCATGATGTGAATTTGTGACGAAATGATAGTGCATGTTTACAAAAGTGTGTATATGGTAGAGAAAATGAGAGATATAACTGAATTCTGATTTGGTAAATTTTTGGGAAACCATATTGATTTGAATGGAATAAAATATATTTTGGGTAGTGCATAAAAACAATTGAAATTTTTCATAAGTTGTGAGTAGAAGAGGTAAAGTCACCTAACTATCACTCCTAGTTCATCAATTCCCATTTATGTCTCTTGATAAATGGGTCATCAATCAAAACTTAAGTGTTTAATGGTTGATACATGGAGAAGATAAAAATCTAATTTATTTAATTAAGTTCTTTTATCATAGAATAATGGAAAAAACCCCACTATCGTCACTCATCAGTATTTAAATAGTGCCAAAATGATTCTTATCTATAATAAAATTAGAACATAGAATGAAATGGTCATGGTGAAGTTATCTAATTAATAATTACCTCAATATTTCAATTTCTTATAACTATATGACTCGTTTTTTTCACCGTACGAAAAAGATAATCATTGAATTGGATCTACCGATTCATAATTAGAATGAAGAAAGTATGGTGGGGGAATATGCTTAAGGAGAATAATTGGAAAGTGTTAAAACATAAAAAGAAAAAATATAGGATTTTCAATACATCTCAATCTAATTCCTCTATAAAGAATTAGATAATTATGTTTTTTCACAGTTAAATACATTCAAGAAATAGATCACAAAGATTTTAGAAAAAGCAAAAAGAGAGAAGATGATAAATTATTCTATATTAATATTTATTTCATATCCAACTATAATTTCCTATGATCTTTAACTCTTGAGAACTTATCTTTTCTCTAGTCTAGCCTAAACACTCAACTATCTCTATGTGAGAAAAGGTTAATGTTATAACTCCCCAACAATGATATTTTTAAAGATCTCTTTTATGTTTTTTCCAAAATAGAATGAAGTAATTTTCTAATTCCACGTGTCAGTAATCAATGGAAGTGTTCTTTTTTTCCATCACTATCAATATCACTTAAACAAAACCCTTCAACAAAGTTCACCATATATACCCACAATTAGATTATCTTTAGATATAATTTTTATTTATAGTGGGACATGATCATAACTCTTCTATTAGTCAAACTTTAGCAACTCCTCATAGAATCACTTGAAAAGCATCAAATACATCATGAGCACTCATCTATAATTTTGAACCTAAAATACTTTGAAGAATTATGTCGTGTTTCATTTGATAATGATACCCACAATAAAAACTATCGAGCAAACAGATATTCAATTCCCATATTGGGTATCCATAATCTATTCAATGTGATAATAATGAGATTTTGCAGGACCAATACACAACTAAACCTCAGTGATAATGGTTCCAATCAACATTATATTAGTTGTTCACATGAAGATTTACTTTTTTTTTCAAACATGGTTTAGTCATATATAGTAGAGAAACCTGAGATAACCCTCCTTTGATTCTTATCAAAGGTGGATATGGTCAACGAGCTCAACCAAACTTCTAAGATTCATTCAAAAGGGTCATTACTAAGTCATATTGTTTCATTCAATGTGTCTCATCCTTAAATCCATCTATGAATTGGAAACCAGAAATTTTGACCCCCCATAATTAATTCAAACAATGAATCACATAAATATTTGTAATCCTCTATCTGATGAGGGATATATCTCATTATAAAATATTGAGTGATTTTTATCCTTAGCGAGCATGAATCTGTCTTCCTATGTAAGTGTATGCTTCACTTACCACATGTACATTTTCAAGAGATCTTCACATGAGGTTGAGTTATGATGGTTTCACAGAAAATTGAGATTTCATTAGGTTTTAATTTTCCTTGGCTGACATCCCTCGATCCACAGCTCGGATTTTACTTCATCCGAGAAAGCCTAAAAACACACATTCACTCACGCAAGTTTTATGATAATAGGGATAATTCTAAAAATAATACATCTTTCATAGGATAAAAAAAGACATAAGATAATTTAAGGAAAACTCATCTTAAATTTAAAATACTTACAAAAATATAAATAAGATTTATGAAAATAAAAATAATTAAAAAATTACATTTGTGAATAATAATAAATTTTTATTTTCAAGAATTTATAACTTCATTGTAATAATAATATTTTCCACAAAATATATTTTGTGGTAAAAAATTGAGGATCTTTGAAAATTAAAATCCAGTACTCAAAATACTTTAAAATTTTTAATATTTAAATTTAAAAAAATGGGGTTGGATATTACTTATTATTATATGAGAAAATTAATTTGAAGGAATTTTTAATAGATTAAGCCCAAAAGTCAACAATTTACATTAAAATTTCAATTAATAAAGATTTCCAATCAAATTATATAATATTCAATATTTCTTCAATTAAACCAAATTTTCACACAAAAATCCTAATTAATTCTTAATATTGAAATGTAAAAAATGTATGCAATAAAATTCACATCAATGTTACTTTTTATTATTGAGTACTCTGTAAATTAACATCATTTAGGAAGTAGAGAATGATCAAATAAATGATGATGAGTGTGATCATTGAGTGTAAGTGAGGCTTCTAAGAGAGATAATGAAGGACAATATAGAGGAATATCTTATTAAGTAATACCTTTCTATTAGAATGTATAGGATATGGAAAACACACTACAAGAGGTGGTGGATTATAGTTTTAAATAAAAACATCAATTTAAACCTTGTCAGGTATTAAATCTATCAATAACTTGAAATATTGATATAATCACAATAAGATAGTGTAATGACAATAGAATTTAAATGATCATAGTTTTATTACTACAAATGAAATTAATAAATGCAGAGGAAAAAATGAACTCTTTATATTTGATATCAACCATTTAGAAAATAAACATAGTTGAATTAAACAAAACATAGAGTTTTTATTTATAAAATAGATAATCAATAATGTATATTATAAACCATAATTTTTCCTAAGGGACAAGGGGAATACTATACCTAATTCAAGTCGTCATCAACTATAGAACTATAAAAATATATACACTTATTTATTAATTAAAATTGGATATAACTTCATTATATCATATTTTCTCAATCATCCTGATGGGTTGGTTCCCACTAGAATAATTAAGAAGATTAGTAAATTCCCTACAATAGATAACTCATTATCCTTGCTACTATAATAGGTAGATTAGATCTGTCATCCTTATAATATAATCCATCTAGCAATATTATTGGTAGCATAATTATTACAAAAATAAGTTATAAGATATTTCACAAATAATATTCATAATCATATGGTATTAACAAACACTCATAAAGAAAATAGTTGGAAACATTCTATGTCTAAAAGTTATTAAAGACTACAATCAATGGAAAATTTTAGAGAGTTATAATTATTATATATAATATATTCTGATACAAAAAGTTCAACTATATTTATATAAGATTGTCTAATAATCAGAGTCCACACATGTTAGATTTCGTAGTAAAATTATTAATAGCAGATTTCTATTCACCTTTCGATGGGACAATTGTCTTTCAGCAACATTTGATAATGTTTTTCACCAAAACCATAATTCTATTAATATTTTTTAAACTTTAAACCACCAGTATTTAAAAATTCAAAAGGTAATTGGATTTTCATGAATCCATATACCATTGTTATTTCATAAAACTATATTTTGTTGGTAATAAAATTTTCAGTTTATGTATTTCACTCATCAAAGATAAAAACGAAAGTTATTTAAAATACCAAATAAAGTGTCTAATGGATTTCAAAATGAGTAAAGTATGTTCATGACTGAATAATCTTACCGTTTTTGAAAATTAAAAACACATAATGAAAAATTAAAATATTCATAATTTTAAAAGAAAATAACCTTAAATATTTCATACTTTTTGAAGAATTTTCTAACACCCCAAGGTTTCATAGTACATTATCTCTTGTTAGCACCTCACACAACACCGAGTTCGAGCACACGATAACTTACGAAACTAGTAATTCAAAAGAAATTATGCATGGTATTAACTGAATTTTGAATCTTATATATTCCATATAATTTTAACGTCAATATTATGTGTTTTATAGACATAATATATGAACAAATTCATTTTTTCAGATAAAGGAATTATTTTTCAAAAAAAGAAATTTTACCACCTTTTAATGGAGAACCATTTTTAAATCCAATATTTGACACTTTTATATATTCAATTTGAAAAAAATAAACTTCTTATTTAGAATTGGGACATAAAAATTTAGTTTCAAATTTTTTTGGGTGTTTTTCCGATAACTTTCATATTTGGGTGAATAGTGAAAATACTAAATTTTAATTGAAAACAACAATTTTAATAGAAATAATTTATAGTGTTAAATCATACATTTAAACGGTTTGGAAGTATAATTAGATTAAATTTTTACTATTTAATCCAATGTTGGTCATTGTAATTAATTTCACTTTGAAATTATTCATAAACAAGTGTCAATCTTTTGATAGTTATTGTTTCTTAAAAACATGCTATTTGTTTTGACAATGTGAATACATTTTAAATTAATCAATGAAACTTCTATGTTTTTAATTTGGTAAAATAAACATCATTTTTAAATTTTGAATTTCAAATATAGCTTAGGATGAATTTTTGGTATTTTTCTGAAAAACTTCAATTTTTGATGAATAGTAAAACCACTTAGTAGTAGTTAAAAAACTAGATTTTTCATTTAAACGAAATTTTACCACTTATGTGAATTTAATTTAAAAAATAATACATACATGGATATTATTATTAAGTAAAATGTGGTTCAATAAGATGAAATTTTTTTTTGTTGAATAGTAACATTTGACTTTTATTTACCATGGTTAAAGGTAAATAGGGTAATTCAAGGTAAAAAGAATATTATAATAATACAAATTACCTTAACACTTGTTTTAAACTTATTTTATGAGTTATGGACGATCATTGGAATCATTGGGTCTATTTTGTGACCCCATGGCGCCACTTAATAAGGATAATGTCACTTTCTTTTAATTAACATAAAGTAAAGACAAAAATGACACCGACAAATATCTTTTAGTATATCAATTTTTACATAAGGTTATATAAGTCATAATTTTGACTATAAATATACATTAAAAATATAAACATATTTAATAAATTATGTAAGTTTTTTATAACTTTTATACATCAAATAAATTAAATTATATATGACACAATAAGGATGCAGTATTCACCTCATTAATAAATGATTTAAATAAAGCAGATTATTAATATTAAAAATATATCCTAACCCTGTCCAATTATAATTGGATGATTTTATTTCGAACATGAGACATCTTACCTTAGAATATAATTAGTTTTTTGACCTTCTGAAATAGAAGATATGTTTATAATAAAATAACATTTTTAAACTTTTCAAAAGAGCCCCTCATCTCCCTAATAAAAGGACACCACTTCTAACCCTTACTCACAACTCTCAAGCCCCTTAGCTCATCCAAAACCTACACAAATAATCTCTCAAGATACCTATCTTACACCTATAAGACTTAACTTATTCATAAGGCACTTCAAGAAGTCATTTTGGTTCAAACCACTGTGAGTTTCCCAAATTAAAGGTAATGGGTTCTCTTAACTTCTATTCTTTTATTTTATTTCTCCAACTGATAAAGTATTTTTATTTGTTTATTTTATAAAAAAACAGTATCCTGAATATACATGGATTATTTTATGATAAGTATTCTAACTACACTTACACACACCTCTATCTAATGGGTAAAGAACACACTGTTTCTGTGGATGGAAAACTAACACCTCACGAAACTTTGATTATTCAATTATCTCCTACCGCCTCTCATGGTGGATATTAAGATGGAATTGTATTTATATATGATATATATTATCTTTATTTTTTCTTTATTCTTCTGTATTATCCATTTATATCATACTATTTTGGTTTCCATTATGGGTAAACAAGATAATTTCATTTGAGGAAGTGCAGACTACCGCCCCCTCAAAGTGATATGACTCGTTAATGACTTACGTGTGATGTATTAAAGATGGACTTAATTATATTATATATGATATTATACTTTAATTATAATATAACTATGTATCATTATTTTGTAATTCCATTAAAATTCAAAATAGAAATGAAAGTAGCGTTCATGCGTACGTACGACTTGCTGTCTCCATGAACGGTGCATTTCATTTATTATCACGAAATGTTATGTACTGTTATAAATACAAATATATATTGAATATATAATATATATGATATATAAATAATGTATATAATTCTGGAGATAATGGACTTTTTACCACATGGACAAATTGTAATTATAACAAGTTCATTTTTGACTCAGTTTCCGAACATCGATTAAATATCCAATATGAACTCAAATAATTAACTAATTGTTATAACAAGGTAATAAGTGATATAAAAGGAATAATAAAATTTAAAAATTTATTTTAATCAAGTATAAATTAACTTATGTTTATTATTCATGAAGAACAAGTAACATACAAGACAAGTCAGTCTTGAGGTAAGGGGTTTCTAATCTCACTTTTAATTTCGTGAGTTTTCCATTATTCGCCACTTATTTATTGCAAGTGGTGTATTGTGTACTGCCATTTGATATATATTATCATGATTATTTTTATATTCATGGTATTTTGTGATTACTTTGATGTTTATTAACGTTATTTCATATGAATTGATTGATTACAATAAGTTTTTCATCTCACTTCTTATTTCCATGAGATTCATGATAAATTACCACTATTTACTTTTGTGTGGTGTATGTACTGCCCATTTTTTTAATTATGTAATAAAAATTAATTTATTATTATTTAAATCTTTAGTTTATGATCCTTATTTCATGGGGTGTATGTTTCGTAGGTCACCAAATCGGTAAGGGAATTTCTAATTTCGATTTCCACTATTTGGTCTTTACACATACTTCATTGATTATTTTGCTCCAAGATTATGTATGGAATCACTATTTTTTAATTATGTAGTAGTTTTTACTCCCCTTTGTGTGGATATAATTTTGATACACATAATCACTCCATTAATAATTTCTCATGTCATTGATATGAACTTGATAAGAGTAATCATAACTCAATTTCTATGCATTGAGTTAAACATTCGAGTCAATGGTGTTGTTTTCACCAGAATATGTGTGAATATACTCAAATTAATTTAACTTGAATATCCAATTATATTTAGTGTATTTATATTTTTCACACATAATTATGTCATTTATTTATTCTTATCCAAAGGGTATAGTCTTTATAAGGGATTTCATCTCAATTTACATTCCATTGAGACTTCTTTGTTGTTATACGCCAATTAACTTTTATATGGTGTATATAATGAACTTCTAAACAGTATATCATCAATCTCTTTATTCTCATGACATAAAAAAGTTCTTATTACCTCAATTATTTGTATTCTAGTGTCTCTCTTTTGGTAAAGAAATCTAACTAAAATATCATTTTAAATGTTTTAAAGATTTATTATTCTAAATCTTACTCATTAATGTCCATGTTTTAAAAAGTGTTTCAAGGATTTATTTATATAGACATTAATGTTTTAAAATTAAAATTCCATTTAAAATTTTCAAAGTGGTATGGTACACTTTTATTCAAAAATCTATTTTAAATGGATTCATGATAAATATCGAGACATTTAAATGTTTTCAAGAAAAAGGGGGATATTTCCCTCAAATAGTTTTGATGATTATTTTCACCTATGTCAATATCCTTCATTATTCTCGATTGAGGTTAATATATTATAATACAATCCTCCATATTGTATTTATTGAGTTATGTTTGACTGTGGATGTGCTATTTTTGTACCATTCATGGTTTGTGGTTAAAATGATGACATTTCATAGGCTAATTTTAGTATGAATGTTTGGATTATCTTTCAAAAATTTCATAAGAGTAATGCATTAAACTTAGTAAGTGATGGGTGGAGCCCTCTATAGCTCCACGATGCATCGGTGGGTATCATGAGACAAACTAGTGTCTTGGCATAAGGCTTTGAAAAAATCTTATTTGTAGTCTTGGCACGAGGCCTTCACTATGTGGTTATGATGTCTGATATTATGCATTCCATAATTATGAGATTAACTATTGATATTTCATGTGTTTATTCTACTACTAGAATACCCATAAATATATGAAATTATGACATTATTTACTCATCTCATATTCCTCCCATAAAGAATTCATGTATATTATTTGTAAAGGACGTGTTTTAAATTATTCACCATGGCTAATTTTTAGGTTATCTTCCGATTTATTTCTTACTCTTACTAATAATTTGAGATCACCCTTTTCTTATGTTTCATTTTCCCATGATATGAAGAAGTTTTTTATGAGTGACTTGGAGGAATAATCTAAGGAGCTTTGATGTTTCTAATGGAATAAATTAGTGCTGTTTTTCTTTCCTAGAGTTAATGTTGAACTTATGTAAGTATCTTGTTTCCAATTCTACTAAACTGATCGGTCCTTTAGGACTTGAATCCTTATAATCATGCCAATGTATTTAATTAATGCACCAGCTCCTAGATTCATAGTTAGAGGCGTTATAAATTTTGTTTTTTTGTTAATGAATTTCCTCCTTTATATATCTTCTTCTATAATATATTTAGAAAGGCACATTATTATTTTTTAAAAAAATTTCCCCCTTTTTTAAATAGATAATCATACAGTAAGATTTTAATTTTTTAAAATCATTATCCCCTTTCTAGGTTATAAAAAATAATGAAAAATAATTTTCTTTTTGGAATTATGTTTGAAATAATAGAGGAAAGATAAAATTAACCCCCTTAAACTATATGTTTTAATTATACCTAAAAAGTGAAAAATTATTTAAATTAAAAAAATTAGTCAAATATTAAATAAAAGGAATTCATCAGACAATATTTATTCAATGAAATGTAAAATACTTGATAGTATGAGTTATAAAAAGTTCATGAAATTAGATAATTAAAAATCATTCTTTAATAGTTGATTTCATGATCTTGTTTTTTGGATTGTTAATTTATTTCTATTGATCATCCATTATCTCATACTAATACTTATATATCTCATCAAACTAGGATAAATTTTTCAAAAATGATTCTTCATATTCCTTTAATGGTGGATCTTACTCAATTTTTTTTTCAAATATCGAATTTTGATTTGGAATATACATATGAATGTAAACAACTAACAACTTTATATTATCAAGGTATGTATAAATATCACCAACATTATCTCCATGGCCCTTGGAAAAACTTTTTTTGTTAATTAAATTTTCTAAAAGTGAATTGAAATTTTAATGTAAGGAGGTTTTTTTATCACCTATAGAATTGATATCCTCCTCCTGATATTTCATACAATTTTTTTAATTACTCATATTACATTAATTAAAATCATTTAAATTTTCACTATATTCATATTTCATTTTACTTCAACTATTGACTACATTAGCTAATTATAGAGTTTGGAATCTTGAGAAAGCTGCATATGAATTCGAATCAGAATAAAATTTAAACTAAGCTTAGGAATCATATCAATGACAATGTTCATTTCACATCTAAGTATGAAATTGAATCAATATTACATTCAAAAGACGGAGTTGAAATAGATCTTTTAGAATAATTTTTTTTGATGTTAAAACTATTCATATATATAAGCTTCATGATTTTTTATGGGAACACATTTGAGTAGCATTATGATGTTCATACGCAACATGATTTGATGAAATAAAGGCTTAATATTTTTTAAAATATTAAAATTTTTTAAAGAAAAATTTTCATCCAATGTATTACCTTTTGACATAATACAAAAATGGGTGATTTGATATACACAATATAATTTGATTGATGAATTGAAATTTTGATTGTTTTACTACCCAAACTGGATATATTTGTGTTTAGTATGATCTCTCTATAAAAATTTTCAAATTATTTCATTCATCTGGAAAAATTATTTAACAACTTTTTCAAGAATCAAATTTTAGGATTTTGTTTTATGTTTGGAAAATGTCACAGTCTTCAAATTATCTTTGTTATTATTATTATTATTCTTGTAGTCATATTTCATAAAATTGTATTTCATTGTTTTACACTTAATATTTCATTTAATATTGTTATTAAATTTTATAACCTTATATTTTGACTTATCTAACTCAAAAATTATATTTACCTTTACCTTTTGTGTTTCTGTAATCTTATATCAAACATTCATAAAATTATCATTTCATTCAATAGATGTACACATAATATAATTATATTTTTTATAAAAATTTTGATTTATATATTCATATTTAACAACATAATCCTTCACTTATTTAATATATTTAGGAATTCTCTAATCATTATTTAAAATTTATAAATTCTTATCATTTTAAACTTCTTCAGAAGGAAAAAAAACACTTTGAATCTAGAGATAGATTCCTAAGAGATTCGTAAGTTAGTTTTTCTATGAATGTATTTCATAAACTATCATAAAACTTAGATCATATTATACTATTATCACATTATTCAAATGAACTATCTAAACATGTATAACATTTTCTTTGACTGGATGTGTCTATGGATTTGAATATTTTATTTTTCTTTTTCTTGAAATATATTCTTTGAGATATTATTCATTTTCTATTTTACTTAAGACAATTAGGTTGTATTATACTTGTTGTCTTACATTCGTAGAAGGTATTTTTTTTGTGAAATACTTGTTATAAAACTTATCCTTTATGTGTCTCATGTATTTTAGATAATTTATTTTTAATTCTATATTATAAAACACCCTTAGTTCCATATTATCATTTTTCATGAGAGTACCAATTTTGTCATCAAACTCAATTTAGTAATGTTTTCAGTATCATTTATAGCTGTTCATTTTGATTCCCATTCAGTTTGAAGAATATCAATAACTTTTTCCATTTTTTTATCATCAAAAAAATTCATTTTCTGTAACTCATTTTAATTTATTGAAAATATACATTAGTCTATGATGAAATTTGGAAACAATTTCACCAACTATAAATAAAAATATTGATAATATTTTCTTAAATATTCTCTCTTAGTATCAAGTAATTTTGATGTTATAATATGAGTAACATCAATAATTTTCTATATTCTATTAGGTTTTATACATTATAGAACATAAAAATAGAGTTTTTATTGAATTTAACAATGAAGGGTATTTTGAAAACTAAAATTCAGTTTATATTCATTATTTTACTCTGTTAGAAAAGTAGAAACTTATTTCTATGGTAATTGGTTTATACTATTAGAATAAGATAATTTTATACTCCAGTGTTCATAAAATTGGATTCTATCTTATTTCTCAAATTATCATAATCATTTCCATCAAAATATATTATCTTTTTAGATTATAGTTTTTAGTAGTATCAACCTACATACTTACCTATGTAAAGAAAAATTTATATATATCTTTAGTTGTAAGGAATCAAGAAAGGGTAGTACAATAAAGTAATTAAAAATAAAGAAAAAAATTATTAGTTTTATATTCAGATGTAGAAACAAATATTTGATAGAAAATGCTTAACCATATAATATTTGGAAAACACAATACAAGAGGAGGTGGGGGTGAATTTTAGTTTAAAAGACCAACACAAATTTTAAAATCATGAAGTATTAATTATATTAGTGACATAAAATATCATTATATGAAAAAAATGTAATAATACCAACTGTAAAATGATTAGATATTAATGAATACTGATAAAATTAAGACATTAAATTTAAAAAATTTAAATTTTTGTATTTTATATTTACCGATGTGATACCAAAGACAAAGAAATTAAACCGAAGATGGATTATTTTTTAAATAAATAATAATCCTTGAAAGATGTAATGAACAATAATTTTACCCAAATCAAAAATATGAAATTATAACTAATTCAAGGTATCCTCAACTATATAACAATTGAAACATATCCATTTTTTTATATTTGATGATTGGATTGGTCTTCCTTAACCTAGAATCCATTGGTCAACATGATTAGTATGAACCTAATTTAAAAAACCTAAGGCTTGGTAGATTCACTACTACAACTTTTAGATCGATATACCCACTGTAATAGATGGTAGTTCGACTCAAACTTAATTGAACTATAATACCTTAATCAATCAGATCAGTTGCATAATAATTACAACAAGAAACAATTATTTTTTTATAAAGAATCCTCATAATCAGAAGATATTAACAATCATTCATAATGCAAACAATCAAAAAAAATATGTGTTAATAAAATATTAAACACTTCCATCGATTGAAAATTTTAGCAAGTTATCACTACTTTATATAATATCCTACAATCCATGAGGTGAATAAATATTTATGGGTGATCCTGTAACTGTTATGTTACATACATCTGAGAGTCATTTTTATAAAATTTATGAAGGTGATATTTTGATTTTGTATTCAGTTTGATCTAAATTAATGTTACCCAAATTAAAGAATAACTCCCATTGTTATAAAATTTATGAATCAATAGATCATTGGAGTATCTTATTGAGTAAATATAGAGAATAAGAAAACTTTATAGAACATGTGGTATTTTTTTAAGAAATAAAACCTAATGAGGAAATGGAGGAAAAGTTGCAAGAGGCATTGTATTGAGAGAAATGAATTTAGGATGAAATAAACAAGCCCCTTGAAGAAACAATATACATGGAATAAATTTCTAATTTCTATTATGGAATATATTATAAATATGGTTTCATATTGAAATTTAAGAGGATGATTCTATAGAGATGAACCTACATAGAGAACTTCTCTATTAGTATAAGGTAGAGGAGATAACCCCTGTAACTGATGAAATAAAGTCATTAAAAACCATTTACTCTTTTAACTAGATATATGAGCTCCTTAATTTATCTTACTACCATAATTTATGTTATGTTCTGATCGTAATGGGTTGGAAATATTCGACCATGAGAAAGGGGTCCTCAATAATGATTATATGGGGATTGAAACATGATTAATAAATATGTTGTGTCTCCGCTAAAAAAACCACATCCTTAATAACATTAAGGGTTTTAGTTGTCACTTCCTATCTAGTGTCACTATAAACCCAGTACCCACTTTGGGGGGGGGGGGGGGGGGGTTAAACAATGCATTCAATACCTTTTCCATTATTTTTGTTTTATTTTAAATAAAATACTTCTATTTATTATTTTGTTTATATTTTAAGAAGCAATAGGGGATGCTCTTAACTCAAAGAATAATAAAATAATATGATGTTATATTAATCTTTTATATTGGTTTAATTATTACCTAAATATTATGTGCATCATTCTTGAGATTAAATGTGGCAGTGTAAAGTGAGTGTTGGGGTGTGATTCCTATATATGTTAAGTATTTTGATATATATTAATATATTTAATTTATATATGTGTTTATAAAATTAAATATAAAAGAAACTTGAGCTTCAAATCACTATTTCCTTATTAAAATATATTTAAATTTATTAGAGCAAAGTTAAATTTTAAAACATTTTTTGAGAGATTTATATTGTGAGTTTTCTTTTTTGTTTTAAGGGAATAGAAATTATGAGAGACCATCATTCATTAAAAATCCTATATAAAATCCATTAAATATAAAACTTCAAATTTGACCCCCTTTAAGAAATTTAGACCATGGAATACCTTTTTGGTAAGCTAAATTAAAAGGCAAAAATATTCCTACCTACCAATTTCTTTATGATTTTCAGGATATATTTTCAACTATGAATGGGGGGAGAGTGTTGTTTTCCTGGTATCTCTTTAGAGGAAGTTCTATGTTTTGAGAAGAAGGTGAGAATAATCTTTTTTGGTAATTGGAAAAGTGATTATAATACAGTTTTCATATGTAATTATTATTACTCTCTTAGAATCAAATAAAAATATTTATATATATGAAAGACATTTTCATTTTATAAAATCATAATAATTGAGGTAAAAATATATTTTTTACTTTTATATTCATTTTATGGATTGTGACTCACCATAAATAGTGGTAAATATGTTTATAGTGTTAAATTTAAAAGGATATGAGTAAAATACCATCAATATGACATATTAGTTGAATTTTTTATTCACAATACTTTATAGATAAATATCTTAATTCTTACCCTAAACTTATTTACAATAAGTACCCACCAACCCATGAACTTCAAAATAATATATTGATTGTCGTTATGGATGGTATACTTAATTTAATAAGTATATAACCTATAATATTACAAATCCTATGATAGGATTCGTGTTATATAGAATTGAGAAATCTTCTATATCAAATGTTACTTTAGTTATTAGAGAAAAATTCAAAGACGTGGTAACACAATAATTGAATGGGGAATATTAAAATTTTAAAAATATAATTGAAAAGTTATGTTAGGGGAATTATTAATATAAGTGGTTGTATGAAAATCCTTGAATGTTGTATTAGTCGGTTCTCTAATATTTGAATTGTGTGTTTGAGCTTTTCATGGTAATATTTTTTCCTAAATTATTTAACATCTCCCTGGAGAGAAATAAAACCTATATTGGGGTGTGATAGAGCTATAAATTTATATATTTATATTATATACCTTAATATTTTTAACCTAGTAATAGAATTGATCCTGAATATATAATTATTCTTTCTAAATTGATAATTCTGAAATTAATTTTAAAAGTGGATTTTATGATTTTAATTAGGATTATATGTTTAAATATGATTTATCCAACTAAAAATGTGTGTTTTTTTGTAAATTAATGGTTGACGAAGCCACTTACATTAGGATAGATGTGAAATTGTTCTGAGTCTCCATCAATTATTATGTTGAGTTAAAGTATGTAATTATATAAAAAATGGGTTTATCCCTTTCCAAGATGACCATATCCCATAGACATGTTGTGATGGTCCATTAAACGTATTCCTAGGGATAAGGTAATAGAGGGAATAGGTTGGGTGACCCATGAAAAATAGTGGGGTACATTGGTGGGGGAAAGGTAGAGCCACATGATAAAAACTATAAATATATTAAGTGATCATACACTATATAATAGTTATATAAATTGAATATAAGATTTTTAGTATTAGGATTATAAAAAATCTTTTATTCCTGTATCATTTTTATGTGAGACAATGTGTTACATTTTTTGGGAAAAACATATATTAATTATGATCCAACACATGCAAAGTTGAACAAAGAAATTGAATGGGTGGAGATATTAATTTATATACTAAATTAAATCATTTTATAGCCCATATAATGATATAAATAATCAATATACACCCAAAAATAATCATAAAAATGATGTGAGATGTTTATTTTTCCCCTATAGTGAAATATCATACTACTTTCCCTTCATAATTATTCTCTAACACTGCAGGTATATCAAGTGAGTTTATACCACCATCCAGATCCCTCGACCATCCTTGCAACATAATCCTAACCTCTATGATGAATTATTCAACCATGAAATATCCACAAGTGTTTGTAATTTAGTTTTGGGGACTCACTAATTCTTTCCCCTTGATAATATAATGTGTTCCTTCAATAGATCATGAGATAATGGAAATATATCCTCAACTCATCAATGCATAATTATTTTCACTAATATAAGGGTGAAAAGATAACACATGAATCATAATGAGTCCAACATAATAATAATTATGAGACTTTATTTTTCTGGAAGATATTGATTAGTGGATTGAAATCCAACATTGGGTGTGAACTTCCCCCAATAAATTCATAACACCCAACAGTAGCATCATCCCCGTGAAACAAAATATTATGCATCAAGCACAACAAGAATTTTCTATAATACATATTATTAACATATAAGGCAAATATTTTCCATTTTTAGTGATGTACCAAATTTAAGGGAATACTTAGTAATTATCCCAACACTTCCTGGAATCAAAAAATAAATTATGTTGATATAAAAAATATTCTTAAGTTTCTAAACTCACATAGGGTGAATTGTCAATGTTAAACTAAGGTTATTGGTCATATAAAATCTCTACATTCCATCTGTATATAAGAAGATAATAATATATTTACTCTCTTCTAAACAAACCGTAAAGATTATTTTCAATGTTACACATGGAAGTCATTCGAGAAGATGGAAAATTGGGATCCTATAAATGAAAATGACAGCTACCCAATGCCATTTGTGTGAAGATCATGAAATTATGGTGCTATGTGATGGTAATATGAAGTCAAATGATGCTAGGGAGAATAATTCAAGATAATTTCATTCCATGTGAGAATGTGGATAAAATCATACCCTATTGTCTTTATTCCATGTTTCTATACTTTGTTTCATTATCTCATAATTCTATTGAATTTTTGTTTTGTTTATTTTACATTATGTAACTTTATTTTCATTTCTTTCTTACTCCCAATAAAAATTTCATCACTATTATTTCCAAACTTTATAATTGTAGAGAAATAAAATAAAGGTTCCCCCTTTGGATTATCCTTTCATTATACAATGTTTTTAAAAAATTATATTTATTTATTTTATTAAAACCACTATTTTGGATGGTGGAATCTAGTGTGTGTGTGTGTTGGGGGGGGGGGGGGTTGTTACAATCCCATTAATTAAATTTTGTTTGTTAGGATTCCTATTATAAAAATTTCCCCCTCTCTTCACTCTATTACCAAGGAATATAATGGATCAATGTTGATTTAATGATAAGTGGGGGTGATTTAATACTAGGTTGGGGAGTTTTAGAGTGCTCTAAATTGAGTATCTATTCTAATTGTTAACAAATTAGGAGGTGGATGTGCAAGATACTGGTGATTGTTGTGTACTACTTATAGTAATTTTATTTCAAAAGTTGATGATTATCACATAAACGATTTAGAGTTTTATAATTGAGTGTAAGTGAGTTTACCATAGTGATAGTGAAGGATCACATAGGAGAATTTATTACATATTATCACCTTTATTTCTAACACATGATGTTTTCATTCAACATAAGAATGTTTATTTTATCATCTTACATTTTTTTCACCAAAAAACCAACCCCCAGAGTCATTTTTCATCCATTATTTTATATAAAAAGATAAAGTAAAATAAAATAAAATAAAATCTCATTAATTTTATTATTTAAACTCCTATGAAGATGACCACCGTCTGTACTAATATTATATTCAATGTGTAATATAATTTTTATTAATATGTTTTTCATAGAAAACTACTTAATCAACATTCAAAATATATATTAACATTATTATTTTTAATTTTTTTTGAATGTATGGTTATTAGAGAAAAAACATGAGAGGGTTATTTAAAAAAAATAAAATCCACACAAGGATATTTGTGGCCTAACCATCTTGACTTTCCAACAAACATCACACAATCCCCCAATAACACTCCAAACATACATCACACTATTTTCATTTTTTATATAATAAATTAAACACTAATCAATTTTCATCATTTTAAATATCTTAACATCATTTAAGCAATAATAACATCATTTATACACTTAACACTATAACAACATTGTAGATAATAATTAAAGATCTTTTAAATTTGTTAACGATTTTCATGAATATAATAAAATACTAATACCATGAATATAAAAATACACCTAAATAAAACCTAGTTTATATTAAATATAAGAAATAAATAAAAAGAAATAATTATTTAAATATATATCCATTTCATTTAAATTTCATCACATTTTTCATTGTAGTTTTATTCATGCAGTGTTAATATACCCCATGGGTTTCATCATCAATTGTATTCCAAATTCATTACTCCAAAAATTCTTATACTAACGATGACCCTTATGACTCTCTCCTCCCTATGGGTTCCGATACCAAAATCACCATCACACTTTGCCCACATTAAATTTCCTTCCCAATTAATAAATAAATATATATATATATATCAATGTAATATAAAACCAAACTATTTTGTAATGTGTTTATAATATTAATAAACACATAAACATATGATACATGATCATTTATGTAATTAAAATATATTAAATATATATATTAAATAAAATTTAAAATCATATTCATATAAACTAACACATATAAATGATAAAAAATTCACAATTCAACTCAAAAAACCATATTATGTAATTCAATTTGCACAATAAATATATCCAAAAAACACTCTACTTAAGAACTAATATGAAGTAATATTATAAATATTTTCGATAAATCCATATAACAATAGGAAAACATATTAAATTCCATTAAATACACATATAAAACTCATTTATAGGTTTACTTTATAATGAATTCAACTTATATTCAGGTTAAATAAATTAGTCTCAAAACACAATATAAAATTAATAAACCAAGAATTCACAAAAATAAAATTTCTTTTATTTATTCATTATATAACATTATTTCTTTTATAATTGAATCAAAGAACACCCATCATACTTAAAAAATAACAAAAGTAATTTAATTTCCCATGAAAACATTAAATTACTTATTACAAAAAAATCTATATATGTTTTAACACATCCAATAAACAATTATTCACATGTTATGATTATTTTTTGAAAAGTAATCTTATTTGAACCATATAATCATGATTTAACTCAATTTATAATGAAGTTTCTTAAAAAAATCATTTTTAATAAATATTATTTTTCTAACAATATACTTAATTCACACACAACATCCCACATCATATTCCAATTTAACAAAACATTATATTAACTTGTTTAAAATAAAACTTTCTACCTATCAAAGAATAGTTAAATATTTACAAAATCTTACTTAGATCACCAATTCGACACCTGAAATCCAATTCCAATAGATAGAATATTCATCAAAATCCTTCTATAATTACATCATTTACACTTTTAAAAAATAAATTTAAAACAAAAACATTTAAGTCACCAAACTAATTTTTTTTTGATTTAAAATTTTATAATTATTAACATAAATTTAAAATTATTATTATCGTTTTATTCAACTTAAAACAATACATATCCTATATGAACACATGTTATTCTCTATAAACTTTTTATATTTTTATGAATTTTTTTTCCAATAAATAATCATCTTAACATTTAATACAAAGCATATCAACAAATCAATTTCATCATAGTCCTTAAAATAATAGATATATAATTATGTAACTATGTTTACTTATATAACATGAGGAAACATGAATTTTTACTCTCAATTTATTATGAACAAAACCCACTTTTATGGCTTTAATAGTTTCACTTTTCCTACGTAAACATTCCCTTACTACCAACCAAACTTTTACTTACACCAACTATATTGTAACATAATTCATTTTATTTAACCAGTCACTTGCATCTAAATTATATTATTTCAAATGATGATTTCAAAATAATATCATTATATTCATAACTAAATTATCATTCAACACTTTTCCAATATTACATCTATAAATAGTAAAATATATCCATTATGAGGATTTTAATTTTAACCACTTAAATCATATAATTACATATTCCAACTAATTTGGAATTTATTATCCATACACAACCAATTTAAAAAGAAACATTCTATAAATATAGTTTAAGAATCCCTTTGGGGTTCTCTTAGTAGTAGTTTCTCTACTATATCTTGACGATGTCTTGATTTTGAGACTTTCTAAGAACTTCACTGCATTTCTGAGTCATATGGTTTTACTTATAATGTAACATCTTTCCCCTCCATCGATGTAAATATAAATACACTTTAATAATTAAACTCCACAAAACATGGTAAAAAATAATGAAAAATAATTTTTAAAAAGATAATTCAATATATATCCATTAAAAATTGACCAAATTGATTCACAAATGTTTAAAAATACATTTTTTATCCTTGAAACCAAGTTCAAAAATAAAAATATATTTTCAAATTTTAAAAACAATTTCTCTTTGAATATAATAAATTCAATAATAAACTATGAAATTAAAATGGAAACTCCAAACACCAAATTTGGTTGTATAATAACTTTTATAAATGATAAAAACACCATTAAATCATTACATACCAATGAAAACCAACTCTAAATTTTATAACATAGTCTATTTCATACTTAGAAACATTTTTAAATGTGATATAAACTTTAACATTTATGAATTGAAATATCAAACCGAAAGATAAAAGAATAAAACTCCAAATCAGAATATTTGTCCTTTCAACTCAATCAACATTCTATTTATTTTAAACTAAAACGTAATCGATTAATATGGCATTAATTAGTTAAAATTATTTTTACACTTTAGCATACTTTTGCAACACATTTTCATAATTACCCTTGTAAAATCTATTTTTCCTTTCCTAACAAACAATAATATTTCCTTGTTATTCATAAGTATTCTTTAATTTCAATTATCATTAAATATTACCATATCAAAAAAAGTATAAATATTCACGTAATGTAAAATTACTCAATCAAGATAAAAATTCATTTTTACTATAAAAAATTCAAATCACATATCATCACCCATTACACCCAATCCGATAAACTCATCTTAAAAAAAATACAATTTTCTTCATTAATAATCATTCACTTGATTTAATAACATCTCATTATTTCATACACATTCCCTTTTTCATAATTAAATGAATATTTACACATGTCATTAATATCTGAAATATCCTTTAATGTTCCAAAAAATTCTATAATGTTTAATTTATAATTTTTCTTGTTAATATAACATTTAAAAATAATATTAATTACTTTCCAAGCCAACATTATTTTAAAACATCATACATATATCATTTAAAAAAATCGAAAAATTATTCTATCAAATAAAATCATCACAATTCAATATTTCAATTTTAGGATATGAATGTTTTAAATAAATCCGTTTTTTTAATTTTAAGAAAGTTTCATTCTTATAAGAAGATAGATTTAAACACTCTTTAATTTATTCTCAGAATTTTTTTTAATTATTCAACACATTTTTATCATAGGTTTACCTTATATAAAATCATAATGCATTAATTCGTAAGATAAATTCACTTTCAAGATAAACAGACATTTTGAACACTATCATAACAATCATGTATAACAAATATCACAGTTTTTCTTGCCACAAAAATAATATTAAAATTTATTCTAGTTCAATTTACAGTGGATGAACCTTATCTTAAATTGCTAAACCATTACTGATTACCCCATTAATTCATTACTAATAACTCTTTGAGGCATACCAAAAAATTGATGTAGTATCCCTTATAGAAATTACCCCAATACTCTATAATTCACTAAAAATTAAATAGTCATTTAAGTTTCTATCAATAAATAATTAGTGAATTGTAAACATTTTGATTCATTATAAAAAACAAGAGTAATATGTCATTCTACTCCTCAGATAATCATTATAATGAAAAAACTACATTTTCCATCATGTTTACCAATAGTGGAACCATACATTCATGCTTAATTAAATCAACACTAATAACTTGTTGAGAAAATATTGAATATTTATACATTAGTTAATTCAAAAGACCCTAATATAATTGTTCATTATAATTAAAATTAATCGACTGGTTTCAGTTATATACATGTTGGAACATTTTAGAATATCCTACAAGATTAATATGATATATGAATGCACACACTCTCACACAATGAGTTATAGAAAATGGATAGTAAAAATACTGATACAATTAAGTCTATAACAATCATATCCATTACTACTTTGGAAACATGTACTTCAGCTATAATTATACTTGCTGAATATATTCATATGATACATTTCAATTCCTAAAACTCTTATATAATTTCTACTAACTATCCTAAGTATATATAAAAATGTTATGATACTATTTTTAATATCTTTCGCTAAAAGGGTCATGTTTCATATGTAAAATACCACAAGTTGTTATGTGTAATCCTCAACCACACAATGCTGGTGATATTCACTAAGGGTATAATCTAGATGATAAAGAAGTTATTTACTCTCAAATGGGTCATCTAAAAAAACATAAAAATATAAAAACAATGGAAAATATAATAAAATATATTATATAAACCTTAACATGATCACATATATGAAATTATATATTATATAATCAATTATAATATAAACTGGTAATAAAATACAGGAATCTGTATATAATATGATGAGATCCAACATTTTAAAAATTTTAACTATTGTTCAGTAGAAATTAACCCCATAATTTTGATAAACCATGGGTAATGAACTCATATTTATTACTTTTATAAATATGGTAATTAGTTTATTAATGGATTAAAACATATTTGTACTTATTTTATTTTTTTGGGATTAATTGTAAATCCATAAATATTTTTTTTTGAATTCTTAAATCAATTAGATAATAGGGTTTTAATTCTATTTTAAATGAGTATAATTTTTCTTTAAAAAATCAGTACAATCCTCAAATAAATTTGGGTTTGAACTTTTTATGGATACTGGTCTAAATAAAAATTGCAAAGGGACTCTTAGCTAGCTAATGAATTTGACTTTCCTTGTCATTTACCATGAATTTTGACTTAGAAATAAAATTTTAAAGATATGATCATATGGAATCATTTATTTTTATGAGTTTACACATGTAGCTTAAGAATATATATGCATCAAATGACTTTCCCAATATAAAATTTCATAACCACGTTGTATGTATTTTAAATATAACTAAACTTTAATTTCATATGATTTTTTGTTATAAAAATTTAGAAAATGAGCCTAATACCTTCCTATCATACGAGTTCATTGATTAGATGGATTTATATAAACCATGAACACATATAATTTTCCTCATCCACATATGATTTTTCAATCATGTGTCACTTTTCCACCACCAGTATGAAATTCCTTTTTCCATGATTGATTTATACTCGTGTAGTATATTTTTCGATGCCTACAAGTTATTTCAATTCCCTTAGGATATTTTCAATCATGTGCGGCTATTGTGTTTCCCATTTTTAGGTGATGAGTATGGAAAATAGAAAATATATGAACTGGAAATGTTGACCAACTATCAATCCATATTTCAATTTTTGAGTCAGACAAGAAATAAAAACACTCAAACCTCCCAGTGTCTCCCATCAATTAAAATTAAACGGTAAAAATCATAGTAAATGTAAAATAAGAAAATGATTTTCACCACACATTGGTGATAAGAATAAATTAATTTTGCCAAGAATTTTCTATGAGAGGTGACTCACATAAGTAGATGATAGATAATGGTACCTCTGTATTTATCAGGCTATATAAAGGTACTCTATCCACTTTGTAATGCTCATAGTGCACCTGTATGAGGGAAATAAAGAAATATTTAAAGGTAATTTGTTTTTTCTTGAGTCTGTGTAAGGGTAATACATAGGTTCAACTATGATGCATCATGGTTATCAACCACTTGTTTCAAGTTACTCCCATGTTTAGTGATGATTATATATAAGGTTACCTTCATGAAATATTAAATTTGAAATTCTCAAAGAAGATAAAATCTATAAATAAAAAATGATTCTTTCCATTTTCCCAAATCAGGAAGTATCACTCTACAAGCTCTATGTGATATCAATCACACAGTTCAACAAGAAAGAAATCATGAGAATAATGTCAACCAAGAATAATGTCTGAGAAAATATCATTGGGAGGAATGTGGACCCTTGATTTGGACATGTTGATATAATCTTATGAAGAGGAAAGTTTTCTAGGTGAGGAACTGAATTTGAGGAATTTCGTAGAGGTAATGAAATTTTTGGAAGATAAAGAGGAGGCTCATTCTCCTCATGTTTAAAAAAAAGATTTTGAAGCATGAAAGGAGTCCCCTTGATGTGATTTTTTATCTATAAGAGGGTGAATATTAAATGGAATGAGGATCATACCATAAATCAATTGATTGATCTTGATCTTCTAGTGTAGAATTTCTTTATTTAATCTATTTTATTCAATGTCTCATGTGATAGACCACTAAACCATTAGTAATAGAGATGATGATATTCCCATTACCCCTGTAAATTAATTTGAACTTTAATTGATTATTATATTCTATTCATTTCCTTGGATGTGATTTATTATTATAGACTGTAGAATATTTTTATTTATCAATTCATTTAAATTATAATTATATCATTCATGGTTTTACTCATTCTGTTCACTGGTAACTTCTTCGTTATTTATGATGGTAAATATTTGATTATTTGGGAGTGATTGGGGTTTCTTTATCAATATGATAGGTAATAATAGTGGACGAAATTATAATTTCATCTCAATTAGTAACATGAAATTACCAGTTGAGGGTAATCAGTTCAGGTTTTATCTAATTAGACAAAGAGAAAATGTGAAAAATGAAAAATGATAAAATAGGTAAGTGGGAGTATAAATGCGGTTATATCACTATATTTTAAAATTAATTTCAAACTCATTGTTACTCTACCTTTTTAAGAAAACCATTGTTGACTCCAACCTACTAAACCTATAAAATTGAAGAGAGAAAAAAACTAAAAAAACCATCCTATCAGGAGAAATCAAAATCTATAATACTTATATGTTTTATCTTAGGTTTTAAATATCGTTTGAAAAAATCCCCATGATAGGATCCTTATTATCCAAGAACCATTATTAGGGAGCCAAACCGATGTAGTATTGTTTGTTCTGGTTGTGTGATTTAAATTAACTATAATTTGATACATGAACAGATATACATTTTATGACCTCTTTTTATTTTATTGAGAGGTAAAAACAACTAAACTATAAAGAATAATGAACATAAGAATCAATGAGGAAGTAGAAAGAGAAATATTTTCAAAATTCCATTGACAAACTCTCTATACTCTTATACTTCATCCAACGAATCCACCTTAAAATGAGATGATAAGGGGGAATTTTTTTCTCATATGATTTAGAAACTATCATTAAAAATAATAAATGACAGTTGTTACCAAATAATAAAAAATATTGTGATCTTATAACTAAAATGATATAGATTCTAACTATGTTATATGGTTTTTTAAGAGTGGTTCCCAATATGAATTTGATGGATTCTAGGGATGTATGTAATAAATTCAAACCTACTAGAGTCCCTAAAGCTTATATTATCTCTAAGGTGTATTTATTATTTTTATAAGGATCAATCAGATATGTGATACAGAACATACAACCTAGATAAGTTATCATGTGGGATGATGTTTAGAAGACCCTCATCCATAAATTATTCTATATATCAAGGAGAACCAAGCTAAGAAAGGAGATATATGGGTCAGAGAAAAGAATTTAAGAAACTCTATATGAGTTTTATGAGAGATTCATTTGGATGTAATCATTGTGAACAAATCAACCCTTAAAATACTACAATTTATTTGTATTATTTTTCCTAGGATTATGGTACATTGAGAAAAACATTCAGGATTATTTGTTTTGAGGATCCTTGATTTATAAGTAACATTCTGAAGCAAGAGTGCTGATAGAAATGACCTGAAGAAACTCTAATTTTTTTTCTAAATGATCCACCCTATAGGATTATTTGAGGTAAATATTTCTAACTATCCTTTGACCTACAATAAAAATGAATAAGTAACCTCTCCTGTGAGATAGTTATCACTAAATAAAGTTCAAAATTAATCACTTTCCACACTCTATCATAGCGTATGCCAACTTTTCATTCTATAGATTATTTCATAGATGAATACCCATAAGTACAAGAGAGTTTTGATGCCTTATACTAGATATTTTACTAGTATAAAATAAGTAGTATAAAATTTATTAAGAAGTACCCTATAAATCAACATGGGGATGGAAACCAATATCTACAATATAATTATTTCATACAGGATTTTCAATATCCTTTCTAGCCACTTCCATTTCAGAGACACACTTCTCATCCTTCTAATATCTACTCAAATTTAAAAGAACAATTAAGGTTCATAAAGGATATGTTGAAATGGATTGTGGAATATAAAATTGACTGTAATGTCTTGAATTTTCTATGTATTATTTTTAAATATTAAAAGGATTACTTTTGAGACCAGGTGTCAAGAGGACGTGCAATTCTAAAGACCAATGTTCCCATAATAAATGTTTCAAATGTATTAAATATATTAAATAACATGTGCACTTGGTTTTCCTAAAAAATTAGAATAAATTCTAAATAAGTGTCCATATTTGAAATATGGTGGCACTATTGAACTCCTAATGTGATATTTACCCTAGATGTGACCTGACATCAGTCGACACAAGTTGTTTGTGGAAATGTTGTTGTTGGTGTAGAAATGAATAAAACAATTCTAATGAATTATTTTATTTCAAAAACATGATGTAAGATTTTTTATTCATTAAATAGAATATTATGCATAAATCCCTGGGTTAGCCACATAACTCTTAATCCATTAGAGGATTGTTGGAGAGAGCCTTCGAGAATACTCTCACACAAACAATGATGAACTAAAAAATAGAAGATCAAAAAACCTCATATTTGATGGATCTTGCCAAGAATGATGAAAAAACATCATTCTAAGATATATATTGAAGTAAATCAAGTTATTTCATATGATTTAATTATTTTATTCCCTACTATTGAATTCTACGGTGATCATGTATCGATAAATAAAATGATTTATTTTCTCTTTGATCATCTTACATGATGGGTTTATTTGTAGAGTTTTTTGGTGGGATAATTATCTTTTTGATTGGATTTATTCATCATTTTTTATAATGTAAATAGATTTATATCGACATGAACATCGATTAAGGCCAATCCCTTTTTGTTGATTTGTTCACTTCTCCCCCCGTTCATCATTTTTAACATGCATACTTTGATTGGACTTTGGTTCATAAAATATCCATCAATCGATTTTTTCACATGAATTCATAAATCTGAGATCGAAATGACATGAAATAGGTGAGAAGATGGAGATAGAGAGTTTCAGATGATAGTGGATCCTTGATCTCATTTTATTCAGCCTTCTTCGGTGCAGATTGAAGAACAATCAATATATCTATTTTTCAAATTGATTAAGAACCAGAATCAGTTGTTCAAGTGATGGACAGGGCAGTACAAGATGATCCAAGACTAATAGAATTTTTTGATCTGATATCTTGGGAAATGACTTTGCATACATGAGAGAGAGGATGAAATATGGTTTTTGGAAAATCCTAATTCAAACGGAATGTTTTCATTAGTTACAGGGTGTGTATACCCCTTTGAATGACTCAGTGCATACCTAAGGAATTTCAAAGACATGAGGTAGAGTACATGGTTCTCTTACATGGTGTGTATTCCTCCACATGAAATGTCCTAGAAAATGTACACGAGCTACCCCATGTACTAGTACAGGGGAAAGAGTACACAGTCTAACACCATGTATTGGCACACGACTTGTGTACACAGATGGGACTCTAGGTACAAGGACAGGATGTGTAACCCCTATATAGACCACGTACTCCTCAATAAAACCTGGACATGGTTTTAATGCCATGATATATTTATATAAGAAGATACTGAGGTCATGGGACATGATGTGTAACCCCTCTATACACTCTGTACTCTTTTATACATGGATTAGATCTCTGGTCCTCCATATATTGGACAAGAATCATTATAGTTTGTTCCCATAATTATTTCATTGATGGTTAGTATAAATCATTTCCTACTCCTTGGACTCCGATCTCTTTAACATGTCCTCTAGTATGGAGTCATTGGAGTCCCCCCGAGAGGCCCCATGTGAGATCCTGTATTCATATTTGTGCCTCAGGTACAATTTAGGGAATCAACATGACCAATTCCAACATGTGTCTCTCCTTTACTTAGTTGGTTAATCCCGATGGAGCTATTGATATAACCCTATGGTTATGGCTATGATCCTTATCTATGTATGGTAATCTATTCAGATATTTCATCATGTATTCTCTCTCATAAAGAGACCTAAAACGCAATACCTATCGAACAGAATCCATCAGTACTAGAGGACTCAGAAGTGTGTTATCTTGGATGAGTACCTATAGAATTTTCGATCTAGAATACTTGGGTAGTATAATATGGAATTAACATACCTCTAGACTATATGTATTTTTATAGAATATTCATTTATTCTTCTTATATGTGTTGTAGACATATATCTATGTAGAGTTGTATATTTTTCGCTTTGGATGATTCTTTGTTATTTTTGGGTTTCTTATATAGTATTATTATACTCACCCCTACATAGGGCTTTCCCACACTTGTTAGGTATTGTGAAGACGATTGACCTTTTGATATGGTCCTAGGAGAACCAGGACAAGATAATGCTTATTGACACCAGAATATTGAGGTGTTGTCCTATGGATTTCATAAATTAGTCCCAATACCCTTCAATTGTTGTTGGACTTGTTTTAAAAAATTCATTATGGTGGGCTTGTATTTAGTGTTGTTTACTTTCTTTACTTCCTATCATACTATGGTTGTCAGATATAGATGTATGCATGCATTGGTTGTCCAGTTATTTTAACATTTATTTATGTTTTGATGTTGGAGATGGGTGCATGTTTACACGTACTTAGGAAATGTTTCCCATGTTAGTGATATTATTATTTGGTGCTAGTCACCATGCCCTAGCCTATTGGAGGTGGTCTTGGGGAGTCCTATAATAGGATCCATTGGTACCGACCATGATAGAGTGGTATTGTAACACCCCAAGTAAATAAAAAATATGACATTTTTATATTTATCAATACTTGTGAATAAAATATTAATATTACTTTAAAGGGGATTCTATGCTTGATGGCGTACCCAATACGCAACAACGAGTTTCTTGGGAATCTTACGTTGCAGTCTAATAATAAAATAATATTATTTTAAATAGTAGTTAACGCCTAGCCGTTGTAATGGCGGGAATGAACAGAACTAACTACAAAATGATTATATATGTTTGTCAAATATTTTTACTCTTTACAATAAATGTTAGAGGATTAAAAATGCGAATGAATCCAATTTTAAGCGTAGACATTCTAATTTTCTTTAGAAGGTCGATTAACCGCCTTTTGAAGGAGAACCTCTTTTAAATCCACTTTTTGAAAATTTTATGTGTTATATCTGACAAAATAAAATTCTTATTTAGAACTGGGATATCAAAATTTACTTTTTGTAATTTTTTGGTATCTTTCCGATAAAGTTCATTTTTAATGAATAGTAAAAAATGTTGTATTTTAATTCAAAAACTCTTTTTAATTTAATTTATTTATATGATTATATTATCTTTTGAATTGTTTTTAAAGTTAAATTAGAATATATGTTTACCATTTAATCCAACAGTGGTCATTGGAATTAATTTCACTTTGAAATTGGACTTAAACTAATGTCAATATTTTGTTACTTATTGTTTCATAAAAACATGCTATTTTCTCTGACAATGGGAATTAATTATTAAATTAATTAATGAATCTTATATTTTTTGAATTTTGTAAAATAGACATCATTTTTGAATTCGGAATATCAAATATAGCTTAGGGTGATGTTTTGGTCTTTTTTCTGGAAAACATTAATTTTTGATGAATAGTGAAACCACTAAGTGGTACTTAAGAAACTGATTTTTCGTTTAAATGAAATTTTACCACCTCTGAGTTTTTAATTTCTAAAATCCGACATACATGGTTGTCATTAAGAAGTAAAATGGGGTTAAATGGGATTAAAATATTTTTTTGGGTGAATAGTAACTTTTATGTTTTTAATCGCGATTAGAGGTAATTTGTGTAGTTTAAGGTAAAAATAATGTTTTAATAATATGAGATGAGCTTGAAACATGTCCTAACCTCATTGGATGTGTCATGGTCGACCAAGACAATCCATGGGTCAACTTGGGGACCCCATGGAGCCACTTTGGTTGGGAAATGGAATCAATAACTTTTTATTTAATGTTAAAGTAAAAATGACACAAACAAGAGATGTTTTACTAAAACAATTATTACATGGGGTTATACAAGTTAGATATTTGACTATAAATTTTCATTAGAAATATAAAAATATTTCCTAAATCATTATAGTTTTTTTAAAATTTTTAGACATTAAATATATTAAATTATTTATGACATCATGATGATGTAGCGATTACCTCATTAATAAAGGATTTAAATAAAATGAAACGATAATGTAAAATATATCACCTAAACATGTCCAAAACCTATTGTATGGGTATATTTCGAACCATTGTCACCTTAACCTCTAATTATATCAATCTGGGACCTTTTGAATCCGAAAAGCATTTTAAAATAAAGTAACCTTTCTTTACTTTCCAAGAGTGCCCCTCCTCTCCTCTTATAAAAGGCCCCCACCTCTACCACCTTACACACACCTCTCAAGCCTTTTGATCGGCCATCCCCTGCCAATTTCATCTCTACACATCCCTATCTTCATCATTGAAGCCTCACTTTGGGAATAATCCTTTCCAAGGAAGCCTTTGAGCTAAAATCAAGGAGAGTTACCCGTTTTAAAGGTAGTGTTTTCTCTTGTGTTTTATGTTTTATTTCGCTTCTACAACCCTCTAAAATATTTTTATTAATTAATTTTGTAACAAAACCAGTATATTAAATATACTAGGATGTTGTTATGTTAAGTATTCGAGCTAAAATTACACAAAACTTTGTCTAATGGTTAAGGAACATATTGTTTCTGTGGTTGGCGATTTTCTGCCTCACGAAACGATGATTGTTCAATATTCTTTTAACACCTTTAAAGGTGGCCATTATGATGTCACTGTATTTTATATATGATATATATGGTATTTATATTTACTATATTCTTCTGTATTTTATATTTAAAACATACCATTATTCTTTTCATGTTGGGTAAATGCGATAATTTCATATGAGGAAGTGTGGACTACCGCCCCCTCAAGTGATGTGACTCGTACATGTAATACATGGAATATATAAAGAATGAAATTAATGAAAATATGTGACCTATATAACATATATATTATACTGGAATTATAATATATATATATCATTTATTTTTAATTCCATTAATATGACGAAAAAATGAAAGTAGCGTTCATGCGTACGTACGGCCTACCGTCTCCATGAATGGTGCTTTTCATTTTTTTATATCCAAATGATATTGAATAGTATAAACTGAATATGTACTGGATATATATGATATTTTAATCATTAATACTATTCTGGAAATTATTTACTTATAATAAATGGGCAATCAGTTTTCAAACAAGTTCATTTTTGACTCATGTACCAAACATCGACAAAAACGTTTGATATGAACGAAAATTATTAAACAATTATTATAACATTATAATATGTGATATGAACTGAATAATAATCTTTAAATGAAGTCCTTAGGCAATTATAAATTGACCAATGTTTATTATTCATGAATATAAAGAAATGAACAAGACAAGCCAGACTTGAGGTAAGGGATCCTACTCCTCTCTTTCTTTTTAAGTACACTCTTTTATGTCATTCCTTTTAAAGATCATCTTTCTTGTTATTGGGATGTTATATTATATTACTCTTACTTTAATTTTTATGTTCATATGATGAGATACCCTATTCTATCTCATCAATACATTTTGGATGATTTGAGTAGCGCCGTTAGGCTGCCGAATTTTCGTAGTAGATCTAACCTCCCTCTTTCTTTTTAAGTACTCTCATTTTTGTCACTTCTTTTAAGCTCCTCTTTGTTATGTTGGGGGATGTTCTTTTATATTCCCCTTTATTAAACTTTATGTTAATATAATGAGAGACCCTATTTGATCTCATCAATCCATTTTTGTAAGTTTTAAGTGGAGCCATTAGTCTGCCAAGTTTTCGTAAGGGATTTTTCATCTCACTTTTATTCCTGTGAGATTTATGCTACATTTGCCACAACTTCCTTTGAGTGGTGTATGCACTGCCCATTATATTACTAATTGTGTAATATAATTTTATTTATGAGTATTTACATCAATGTTGTGTTGTCCTTCTTTCACGGGGTGTATGTTTCGAAAGATACCCATGTCGGTAAGGGAACCTTTCACCCTCCCCTTTTTAAAAGACGTCTTTTGTTATGTATTTTAATTCACATACTATTATATTGGGATATGTTCTTATATATCCTTATTGATTTAAATTTTATGTCCATGTGATGAGATACCCTTTTTATCTCTCATCAACTCATTTTCTGAATTTTGTAGTGACGCCGTTAGGCTGTCACATTTTTGCAAGGGAACTTCTTAACCCAAATTTGATTCTTTGGGATTAACTTGTACTCCCGGAATATGTCGTTCTATGAATATGTGTGAATAAACTCTGGTTTTTTTACACTTAATATCCACTTATATTTTGTGTATTAGTTTTTTCACACATAATTATGTAATTTATTTATGTTTAAACCAAGGATATCGTCTTTGTATGGGACTTCATCTCAATCTCCGTTCATTGAGGAATATTTTGTTTTATACACAACATTCTTTTTAAGGTGTATAAACTCCATTGACTTTTATGATTATTCAAAAGGAATATTTTTTTATATGAATCTTTTAATTAAACGACAAAAGGAGTGTTTTTTTTGTCATACATATGCGGCGACAACGACTTCTCCGCCGCCGTGACCATTATTTGAGTTTCGGCTTCCTCTACAAGCCATACCTTTTTTTAAAATGAAAAATTAATACCATGGTTTACTTTTCTTTTATTTTGGTATTGAAAATGGTTTTCATAATGTTTTTATATCAATGTGTTTTATTGATATCTTGTGATTGAAACGTGGAAATGTTATGTTTCCTTTATGAATGTTTTATATGATACGATTATGTTATGATTCTTGGGAATTATTATGAAGATGGGTGGTTCCGTGATAAACTAAGGGCATGTGAGCTCGATATAGCTCTCCAATGCATTTGGTAATGCGAAGGAGTGAAACGTTAAGGTTTCTTCGATGATATTTAGGGAATATATTGTGATGCTTATTCCAAATGTAACCAAGAGGGTTACTCCCTATGTAAGAATTTTATGAATGCCTCAAGTTACCTTTATGTCTTATGATTTCTATGATTTGTTCATTATTTGATGAGGCATGTTAAAGTGCTTATGTTCTATGAGTAAAGTATGATTTCATTGATTCTTATGTGTACATGTACTCATGTTTCCTTTCCATATTTTTATATCCCTTACTGATATTTTTATGCTCATCCTAAGTTTTTTGAAATGTTTTTCACAGGTCAAGGGAAAGGTACATGATATGATGATAGTGTCAAGGAAGTGTCAAGAAAGAATCCATGTTTTATTTTAAATATGTTTCCGTTGATGGGAAAAAATGAATACTATCTTTATGTAACCACTTTGTTTAAATGTGGAATGTAATACATGTTTTATGATCTAATTCTCTAAATCTCTAAACCTGAAAAGATCCTCAATGTGTACTCTTGTATTAAATCAAGATCAAGTAATGTTTAAGGCTGGGGGATTATAGTTATTAGAGAGGTAAGTTCTACTTTAGGACAAGTAGATTGTGATATTGGTTTGGGGAAACAATGTTAAGTGTGTCATGTATGGATTTCATGCTAGGGACTCAAGTGTTGGTTCAATGAATGAGTTATCCATAAACTAAGACTCTTATAACCAGATTGTTGACTCAGTATATGAGAACATTGGTTAAAGGGAAAACAATGGTACATGTATCATATAAGAATGGGTTGTGTTTCCATGTCCTTCTTGAGTTAGATATTCTGATATACTCAGTGACCATGGTATATCTTGTTTACCTTTACGTTGCTTCCACAATGTATTGTGGCTAGTTTCATGTAGTATGATTCTAAGGATGATCACCTGAGTGATGTGGCTTTGATACATGGATCCATTTATGAGAACCTCATCGTGGTTCACCAGGCATAAGAAAACATCTAGAGAAGTATGTGGTACCTGCAAAACTAGTGGATGAGGAGCGTAGGTTGATCCTACTTCACAAGTTTCAGTGGTTGAGGCCCATCAGGTTTCAAGGTTAGCCTGGCGCACTAGTGTTTGAGAACTATCTTAAAGCGGTGACTTGATTTTCCACCTATTCTAAAGACTATTAGATTAGATGGTGGTACTAGAATAAATCCTTATTCTTGGATCAACCATGAAATGGTGGGATATTGTTACTCTATCAAATGATGGAGTGAATATTTCATGGTTAATGTTTTAGAATCTCTTTAGAGACGAGTTCTCAACAGCTACGCTAAGGGATGTACATGTTGATGAGCTTCTATAGCTCCAACATTGTAGCATGATAGTAAGTGAGTATTCATTGAGGTTTACTTGCCTTTCTAGGTACCCATTATATATGGTTTGAGATCATTTAAAGGATCAGAGCATCGAGCGGGGTCTTTATTAAGAAATCTGATCCACCGTTATTTCTCTGTAAATTTCTACCTTTAGTTGGGTGCAAGAGAGTGATTTTAGGCCCGAGAGTTTCTTGTTTGAACACGTACAACTGGTGGTTGTCAATAGTGGGTAAGAAGAAGTATTGAACTCAGTATTAGGGAGATAACAAAAGTCTTAGGTACCAAGATGTAGGGAAATTTTTTGAGGAGGTCCTTGGATAGAGGATCCATAGTCCATGGATCACATGGTGGGTCCAGTCAGCCTAGAGGGTGGTGGTGCTACTCATGTGACGATATGGGATATATTGCCAAATATTGTCCCACCTTCCATAAAGCTAAGAGATAAATATTTGATGATCCCTTGAGGTAGACACCTTGAAAGAATTAGGCAGGTTTGTAGAGTGGTAGATGTGGATGACGAGATAGGAAAGAAGTTGGAGGTTGTAAATGTCTAGACATGTTACCACCACCACCCCATAGTGGTCCATAGTAGGATCAGGGAGCTAGAGGACTTGGGTATTGACAACGGTAGGTGGTTGAGGTTTACAACATTTGGGATTTAGGAATGATTTGATGTATGATATGTGTCTTTTATACTATAGCTATAATAATGATAGAGATAGGTAATAATAATTACTTTCTCACAACATTTCTTGTTCGAGACTTAGAGATTTTGATTCAACTATTTCCTCAACCCTTATTCTTTGAGATTAATTCTGGAGAAGACTCAGTTATACCAAAATTTTACTAGCAGGGTGACCTAACACTTATAAGTGAGATTTTTGGTTGGAATATATTAGTAGTAGTGTCGATGCCTTAAGAATTCATTCCTTGTATGGACTGGTTACTTATAGTTCATTCCAAAATAAAATATTTTAGGTGAATGGTGTGGTGTGTCCATAAAGCAGAACCAAGTATTCCTTTTTCGGTGAAATTGAATCCTATATAGTGCAGGATGGACTTGTGAATAGGAGGGTGCAACCAATTACTCATTAGTTGGCTAGCCTAACGCTCAGTGTAGTGGATATTATGAGTTTCCAATTTCTTACAGTGGTGGTGGATTATGAGGTCTTCTTCCTAAAATATGTTCCAGGTTGTCCTTCCCACCGAGTTATAGACTTCTTCATGGATCTACACCCCGATATGAAACTGATATCTATTCCAGTATGTTAAATGGATTACACATTGCTCCATGAGTTGATGGTGAAGTTGGAGGAATTTTAGACGAATATATTTGTTTGACCAAATGATTCTCCTTGGGCATCCCCAATTTTGTTTTCCAAGAAGGTATATAAGATATTGAGGTTATGTGTAGAATACCATCTCTTGAAATAGGTGAACATGAAGAAAAAGTATACACTACTAAGGATCAATGAACTCTTTGATCAGTTGGGAGGGGAATGAGGGTTCTCGAAGGTTAACCTAATATCAGGCGATCAACAGTTGAATGTATGGGATGAGGGTATACCAAAGGTGACATTCAGATGTATCTATGGTCACTATGAGTACTTGGTGATGCCCTTTGGCCTAAAGATTTCCTAACAGTGTTCATGGGACTCATGAATTAGATATTTCATCATTACATAGATTGGTTTGTGGATGTATTCATTAACAATATCTTTATAAAATCGACATCTAAGGAGAAACAAGAATGACACTTGAGGATAGTTCTAGACATAATCTTAGAGAAATTGATTTATATAAATACCTCTAATTGTCTGTTTTTGATTTAAGTGGTCCACTTTATTGGACACATTATCTCAGATGATGGAGTGGAAGTGGACCTCACCAAGGATGAGGATGTGTTAGCTTGGGATCTGCCTAAGAGTGTAATGGAGGTGCAAAGCTTCCTTAGGTTGGAAGGATATTACAAGAGATTCATACATGATTTCTCGTGTATATCAACACCCATGAAATCATTGACACAAAATTGGTTTCCTTTCATGTTAACAGAGAAGTTCTAATAGGATTTCTGACAGTTGTGTTAGAGTTTAACAAGAAATCCCATATTGAGATTGCTGATGGAGGGTGTCGAGTGCATGGTGATTTTATATGGTTCATTCCAGTTGAGACCATGTGATCAGAACTACATGAACCATGATATCATGCTAGAAACAATAGTCTTATTTTTTTTTGTATATGTGGAGACACTACCTAATAGGCGATTAATTTATCAGCTACTCCGATCATAATAGTATCTTGTATATATTCTCTCGGAATGATATCTACTTCAAAAGGAGGAATTCTCTAGATTTCCTGTAGGATTTTGACTTCAAAATTTTCTATTCTTCTTGGAAGGGAAATGTGGTAGAAGATTCTCTTATATGGAGATTGTATTCATTGTTGTCAAATGAGTTATTAGAGTAGTTGGCCTCATTAAAGTTATCCTATGTGGAGGGGTACGAAGAATCTTACCTATAGTCGATGGTTGTCCCCCCTCCACTCTTATAGAAATTCAGAGAGGCACAACTTGGGGATTCTGACTACGATATTCTACATGCCCAGTTATCTACTAGACATGTTCTTGGAGGATTTTCTAAAGGTGCGGAGAACACCATTATTTTCAATGGACACACAGTGCTTCTAGTGAAATTGTAGGAAGAGGTTCTGAGAGAGTTTCAAACAACTCTTTTTACAGCACATCAAGGTGTGGAAAAGATGTACCATGACCTATGATGTATGTTTTGGAAGCCAGGGATGAAGAAAGGAGTTGTAAAAATTATCGCTTAATTTCTTACTGGTCAACAAGTAGAGGTTGAGAACCATTTTATAGTGGGTTTGACCCAACCCCTCGAGGTTCTAGATTGGATGTGTGATGGGGTATGAATGCACTTCATTACTATCTTACCATGAATCTAAAGGGAAAATTATGGAATCAATATGTTCATAGAATGACTCACTATGTTGGAAAACATATTTGATATGCTAGAGCAGAGTTAAAAAGAGAGATTGGGATGCCTCTACATTCATGAGATAATACGACTCCATAGAATTCCATATATGATTGTTTCGGATCATGATGCTGGATTTACACCTCAATTGTTTAAGGGATTATAAGAGGAATTTGGGAATAAATTATTTTTTGGAACAACATTTAACCCTGATACTGACATCTAGATGGAGAGAACCATTTAGGTTCCGAAGGATGTGTTGTTAGATTTCATATTGGAATTTTTCCATAGTTTTTTGGATAACCTACTAGAAGTGGATTTTTAATACAATAACAGTTTCCATTGCACCATCGGTGTGGAACCATTCAAGGATTTGTAAGGGAAACCCTGTAGGTGACCAATTTTTTGGACTGACCCTAGAGAGTCAGAACTCATGGGCCTGAAGTTTTTGCGAGATGCAATTGATAAGGTGATAATCATTGTGGAGTGGATGATGACTGAAAAAAACCATTATAAGTCTTATTATTATAGGTAATAAAGTCCACTGAATTTTGAGGATGGAGAAGATGTTTTCTTATGGGTTTCACCATGATGTGGATTGTGGAGATTTTTTTTGGGTGATAAGCTATCTCCAATGTTCTTATCCATTTCCATATAGTATGTAGAGTTAGAGAGGTGGTTTAACTCTTAGATATACCTATGTAGTTAGATTTGGTACACAACATCTTGCACAAGTCATAGATGAGGATGTACGTGCACGATCCATCCCACGTCATCGACTGGGGCGAGCTGGAAAATGAGCGTGGAGTGATCCTTAATGATTACCAAGTAGATATTGAGGACCAATAAAGGATGAAACATCATGGGAGATCAATTACTTTGGTGGGTGTCTGGTGGTATCATAGGAATCTATAAGAGGGCACTTGGGAGTAGGAGGCTAAGATTCATTCTCAATACCCTCATATTTCTATGTAGCCCTTATTTTTTCTTTTGTAGTCATATATCCCCATGGAGGGGAGAATCTGATGTATTATATTTTCAGTGTAATATTGGTAAATATTATATGAATTATTATCAAGACTAGGCACTGATACGACATAAAATTTCAAGGCCCGTTGTGCCCAGTGTAATTATTTGAAATATAGTAAAAATATTAAATAGAACGTGTGTGAGGTTTTCCTAAAAAAGTAAAATAACTTATATATGGTTTCCTAGTTTATGATATATGAGGGAAATGTAGACCTCAATAGGAGTGGTTTACCCTAGGTGCGACTTAACGCTAGTCAGTGTGGGTTGTCTAAGGAAAATTCATCTTGGGAACAAAAATGAATAAAATAATTTCAATAAATTTTTTTATTTCAAATGTGTTACACAACGAATCGTCAAAAGTAAAATAGATTATTATGAAAAAATCCTAGGGTTATCCACATAGCCCTATATACTTTTGAGGTTCTTTGGGGAGATACTTGGAGAATCCTCTCTGGCGAATGATGACACTGTTGTGAATCGAAGATGGACGTACCACAGATTCGACAAATCATTCCAACGTTGATGGAAACACATCATTATCCATTAGTGATCGACCAGAATTGAGGTAGTGTATTTTATTTATTTTTTTATACCCTATTCTTGAATTATTTGACAAAAATGAATCAATCAACAAACACATTGATCCGTGGTTCGATCATCTTGTAGGATGATATTATTTTAAGTGTTTTCAATGGAAAAATTATCTTGGTGATTTGATTTCTTCATCCTTTTTTTCTAAAGGAAGTGGATCAAGATCGTTACAAAAATCGATTGATGTTTGTGCCTCTTGATTGATTTGTGATTTTCTCCCCATGTACAACATTCATCTTTTGCGTTCATTATTTTTCCCGCAACTTAAAAAGTCCAGATCAATCGATCATTATGCACCTGTTTCTTGGAACAATAATAAGAAAATATAGATCGAAGATCTACATGACACAATTAAGGTGAGGCGACCAAGATAGAGAATTTAATATGAAAATGGATCCTCGATCTTCAGTTCTGCAGAACTCTTTGGTGATGAATGAAGAAAGAGAAATAAATCCATTTGTTGAATAGATTAGGCAACAAAATCAGTTTTTTGAGTGAAAATGGGGTTTGAGAATAAAAATCCAAGAATACTAGCCTACTTGGAGATGAGATTTAATATTATAGCGGTGAAAAAGTGAGTGGGAGGAAGAAGAAGGGTTTCTGAAGAAACCTAATACACACGAAATATATCCCTTGGACACATGGTGTGTATCCCCATTTGAACGGCTTGATCCATACCTAAATAAGTACATGGGGACAAGGTGGAGTACACCACACTCCAATATGGCGTGTATTCCTCCACACAACAATTCTAAGATCATGAACACATGCTACCCCATTTACTGAAACATAGGAATGGGTTCACAGTCTAATGCTATTTACTGAAATGTATCTAGAGTACAAGGATGTGACCTAATGTACAATGATACGAAATTTAACCCCTCTACATTCAATGTACTCCTATATTCTACATGAGCATTATTTAAATGTAAAATTTCATTTACACTATAGAAATCAGGTTTTAGAGACATGTTGAGTAACCCCTATAAAAGACATATAACCCCTTTACACATTGTTTACTACTTCATATATGGATTAGATATCTTTTCCTCTATATCCAGGACAATCTTTATTTGGGTTGGTTCCCATTATTTTTTCTCTGATGGTTGTCAAGAATTGTTTCCTACTCCTAGGACTATGATCCACTCAGAAATATTTCCTAGACATAGTAATTAGAATCCCCTTGAGAGACCTTGTGTGGGATCCTATATTTATCTTCCTTCCCCAGGTTGTGTTTTTGGTATTGATGTGACCAATCCTTTCGGGATCCCATCCTCTACTTAGCATGTAAATATAGATGGAGTTGTTTGTATCACCCCATGTCCCTAGCTCTAACTCTAATTTTTACATCAACATATCATTAGATATTTTACCATGTGTTCTCCCTCATGAAGATACCATATGAGCAATACATCTTGGATGGACATCATTAGTACTAATGGACTCAGGATTGTGCTTTCCCGAATGAGTGTTTGTGGAATCTTCACACTTGACTCCTATGGTTGTATACCATGGTTGTAGCTTAAATCTAAACTCTGTGTCTTTATAGAGTATATCTAGATATTATTGTTATATGTGTTGTAGACAAATACCTATATAGAGTTGACTATTTTTCCTTTTCTTGTATGATTTTTGATTTTGTTTTTTCCTACTTATTATTGTTATATTCACCTATGAATGAGATTTTCCCCCACATGGCATGTATTTAATATAATATTAGACATTTTATAGATTCCTAGGTGGATCAGGTCCAGACAGAGCTTAGTGAGACCAGACACACCGATGTGAGTTCCCAAGGCTTTCAGAAAACAATCCCAGTATCTTTACTTTTTAGTTTGGACTTGTATTACAGGCTTCTTTGTGATTGGCTTATATTTGAACCTATTTACTTTTTTTACTTCCTGTTGTACTTTGGTTGTGAGATATATATGTATTAATACATTGGTTATTTATTTGTTTTTGAATATTATCATTTTTTGAGCTTGGGGATGTGTGTGTGTATCTAGGTACTTAGGCAATGCTTCCCATGTTAGTGATATGCGTACTCGGTTCTTATCACCATCCCATGGCCTATAAAAGGTAGTCTTGGGGAGTCATGGAATGAGACCCATTGGGACATGTATGACACTAAAAAATGATCCACTCTTACTAATAATGAATAAGAGATGAATGATTTGAATGGAATGTTGCGTCAGATTACATGTACCATTAATAAAATGGAAAATCAAGGATCACTTAAACTCTCTTCCTAATAAATTACTTACCCAAAGTGGGATGTTAGTTCAATTTATTCATGTTGTGGAAAGAATGTGACAAACCATGTATAATGATGTCTAGAGTTTAAAACTAGAAAAGGATAGATCATGAAACATGAATAATATGTCTTTAAAAATAAACCTAAAGAGGATGTCCTCGTGGAGACATAACTAGTGAAGGAAGACAAGGAAAAATCCAAGATGGAGGACATACATTAGTCCTCACCTATTTTATATTTCAAAATAAATACACTAAAAAATACCGATAAAGGATCATTAAAATAAAAAGTTAGTGAAACATTTTAGATAGTGGAGATCAATATCCCTTTATTGGGGCCTTACTCCAAATCCTATGGAATTCAAGGTACATTAAAGAGATAAGTTGCAAAAAAAGAAAATTTCCTAGACCTGAAAAGGTATGTTTTGATATAAATGTGTCTTCCCTTGTTACGCCATAATTTAGTAACAAATTTCCAAACCTAGGTAATTTCATTTTCCCTTGTAACGTATGAGAGATTGATTTTACTAACACATTTTTTAATTTAGGAGAATAAATTAATGTCATGACTAAATGTTTTCCTATATACATATAGGGTAACTGAATCTAATATGATTTTTTGTAACATTCCAAGTGAACTACTAGCTTCCTAGTCGATGTTTTAAAGTATGTTTTGATATGGGTTAAATAGTAAATGTTCCCAATTTACTTTTATATTCTAAACATGGAATAAGTAGGAAAAACCCATCCATCTATCTTTATTAGTACTCTATCTATTAATATTTCAACATCCATAATAAAGTTTAATAAAGGGACACTTTTAATGTATTTGATGGTATATATTGTGAACATTAGCATTTTAGATTCAATAAAATAGTCCCATAATGGGAAATATATTTTTTACACCGACTCAATATAAAATTCCTTATTGTCATAATGAATAATTTAAAATGTTTTATAAAAAATTTTGACTAAGAGAATCCCAAGAGTCACTTAATTTTAATAATTAATCTATTTTTTAATATGATTTAAATATATAGACAGTTTCATATTCAAAATAGATTGAGTTACTAGGTGACAATAATTTTTATGTTTTAATCTACATGTCTTAATTTCAATAGCATGGAAAATAATAAATAATATAAACTGCTAAATATTATAAAAAATGAAAGGGAAAAGGGTGGTCATTAAGAAACAACCCATAGTTACTCCAATGACCTTTGTACATCAGATTCTACTATAATGTGTGTCTTAACCTATGATACAACCCTAAAGAAGTCTCCACCAAATCATTCTAGTTATTGTAAAAAGCGATATTGAAAGGATTTTAAGAGCTAGAATCATATACCCCATCTTGGACCCCTAACACCTGTGTCCAATTCATATTGTTCTATAGAAAACAGTATTCAACGTTGTGAAAAATGTGAATAATGATTTATTTCCCATTAGGATTCAAAACATTTTTTTTGTTCTTATTGACTTTGTAAAATAAAATCATGTGACATAAAAGGACTATTTTCCAATACCTTTTGTAGTTTAATTTTTCACGAAATTAGCTGAGAATAGAAATTATTACCTCTTTGATGGATTCTAAAGGTATTTTTCATGTTCCCATATCCCTGGGAATCTATGAAAAAAGCATAATTACATATCCTTTTTGTAGTTTTCTTACAAACAGATTGCCTTTAATGTTTGAAAATTGTAACACCCTAATATTTTATAAGAAATATTTTGTTTTTATGTATTATGTTATATGAAAAATAAAATTAATCATTCACTACACACAACATTGTTTCATAATACATTACACGCAAGAGAAACCTTCCTTGATAGCTTGCGTTGTACACAATAACGAGTTTCACTAAACAACAATATGTTATTAAAATGTTATATAAACTAGCCATTATGAATAGTAATACCCAATTTTTGAAATTTTATAAATTTTATCTTTCAAAATGGACTTCATTTTTGGATTTGGAATATCGAAATTATCCTAGGGTGAAATTTTGGTATTTTTCTGAAAAATATCAAATTTTGATTAATAGTGAAAACTCTAAGTTATTGGTTAAAAAGGACTTTTTATTTAAATAATAATTTATTTTATTTAAATTTATTTATAGATACATAATACCTATATAATTTCAATTTAATTCACTAGAGTCATTTTATAATAATTTTATATATATAAAAATTTTATTGAACTTTTGACATTCTTTTACCCACCTCCTAGGAGAATTTGCAAATTTACATAAAACATAATTTTACCGCTTATGTGAGTGGAATTTCCAAAATCTGAGAGACACAATTGATATCAGTAAGTAAAATGTGGTTCAATATGATAAAAATAATTTTTGGTGAATAATAACTTTTTACTTTTATTTACCACGGTTAAAAGTAAATAGGGTAATTATGGGTAAAATTGATATTATTATTACCCTAACACATGTCCTAATTCTATTGGATAAGTTTAATTCGACCAAAAAAAATCTTAGGAATAAAATATTACCTTTCAGGTCTACTTGGATTAGATTAGGACATTTATTATTATTTAATTCAATGAATAGTTTAAAGAGTTAAAATCAAAGTTTAATAAGTAAAACATTTTTAATATTGGGTTATACAAAATATAAATCCAACTATAAATATTTATTAGAAAGATAAAAATATTTCCTACATAATGGTATTTCATTTATAATTTTTAGACAATAAATAAGTTAATTTATTTATGACACAATGATGATGCAGTAATTACCTTATTAATGAAATATTAACATAATTGATATTATAAATACCCAAATAAATGTAATTTGAGACTTTTTATGAATTAAACTAATTTTATAGGTTAATATAACATTTTAGGGTTGGTTGGATGATTTTTTTGATGTAATAATGTTGTTATAAATTTAGCAAAAAACAAAATACCAAATACTATTAAAATTGACATAAAAGAGTTTTTATAATAAATATTAAATTATTAATTGATATTCTATTCCTAAAAATATAAGGTTCCAGAAAAAGACTTGTATAATAATATATATGACATTAATTAACCAATTGTGGTTCTATTGGTATTTTATAGTATTTTTATTAACCATATAGTGTAAGAATACAAGAAGACACGGTAAAAGTTAAATTATTTTACTTAGAGTGAAATCTAAATGATAAGGTTAAAATGGTAACCTAAAAAAGTCTAAAACCTATTGGTTGAGAGGATTTTGACCCATACCAACCCTATCATCAAAATACATAACTTTGGATCCATTATAAACCGAATATAAATTTATTATAAATAAAAAATTTTCAGTTTCCAAAGGTTCCCTTCTCCTCCCTTATAAAAGAGAACCTCCTCCCTCTCCTCTTCACACAATTTCGAGCCTTCAATCTCAAACAAACCCTCCCCATTTCTCTTATCAACATCTCTAGTTAAATCATAGAGGTTCTGGTTTTCTCAAAAGACCAACTCCAGTGTCCTAAGAGGAATTTTTTAAGAGACACGTAAAGGAAGAGGTAATCTCTTCTACCGAATCATTCAAGTTTCTTTCTTCTTCTACTTACTCATCTTTATTTGTTTTATTATAAATTAATAGCATATGTATCAATAATATACTTATATGTTATTATAAATATGAAACAACCCTATTTCTCGTTCTATCCATCATATGGACAATGAAATCACCGCACGTGTGTACGTACATTATACCCTCTCCACGCCATGGTGTAATCTATTTTCCACCACCGCCTTACATGGATGGGTATAATGGTGTAAAAAATAACTATATATGATTATTATAACATGATACGGATTATGAAATATTATATCATCAAATCCAATTCCATTAATATAATTATGGAAACGATATCATCGCTCATGCCGACGTACGACCTATCGTCTCTACGATGTGATGCGAGTCATTCTACATGGTCTTCATTGAATAATGATTATATAAATGACTTGAATGAATAAATATGATATATATTACAATAATACCATTATGTAAATGAGGTAATTATAACCTAAAAATAGGAATAAGAATCTATTCGACAAAACACGCATAAAAACATAAATCAATGAACACCCGAATAACAAGTAGTAGTGAAATATTAATAATAAGAAGATTAGAATATGACCATATATGATATCATAACAATTAATATGATTATTTAATAATTCAATGACATTATTTAAATAATTATAGAGGATTTTCGGATACGTACGAAGCATATCATACCAAAGGTAAGGGAAAATATCACAATCTAATTTTTATCTGAGATTGTTTATACTTCAAAATTTACTGGGGAATATTTATCATCCACATCCATGTTTCATAAATATGTAATATTATTTATATCCTCATACAATTGTTTAAATCCAATCTTAAATATTGGTGAATTTAATAAAAGATATGAAAGTAATATTTTGTCGTTTTCAGTAAGAGATACATTGACTTTTCCAGCCAAAGTATGAAAAGAATGTTTTTTGAACTTATAAAAAATGAATGGATTTTTATGATTTCATAGAACATTAATTATATGATTCTTATATTACAAGTTTTCAAGTTTATTTTTAATTAAATTTTTATTGTTTAAAATTTTATGACATATTAAGAAAGGAAAAAAAATTGAAGTTAAAAAGATATTTTCCTCAAGAATGGAGTTCAAGTGTTTTATAAAATTTATTTGACATCTAATAGAATATAGGGTTCTATTTATATCACTATTTTCAAATTTATTTGATTATGTTGTGATGGAATTATTTTTATGAAGTCCTTTTATCTTATATGGATTATGGTGTTATGGCATGATGTTTAAGAATCCCATTTTCTGACATGGGTTATGCTATGATATATGATTTATGATTTTGTGGCACAAATAAGAATGGTTTAATTATGAGATGTGTGGGACCTATATCCCTCGCCAATTCACTGGGTAACGATTTATATCTCATGATATAGACATGAATGGAATGGAAATTTAATCCAGTTCAGTGATACAGAACTGGAACAAGGAGTGAACCCATTTCAGAAATGGAATTTGTCCGCTATGATTGTATTGGAAATGAGTCTTAAATAATACGAAATTATTTTCTATGATTATGTGTGTATTCCACAAAGTATCATGTTTTATGTTATTATTATTGGGATTACATTTCTCTACTATGATTTATCCGAAATAATGATATTATGATCTCTTTTGCAGGTTATGATTTTCAAAATGTTATGTTATTATGAATATGATATGATTGATATTTCCATTGTTTAACCTTACTGAGCATTTGAGCTCACCCTTTTGTAAATTTTCTTTTCCCCAGGTCAGGAGGAAGGGTATTAAGTAGGATATTCCAAAAGGGGCTCAAGATATGTTGAAATAAACAGAATACAATCTAGATTCTTTATGAACCAGTTGTTTATGTTTCCCAGTTTCAAAAGACACTATACCTATACGGTCCTATCATGGTTTTGTTATATGTTTTAATAAGTATGCTTCAATTCGGAATTAACAACAATGTATGTAAAGTATGGGTCATTATAGTTGGTATCAGAGTAAAGGTATAGTCAACCTTTGGAAACTAGGATGTGAAAGCCTTAATAAGAACCCTAAGTATATGTTAAAGAATTGCACACAATATTAGTGTTTCAGAAATGGACATGAATAACCTATGATAAGACCTATAGTGTGAAATTTTATTCTTGATTATGTGGATTTACTATTATGGTTAGTGTTTCTCACACTATGCTTATTGGTTCAAGTTAATGGATGGAACCCGAAGGAACCATGTTAATGATGAATGCGATGGGCAATGCAATGATTGTCCCCATCAGCAACCAAACATTATGGGATCTAGAATAAAAAATATTATAGCCATTATCACTCAACTTTCTCAAGCTATGAATCATGCAGGACATCCAAACGAGAAAAGGAAGGAGCAACATTATGCTGAATCCTTTATGAGGTAGTGTCCACCCACATTCGGCGGGTCTACTGATCCATTAGTGGCTAAACAATGGATCAGTACCATTGAAAAGATATTTTTAGTTCTTCAATGTTCTGAACATGATAATGTCATCTTAGCAGTATATCGTTTGGAAGGTGAAGCTGATCAATGGTGGAATCTGATCAAGAATATGAGGTAAAGATACAAAATTGAGTCCATGGAATGGGATGAGTTCAAGAACATATTTTTCAATAAGTAATTCTCTCGTATTTCTCAAACAAAGAAGGAGAGGGGGTTTCGTGAACTAAAGAAAAACGATGATGAATCTGTTGGTACCTACAAATAAAATTTTACCAGACTTGCAAGGTATGCTTCCAGAATTTTTATCCAACCTGAGAGTAAAATCGATTTATTATTTAGTTGGTTAAAACCAAGTATTCGAAGGGTGTTAGCCATAAGATACTTCAATAGCTACATGGAAATTTTTCGATGTGATATAAAGGTTGGGAAGGAGATTGGATTAACCCATCAGTCATATGGGTTTGATAAGAAGAGGAAAATGGATTTCAAAGGGAAATATAAAGACCACACTGAAAAGAAGACGAGTTTCCCTTATGCTCAAAGTCTGGAAAGAAACATGGAGGGAATTGTCTTAAAGGGACAAGTAAATGTTTCAAATGTGTAAAAGAAGGTTATTGGGCATTGGAATTCCACAATGATGGGAAAAATTTGTCTAGTGTTGCGAACAAAGAAAAGGGTACACATAATGCTCCTTCTACACTTCAATGATACATGTGTAAGGAAATGGGGCATTATGAAAATCAATGCTCTAATCCAAGGGGTTTTGATGATGATCAACTTCAAAAAACTATTAAGGCCAAGGACAAAGGAAATTCACATGAAATTTCTATCGGTGATGTGGAGTATGATAACGAAGTGGTGAAAGGTACACTTACCATCCACTCTAAAGTATCAAATGTTTTATTTGATTCAGGATCCACCCACTATTTTATATCTAAAGAATTTTCGAAGGGTATCACCGTATTACCTCCACAATTAGATGTTGAGTGAGCTATGACAACCCCTAATGGCACAAAAGTCACATCAAAAGATTACAATTCTTCTTCGATTGATGTTTGTGGGAAAGTGCTTCCTAAAAATCTTGTGATCCTTCTTATAGTGAAATTTTATGTGATTCATGGAATGGATTTTATTTCTTTATATGGAGCTCATATCAATTGACAAAGAAGGGAAGTCACATTTCATATTCCAGATCAATAAATGATCATCTATCGATACAAGGTTGAATATAACCTTCCAGTGGAAATTTTATCCATCTTATGGGTCTTGATTCCAATAAATGAAAGTTATTTATCTCAAATGGTGGGAGAGAAACTCACGGTTAAGAATACACCCATTTTACAAGAGTTTGATGATGTCTTTCTGGAGGATTTTCCAAGTCTTCCACGAAATTTTGAATTTGAGTTTTCAATAGAAATCATACTAGGTGCTATACCTATTTCAAAGAAACCTTATATAATGGTCCCTTTTGAGTTGTAATAATTGAAGAAGAAACTCTAAGAGAATCTTGATAAGGGATTCATATTCCATAGTTCATTACCTTGGGGAGAACCTGTTCAGTTTGTTAAGATGAAATATGGATCAATGAGACTCTACATTGATTATCGAGCACTTAACAAGATCACTCTCAAGAAGAAATATCCTCTTCCACGCATTGATGACTTATTTGACCAACTACGCGGAGCTCAATACTTTTCCAAGATTTATCTTCATTCAGGGTATAATCAATTAACGGTCAAAAGGGAGGATATACCAAAGATGACTTTCTGTATAATGTATGCACACTATGAATTTATAGTGATGCCATTTGGTCTAATTAATTCCCATGTTATCTTCGTGGATCTAATTAATAGAGTCTTTATAGACTATCTTGATCAGTTTGTGGTAGTCTTTATAGACGATATTCTTGTCTATTCAAAGAGAAAGTACGAACATGAAGATCACTTGAGAATTGTATTAAAGACCCTAATAAAGGATAATATTTATTCCAAATTTACAAAGTGTGAATTTTGGCATCAAAAAGTTTCATTTTTTGGTCACATAATCTCAAAATAGGGGATATTTGTGGATCCAGCAAAAACAGAGGTTATCGAAAGATGGTCGAGTCCAACCAGAGTAACTGAGATTCGAAGTTTTCTTGGTTTGGATGGATATTGTTGAATTTTTGTGAATGATTTTTCATGGTTATCTAAACCACTCACCAGGTTGACTCGAAAATGAGTTAAGTTCGTTTGGACGGAGGAGTGTGAAGAGAATTTCATTGAGATAAAAAGATGATTATCCAGTGCACCTGTGCTCACACTGCATTTTAGTAGAGAAAGGTTTGTGATCTACTCTGATGCATCCAAGAAGGGATTGGGGTGTGTTCTCATGCAAAACGATATACTGATAGCTTATGCATCACAACAATTGAAAATCCATGAGAAAAATTACCCAACTCATGATTTGGAATTAGCTACGGTAATCTTTGCATTATTGATTTGGAGGCATTATCTTTATGGTTAAAGGTGTGATATTTATATTGATCATAAAAGTTTAAAGTATATTTTCACACAAAAGGAGATGAATATGCGCCAAAGAAGATGGTTGGAGCTGATTAAGGATTACGATTACTCAATTCATTACCACCATGGGAAAGAAAAAAAGGTGGCAGACGCATTAAGTCAACATGACCATGAAAGACTATCCATGATGAGGATAAAAAAAGATCCAATATTTATGGATTTGCAAAGGATAGATCTTGGAATTATAATGGAAGTGTAAAAATATTGTCTTTGTCAAATGATTGTTCAACCATATATACATGTAAAGATTAAAGAGGAATAGAAAGAAGATGTAGAGTTATAAAAGAAGGTGAGAAATGTTCATGAATTCCCCATTGATTGTAATGAAATACTAAGGTTCGGGACTCAGGTTTGTGTTCCTCCCATCTGAGAATTAAAGAAGGAAATATTGAATGAAGATCATAGTTCTTCATTATCTATTCACCCTAGAAGCACGAAGATGTATAGGGACCTGAAGGAGTACGTCTGGTGGGAAGGAATGAAAATAGATGTTGCTGAATATGTCTTTCGATGCTTGGTTTGTCAGCAAGTTAAAGCTAATAGATAGGAGTATAAGGGGATGTTACAACCATAACCCATACCAGAATGGAAATGGGAAAACATCACTATGGACTTTGTCACATGACTTCCGAAAACATACAAGGCAATAATGCTATCTAGGTTATAGTTGATCATCTTACGAAGTCGGCACACTTTATTTCTTTTAGAGAATATTTCTCTTTTGATCACCTTTCCAGGATATATGTTAAAAAGTGGTAAGATTTCATGGAGTACCAGTTTCCATTATATCTGATCTGGATCAGAGGTTTACCTCGATGTTTTGGTGACGTCTTCAGCATATTATAGATACATAGTTTAGTTTCATAACTGCTTATAATCCTCAGACAGATGGTCATTCTGAGAGGACCATTCAAACTCTAGAAGACATGTTGAAATCTTTCTCTATGGATTTCAAAGGTGGTTTGGATAAAAACCTACCTTTGCTGGAATTTTCTTATAATAATATCTTTCACTCCATTGTTCAGATGGCTCCTTATGAAGCTCTCTATGGAAATAAATGCAGAACTCCAACTTGCTTGAATGAAGTTGGGGAAAGAAAGCTATTAGGACCGGATCTTATTGATGAGATAGAAGAAAAGGTAAGATCTATTCAGCAACACATAAGATCAGCTCAGAGTTGACAAAAAAATTATGCCGAAAACCTAAGAAAAGGCCAAGAGTTTGAAGTGGGTGATAAAGTGTTCTAACAGATATCTCCTTAGAATATACTAATGAAATTTGGAAATAAGGAAAAGTCGAGCCCTAGATATATTGGTACTTTTAAAATACTGGATCGTGTTGGGAAGGTAGCTTACCGATTGAAACTTCCACCAAATCTCTCTCAAGTTCATGATGTGTTCCATGTATCTCTCTTGAGAAAGTAGATACCCGATCCTTCACATGTACTAAGATCATAAGTTGTAACGCTGGAGAAAGATCTTTCTTATGAAGAACAACCAATGGAGATTATGGATCGTAGCAAAAAAGTTCTATGAAACAAGACATCTCTCTTGGTTAAAGCTTTATGGAGGAACCACCAATTATAAGAAGCTACAAGGGAACTTGAGGATATGATGAGGGAGAGGTATCCTCATCTGTTTGTTAGAAAGTGATGAATTTCAAGGGAGAAATTCTTTTTTAGGGGGTAGAATGTAACAACTTGAGATTTTAAGAGAAATATTTTGTTTTTATATATTACGTTATAAACAACATCAAAGGAATTTTTCACTACACAATACACTATCTTGGCTTGCATTACACACAAGAGAAACCTTCTTCGATAACTTGCTTTGTACGAAATACCGTGTTTCACTAAACAACGATATGTTATTAAAATATTATATAAACAAGCCGTTATGAAAAGTAATAACCACTTTTTAAAATTTTATAAATTCTATCTTTCAATATGGAATTCATTTTTGGATTCAGAATATCGAAATTAGCCTAGGGTGAAATTTTGGTATTTTTCTGAAAACGTTCAATTTTTGATGAATAGTGAAAACACTGAGTTATTGGTTAAAACTGACTTTTTATTTAAATAATAATTTATTTTATTTAAATTTATTTATATATACTTAATACATATATAAGTTCAGTTTAATTCATTGGATTCAATTTATAATAATTTTAGATATATAAAAATTTTATTGAACTTTTGACTGTCTTCTACCCACCCCCTAGGAGAATTTGGAAATTTACATAAAACTTAATTTTACCGCTTCTGCGAGTGGGATTTTAAAAATATGAGAGACACGGTTGATATAAATAAGTAAAATGTGGTTCAATAAGATAAAAATAATTTTTGGTGAATAGTAACTTTTTTACTTTTATTTACCATGGTTAAAAGTTAATAGGGTAATTACGGGTAAAAATGATATTATTATTACCATAAAACATGTTATAATTCTATTGGATAAGTGTGATTTGACCAAAAACCACATTAGAAATATAATATTACCATTTAGGTCCACTTGGATTAGATTAGGACATTTATTATTATTTAATTCAAATAAAAGTTAAAAGAGTTAAAATCAAAGTTTTATAAGAAATATTTTTTATTAATGGGTTTTACATAAGATAAATTCAACTATAAATATTCATTAGAAAGCTAAAATATATTTCCGACATAATGGTATTTTATTTATAATTGTTAGACAATTAATAATTTAATTTATTTATGACACAATGATGATGTAGTAATTAACATATTAATGAAATATTAACATAATTTATATTATAAATACCCAAATAAATGTAATTTGAGACATTTTATGAATTATACTAATTTTATAGGTTAATATAACATATTAGGGTTGGTCAGATGAATTTATTTCAAAGTAATAATGCTGTTATAAAATTAGAAAAAATAAAATACCTAATACTGTCAAAATTGACATAAAAGAGTTTTTAAAACAAATATTAAATTATTAATTGATATTCTATTCTTCAAAATCTAAGGCTCTGCAAAAGGACTTATATAATAATATATATGACATTAATGAACCAATTAGGGTTATATTGGTTGTTTATAGTTATTTTATTGACCATATAGTGTAAGAATACGAGAAGACACGGTAAAAGGTAAATTATTTAACTTAGAGTTAAATCTAAATGATAAGGTTAAAATGGTAACCTTATATTGTCTAAAACCTTTTGGTTAAAAGGATTCCGAACCATCCCCTCCCTAGCCCCAAAATAATTCACTTTTGATCCATTATAAACCGAATATAAATTTATTATAAATTAATATTTTTAGGTTTCCAAAGGTTCCCCTCAACTCCCTTATAAAAGTGTACCTCCTCCCTCTCCTCTTCACACAATTTTGAGCCTTCAAACTTGGCCAAACCATTCCCATTTCTCTTATCAACATCTCTAGTTATATCATAGAAGTTATGGTATTCTCAAAATACCAACTCTAGTGCACTTAGAGAAATTTTAAAAGAGACACTTCAAGGAAGAGGAGGTTCGGGTACGTACGAAGCATATCTTACCTAAGGTAAGGAAAAATCTCACAATCTCATTTTTATCCAAGATTATTTATACTTCAAAATTTAATGGGGAATATTTATTATCCACATCCATGTTTTCTAAATATGTAATATTATTTCTATCCTCCTACAATTTTTTAAATCCAATTTTACATATTGGTGAATTTTAGTAAAAGATATGATATTAATCTTTTTTCGTTTTCAGTATAATATACTTTTTGACTTTTTTGGCCAGAGTACAAAAATAATGTTTTTTAACTTATACAAAATGAAATGATTTTTATGATTTCATAGAACATTATTTACATGAATCTTCCTTTCCATGTTTTCAATTTTATTTTTAATTAACTTCTTTTTGTTTAAAATTGTATGACATGTTAAGAAAGGAAAAATGTTTTTGATGTTGAAAGGATATTTTCCTCATGAATGGATTTCAAGTGTTTTATAAAAATTATTTTCCATATAAGATAATAAATGATTCTATTTCTATTTCTATTTTTACATTGATTTCATTTTGTTATGATGAAATTATTTTTATGAAGTCCTTTTATCTTATATGGATTATGTGATGATGGCATGATGTTTAAGAATCCCATTTTTATTACATGGGTTATGCTATGATATAAGATTTATGATTTTGTGGCACACATAATAATGGTTTCATTATGAGATGGGTGGGACCTATATCTCCCTCCAATGCATTTGGAAAAGATTTATATCTCATGAGATAGACATGGATGGAACGACAAGTTAATCTGGTTCAGTGATAGAGGACTGGAACGATGAGTGAACTCGGTTCAGAAATGGAATTTGTTCGCTATGATAGTATTGGAATGAGTCTTGACTAATATAAAATGATTTTCTATGATTATGTGTGTATTCCAAAAAGTTTCATGTTTTATGTTATGATTATTGGGATTACATTTCACTACTATTCTTTATCCCACATTAGGATATTATGATCTCTTTTGCAGGTTAATATTTTCAAAATGTTATATTATTATGAATATGATATGATTGATATTTCCTTTGTTTACCCTTACTGAGAATTTGAGCTCACCCTTTTTTATGTTTTATTTTCACCAGGTCATGAAGAAGGGTATTAAGTAGTATATTCCAAAAGGGACTCTAGAAATGATGAAATAAATGGGAGACAATGTAGATGATTTATGAACTAGTTGTTTTTGTTTCTTAGTTTCTAAAGACACTATACCTATACTCTCCTATCATTGTTTTGTAATAATTATGCTTCAATTATGATGTAATAACAATGTATGTAAAGTATGGGTTGTTATAAAAATACCTAGGGAGTTTTCAAAAATACTTGGTAAGTACATTTTCAGAACTTATTAGTATCTTCATGGATGTATTTTTTGATGATTGTATTTTGTAATAAAGTTTATTTAAAACCTATCTTGAAAATAAGGATAATTTTTTAAAGAAAATCAATGAGAATAACATAGTTTCCAACAATTAAAAATTTCATTTCAAGGGGGAAAGAGGTGGTTCTTTGAGACAATAAATTTAGAAATCTCTAATTAGGCTAGATCTGACCTAGGTTTAAATCATTTCGACTCCACCACACTCACCAATATGAGACATATTAAATCTATTTTAGACTTTTTGGATTATATATAATGTTTAATAATGGTTTCAACAATATTAATTTAAAATTTAATAACATACTCAAGAAGGAAATTGATTTTTTTGTTTGCTGATTAATTCTGGAAAAAAAATTAACAAACCTAAATACATCTTAACCAAAACCACTGTGATCTATCCACATTCCTAGGAATAATCATTGGATATATTTTGTGATGTGTCTAATCAACTTGTGGGAGTTTTTTTCCTCATAATACTAATTGGATTTCACATGTGATAGAATTTGTTTTTATAAAATATGGATACCTCATAAATCTATTAAATAATAAATGAGTTTTTAGCAATTGTTGACTCTAGGAAAATTTCATTGATATTCCCCAGGAAGTAAAGTTGCTATTTATTTTGATCATGAAACCCTTATATATTTGATTAAGAATCCTTATTAAAATCAAATGTTGGTGTTATGGATTCTACTTCTATAATAATTCAACTTGGAAGTCAATAAAAGAAACGTATTTGAGAATTTATTTACAGAATACATTAACATGTTTCCATACACTTATAAAGTATAAATACTAATTGAGACAATTCTGGATGACTCTCTCCCTTGTGAGAAGATGTAAAAATCCACAAATATACCTTGATATGATGATATTGTTAACTATATTACCATATAAGAGGTACCATTATTTTAGAAGTATAAAACATTAAAATTGAAATCTGAATCAAACAATTTTGATTTGGAGGACCCATATCTATAGTCAAATTATTATCTGGTTTAAATTGGACATCAATTCATAAATAATCACTTTATATTTACAAAACCTGAAAAAAAAATTGATTTATTGGATTTATTTATATAATATAGGAAATTAACCAAAAACTGATTTTTATAGAATACTTGATGTACGTATATTATATTTTATATGATTATTTATTACTTCTTTTGGATTTTTAAATGTCATTGTATATATAAATTAAATTTTCAAATGATTTGAATATAAATCAACCCAAACTAATGATGAAAAAGTTTTAATTTTGTTTTTATGATAAAATATTTTTACACATTTGGAGTTCCTTAATCCATCATCACTGACCAAGGGACACATTATTATAATAAGAACATGAAATCCTCATGAATATATATAGAGCTCATGATAATACATCTACTGCCAACAGCCCTAAGAAAAACTCGTAACACCTAGGTATACCATAGAGAGATAAAATTAAATCTAGAAAAGATAATGTAACCCATCCCTAATGATTGTAGAAAAAGTATAGAAGATTCCTTGTGAGAATACAATAATACTTTCAAAATCCCCTTGTTATATCCCATTATAGAACTGTTTATGGAAATTATTTTCAGTTCTCTATAGTAGTTTATGAAAAAACCTATTAGGATGTGAAGAGAGTGAACATGGAGTTTTAAAATTCTAGAGAGCAATGGAGGCTCTTTATAATGGAACAAGAGGAGCTAAGAATAGAATATTATGAGAATTACGTACTTTAAAAAGTGAATTCCAGATCTATCCATGGTAGAATCATTTAAAAAATAGACATTAAATTTTAATATAAAGTGTTTCCATTCTATTATAGGATAATTTTCATTTTATTTAAGATTAATTACTAATATATTCCCATTTTATTCAGTTGAAATAGAAGTAAATGAATCAAATCAAACCATTAAATTGATTAGGCAATAGAATAAATAATTCCACGAATACTTTTTAGATGGAACTTTTAGAGGAGTTTAAGCTCCCAGTGATGATAGTAAATAAGGAACCTTGGTTTCCTATTTTCATCATATTAGTCTAAAAATATATTTCTATTAATTTATTACTTGATAATTTCATTCTATAATTAATTTATTTTTTTGTACTAATTTTATCTTGGTGGAAAAATAATTTTGGATGTAAATACTTTTTTTATGCATTCTTTGTGTGTCTATAAATGTGTTTGGACAAAAATAAAATAGTCAAATTGATCACCAATATATTTTCAATTTTTATTTGAAATTATTAATGTATTCTTATACTATTTTTAAATTTATTGATTGTTTTTATACAGGATGTTTTTTTCTCCAATATTTTCTTTCAATGAAAGAAGTTCCATGATAGTGTGGATAGATTTAATTAGTTTAGAAAAATTTTATGTTTAATTATTTATAAGTGAATTTTACCACATATTTCATGGATTATTTTTCTTTATAATTGGTAAAAGGTCTTTAAAGGAAAAATACCACATAAGAATCCAAATTATAGCATGTGTTAACTAGAATTATGAACATAAATTTAGGTAAAATTCGATTAGTAAGTGAATAAAACATTAGAGATCATACATAAATTATATTTAGATTTCTCATATGAGATGGGATAAAACAAGTTGATGGGGAAAAATCTATAAGTCTTCCATTGTCAATATAATTATGTGATTTTGTGCTAACCATAAAATTAAATTTATAATTTCTTAAGTCCCATACAAAAAGTAATTTCTACTATACCTTGACTATTACAACGAGTCTATGAGGATACATATTGTCTTGGGATGAGGTACTGTTATGCATATGTATTACAATCCAATAAGTGATTTTATAAAGCACCGTTTGGAAATATTAAATAATTTTTAATTGAAATAGTTGATATAAAAAATTGGGTATTTTTGAACATAGATTAAGGAGGGGAAGATGATATATCAAAAACTAATTTAAGAAGTATCAAGGATTTTGGAAAAGGAACTATAGAAAAGTGATATTATGGCGAGAGGGATTTTGAAAGTTTCCACTTGTAAAAATATTGATCCCACTAATATATATTATATTTAAAAACATAGAAATGTGAATTTTTCAAAATTGAAGTGAGGATAGTGGAGTAAATTCATAGAGAAGGCATGACATTTTCAAGAAATTGATTAATCTATAATTTTTCCATTTTATAGTTTGTGTATTTTTAACTAGGTGGTAAGAACTTGTTTTATCATAAATTATTGTATTTAATGGGAGTGTAATAGTGTAAGTGTGAGGGAGTGATGAGAGACACAATTTTTTAAAATTTCAAATTTTTTTGAAAATAAATTAACCCCTAATTTAGATAAAACATTTTTAATCACAATAGATTTTTTTACTTTTGGAAATATGGAAATTAATCATTAAATGGATTAAAAGATCATTTCTTATTTTAATTTTTGGATTAATTTTAAATCGATATCATTATTTTTTGAATTATGTATGAAATTAATAATCTGATTTTAATTATGTTTTTAATCATTTTAATACAGTTTTGACTAAATTGCTATAATTATACACTAAATTGTTTTTTTTGAATTTTTTATCATGGTAGGGATAGGTTTATTATATCAAGGGGAATATTTGTTTCATTTTAATTTGAACTAGAAAGAATTTTATACCTTCCATGTTATTTCATTTGAATTTGGAGTTGGATGAATTTCTCAATATACAACTTCCCAACCACATCGTATGACTTTAATATGGGATTCAACAAGTATTTTGTTTATATTTTTTTAATATGTTGTATAGTGAGTGTGAAAATTCCCCATAACACGAGTTTTTAAATATTATAGCATTTCCAGACCCAAAAATGTGTCCGAATTTTTGTAATCTATATAGGAAGTTCTCACAGAATTTGAATTTTCCACCACCCATAACACATTTCCTTATCCTGTAAGATATTTCACCCCACATATGATATTTTTTGTCCAATATAATACATTTTTAGGCACATGTAAGATATATAACAACCTATGACTATTTCTGTTTCCATTTATGGGTGATGGGGACTAAAAGAAATGAAAAACCCCAAAATATAAAATGTCGATCTAAAATTGATTCCCATTTCAACTATTTAGCCAAATCTGAAAGAAAACAACATGAAACTCTAATTGGATAATATCCAATTAGATAATAAGGTTATGGTCAGGGATCCTATAAAATGTGAAGAATATTCTTGTGACACTATGGTGGTAAGCATGAAACTCTGTTTTTAAGTGTTTGTATGAGAGGTGACTTAGAAGGGTAAACAATGTTTAATGTACCTACAAACTTCTATAGGACATTTAAAGGTACTCCATCTAATATGTAAAATTCAAATGGAAAATTGATGAGGGTAATAACAAACTACATAAAGGTACCAGTAATTATCCAAAGGATATCTAATGACACCAACAATGTTTAACCATATTGCATGAAGTGCATCAACCACTTGGGTCAGATCACACTCAAGATTAATAATAAAAATGGGAACTTCTGTCTAAGAATAAATATCATATTCTTACAGTGGATAAAGGATATAAATCAAATAATATTCACCTAAACTTAAAAAATAGAGAAAAAACTCTCAATAATCTTTACATGGTAAAAATATTGCAGTTGAAGAAGTTATAAATCATTGTAATAATGTATTACATAGAGAATTTTAAAGAAAAGATTACTACAAGGAATCTGAACCCTCAAGCTAGAAACATGTAGGTGATATAGTAAACAAGGAATATTTTTTCCCATGACACTGAATTTGAGGTATCTTTCAAAGGTACATAAATAAATATAGGAGAAATAGGAGGCTTATGTTACTCAAATGGGGGAATAATCTATAGATGTATTCATGTATCCCCCAAAATATTATAGTATTTTCATTAGTGGGAGGATATTCAGTATAAGGATTATTTTATAACAAATAAATTGACTAGTCTTGAACTAATGATTAAAGTTTTTGTTCTTTCTTCTATTTGTTATAATGTATTTATTTATTTCCAATTAGACCATTGGTGGTAGTTATGAGGAAATTCCATCTAATGATGTTACTTAATTTCAAATTTAATTGTTTTTTATTTTATATTAAATTATCTAGATGTGTTTTATTTTTATATATAAAAATATATTAACATTTTTATATTCATTTGAATACTTATTCTCTCATTCTCGTTTGTGTAGACAAATGCCTCCATGAATTTCATCATTGTCTATGATTGTGGGTAGTGGGTTCATTCATGATTGATTAGAGATTTATGGTCAAAAGGATAGGTAAGATTAGTGGATGAAGCTATCGTTATTTCTCACTGCATAAGCCAAATTCACATGAAAAGTGTAGTCAATTGAGTTTTTCACTGATTTGAGAGAGAATAATAGAGTGAAGTGGAATAATGATCTAATTGGTATGTTGAGAGATATATAGGGTTAGACCACCATATTTTAAAACTGAATTCAAATTGCTTATTTCTAATCTTATTTAACATAACCAGTATTGACTTCAACATACAAAAACCACACCATTCAAGAGAAAAACTTGCTATAATACCCTTCTCTCTGGAGATAACCTGAGTCCCACAACTGCTACATTTTAACTTTGGGTAAAATATTTTTTTGATATGATCACTATTATACGATCCTCGTTATAATACAATTAATTTTTTTTAATATTATATAAAAAACACCACACTAAAAAGTATCTATAGCCTCTGATAACCATCAACTTGGAATTACTATACATAATCTCTCTTCTTCACAAGCTATTTTAATTTAACTATATTATGACATGCAAAATTTAAATATAAATAAGGTTTTTACGTATAGTGCAAGGAACCAACCATAAATAAAACTTATTATAGTGTTTTTGAACTAGCATTCACATCCTATGATCTTTTTAGTTTAAATCTATAATTAATTTGGACTAACACTTAAAAAGAAAATTAATATAAAACTTGTGGACACTTATTCTCATGACCAATTTTTTCATAATATAAAACTATTCTAAATAAAAACATGATTTCCCTTCAAGATTTTTTTTTACAATTATCCCCTTGATATCATCCTCATCTCAATTCAGCTTTAGAATATATGAAGGATATTTAAAAAACATGGGATGATCATATAATCTCAGTAAGGGATAAAGAAATAAAGTAAACTGTTGGTTCAATAAAAACAGATAAACTCATATAAATTTAACCTTTATCTTTAATGATATTTCTGAATATGAAATAAAATATTTTCACTTGAAAAAGAAACTCATATTTTTCTCAAATAAAATCATTAAAACCTATATAATGAAACTAATACTCGTTTTGGTTAATTAGAGAATCATATACATAAAACCCTTTAAAAAAAATTCAATTAGGAAAACCATATGGCCAACTTCCAATTAAAACATTACGGGCTTACCCAAGACTATCAATACCACCCCATGTTAAAATTCAATGATCTTTCTCAGCGCCATATAGGCCACCCAATGTTATGATATAATAGTCTTTAATAGCGCTATCCATGCCTTACCATTTCTCTAAAAAGATCATTAGTGGTGGGTTTTTTGAAGACTATCGGTAGTTTAAACAGCCACCTAATCTTATAGAGATAGTAAATAAAACAGTAATGTGTTACATGATCTCTAGTCATTTAGAAATGGTTTTTTATTACATGGAAGTTTAATTATGTGTGGTTTTTGGAGAATGTAGTGTTTTTAATGTTAATTTAGTTGAATTTATTTTATTTTATTAAAATTTAGGTGAAGTATAAATGATGTGAAACTAACATCCATTGAATATATGAGTGGTGGTTTGTTTTAGCAGTGGTTAATTGCAATCGATTCTAAAATATATTTTGTTTAATTTATTTAATGTTGGTTACTAAAAAAATTCACTAAATCATAATTTTTTAAATTTTTTTAATAAAAAATATATATGCAATTAACCAAAACATGTATATCTGATAAACACATCATATATACATCACATATCCACAATCATATATAAAAACATCCAAATTCAACATTACCTTAGTCTCAATCAACCCATACCTCTACCAACCAATACACTGGTCATAAATATATACATATAAAATATGTAGAAAAAAAATTATTCCCAAAATACATCCACATCACAACCTCCACTACATATGTTTGTCTCTACATCATCTCAACAGAAAAAATAGACAACGTCATCTCATCAACTGTTATAAAAAAGAAAAAAATGCAACTAAAAATTATAAATAAGAATTAAAAAATAAAACTAGAAGAATGTTTTGGATTAGAATTGTAAACCTCCTACATACTGCTAACATCTACCACCTACAGTGAAAACCAAAAAATTTAAGAAAAGAAATGAGAAAGAAAATAGACAGAAAACATAATCAGAAATATGCACAGAAATTGTTTTACTTTCTTGAATAACATAGAATAAATTTTAACATAAAAATAATAATATATTATGAAAAAAAAATTGAAAACAAAAAAATAACTATTTATGATAATATTCAACACTTGTAACTGAAAATTGGGAAGTAAATATTGTAATTCATTTTTAAAGCTACGTGTGGTAAAATTGAACTTTACTTAACAAAAAAATTAAATACTTGGATATCCAAACATATCCTAAAATTTTAAAAACATACTCAATAGGGGTTTTATAATTATTTCAAATCAATATGAGTTTTTTTCTAGGGTTTTGAACCTTCCATGGACGTTTTAGTTTTTGAAAACACTAAAATGGGTTTATGTTTATCATGGGAAAACCATAATTTAGAATAACATGATGTCAGTTACTAGATTTCTAAATTAGATTTGTGGTTATTTTCTACTAATTTCAGGGAAAAATGAAATCATTTTCTAGGTTTGACCTCCCCATTACTTGTTTGTAAGGATTTTTTACCTTTATGAAGTGATTATCGTGTAATTCTAACCAAATTGAACATCATATTGATGTGTTATCTATGCGTACACATAAAAACATATTGTAATTGGATGTTACATTATTTAAAATCAATATTAGGTCATTTTATATGGTTTTCACCATTCCACACACATTTTAGTGTTTTAAAACACTAAAAATGCGTTTATTGTCATCCTAGGAAAAAAGTAAGTAAGAATGAGATGTCATCACTTACTATATTTCAAAATTAAATATGAGGTTGATTTCCCATTATTTTAGGGTTATATAGTTTCATTTTTTAGGTTCTGACCCCAAAAAAATTATTTTTAAAGGCTCTTGTACCTTTAATACGTGTTTAACAAGTAATTCTGACCTCTTATCCCTTTGAACCATACTGATCACATCTTGTATCAGTTTGATATGAGACTGATTCATACATGTTATAGTTGAATTATGAATCGATGTCTTAAATTATCAAGAAACCGTTAGTGTGTTTTCTATGTTATCAGTGAGTGAAACTTTTTGAACTAAAATATTTATTTTAAATTGATGACAGACATATTGAGTCATATCAGACACATCATGTATCAGATCGATGTGTGGATGATTTTTACACCTCATAAATTACTTTTAAGTATCATTTAATAATTTATTTAAACAATTAGAATGTGTTTTCTCCGTTTTGATTAGGCCATATGTCATATTTATTAAAATCTATGGCATTTATTAATAAAATGTTTCATTTAGAGCCATATCGGGTGCACCATGTATCATATTGAGGTTAATTTTATTAATATACATCATAAGTGACTTATGGATCACTTTCCTAAAGTATAAAAATAATATGAATGTATTTTTTTCAGTTTTGAGTAGGTTATTTGTCATTTTTACTAAAATTGATGTCAATTTTAAATAAAAAGATGCACTTGGAACAATATCGGGCACACCGTGAATCAGATTGAGGATCAACTGTTTCCTAAACCATTTAAATGATGTATTGATCATTTTTATAAATTATAGAAACCATATGATGGCTATTAATTATTTTTATGTATGTCACTTATATTTTTTAAGAAATTTTCATTTTAAACTAGAAACACGCATTTTGAGTTAGACAGACCACATCATGTATTAGTTGGACATGTAAAGAATTACTACAAATCAAAAATTAAATATGAGTCTATTCATGAAATTATTAATAAAATCTGAGAATGTTTTCATAGTTTTTAGTGAGTGACACGTTTTGGAAAAAAATGTTGATTTTAAACTGATAAAAGAAAAATTGAGTTATACCAGGCACATCGTGTATCATATTTAGGTGTGCATGATTAATAAACATTATAAATGAATTATGTATCATTTTAATAAAGTATAAAAACAATTCAAACGAGTTTTATTAATTTTGAGTAGCTTAATTTTCTTTTTTAATAAAATGGATGTTAGTTTAAAATAAAAAGAGACACTTGGACCCGTACAAGGAGCATCATGTATGAGATTGAGGTTCGCTCAATTCCAACACATCAAAAACGACTTATAATTAATTTTACTAAAGTATCAAAACAATACGAATGATTTTTCTTAGTTTTGAGTAGATCATTTGTCCTTTTAACATAAAATGATGTTAATTTTAAATAAAAAGTCACATTAAGCGCTTTGACAGGATCACCGTGCATCCGATTAAGGTAAAGATTATTCCTACATATCTAAAATGACTTATGGATAATTTTAATAAATTTTCCAAACAATTTTATTGATTTTTTGATTTTGAGTATGTCACTTGTCTTTTTTACTAAATTTTCATTTTAAACTAGAAACAATCACTTTTACTCATACCGACCACATCATCTACTAGATTTATGTGTGACCAATTTATAAATGTCAAAAATTACTTATTAATATATTTAAAAAATTATAAATAAAATTTTAGTTTGTTTTCTTGGTTTTGAGTAAGTTATAATTTTTGAACTAAAATGCCGATTTTAAAACGATAACAGACACATTGAGTCATACCAAAAACATAATGTATTTAATTGAGGTTAGGATGATTTATAAATTCCATAACTGACTTATAAATAATTTTAATTAAGTTTGAAAATAATAAAAATGTTTTTCTCATTTTTGAGTAGGTCAGTTGTTGTAGTTACTAAGATGGATGTCAATTTTAAATAAAAAGACTCCCGTGGAGCCATATTGGGAACATCATAAATCATATTGAGGTGAGGTTTATTACTAAAAAACACAAATAACATATAGATCATTTTACTAATATATCAAAATAATTATAATGATATTTCTCATTTTTGAGTGGGTAATTTGCCTATTTTATTAAAATCGATGTCAATTTTAAATAAAAAGATGCACATGAAGTTATAATAGTGACACCATGAATTGTATTGAGGTGTGGCTAATTCCTACATGTCTCAAATGAAATATGATGTTTTTTTCAATAATGTATCAAAACAATCTGAATGTGTTATCTCTGGTTTTATTATCTCATTTCTCTATTTTATTAAATTTTCATTTTAAACAGGAAACATGCAATTTGAGTCACATCGATCATATTTTTTTATCAATTTGATGTGAAAATTATTCCTACATATCAAAAATTAATTATTAATATTTTTCCTAAATTATTAAGAAAATATTACCACGTTTTCTTGATTTTCAATGAGTGAAAATTTTGGGACTAAAATGTCAATTTTAAACTGATAAGAGACATATTAAGTCATACCAGGCACATCATTTGTTCTTTATACTAAAATGATTTTCAAATTTAAATAAAAATATGCAGTTTGAACCATTCCGAGCATATCCTATATCAAATTTCAGTGAGGTTGATTTGTACACATAAAAAATGACTTATGAATAATTTTACTAATGTTTAAAAATAATCTGATTTCATTTTTTTGGTTTTTGAGTTCATCATTTTTTATTTTTACTAAAATTGATGAAAATTTTAAATAAATAGATGCACTCATAGTCTCACCGGTTACACCATGCATCATATTGAGTTGTGAATGATTCCTACATGTATAAAATGAATTTTAGATCATTTTCCAAAAGTTTTAAAACTATCCGAATGAGTTTTTTTTAGTACATTCCTTTTCTTTTTTACTAAATTTTCATTTTAAACTAGAAACACACACTATAACATATACAAATCACATCATGTATCAATTTGACGTGAGACTGATTCCAACACATCAGAAATGATTTATAAATATATATCCAAAATTATTAAGAAAATAAAAGGGTGTTTTCTTAGTATTAAAAGAGTGACACTTTTGAACTAAAATATTGATTTTAAACTGAAAATAGACACTTTGATTCATACCAGGGAGAACATGTATTATATTGATATGCGATTGATTCATTCACATAAAAAATTTAATAATAGATCATTTTCTTAATGTATAAAAACAATAATTTTTTTTTCCATATCTTGAGTATATTAGTTGTCTTTTTTACTAAAATTAATGTCAATTTTAAATAAAAAGCAGCATTTAGAGATATAATTATTAAATCATGTGTCAGATTGAGGTGCAGATGACTCATACACACCCTGATGTATAAAAAACTCCAACTTCTAATGTTTATGGGATTTCCATTATCTCTCTTTGTTGAACTTACAAAACTGCATATTAACTCGATGTTATTATCTAAAAAACGTTTCTCATTGTTGAAATCCATAAGAGAAGAGGAAGTTCATGTGCCCATTATATCATGAGAAATCACCAAGATGGGTACATGATATCTCTACACTCTTTTATATATATCAAAAATGAGAATTTTTTTATATCAACACCAAATCAATTTGCAGTATTAGCAGTTTGAAAAAGAAATTAAATAAAAACAAAAATTGTAGTAACATTACCAGAATTGTTTTATCTATTATCTTCCTTGTTACAGATAGTTGGATGAAAAATATGAATTCAATAAATATATATTAAAAGTTTAAAAAAATATTACATAAAAATGATATGAAAATGAACTTACAAATATCGGTTAAATGATGAAAAAATTAATTAAACAAGTCATAGAAATTTAAATTTCCTTGATGTTAGTATGAATTCTTGATGCTTTACCTTGTTTCCAATATCTCAGTTGTAGGCTCAACGTCTAATCTCTAATGAGCATGAGTAGATTAAAAGGAACCACTCCTACTCAAACAAAATAATCAACCTATATAAGAGAAATTTTTTTATTTGATTAATGCTAAAAAGAAATAAATTAAACATAAAAATAAAACAATTCATTTTAGCATAAAGGAAACCCATGAAAATTCTATAAGATATGAAACATGTATTCCTAAATTTGGAGTTGGAAGATGAAGTGTATTTCACAGTAAAGATAAAATTATTTTTTCATATATGTTTACTATTTTACTTTTTTGTTTGATTTTACAAGGGTAACATGTTTTTACCTCTATAAATATTGTTTTACTAAACATATTGAAATAACCCATATAACAAATTAATTTTGTGTTTATACATATATTTTTTAAATTTAAGGTAATGAAATTTATTATAATTAAAGAACAAATATTTAATATAAATTAATTTATATATTAGGAAAATATTTTTTGTAGAAAAATGATATTTTTACTCTTATTTTTTCTTAAAATTACAATTCATTAATTATCAATAAAATGTTTATTAATATAATAATATATTCTTGTAAACATAATTATTGTGTCATGATTTTAAATTGATCAATAAAATTTATTAGTTAAATGTTATAAAACATTAATAACGAAATTCATCAAAAATCATATTTTTATCATTATTGCAGTTATCAACATTAATCAAAGTATCTACACATTTATTTCCCAAAAAAAATAATTATTACATAATAAGATAGTATTGATCTAAAATAATATATTTTGAATTTGATATTCTGGCTGATGGGTTAGAGAGATGGGATACCATCTCTCTCTGAAAATCACAAACTAATTAGTGTTCATAACCTGCTCTCTCTTGATCTTCACACGTATGGAGGAGTTTCTAATGCTTGAGAGATTTAAATCTCACCACTACGATAATTATCGAATAATCCAGGGTTCTCATTATCTTCTTCCAGTTATGATGAAATACAACGATGATGCCCCCAGGGATACTGCTCGCATTCGCTATTTCTCTGTTAGGTCCCAGGGGATCTCATTCCTGGATGCACTGGTGTCTTCTGAACTGGGTAACGTAAATACGATGAGTATTCTGCTTGTCAAGAAGCTTGATGATGGTGGGTTCTTGGTGTAATCCTATCCAGAAGCAATATAACAATGCACAAAATTATGTAGGTTCTTTATTATGGTTTTTACCTCCTATCTCAAAGGTAACCATCCCTGATCACTCTCTGATTAAATACTCATATTTCACTTTTTTGGAATTTTGTGAATTGGAAATTAACTCCAATCATAAAAGGGTAATTTCATATATTTTTGAAATCTCAAGAATATTTTGATAGAATTTGTATGTTGGGGAACCTTAATCATAAACCTGGTTTGCTTCATCTCTCTGGCTGAGACTCTAATTTAGACCCACAAACAAATCGTAACACAATATCTCATGTTTGGATCAAACTCCATTGTTTTAATTTAATTTTTTGGAACCCAAAATCCTTAATGACATAGTTTCATTCATAGGTTCATCCCTCAAAAATTTACTAATGAAATTTGAATTCAGTTTTAGGACTCTTTTCTAGAGTCATGATTGAAATTAATCTGGAATCAAAGCTACCTAATTCTATTAATTTTATTGCAAAAGATTACTAATTAAAAAACCAAATTGAGTATGAGGAGAAACCTCCTTTTTGTGACCATTTCAAGATAATTGTTCATACCATCTACAAATGTTGAGTAATTATAAAACAGCCAAACCAACCACATGAAAACGATTGGAATGAAAAAAGGAGACTTAGGAAGGATAAATCCCCCTTGATAAGTGAACCTGAACCGTCTTAAACTGCAACATGGGTGAAAAAAACTATAACTTCATCTCACTTAGGGGAGCACTCAGATACTAAATGGGATGACCTTGTTGTAGAGGAAGAAAAAGATAAAGACCTATTTTTAGAATTACACACTATAGTTTTAGACAACCTTAAACAGGATACTGAGATGGAAAAACCAAAATCATGTCCAGCTGAACAGAATTCCAACTGCACACTTATACAATCCACGACACTTGAGACTTTCAAAGCTTTATTTGGTCACCGAGCTTTGACTCTTGAACCTGTAAAATCGGCCCTCAAAACCTACAATACAAATAACCATGAATTAGTAGACTTTGGAATAGTAACTACGCTGATGGATATGAAGAATGCAACCATAACTATCCCATTTATTCCCCCCACTACCCACACTTCTACTCGAAGCCCGTTAATTCCTAAAAAACATAACAAAACCCTACGGCTATGCAACCCATTACTTAGGATTATTCTGAACTTGTTTGTCTTGGTTATAATTCTTTGGTACCAGACTCTACTAACACGTTGGATAATAAAGATCCATTACCAATGCTATAGTTATCCTCTTCAGATCTGTGCATGTTCAATCATCATAATGCATCTCCTACAAAATCTCTATGTATGCCTTCTAATTCTATAACTTGTTCTACCTATATATTGAATAAAGAAAATTTGAATTCCAACCATATTAAAAACATTTTCTTGATGTGTTATAAGATTCCATGGACCCATTATTTCATGAAAAATCAAAGGAACCCCCAATGAGTAATCATGAATCATCTATAAATGACCAGGAACAAACCAATAACCCAAAAAGGTTATAATATCTAAAAGATACAAAGGCTCTAGTAAAAACAAAAAGTGGAGTTCTTACTCTAAATTTCTGTTTAAATGAAGATTCTCTTTTGAAATTGTCAAGGGATCTGTAACCCTATCACGTTCAATGTTTTAAAAAGAATGGTTCATATCCATTACCCCATGATATTTAAGATTTTTGAACCTAAAATTTACTTCTATACTAAATATAGTTATATATGTCGACACAATTCTGTTTTCATTGGTTCTATCAATAACACCCCCAATGAAAATTATCTTCGGATTTTCCTGAACTATTATTTACATAATACAAATATCTTCAATATATTTGATCAAATTTTTACTTGATCCTTTAATATTGAGGGCAATATTTCTTATTTCTCCATTGTTTATACCTAAAACAAATATCAAGAAAGAAGAACTCTCCGACACAATATCTCCCTTCTAGGAAATATAATAAATGCTCCTTGGTTTCTTATTTTTGATTTTAATTCCGTTCTTAACTATATGAGAAAAAAATAGGCCCTTCACATTCCTCTGTCTCTACTATAGAATTCAATGCCTCGATTGAGGATAATAATCTCATTGAGAGAAACCTCAAGGGTGCGAAATACACTTAGTATGTGAGACATTATAACAAAGTGGTTGCTTCCAAATTGGATAGAGCATTCCCAAATGTTTTTTCCTTAGATTAGTGGGAATTTATCTACAACACCACTCTCTATAAGCTAAACTCTGATCATCATCCCATTATTGTCAATACCTCAACAAAAGGCATCAAACCCAGCTTTCTTTTCAGATTTAATAATGCTTGGTTCTCATATGATGAGTGATCCCATTTAATCAAAAACTTTTGGTCCTTTATGTCTCACAACAAAGATGCCTCTTCCTACAACCTCAAATTACATCATCTCAAAAAATCCTTTATGTCCTGGTGCAACTCCAAACCCAAACAAGTTAACAAGGAAATAAAGATTCTTGAGAAGGAGCTCAATGACATTCAAACCATTGACACCAACTCCGATCTTATCACCGATCCTAATCCAGAGCTTAATATTTCTATCAAACTCAACACCATGCTCACATTTAATGAAAATATGAGAAAACAATCATTGAATGTTAAATGGTTATCTAATGGTGATAAAAATACCAAATTCTATAATTCTCTTCAACGTATCCATAGGCCCTACAAGCCGTTAACCATCTTAAAGTATGTGGAAAACCTTCTTGATAATGAAGATGAAATTTCCCATAATATTGTCTCCTATTGTGATTCTATATTTAATATTCCAGAAATCAATAAAGACCTCCATCCCGAGGTCATTCTTTTTGTGATCACTGATGAAGACAACACCTTCCTCCTTAGCACTTTGATGGAACATAAAATTAAAAACACTATCTTTATTCTAAATCCTGATAGTGCTCCTAGTCTCAATGGATTAAATATTGGATTTTTAAAACATTATTGGGATATTATCCATAAATATGTTTTTAATCATGTTAAGTTAATTTTCTTCAATGGGGTGATGGCTCATGAACATAATGCTCAGTTTCTCACCATAATTCTTAAAGTGAACAATGCTTTTCTGATTCATCAGTTTAGACCTATTGCTCTTATCAATACCCTTTATAAAATTATCACTAAAATCATTTCTAACCATCTCTATACCATCACTCATATTATTGTCTCCTAAAACCAATTAGGTTTCATAAAGGAATTATCCATTCAAGACTGTATCTGTCTTGCCTCATAATGTGTCAACAACTTGAATAAACCCAATGGAGGCGGGAACAATGCTATTAAACTAGACATCAAGAAAGCCTTTGGGATCATGGACTGGAGATTAATATTCAAAGTCAAGCAAGGATTTGGTTTTAATGCTAATATTATCTATACCATCAGAACACTCTTTAACTCTGTGTTGATATCCATTTTGATTAATACCTCACCCAAAAGATATTTTAAATATACTAAAGGTGTCCGACAAGGTAAACCCATCTCTTCTATCATTTTCTCTATATAGGAAGACTATCTTAGTCACCTGATTAATCTTCTGGTGAACCAGAATAAGCTGAAACCCATTCAGCTCTCTTGGAATTTTAATGCTTCGACTCACCTTTTTTTCGGCTAATGACATCATCCTATTACTCCAATGCGATAAAAGGAACATACTCATCCTCAAAAGTACCCTTCCTCATTATAAATAAGTTTTTAACCAAACCATCAGTTCGGAAAAATCCTACATCTTCTTTGGGAAATAATACCCCCCCTAATAAGAAATGTTACATCATCAACGAACTTGTCCTCAAAGAAGGTATTCTTAATTTTACATAACATGGTGTCCCTATCTTTTGGTGTAGGCCTAAATCTTTTCCTTTTAAAACTATTTTTGATCAGTTCCTTAAATAGTTATTCTATTGGAATGGTAAGGCTATTTCCATGGTTTATAGGGATTTCCTTATTAAATAAACTCTTGTATCTAATATGGTGCACTCCATAATGATATAGAAATGGAATGTTGGTTTATATAATAAATTGAATATTTCCATTATGAATTTCATATGGACTGGTGGTACCCTAGTATGAAATTTTTTTACTATTACCTGGTCAACATATTGTAAACCCATTGAGAATGGTGGTATTGGTATAAAAATCTAAATCTTTTCAATGAATTTCTTTTGGAGAGACTCACTTGGAACCTTATATATAATTATTCAGATTCTATCACCATTCTTAAAAATAGATTCTTTACAAAACTTAAGATGTGAAAATTTAGTTTCATTAATTCTTTTATATGGCCCTCCATAAAACACTCCATAAAGTAAATTATTATTAATGCTAGATGGATGGTCTCTCATGACTCTTCAAAGAAATTTTGGATGGACAACTGGGCGGGCACACATTCAAATTTCTTTGGTGTCTTCATATTTCACCTCTGATAATAGTACCTGCACTATCAAAGATATTTTATATTCTCAACATGATCACCTCCCTGATACCATTTATAATATTTTTGAAAATTAACCTTTTGATTACACATAGGATTTCTTGGTCTCAGAACCAGCTCACAATGGCATACTCACCTCCAAAATTCTCAACAATCGTCACTATAGTGATTTTGGGAGTATTTACAGTTGGCTAAAACATTTTAACAAACCTTGGATCAATCCTTTGATATTAAATCTCATCTGGCATCTTGCTCACAATAGAGTTCCCACCATAATTTTCCTTCAATCCTTTGGTATTAAAAATTTCTCTAAGTGTAGATTATGCAACCAACATAGGGAAGATTACAGTCATATGTTTCTTTCTTCTACTATTTCTTCTTCTATTTGGAACAATTTTCTTGATATTTTTGATTACAGATGGTTGTTTTTTGACTCTGTTAGAATTAGACTTAAAAATGGTGCCGAAATGGAAGGCTCCCAAAAATTAGGAATCTTTTCCTTGAAGCTGTTGCTGAACTCCACCATGTGATCTGGTATGATCATAATTTTATTATCCATCACAATTTCTCAAAAAATCTTAATTTATGTCAGATGTGAATCCTAATCTCTATACATGATTATGCTTTATTCAAAAAAATTCATTGATGTAGCTCCGTACATGACTTTGGTATATTGAAGAGGAATCAGATGAATAGAAATTACTGTCAACCTCATCGTACTCTAGAGGTGTTCTGGAGGGACCTTTTTTTGGATGGACCAAAATCACCATTGATGGTGCCTATAAGGGAAACTGGAGCACTGATGGGTGTGGTGTAGTCTTCAAGAATCATCTTGAGCAAATTCATGGGTGTTTCATGGGAAAATGTGACTTTGAAACCTCTCTTCTAGCTGAGATGATAGTTTTTATCCATGCCATTGACATTTCCATTAACTTTGGTTAGAACAATCTATGGATTTTAAGCGACTCGATGACCATCGTGCAAGTGATTTGGAATGGAGTTACTCACCTTGCATGGCCGATTACTACTCATTGGATGGACTGAAACTATTTTCTTAAAAGTATCAACAATATCATCACTCATGTGTATCGTGAAGAAAATACGGTTATAGATGAAATATCCAACATGGGGATCAATCAAGACATCACCTAGTTTGAGGACCTCCCCGCTGATCTTATCTCCTTTCATGAAAATGACAATAATATGATCTCGTACTTTAGACTCATGTAATCTCTCTTTTTTTTGAATAATATTTTTCTTATATATAATATAAAAAATCTAAAATAAACTGTATATTTTATGGAAACAATTTGAATATGTGAATAAAGAATTTTTTTAATTTAATCAATTAAATCTTTATTTTAATTAAAATACATCACATGTTTAAAAAATTATATAAAATTGTTTTATAAACAGAAATTATTATATTTTATGATTTTTTATATATATATTTTTATAATATAAAATGTATTTTAAAAAATATAATCCATTTTTCCATTATTGTGATTTAGTGGATGGAGTTTTATAAAAATTATAATTTTTTCAATATTTAGCTACAAAACACTTATTTATCAAAGCTGTGTAAAATTATTTATTGGATAATATTTACATGTTAGAATAAAAAGTGATGTTTGTTTTATTAAATTAAAATTAAAAATCTTTATAATAAAAAAATTATATATATAATGTAATGTGTTTTTGTGTGAAATTGTTGTTACAAAAATATTCAACTCTATATGAGCTCATAACATGTCATTCATACCCAAAATATTCAACTGTATATGTATACCATGGATGTAAAAGATAAAACTCTCCCTTATACCACTATAGAGGATTCACCATAGAGAACACAGTTTGTTCAGGAAATACATTGGGTTTCTAGTTCCAATTTTAATTAATCCACGTATTTTACCAAATTAAATTTTTATTTAATTTTTTCAGGAAATACCACATTTGGGAAAAGCATTAAACCTTAAAAAATGAAATAACACGGTAGAAAGAGAAAATGAGAAAACAAACTGCAAACCAAAGGAAACCCATACCACATTGAATTGGCTACCCATCTGGATCATCCCATTACTTCCATGCTTAGTATGTGATATCATTATTTATGTGTGAGGGGATGAAACCCTCTAAAATTATTACAATAATATTAGTCAACTCCAAAATAATTATTATGAAATAATGATGAGTTATAATTCATTCAAAAGGGTTATGTTATATGAGACACAAATATTTCCAATTTATTAATACACTAGTTTTATAATCAACATTTTTCTTTGTTATAGAGAAGCATATATCAAATGATATCTATCAAATTAATCCAGGGAATGAATAGCCTGTATATTTGGTAACCGTATCCGTAACTATAACACCTTTAACCCCTAACCTATTCTGAATATATAAAATCTCTATATTAGGGAGTTTTCTAAGATAAACTACAAAAGACACAATAATTACCTAATCAATAACCAATAAAGTGTAATATTATACCATGTATACATAAAAATCAGATTTTTACGGAGAAATTACAAGTAAATAAACCCTTTGGGGGATTATATATTTGGGGTTATTAAGGGGAGGATGAAAAATTTAAGTGGGGGGGGGGGGTGCGTATATGTTGCCATAGAGGAGGGGATCTGAGTTGGGGAGAGGGGGTCGGGGGGGGGGGGTCTTCCTCACAGTCATGGATGGTAAACAAGTTGGGGGGAGAGAGGTCAGGGGTCCATATTGCTAGTGAGGAGGGGAACAAAGAACTGGGGGGAGGGAGGTAAGAGGCTGTGGGGGGTTGCTGGGGTCATGGTTGGAAGGTGTCTCATGGGGGTCAGGGTCTCCCTCGAGACAAGAGGAGTTAGGTTAGAGTGGTGGGGGAAGGGGGGATCGTAGGGGTCACGTGGGTTAGGGTCGGAGGGGGTTGTCACAGGGGTCTGGAGGTGAGTGGAGGGGTGGGGGAATGGGGTTCATGAGGGGAGGGTCACCAATTGGGAATAGAGAGGAGAATGATGTGTGAAGGAGGGGGTGGAAAGGGGTTAGGGTCTTGAAGGTGAAGTGAGGGAGGGGGAGTAATTAGGGTTTAAAAAAAACATTTAGCGACATTTTAAAAACAACCACTTCTAATTGTTAAAATATTAATAGTATAATGGAGGTTTTATAAAAAACCCACTAGATTGTTTTTTTTAAATAGATTTATTTCTCAACAGTTACTATGACCACTACTAATAAACCATCTCTAAGCAAAAATTTTTTGTAGTGTCTCAAGCTATAATGAAATTACGTAACACTATCTGGGCCTCCCCATGTACAAGTTGTATCGAGCACACCCGTTTACGATAATGAAAAAGTAACGTATCACTAATAAAAAATTTAATAGTAAATCCATTTTAAAAATAATTTTAATTCCATATGAAAAAACATTATGATATAAATACCCATTTCTTTCGTGAACCCATTTTCAATACCAAAACACCATTTTCATTGAAAACGCATTTTCAATACCAAAATACCAAAAATTATAAAGAACGTAATTTATTTAAAGATTTATGAAATATTTCAAAGCAAGAAAAAAATAAAAAATGGCCCATGGTGGTATAAAACTTTTTTTTTCATACACATTAAGAATAAAATATTCTTTTAGACATTTATCAAAACATTTTGTATAAAAACATATTAAAAGATTCTAATTTGAAGACGTTTGAATGAAATTAAAAAAAGAAATAAAATGTACATTATAATACTTTTATATCCATATAAAAAAATATTTAAAATAATATCATGAATATTTACATGTATAAAAATATTTTATAATTAAATCTTTAAATATTCAAGGTGTCTCAGAGAACTTTAAACATTTCAATCACATTCTCTGTGAAATAATACATTTAAAAAATATTAAATCACATGAGTATAGATAAAATATGAATATTAAATGTAAAAGTAGCGAAATATAAACCTTATAAAATAATAAAGGTTCTTCTCATCCATAAATTCTTCAATGAAAGGATATTGAGATGAGATCCCTTATATTGAGTTTGACTTGTCATGTACAATATTTATATTCCCATTTTTCACACGATCTCCGTTGATTAACACATTTACAACACTAAGGTGGTTGTTATACCTAAACTAGGGCCTTTAAATTGTGGGGAAGGGTTATAGGAAGAGATTTGGGTAGATATTTGCTAAGACAAATAGGTTTTGAAGTGTGAGGAATAGAGAAGAATGTGTTTATATTTATAAGTGAGGTAAGGGTCCCTCATGGAATTTCTCAAAATATTAAATTAATATTTTTTAATTTTTTAATATAAATGGTTCAAAAATAATTTATTTATATGATATGATGATTTTGGGTTGAATAAAATTTATCAATTAATAAATAGATAAGTTTTTCATTTTTTTTAATCCTTATCTATTTGTTTGATACATAATTTAACTTTTTTAATTCTTACTATGATATCGTGTAATTTATACTTTGAAGGTAACTATAATTACTAGAAAATACAAAACAACTAATAAATGAGTTATTTTTGAAATTTTAGGTCTTATACTAACAGGTTTTATGAATTTATATTTTTTTTTAATTTTTTATGTATTAATAAAATATTATTTATTTTAAAATATCATTAATATCAATTTTGACAATATTCATTAGTTGACTTTTTAATAAAATTATAAAGAAAATATGTCTTCAAGAAAAATACTTTTACCCATCAATAACATGTAAAATTCATCAATAATATTTCTGGAGCACAATAATTATATCAAATTATATTTATTTTAATATTCTTAATACCATTTATTTGTTTCTTCCATAAATCAAACAATTACTACATCATTATTGTGTCACCATTTAAGGTAATTATTTTATCACTAAAAAATATATATAAATTTCCATGATATATAAAAACATTTATATTTTAGAATAATATTTATAATCAAATAGATCACTTATATTACCCCATATTAAAAATATTTTTCTTGTTGAAAATAAAAGTATGACAAAATTGACATTCGTTTGATTGTAATATTATTAAGGTTATATTCTCATTGAAATGGACATAGATGGTCTCATAACCAGTCATTTAATGCTTATGGATGAAAAAAAATATTATAATAAAATTATTACTTGTGTTATAAAAATTTTATGATATATATAATATTATTGTTACCCTTAATTATTCTATTTAGCCTTAGCCATGAAAATAAAAAAATCACTATTGTTAATATTTGTATTGTCGAAAAATGAAAAAGACCTATTGTATAAATTTAAACAATATTATTCTGTATATTTAATATATTTGTCAAAATTAAAAAAAAAATAATGAAATTAATTAAGAATTAATCCTGTTGATAGAATGAGAAAACAGATTATAAGATAAAAACATTCAAAATTTCCCATAGATTTTATATCCAATTTCAATGTGAAATTGTTTAGAATTAAATAAATTGAATTAAATGAAAAAAATTGATCTAATTATTCTTTAAAACCATTAATATATATAATATTACACTATAAATTAATTTTATTACAAATTAGTTTTCAATTAAAATACATCATTTTTTCACTATTTATCAAAACCTGAAAGTTATCAAAGAAATAAAAAAAATTAAACCAATGGAAATTTTGATACTCCTATTTCAAAAAAAGCTTATTTTTTCAAATTGAATTTATAACAGTTTCAAAAAATAAATTTAAAATAATCACTCCATCAAAAGTAAGAAAAACATCATTTTCAGAAAAAATACTATTTTTTTAAAAAAATTGGATTTGTTCTTATATTATGGAAAATAAAAATTATATGAATATTAAAAATTATATTGAAGATATTATATATCTATATATATATTCTATTAATAAAATACAAAGACTCTAATTTGTTTATTTATGGGTATTAAACACACTTGTGCATTTTGAAATTGTTTTTGAGAAAAACATTTCCCTTTATTATTAAAATGTTTTTATTTTGATTTATAAATAATTTTTCACAAAATAATTTTGTATACATGTATAAAAATTATTTTAGTTATTAAATTAATAATTTTCATTTCAAAATTTTTATTTTCTATGTTTTAACAATAAAATATAAATAATAATATTTGTAGTTTGTTTAAATTCTATGTGGTGTATCATGAAAAGTATCGATCATAGTGTTTATTTCGTAAAATGTTGGGATGTTACATTCTAACACCCTCTAATAAATTGTGTCATCAAAACTAGAACTCATGATAAAAAACTAGTTGGTTGAATTTTTAGAATACCTTTATTGAAATCCCACATCAGAAAAAGTATTAATGAAAATTTCAATTTAACATGAAGAAAGATATGTATGAAGTTCAATTGGGATATTACATATTAGAGATCCATGTAGGAAAAATTATTTATTTAAGGGTAAACTGACTATAAAGTTCTAATGGAGAGTGATATCGAACATGGTCATGAGAATCTTAACCCCCAAAAACCCATAAATATGTGATGGGTTAAGAGGGCATTGATTTCATAGCAAGAAATGTAAACAGATAAGTTTTTTTTTTCAAAAATAAATTTCATAGAGTTGAAAAATTATTTTATAAATTGGACTAAGAATATAAAGAAACAAACTTACATAAAATTTATTGTTTCAACCCTTAATTATTTTCCACCAAAAAACTTATTTTTTTTCTAAATGGTGAGTATTCTAGATGATTTTTTCTTTCTAGAAGTACTAAGAACAACTTATAGAGAATAAAATAATAATAAAGTCTAACTATCTATTTCTCATATATTGAGACCTTAACCAACACCAAAATTGGTTTCACTAGATAAGTTAATTCCCTCACAATAATAAACCTTATATGTTGAATTACTACTTCAACCTCCAAAATACTACAGTGATAACAAAAGTTAAACATAGACCATCCAACAAATAATTGTCCTTAAAACTCCTAAAAATTATAAAAAATAAGATTTAATCCCAAAAATCATAAGTATTTGATTACATATTGTTTCAAGATAAATTTTATCATTTTCTTGAAATAACAACAATCACTCTTAATATCTCATACCAAAAATTAATTTCTGTTAAAAAATATTCCCCAAGATAGGTCAATCATTTCTATAAATTATATGAATAGCTATAAAATCATATTTCACTCAAAAATATAATTCAAACATTATTGATCCCATAAAATCGCATAATATTCCATCCGACCCGACACGCGACCCAATCCGCGACATGGACCTTTTTCTTTTCTTGATCCTCATGGACTCGCACAAGTTCCAATGTATCAAAAAAAACACATTTGAACTATTTATGCAAAATATTAAACACAAAACAACTGACAAGATAAAAAAACTAAAACTAAAAATAGACCACCAAACATGATCTTAACTAAAAACATATTTAGTGTTTTAGAACTTGAACCAACATCCCAAAAAGTAACGAATACAAAAGAAACTAAATCATTTACTCAAACATCCAAGGAACAAGAGAGGTGCGACTTCCACAAACTACGAACACCAACCTCCAGGATAAGACCATCAACAAATCAAACCACTATCACTAAGTAAGATCTCACAACTTGGAATGCACAAGAATAAATTTCTACATACACCCAATGGTGTATGTGGGGTGTGATCGGAATGCCCAGTAGGAAGTCACCCAATAAAAAGATTCTATTCCACAACACCTAAGAGATAATTTAACATGCTTATTTAAAACCATACTTTAAAACGCTTTGTTTTTAAAGAAAAAATTTAAACGTTTAAGGTGAAAAAGAAAGTGCACTCAAATAAAAACTATATCACAAATACTACTTCAAAATGGAAGATAAAATTTATAAATTATATGCACATAGTCAAGTGGTTTTCCATATTCCGATGGAAGGCACCACGTGATGAATAGTAGAGCACTACAGGTAAATCATCTAAGGTTCATCTAGATCAAGTGGGACCCTAGAACTTTGTTTCTTGATGAAACATGGCTTAGAAACCATGAGCCTCAGTAAACATGGCTTATAAACCACAACCCTTGGTCATTCATATATTTAGTTAGTGTTGCAATCATCAATCCAGCAAAGTGAAAAAGGGATAATACCCCTTCGGATCACAAGCGCACTAGTTCTAGTCCGCCCACTTAGATACCCAGGGTTTTCCCTTTTGCTAAATCATGTTTCACATTAACATAGTATATTTCTTTCTCATATCACATACCAACCTGATATTACACACCAAATCCACCCTATTCATACCTAAACAACATTTCAAAAACACAGGCACACCAAAATACATTTCCAAAATATATTTGTTGTTACATAATCTTTTCAAAAATACCTATTTTGCAACACTCAAATAATAACATAGTCAATTTTGACAATATAGAAAGCATTAATAAATATCACAATAAGGTCTTACATAATAAAAATAACTAATTTAAAAAAGGAAATCCATTTCAAATAAATTTCTTGACACGTTTACCATAAAAGTATTTTCACACAACTTCCACAATTATTGAACCACCTGCACCACTAATAAAACACCACCCAGTGACGCGAATAAGGTTTACATAAAAAACATTGCTGATTTTATATATTAACACACTACATTAAAAATAAGCACACAATAAACTATTTTAAAAACACTACTTTTTCATCATCCAGATAAATCAATATATATTTTAACAATTTGTTAAATTATTTCAAGAAAAAACAAAAAAAAAATTACACAAAAAAACCACTTGATTTGATTTGGTGACTCTACTTTAAAACTAAATACCCATGGTAACCATATCAAAATATGTTTTCCATTATTCTACAATTTTCAGTTCAATTTCGAAAGTGCACAACAAGGCATACAAACCCAAAGTGACTTATTTCCCTTTTTAAAATGTCCATTTAAATCTACAAAAACATAAAAGACCGTGGAAACACACATCACACCATCCAAACTACCCTCCAGACACTTTCTAGGGACATTACATCATAACAAACATTGAAACATAACCAAATCCCTATGTTAAAATCCACTCCCATCCTTTAAAAACTCAAAACATTTCGAAAAAATTATATGTACCCCATAATTAAGGTAACAAACTATTTGAATAACTTATAAAACATAAGAAATTTGTGCAATCAAGGTTTACATCAAATTTACCCAGTTTTACATGAAAATAATGTCACATTAAAATGAACGCCCAAAATTATCACTATAAATCATGTTTACCATGTAAAAACCAATGCATAAGATATATTTATAAAATAACACCCCAATTTGCATGCACAAATCACACCCGACTTCATTTTAAAACCTATTCGCAACATTTATGCTTGTAAAAAATTGTGAAATTACTATTTACATGAAGAAAATAAAATTTAGAACACACCCAATATTTTAAACAAGAATAATAAAATTATCAATGGGTCTTATCGCATAGAACCACCTACCTAAGTTGGAGAAACCCTAGACTTTTTTTTGGAATTTCATTTTTGTTCCTAACACACCACAAAATAAACAAAGGCGAACCCTAATCCATGAAATTGAACAAAAATATTCATAATTAATACCCTAATTAACACCCTAAAAATTATGGAAGTGTGGAAACCCCAAAAAAGAAAGAGGAAATCCTAGAAAGGAGGAGGGGTTGTGGTCATCAGATATATAGCTGGTTTGAATAAGGGGAGGTTAGGGGAGGTGGATGGAGTCTCACACCAGAATGAGGAATTCGACAGTCTGGTGACTAGCCGAGAAAGGGGCACCACACGACACTAGGGTGCTGACCGGGGAGCAGGGGCGACAGTGAGTGTCTGAGGGAGGGGGTGTGGTGCGATGAGGATACTTTGGGAAGGGGGTGCGGTGGAACAAGGATGACCAGGGTAGGGGGTGTAGCATGACAAGGCTAGCCGGGGAGCTGCGTGGTGAGGCTAGTCTGGCAGACGATGCATGTGAGATGGGTAGTTGGGAGGCAGCTGGTCCGGAGGATGGTGTGGGCGATGAGGTAAATCGGTAGGGGGCTGGTCCAGTGGACAGTGTAGGCGAGGAGGGTAGGGGGTGTGTGGTGCGATCTAGTTGGGTAGAAAGGGAGGGTGGTGATATGGGTAGGATGGATCTGACGGGAAGGGTGAAAATGGGGAGAATGGGGGGGGGTGACAACCAACCCTAACCCAAGGGGAAGGGAAAAAATTAAAGAAAAAAAGAAACTAAAATAAAACAAAAATAAACCTAAAATGAAACTAATGAATATAAAAATATTAATAATAATATCCCCAAATAATAATAATATTATTTTTATCATTAAAAACAATGTTTATTAAATTGTTAACAAATCTTTCTCATTTTTTTATTTTTGTTCTTCCACATATTTAATCTTATTTAATTATTATTAATTTCTTTTATTTGGTTAATTAAATGACGAGAGGGTCACACGGCGGCACTGGCGAAGTCGCACGGCTTCACAATTATGCTTTTCTTGTGCATCACATGTTGTCAAGCCCAGAAAAAATTATTTATTGACAAAAACATAATATCCAACTGGGATTTAGCTAGCACCTCGATGGAAATTTTCGAATCCAAATAAAACAAAACAAAGGTATATTAACTTAATTTAATATTAACGATAATAATAATTATTTAAATATTTATAACAAATTAATTATTTTTTAAGTTCTTAACACTAATAATAATAATAATAATATACCCAACAATATTCTTATAATTTAAATAGTGTCTTAAATTTTATTACACTTCTCAGTTTTCATTTATTTTGATTTTACTGTTTATTACATTCTATTTATCTACCTTGAACATCAAGAAGGTCATGCGGCGAGCCGGGCGAGGTCACACAATGACTTGGGGATGGTCGCATGGCCTCGACCGTGGTGCACTGAATGCTTTCAAGGCCTAAACACATGTTTTTAAATAAGAACCGAAAAATTTTAATTCAGGCCTCGACTCAAACTACCTAATTCCAAGAAAATAAATAAAATAAATTTTTTTAAAATGACGGGGTTGACACATACTAATCAGGACATCACATATACTAGTGGTTGTAGATACACCTTTTTCACTATTAAAATATGTGATAAATACTCACTACCTTTTCGGATGTGATGGGTTTCCACCCATCTTGTGATTTCCCGTTTTTCTAAAACAATAAATTTCTTATAAATTTACTAAAATATGGTAAAATACTCAAAAATTACACTAACATGTTTTAAATTTAGAGATTATCTCATAACAATCATTTATCATACCAAAACATAATAGCCCATAATTACCTAAAAAAATGTCTCCGAAAATACGATTTGTTACCTAAAAATTAAATAAAATAGAGATTCAAAAAATGGTTTCTAAGAAAATAAACAAGCGATCAACCTAAAAATTTAAAACCCATAACACGTAAGAAAAAATCCCAATCTTCAGAGTTTTCTAATCTATCCTTTGATACAAAGTATAAGGACCTGGACTTGAATATAAATCATTCCATTGTTTTTGAACTAGAATTCATATTTGAGGTTCTTTTTAATTTATAGTTTTACAGAATCATAAAAAACTCTTACGAAGTAAACTCATACATTTCAAGCAAACACTTATACTCCGTATCCATTTTTTACAATATAAAACTCTTTAAAATTTATCATGATTTCTATTTATAAATATTCATCAAAATTATCCCCTTGATATCATCCTTATCTATATTACCATTAAAATACAATGAAGTTTGTTTTTAAAAACATGGGATGAGTACATAAGCTTAGTAATGGATAATAATTTAAAGGAGCCCCTTAGTTTAGAAAAATCACAAAAAATCATTCAATGTGTACTTTTATCTTCGAAATTTATTAAGAATATGAAATAATTTTTTTTCACATGATAAATAAACACACAATTTAATAAAAGAAAACCATTAAAACCCATAGAATGTAACATAAACTCTATTTTTTGACTTAGAGAATCATATACATTAAACCCTTCCAAAACCCTTTCCATAGGTATAACCATATGCCCGACCTCCAATTAAGCCATTACAGGCTTACCTTTCGTATATCTAGGCCAAACCATATTAATATATAAAAAACTTCCCCAACCCTATCTATGATACCCCATGTTAAGCTATAACATGCTTTACCAGTGCAATATAGGTTGCCCCATGTTGATCTATAATGTGTTTACTCAGTGCTATACGGGCCACCCCATGTATAATCTATATCAGGCTCACCCATTTACTATAATTATCTCATAAAATATCACTAATAAAAAACTTTCATCATAAAACCCATTGAAAAACTCTTTTAATTAGATATGAAAATATTTAGGATAAAAATGCCATGTTCTCTCAAGAACCCAATTTCAATACCAAAACACCCTTCTCACTGATTATTTTTCAATACCAAAATACCCAAAAAGATAAATATGGTTTTTATATAAGGAAAAAAATATTACAAATTAAGATGACAATAAAATAACTTCTATTATGGAAGAAAAGTTTTTGTAGTCATGTTCATTAAGAGTAAAATAGTCTTTCTATCTTTTTTCAAAAGATTTATTATAAAAACATGTAAAAATATCACCTTTTGGAAAACATTGAATGAAATTAAAAAGAGATATAAAGTGCCATTTTTAATAATTATATATATATATATATATAAATAAATATGTTAAATTATATCAAGAAAATTTAGATAGAGAAAAATATTTGGTAATTAAATATTTAAACTTTCAATGTGCAACATACCATTTTTAACATTTAAATCACAATCTCCACGAAATAATACATTTAATGAAACATTAAGAAACATGAGTATAGAAAACATATAGATATTAAATGTCATAGGAAATTTATATAAACCTAATAAAATAATAAAGGTTCATATCATCAAGAAATTTCTCAATGAAATGATACTGAGATGAAATCTATTTCCTTGAGCCTGACTCGTCATGTATAATCATTATATTCCTCATTTTCAAACGATCTCCTTTGATTGACACCTTAGTACCTATATGGAGGGTGTTATGACTCAAATAAGTCCTTTATAATGTACAGAGTGATTATAGTAATGGATTTTGGCTGACATTGGCCAAGCAAAATAGGTGTTGAAGTGCTATGAATAAAGAAGAATATGGGCCCATTCAAAAGAGTGGGCTGGGGTACTCTTGGAATTTTTTAAAATATAAAATTAATATATACTAATATTCTAACCCAAAATGGTTATAAATAATTTTATTTCAAAGATATGATTATTTTGAGTCAAATACCAATCATAAAACAAAAAATAGATAACTTTTGAATATATTTTAATCCGTATCATTTTGTTTTACCCCTTATTTAATCTTTTCAATTCATATGGTGATATCATGTAATTTATACTTTTAGTGTGAATATAATTACTAAAAAGTGATAAACGAACAATAAGTGAGTCATTTATGACATTATAGGACTTATACTAATTAATTTTCAAAATTCTAAAAGTTTATTAATTTTATATCATTTAATAGAAAATTATTTATTTTAAAATATAATTAATGTTATTTTTGACACTATTCATTACATAACATTTTAAAAATATCATTACTATATTATATGTTGAAATAAACTCTTTTACTCAACATTAACCTATAATTGTAATCCATAAATTTTTTGGATGTCATTATTTATATCAAATTATATTTATTTTAATATTTTAATACCATTTATTTGATTCTTCCATCAATTAAACGATGACTGTATCATTATTTTGTAACCATTTAAGATAAATGACTTAGCAAAAAAATATAAATAAATGAAAATGATGTTGAAAAAATTTTATATTTTAAATGAAAATATTTAGTCGAAATATCCCTTATATAACTGTAACACCCGATTGCTTTATGAGAAATATTTTGTTTTTATGTTATATAAATCATAAAAGGAATCTTTCACTACACACAAAACTTGTTTGGCTTGCTTTACACGCAATCGTGACCTTCCTCGATGGCTTGAATCGTACGCAATACCGAGTTTCACTAAACAACGATATGCTATTAAAATATTAATAAAACTAGCCATTATGAATAGTAATAACCACTTTTTTAAATTTTGTAAATTTTATTTTTCAAAATGGACCTTATTTTTGGATTCATAATATCGAAATTAGCCTAGGGTGAGATATTGGTGTTTTTCTGGAAACTTTCAATTTTTGATGAATAGTGAAAGCACTGGGTTACTATTTAAAAACCGATTTTTATTTAAATAATTATTTATTTTATTTAAATTTATTTTAGGTCAAAATTGATACATAATACCTATATAAGTTTAATTTAATTCATTGGAATAATTTTAAAATAATTTTAGATATATAAAAATTTTATTGAACTTTTCACCGTCTTTTACCCACCTCCTAGGAGAATTTATAAATTTACATAAAACTTAATTTTACTGCTTTTGTGAGTGGAATTTCAAAAATCTGAGAGACACAGTTGATGTCAGTAAGTAAAATGTGGTTCAATGAGATAAAAATAATTTATGGTGAATAGTAACTTTTTACTTTTATTTACCACGGTTAAAAGTAAATAGGGTAATTAAGGGTAAAAATGATATTATTATTATCCTAACACATGTACTAATTCTATTGGATAAGTGTAATTCGACCAAAAACAACCTTATAAATAAAATATGATCATTTAGGCCCACTGGATTAGATTAGGACATTTATTATTAATTTATTTAAAGAAGGGTTAAAATAGTTAAAATCAATGTTTAATAAGTAAATAATTTTTAATATAGGGTTATACATAATATAAATTCGACTATAAATATTCAATAGAAATATAAAATGATTCCCTACATAATGGTATTTTATTTCTAATATTTAGATATTAAATAAATTAATGTATTTATGACACAAAGATGATGCAGTAATTATCTTATTAATGAAATATTGATATAATTGATGTTATAAATACCCAAATAAATTTAATTTGATAATTTTTATGCATTCCACTAATTTTATAGGTTAATATTACATGTTAGTATTGATTTAATTAACTTTTTTCGAACTAAAAATTCTTTTATGATTTTCACAAAAATCAATTACTAAATAGTGTCAAAATTGACATAAAATAGTTTTTAAAACAAATATTATATTATTGATTTTTATTTTATTCCTAAAAATCTAATGTTCGGACAAGATACTTATATCATGATAGTTGTATCATTAATATATCACTTGGGGGTCTCTTGGATGTATATGGTAAGTTTATTAACTATATAATATAAAAATACAAAGTGACATGGTAAATGTCAATCTAATTAACTAAGAGTTAAAACTAAAAGATAAGGTTAATATAATGACCTAAACGTGTCTAAATTCTATTGGATGAGATTATTTCGACCCATCCCCACCTTATATTTGAAATTTATCAATTTGGAGCTATTAAAAACCGAATTTGACTTTATAATAAAATAATATTTTTAGTTATTCCAAAGGTGCCCCTCTCCTCCCTTATAAAAGGGCACCTCTTCTCTCTCCTCCTCACACCAATTTGAGCCTTCAAGCTCAGACAACCCCTGAATATTTCTCCTCTCCACTTCCCTAGAAGCATCTTAGAAGTCCTGGTTTTCTTAAAAGACCAATTTTAGTGCCCTAAGATGAGGTCTCAAAGAGGCGCTTCAAAGAAGACGTAATGCCCGTTACCGATTCTTTCATATTTATTTCTTCTTCCACTTCTTCGTATTTAGTTGTTTCAATACGAAGTAAAAAAATAAGTATCACTTATATACTGATATGTTATTATAATTATGAAACAACCCTATTTCACTATCTATCTATCCTACGGAAAATGAAATCACCGCGCGTGCGTACGTACAGAATATCGTCTCCACGCCGCGGTGTAATCTATTTTCCCCCACCACCTTACTTGGATGGTTATAATGGTGTAAATAATAAATATATATGATTATTTTAAAGTGATATTGATTCTTAAATAGTATAAATACACTCCAATATAATTCCATGATCATGGGAACGATATCATCGCTCGTGCGTACGTACGGAATGCCGTCTCCACGATGTGATGCGACTCGTTCTACATGAACTTAATTGCATAATGATTATATAAATGAATTTAATGAATGAATATGATATATATTACACTAATACAATTCTGTAAATGAGGTATCTATAACCTAAAGAGAAGAATAAGAATTTATTCTTCAAAACATGCATAAGAACAAAAAGTAATAAACGCCCGAATAACAAGTAGTAATGAAATATTACTAATAAGAAGATAAGAATATGACCATATATGATATCATAACAACAAATATGATTCTAGAATAAGTCAATAACGTTATTTAAATCATTATACAGGAGGTTCAGACACTTACGAAGAAAATCGGACCTAAGGTAAGGGAAATATCACAATCTCATTTCTATCTGAGATTGTTTATACTTTGGAATTTACTGGGGTGTATTTTATCATCCAAATCCATGTTTCCTCAATATTTAATATTATTTCCATCCACCTAAAATTATTTAAATCCAATTTTACCCTTCGGTGAGTTTTAGTAAAAGATATGAAAGGAATCTTTTATCATTTTTCGTACGAGGTACTTTTTGACTTTTCCGACAAAAGTATGAGAAGTATGTTTTTTAACTTATACGGCATGAATGGATTTTTAAAACATTATTTCCAAGAAGATTCCTTTACAAGTTTTCACGTTTATTTTTAATGAACTTCTTTTAGTCTAAAATTGTATGACATGTTAAGAAAGGAAAAATGTTTTTGAAGTAGAATGGATATTTTCTTCAAGAATGGAGTTTAAGTGTTTTATCAAAATTATTTTCCATCTATGATAATATAGGGTTTGGTTTATATCCCTATTTTTAAATTTATTTTATTATTTTATGATGGAATTATTTTTATGATGTCCTTTTATCTTATATGGAATATGTTATGATGGCATGATGTTTAAGATTCCCATTTTTATTACATGGGTTATGCAATGATGTATGATTTTGTGGCACACATAAGAATGGTATCATTATGAGATGGGTGGGACCTATATCTCCCTCCAATGCATTAGTTAAAGATTTTATATATCATGAGATAGACATGGCTGGAATGGAAGGTTAATCCGGTTCAGTGAAATAGGACCGAAACGAGGAATGAACTCGGTTCAGAAACAGACTTTATCCACTAAGATAGTCTTGTAAATGAGTCTTGACTAATAAGAAATGATTATCTATGATTATATGTGTATGCCACAAAGTTCCATGTTTTATGTTATGAGTATTGGGATTGCATTTCACTTCTATGATTTATCCCATGGTATGAAATTATGATTTCTTTTGCAGGTTAAGATTTCCAAAATGTTATGTTCATGATGTGATTGATTTTCCTTTTGTTTACCCTTAATAAGCATTTGGGAACACCCTTTTGTATGTTTTATTTTCCCCAGGTCAAGAAGAAGGTTATAAAGTAAGATATGCTAAAAGGGACTATAGATTTGATGCAATAAATAGGAGATAATGTAGACGCTTTATGAACCAGTTGTTTATGTTTCCCTGTTTCTAAAGAAACTATACATATACAGTCCTTCCATGTTTTTGTTATATGTTTTAATAAGTATGCTTCAATTTTGAAGTTTTAATAATTTACGTAAAGTATGGGTCGTTATAGTTGGTATCAGAGGCAAAGGAGGTAGGAATGTATCTGATCCTTGGGAACTCTCACATGTGAGAGTTGGACGAAGCATGGCTCTCCACCCAAGGGCTTAATGAGGAAATGGCTGCCACTGGGGATGGTGGTGTGTCCCACCCAGGGGGTGTAGCTGCCCATGGAGTGCTCTAATAGGTATCAATTATATTCCACTGGAAGTAATTCTAGACCGTTATAGTTGGTATCAGAGGAAAGGTATAGTCAACCTTTGGAAACTAGGATATGAAATCCTTAGTAAGAATCCGAAGGATAAGTCTAAGCATAGAACACAATCTTAGTGTTTCAGAAATGGCCATGAATAACCTAGGATAAGACCTTAATTGTGAAATTTTATTCTTGATTATGTGGTTTTCCTATTATAATTAGTGTTGCTCACACTATTCTTCTTGGTTTTACTCAATGGCTGGAACCCAAAGGAACCGTGTTAATGCGGAATGCGAGGGGAAATGAAATGATTGTCCCCCTGAGCAACCAAACAATATTTGAGCTGGAATGCAAAATCCTATAACCATGCTCACACAACTTTCTCAAGCTATGAATCATGCTTGACTTCCAAATGAGAAAAGGAAGGAGAAACATTCTGTTGAATCCTTCATGAGGCAGTGTCCACCTTCATTCAGCGGGTCTACTGATCCCTTAGTTGCTGAACAATGGATTAGTACTACTGAAGTGATATTTTCAGTTCTTCAATGTTCTGAACATGATAAAGTCATCCTAGCAGTGTATCGTTTGGAAGGAGATGCTGATCAATAGTGGAATCTTATTAAGAATATGAGGCAAAGGGATGAAATTGAGTCCATGGAATGGGCCAAGTTCACGAAATTATTTTTCAATAAGTACTTACCTCGTATTCTCCGAACAAAGATGGAGAAAGAGTTTCTTGAACTAAAGCAAAAGGATGATGAATCTGTTTGTACCTATGAAATTTTTTTTACAAGACATGAAAGGTACGCTTCTGGTATTATTATCCAACCTGAGAGTAAGATCGATCGATTCTTTAGTGGCTTAAAACCAAGTCTTCGAAGGGCCTTATCCATAAGGGACTTCAATAGCTACGTGGAAATCGTTCGATGTGCTCTCAATGTTGAGATGGAGATTGGAGTAACCCATCAGTCATATGGGTTTGATAAAAAGAGGAAAATGGAATTCAAAGTAAAATCAAAAGAGCACACTAAAAAGAATATGAGCTTTCCCTTATGCTCAAAGTGTGGAAAGAAACATGGAGGGAGTTGTCTTAAAGGGACAAGTAAATGATTCAAATGTGGAAAGGAAGGTCATCGGGCATTTGAATTCCGCAATGATGGGAAGAAGATGTCTAATGATGCAAACAAAGGAAGGGATACATAGAATGAACCTACTACACTTCTATGTTTCATGTGTAAGTAGATGGGGAATTATACCAATCAATGCCCAAATCCAAGGGTTGATGATGATTATCGACATCAACCAACTCTTAAGGATAAAGAAAAATGAACGTCACATGCAATTCCTATCAGCGATGTGGAGTACGATAACGATGTGGTGAAAGGTACACTTACCATCCACTCTAAGGTAGCAAATGTTTTATTTGATTCTGGATCCAGCCACTCTTTTATTTCTGAAGAATTTTCTAATGGTATCATTGTATTACCTCAACAATTAGATGTTGAGTTAGCTGTGACAACCCCTAATGGCACAACAGTCGCATCAAAACTTTATAATTCTTCCCCGATTAAAGTTTGTGGGAAAGTGCTTCCTGCGAATCTTGTGATCCTTCCTATAGTGGAATTTGATTTGACTCTTAGAATGAATTGGATTTCTTTATATGGATCTCATATCAATTGCCAAATAAGGGAAGTCACATTTCATATTCCAGATCAATATATGACCGTGAATCAATGCAAGGGTGAACATAACCTTCCAGTGGAAATTTCTTCCATCTTATGGGCCTTGATTCCATTAAATGAAGGTTATTCATTTCAAATGGGTGGAGAGAAACTCAAGATTAAGAATATGCCTATTGTATGGGAGTTTTATGATGTCTTTCCAGAGGAATTTCTATGTCTCTCACCATATCGTGAAGTTGAGTTTTCAATAGAACTCGTACCTGGTGCTTTGCCTATTTCAAAGACACCTTATAGAATGACCCCAATTGAGTTGCAGTAATTGAAGAAGCAACTCCAAGAGAATCTTGATAAGGGGTTCATAATCCATAGTGCGTCACCATGGGGAGAAGCTGTTCTGTTTGTTAAGAAGAAATATGGATCAATGAGACTCTGCATTGATTATCCAGAACTTAACAAGATCACTATCAAGAAAAAATATCCTCTCCCGTGCATTGATGACTTATTTGACCAACTACGAGGAGATCAATAAATTTCCAAGATTGATCTTCATTCATGGTATCATCAATTAAGGGTCAAAAGGGAGGATATATCAAAGAAGGATTTCTGTACAAGGTATGGACACTATGAGTTTATAGTGATGCCGTTTGGTCTTACTAATGCCCCTGCTATCTTCATGGATCGGATGAATAGAGTCTTTAGAGACTATCTTGATCAGTTTGTGGTAGTATTTATAGACGATATTCATTTATATTCAAAGAGAAAAGAAGAACATGAAGATCACTTGAGAATTATATTGAAGACCTTGAGAAAGGTGAAGCTTTATGCCAAATTTACCAAGTGTGAATTTTGGCTTCAAAAAGTTTCATTTTTGGGTCACATAATCTCAAAAAAGGGGATATAAGTGGATCCATAAAAAACAGAGGTTATCGAATGATGGTCAAGACCAACAACAGTAACTGAGATCCAAAGTTTTCTTGGGTTGGCTGGATATTATTGACGTTTTGTGAATAATTTTTCACGATTATCTAATCCACTCACCAGGTTGACTCGGAAAGGAGTTAAGTTTGTTTGGACGGAGGAATGTGAAGAGAATATCAAGGAGTTGAAAAGAAGGTTATCCAGTGCACCTGTGCTCACACTGCCTTGTAGTGGAGAAAGGTTTGTGATCTACAGTGATGCATCCAATAAGGGATTGGGGTGTGTTCTTATGCAAAATGATATGGTGATAGCCTATGTCTCACGACAATTTAAAATAGATGAGAAAAATTACCCAACTCATGATTTCAAGTTAGCTGTGGTAATATTTTCATTAAAGATTTGGAGGCATTATCTTTATGGTGAAAGGTGTGATATTTATACTGATCATAAAAGTATAAAGAATATTTTGGCACAAAAGGAGCTGAATATGCACTAAACAAGATGGTTGGAGCTGATTAAGGATTACGACTGCTCAATTCATTACCACCATGGGAATGCAAACAAGGTGGCAGATGCCTTAAGTCGACAAGACCATGCTAGCTTATCCATGATGAGGATCACAAAAGTTCCAATATTTATGGATTTACAAAGGATGGATCTTGGAATTATAATGGAAGGAGAAAAATCGTATCTTTCTCAAATGAATGTTCAAACATCTATAAATGTGAAGATTAAAGAGGCACATAAAGAAGATGTTGAGTTACAAAAGAAGGTGAGAAATGTTCCTGAATTCAACCTTGATTGTGATGGGATAAAAAAGTTCATGAATCAGGTTTGTGTTCCTCCCATCCCAGAATTAAAGAAGGAGATGCTGGATGAGGCTCATAGTTCTTCATTCTCTATTCATCTGGGAAGCACGAAGATGTATAGGGATCTGAAAGAGTACTTCTAGTGGGATGGCATGAAAAGAGATGTTGCTGAATATGTCTCTAGATTCTTGGTTTGTCAGCAAGTTAAAGCTGAGAGACAGAATTATAAGGGGATGTTACAACCATTACCCATACCTTATTGGAAATGAGAAAACATCACTATGGACTTTGTCACTGGACTTCCTAAAACATCCAAAGGCAATAATTATATCTGGGTCATAGATGATCGTCTTACAAAGTCTGCACACTTCATTGCTATTAGAGAGGATTTCTCTCTAGATCAGCTTGCCAGGATATATGTAAAGGAAGTGGTAAGATTGCCTGTAGTACCACTTTCAATTATATCTGATCGGGATCCGAGTTTTACCTCAAAGTTCTGGAGAAGTCTTCAGCATACTCTGGATACAGAGTTGAGTTTCAGCACTGCTTATCATCCTCAGAAAGACAGTCAGTCTGAGAGGACAATTCAAACTCTAGAAGATATGTTTAGAGCTTGCTCTATGGATTTCAAAGGTGGTTGGGATCAACACCTACCTTTGGTGGAATTTTCTTATAATAATAGCTTTCACTCCCGTATTTAGATGGCTCCTTATGAATCTATCTATGGAAAGAAATGCAGGACTCAAAATTGTTGGGATGTAGTAGGGGAAAGAAATCTATTAAGACCTGATCTCATTGATAAAATGGAAGAAAAGGTCAAATCTATTCAACAACACATAAGAGCAGCTCAGATTCGATAGAAAAGTTATGTAGACAACCGAAGAAAAGACCTAGAGTTTTAAGTGGGCGATAAAGTGTTCTTAAGAATATCTCCTTGGAAGGGGGTCATGAGATTTGGAAAGAAGGGGAAGTTGAGCCCTAGATATATCAGTCCTTTCAAAATACTGGATCATGTTGGAATGGTAGCTTACCGATTGGGGCTTCCACCGAATCTCTCTCAAGTTCACGATGTGTTCCATGTATCTCTCCTGAGAAAGTACATACATGATCCTTCACATATACTCATCTCAAAAATTGTACCGCTGGAGCAAGATCTTTCACTAAACAACGATATGCTATTAAAATATTATTAAAACTAGCCGTTATGAATAGTAATAACCACTTTTTTAAATTTTGTAAATAATATTTTTCAAAATGGACTTCATTTTTGGATTCGGAATATCGAAATTATCCTAGGGTGAAATTTTGGTATTTTTCTGGAAACTTTCAATTTATGATGAATAGTGAAAACACTGGGTTACTATTTAAAAACCGAATTTTTATTTAAATAATTATTTATTTTATTTAAATTTATTTTAGGTCTAAATTGATACATAATATCTATATAAGTTCAATGTAATTCATTGGAGTAATTTTATAATAATTTTAGATATATAAAAATTTTATTGAACTTTTCACCGTCTTTTACCCACCTCCTAGGAGAATTTGAAAATTTACATAAAACGTAATTTTACCACTTTTGTGAGTGGAATTTCAAAAATCCGAGAGACACAATTGATTTTAGTAAGTGAAATGTGGTTCAATGAGATGAAAATAATTTTTGATGAATAGTAACGTTTTACTTTTATTTACCACGGTTAAAAGTAAATAGGGTAATTAAGGGTAAAAATGATATTATTATTACCCTAACACATGTCATAATTGTATTGGATAAGTTTAATTCGACCAAAAAAAACCTTAGATATAAAATATGACCATTTAGGCCCACTTGTATTAGATTAGGACATTTATTATTAATTTATTTAAAGAAGGGTTAAAATAGTTAAAATCAATGTTTAATAAGTAATTAATTTTTAATACAGGGTTATACATAAGATAAATTCGACTATAAATATTAAGTAGAAAGATAAAAGTATTCCCTACATAATGGTATTTTATTTGTAATTTTTAGGCATTAAATAAATTAATTTATTTATGACCCAAAGATGATGAAGTAATTATCTTATTAATGAAATATTGACATAATTGATGTTATAAATACCCAAATAAAAGTAATTTGAGACTTTTTATGAATTAAACTAATTTTATAGGTTAATATGGCATGTTATTATTGATTTAATTAACGTTTCTCTCACTAATAATTCTGTTATAATTTTCACAAAAATCAATTACTAAATAGTGTCAAAATTGACATAAAATAGTTTTTAAAACAAATATTATATTATTGATTGTTATTTTATTCCTAAAAATCTAAGGATCAGCCAAGATACTTATATCATGATAAGTGTATCATTAATGGACCACTTGGGGTTCTCTTGTATGTATATGGTATGTTTATTAACTATATAATATAAAAATAAAAAGTGACATGGTAAATGTCAATCTAATTAGCTAAGAGTTAAAACTAAAAGATAAGGTTAATATAATGGCCTAAACTTGTCTAAATTCTATTGGATGAGATGATTTCGACCCATCCCAAAATTATATTTGAAATATATCAATTTGGAGCTATTAAAAACCGAATTTGACTTTATAATAAAATAATATTTTTAGTTATTCCAAAGGTGCCCCTCTCCTCCCTTATAAAACGACACCTCCTTCCTCTCCACCTCACACCGATTTGAGATTTCATGCTCGGACAACCCCTGCCAATTATTCCTCTCCACTTCACTAGAATCATCCTAGAGGTACTGGCCTTCTTCAAAGACCAAGTGTAGTGCCCTAAGAAGAGGTCTCAAAGAGGAGCTTCAAAGAAGAGGTAATTCCTGTTACAGATTCTTTCATCTTTATTTATTCTTCAACTTCTTATTCATTAGTTGTTTCATTATAAATTAATAAAATCAGTATCATTCATATAATGATATGTTATTATAAGTACGAAACAACCCTATTTCACCATCTATCCATCCAACAGAAAATGAAATCACCGCGCGTGCGTATGTACGGAATACCGTCTCCACACCATGGTGTAATCTATTTTCCCCCACCACCTTACTTGGATGGGTACAATGGTGTAAATAATAACTATATACTATTATTGTAAAGTGATATTGATTCTGAAATAGTATATATACACTCCAAAATAATTCCATGATCACGGGAACGATATCATCGCTCGTGCGTACGTACGGAATACCATCTCCACAATGTGATGTGACTCGTTCTACTTGAACTTCATTGCATAAGGATTATATAAATGAATTGAATGAATGAATATGATATATATTACACTAATACCATTCTTTAAATGAGGTATCTATAACCTAAAGAGAATAATAAGAATTTATTCGACAAAACACGCATAAGAACAAAAAGTAATAAACACCCAAATAACAAGTAGTAATGAAATATTACTAATAAGAAGCTTAGAATATGACCATATATGATATTGTGACGCCCCAGGTTTTATGAACTGGTTTATGTAAGAAGTGTTATGCCTTTAATAATGTATCTTGTTTTATTTATTTTGCTAATAAGGAATTAGAAATAAAATAAAACATAGAGAATAAGGTAAACTGACATTTATTAAAACATTACTTTACAACGAGACCCAACTAGTTGAGTGTACCATGCACAAGACCTAACACGGCCACCGCAAGACTACAAAGAACCACAACGCGGGCAATCGGATAGTCGTCATCTTCAGGGTCCATCAGCGTGAAAAGTATAATCGCCAGGGCCACGGCACACATGCTCAACGCCAATGGTATGAGGAGAGCCATCCTTCTTGTTCAAGTGTTCTGTCTTAAAGGGTACCCCACATCCCTGTATTTATATTAGTTCATTGAGTTATGACCGTTATGTTTATATATATATCCGTTGGGTTTTCAAAAAACGACCGTTGTGTTCCCACTAATAAAATTTACTTTAAAAGAGAACTAAGTTTTATTCCCTCATAACCTTATTCTTAAAAACATTCTTTCATAGAAGATTCTTCGTTTTTATTCTTAAAAGTAATTTTCCTCGTTTTACAAAATCTTGAAGAATACCTAGGTAGTTGGAAACGTGGTATTATTTTTATATGTTTAGAGTGTATTCGTAATAATTATACCTTTTTATCTCTTAAATGATGAAAAATTTAGGGAAAAATTTTGGCCTTTAAAGGAATTTTATAAAACAAATAGAAGAGTGTTTTAAAAATACTAATGGTTTTAATAGTATTGTACAAGAGGTATATCTTTTAAAGATTTAGATCAAGAGTTAAAATATTTTGTCTAAATTTGAAATTTTTTCTAACATTTTGAGTTAAAACAATTTTTTTTACTAAATTCCTACTTTTCACTATATTTGAGCTAAGTATATAATAAAACTTTTTTTTATATAAAAAAAAATTGAGTGAGTCCCGGCCAGCCAAGGGCATCCACAAGGGACAAGCCCTCAGGCCAAGGCCGAGACCCCATAGGGACCCGAGGGACCGCCATCGGGATCCCCATGTGCATGCGTGCGCGTTTCAGGAGCCAGCCAGGCTGGAGCTCGGGCAGGGCCGGCCGTGCATAGGTTACCCAGGTCTCGTGCGGGCCCGTGTATAAGGTCGCAGCTCGCGCTGCATGAGGGTGGGCCAAGGCCCGTGGGGGTGGGGAGGGACCCGTGTATAAGGCCCCGTGTGCGTGTGTGTTGTGCTATTGCACCGCTAACCGCATGACTTGATATTTATGCCGCGCCTCAAAACCTTTTGGTTTCGATGTGGGACGCGCTCCGCGCGACCAGAGCCGTCCGATCGACTTCCGCGTCGATCTCAGCCATCCAGCCTGTTTTTAAATGCGATACCTTCCCCCGCGTCTCAGAAGCCACCCGATCTCTTCCGAGATTTGATCTCGACCCTCCGATTCCTCTGAGGCGATCAGCCCCAACCGTTCGATCGCACCAAGGACGAATCGGCGCCGTCCGTTTCTTTTCGCGCCAAGCAGACCGTGCCTCCCCCGTCTTCTTCCTAGCCCCGCGGCCCTGCGCCTGTAGACCTGCACCAAGGATTCCAGGCCCCCTTCCCTCACGCTGCTCCTTGACTTCCGAGCACACCCCCCCTCCTAGGTCCCTGTTCTCCAGTCTTTCCCACGTCGGTCTACACCTGGGTCGGGACACCAGCAAGGCACCAAGGCCATTTTAAAACCCCCCTGCTTCGTTGAAGCCCGAGGCAGCCCCTTCCTCTTCCTCCTCCTTCTTTCCCTCGATCACCCAGCAGCGGCTCCGAGTTCCTTCCTCAAGCACGGTAAGGGTTTTCTTGCATTCTTACCTTGTTTCGAAATAACCTCCTTTTATATACTCACGGTGTATATATATATATATATGGTTTATATATATGTATATACTCAAATATAACCCTCTCAGGTTGCTTTGCCTTCAAGGATCTTGGCCTTCGAAATTTTAATGGGTTGTTCCTGCATGCTTATCTTCCTTTAAAAGGAACTTTCGGTTTAAACACAAATCATATTTAACTATATACACTCGAGGTATAAATACCCCTCGGTTCTGCCTTCAAGAAGTTGGACTTCGGGTTTCCAGTGGTTGTATATGAGAGGGTACGTATATACCTTGTTTTTCCAGTTTTCTTTCAAAACCTGTATATACTGCTCACATGTGTACCGGTTATTATACATTGGGTATATATGGTTTCATATATATGTGAATGGTATATAAACTTGGTACAAGCACGTTTACAATTTTTCCCAGGTTGTTTATTTTACGATTTTATATTTCGGTTTTCAAAAAAAAATATAATAACTAAATATATCTCAACCTCATTTTTAATGTAGAGGGTATGTATATATATATAGTTCGTGAATGTTTTCTCCTAACTCGACCTGTATTGGCATCGTTTTTTTTAAAATGAAATTTTCAGAAATATATTTGCAAACTATGCTCTTTTGGTTTAAGTGAAGTTATGTTTGTAAAACCTTAATTTTTATACATAGATACATTTATAACAAACCTTATGTAAATTTAGTTTCAACCATGTAATTGAATTATGGTTGGAAACTTTGAGTTACCTAAGGAATTTAATAAACTTGTTTTAATTGTGTAAAACCCATATATACACTTCGGGTATATATATATGTGCACGTGTGTATATATACTTATAAGAATATTTCCTTTTATAGCAGGACTTAAACTATTCTTGGATGCTGGGATGATTTTATTAAGCTATGAATTGTGTGATTGCTAAACCAACATGTTTTTTTCTTTTTTACACACAAATGGGCATGTCTTAATAAAAAGGCTTATCTCACATTGCACTGTTGAATTTTTATGATAGAATGTGTATTTTGGGTTCAAGGGCCCGTTTACCACCGTAATTGATTTCATGGGTTTTTCTTAAGATTTTTCCCAATTTTCCAAAGATTTATTATGACAAAGATCCATCATTTAGTATATTGCTGTTTTATATGCCTTAGTGAAAAGGATGTTGTACTAAACTATGTACGTCATTAATTTGTCCTTGCCCCTTTTTTTAGTGAGAACTGTCACATCATGTAAAGTGTGTAATGATTCATAAATTATGTTAGTTGTTATTTACATAATGCATTTTTATGACATATCACTATATAGACTAAGAAATTGGATTACCCAAAGTGGTATGGGACACCTTGGGTAAAATTAATAATGAATGAGATGTTCAAGGTGGTATGGGACATCTTGAATATACATGACCATTTCAGTAAAGCATGAACGATGTGGCTCACATGATAATAAAGGCAAATTTAAGGGTGCTCCCTGATAGTGCTCCAATGCATTGGGTAATGATGTAACCACTAGAGATTACAATTTTCACGATACCTTGGTGAATAACCTTGGTAATTTTCAAATGACACCTTGGGGATGGAGCTTGGTGAAACGAAATGATTTTCAATATTAAATGTTGATGCCACATAATTCAAGTCATATAACAAGTTTTTCCAAGATAAAGTTTATTCATGACTGATGCCTTTAATGTTTGTATAAAGTTCATAATTCCCTAGTTTTAAGCTTGAAGCATGCCTAGTGTTATCACTTAATAGAATAGTAACCAGCATATGAACATTTAGTTGTTTCCTTGTGCGCAACTCTGATTATGCATTACTTTTAACTGTTTAAATTTATGCTCAAGTAAATCACATGTAGTACTTGTTTATAACAACCATTATCACTCCTTCAAGAATTGACGTATTCGTTTCATGTCTGTCGTGAAAACTTTGATTAAAGCATTGTTATGTTTGGTGTGTTAAAATCTTTCTTAGTGGATGCTCAAACTCTTTTAAAAGAATGTTTTCAAATGTTACTGTATTTTAAATTCTTTTTAAAACCCCCTTACTGAGTATTTCAATGCTCACCCTATGTTTTGGTTTAAAATTTTCAGGTGTCAGCTTTTGTAAGATGGATGGTTTCAGAAGTTTCTGGTTTCCTAGAACCCGAACCGCACACGATCCCTTGTATGGGACATGATGTGTTGTTATCCAAGTGTATTTTATTTTAAGATAACACATCATGTTCAGAAGGCACCGACTCCTATGGTTTTCTGGAGTCTGGGTTTCTACAGTTGGTATCAGAGGTTCGGTTTGGATAACTCTGGAAAGTCAGAAACTGAAACAAAAATATATATGTATATGTATTTCAATTTTATTAAAAACTGGGTTTTCTTAATTTTCAGATGGAAAATGAAGGCACAAATCTCTTATCTCTCCCCACCGAGGCCCTAGAGACCATTTTGTCTTTAGCAAGCCGTGAGGACTTTCTAAACTATGCCCATATCCGTATGACATGCAAATACGTTTACGATGTATCCAACTCACCTCGAGTGCTTAGTCTGCACCAAGGGTTGGGATTGGATTACCTCCTTATGATAATAACCAAATTTCCCTCCTATGTACGTCGAGGAAGGTACTACGAGGGACTTTTCCGGATTTTCACGGCAGGTGAGAACTTTGGCACTATGCTTGATAACCCATTTCAAGAAGCTGCTGCTGACGGAGACCTACGAGCGGGTTACCTTTGTCAGATTTTAAACTATGGCTTCTGGGGTCAGTTGTTGGACTTCGGAAGGTTAGAAGACGAGTCCACCCGATTGTCTTACAGACGAAAAGTGTATGAAGATGTCTCTCAACTTCACGCCCCCCACGCTAGACTCATAAGACATCATAGGTGTCCTCATGAGTTTTTTCCTGAATGCTCGACATGTGTTTGGTTCGAGGAGTTAGGGAGTTTTGCATCTCTGTGTGGAGTTTGTTTAGTCAATGAGTAAGGGAAACTCAAGCACTAATAATAATGAACATATGTTTATTGAAATGTTATCTTCCTCCTTTCCTTGTCCTTACCTTGTTTTTTGTCCTTGTATGATTTTCAAGTAATGGAACTCCTGTCTTAAAACTTTCAGATGGAAGGAAAAACCCACCTGTTATCTCTTCCCACCGAGATTTTGGAAATCATTGCGATCAAAACGTGTGAGGACGAGTATGACCCCTTCTCAAATTTGCGAAGAACGTGGAAGCAATGGTTTGAGATAACAAACGGTCCGGAGATTCTCCGCACCTGCCAGGGGAATGCCTCCATCTATTACCGCATTGGCTCTGCTCAGCTAGCCGGACGTGAACGACGAGGAAGTTACCACGAAGGGCTCTTTCTTTGTTTCACCCTAGGCCGAAACTTCATGGCCAGAGTGAAATTCCAGGAGGCTGCGTTAGAGGGAAATCTTTATGCATCTTATATGCTCCAACTTCTCAGCTTTAGCCTGTTTGACCACATCTATGGCTTCGATATCCTCGACCGAGACATAATTCGGAAAGTTTTTCGTACATTGGTCTGCAAAGACATTTCAGAACTTTGTACGGTTCGAGCTTCCCTTTGGAGGCCTGAAAGCCCAAAACATAAGTGCTACCCCTCCTGTCTTAGGTGTGTGTGGATTAGGGAGCTGGAAGAAGTGAGCTTCGCTACGGGGATCCCTCTAAATACACCTGTTGACCCTTTTTGTTGGTGGAGGTGGTAGGAACGTTTCTGAACCTTGTAGTGTCGTGAAATAAATTGCGAGGACGCAATTTTCTAAAGGGGGGGATAATGTGACGCCCCAGGTTTTATGAACTGGTTTATGTAAGAAGTGTTATGCCTTTAATAATGTATCTTGTTTTATTTATTTTTCTAATAAGGAATTAGAAATAAAATATAACATAGAGAATAAGGTAAACTGACATTTATTAAAACATTACTTTACAACGAGACCCAACTAGTTGAGTGTACCATGCAGAAGACCTAACACGGCCACCGCAAGACTACAAAGAACCACAATGCGGGCAATCGGATAGTTGTCATCTTTAGGGTCCATCAGCGTGAAAAGTATAATCGCCAGGGCCACGGCACACATGCTCAACGCCAATGGTATGAGGAGAGCCATCCTTCTTGTTCAAGTGTTCTGTCTTAAAGGGTACCCCACATCCCTGTATTTATATTAGTTCTTTGATTTATGATCGTAATGTTTATATATATATCCGTTGGGTTTTCAAAAAACGACCGTTGTGTTCCCACTAATAAAATTTACTTTAAAAGAGAACTAAGATTTATTCCCTCATAACCTTATTCTTAAAAACATTCTTTCATAGAAGATTCTTCATTTTTATTCTTAAAAGTAAATTTCCTCGTTTTACAAAATCCCGAAGAATACCTAGGTAGTTGGAATCTTGGTATTATTTTTATATGTTTAGAGTGAATTCGTAATAATTATACTTTTTTGTCTCTTAAATGATGAAAAATTTTGGGAAAACTTTTGGTCTTTAAAGGAATTTTATAAAACAAATAGTAGAGTGTTTTAAAAATACTAATGGTTTTAATAGTATTGTACAAGAGGTATATCTTTTAAAGATTTAGATCAAGAGTTAAAATATTTTATCTAAATTTGAAATTTGTTCTAACATTTTGAGTTAAAACAATTTGTTTTACTAAATTCCTACTTTTCACTATATTTGAGCTAAGTATATAATAAAACTTTTTTTTATATAAAAACAAATTGAGTGAGTCCCAGCCAGCCAAGGGCATCCACAAGGGACAAGACCTCAGGCCAAGGCCGAGACCCCATAGGGACCCGAGGTATCGCCATCGGGCTCCCCATGTGCGTGCGTGCGCGTTTCAGGAGCCAGCCAGGCTGGAGCTCGGGCAGGGCCAGCCGTGCATAGGTTACCCAGGTCGCGTGCGGGCCCGTGTATAAGGCCGCGGCTCGCGCTACGTGAGGGTGGGCCAAGGCCCGCGGGGGTGGGGAGGGACCCGTGTATAAGGCCCCGTGTGCGTGTGTGTTGTGCTATTGCACCACTAACCGCATGACTTGATATTTATGACGCGCCTCAACACCTTTCGGTTTCGATGTGGGACGCGCTCCGCGCGACCAGAGCCGTCCGATCGACTTCCGCGTCGATCTCAGCCGTCCAGCCTGTTTTTAAACGCGATACCTTCCCCCGCGTCTCAGAAGCCGCCCGATCTCTTCCGAGATTTGATCTCGACCCTCCGATTCCTCTAAGGTGATCAGCCCGAACCGTTCGATCGAACCAAGGAAAAATCGGCGCCGTCTGTTTCTTTTCGCGCCAAGATGACCATGCCTCCCCCGTCTTCTTCCTAGCACCGCGGCCCTGCGCCTGTAGACCTGCACCAAGGATGCTAGGCCCCCCTCCCTCGCGCTGCTCCTTGACTTCCGAGTACACCCCCCCTCCTAGGTCCCTGTTCTCTAGTCTTTCCCACGTCGGTCTACACCTGGGTCGGGACACCAGCAAGGCACCAAGGCCATTTTAAAACCCCCCTGATTCGTTGAAGCCCGAGGCAGCCCCTTCCTCTTCCTCCTCCTTCTTTCCCTCGGACACCCAGCAGCGGCTCCGAGTTCCCTCCTCAAGCACGGTAAGGGTTTTCTTGCATTCTTACCTTGTTTCGAAATAACCTCCTTTTATATACTCACGGTGTATATATATATATATATGGTTTATATATATGTATATACTCAAATATAACCCTCTCGGGTTGCTTTGCCTTCAAGGATCTTGGCCTTCAAAATTTTAATGGGTTGTTCCTGCATGCTTATCTTCCTTTAAAAGGAACTTTCGGTTTAAACACAACTCATATTTACCTATATACACTCGAGGTATAAATACACCTCGGTTCTGCCTTCAAGAAGTTGGCCTTCGGGTTTCCAGTGGTTGTATATGAGAGGGTACGTATATACCTTGTTTTTCCAGTTTTCTTTCAAAACCTGTATATACTGCTCACATGTGTACCAGTTATTATACATTGGGTATATACGGTTTCATATATATGTGAATGGTATATAAACTTGGTACAAGCACGTTTACAATTTTTCCCAGGTTGTTTATTTTACGATTTTATATTTCGGTTTTCAAAAAAAAATATAATAACTAAATATATCTCAACCTCGTTTTTAATGTAGAGGGTATGTATATATATATATAGTTCGTGAATGTTTTCTCCTAACTCGACCTGTATTGGCATCGTTTTTTTTAAAATGAAATTTTCAGAAATATATTTGCAAACTATGCTCTTTTGGTTTAAGTGAAGTTATGTTTGTAAAACCTTAATTTTTATACATAGATACATTTATAACAAACCTTATGTGAATTTAGAATCAACCATGTAATTGAATTATGGTTGGAAACTTTGAGTTACCTAAGGAATTTAATAAACTTGTTTTAATTGTGTAAAACCCATATATACACTTCGGGTATATATATATGTGCACGTGTGTATATATACTTATAAGAATATTTACTTTTATAGCAGGACTTAAACTATTCTTGGATGCTGGGATGATTTTATTAAGCTATGAATTGTGTGATTTCTAAACCAACATGTTTTTTTCTTTTTTACACACAAATGGGCATGTCTTAATAAAAAGTCTTATCTAACATTGCCCTGTTGAATTTTTATGATAGAATGTGTATTTTGGGTTCAAGGGCCCGTTTACCACCGTAATTGATTTCATGGGTTTTTCTTAAGATTTTTCCCCTTTTTCCAAAGATTTATTATGACAAAGATCCATCATTTAGTATATTGCTGTTTTATATGCCTTAGTGAAAAGGATGTTGTACTAAACTATGTACGTCATTAATTTGTCCTTGCCCCTTTTTTTTAGTGAGAACTGTCACATCATGTAAAGTGTGTAATGATTCATAAATTATGTTAGTTGTTATTTACATAATGTATTTTTATGATATATCACTATATGGACTAAGAAATTGGATTACCCAAAGTGGTATGGGACACCTTGGGTAAAATTAAAAATGAATGAGATGTTCAAGGTGGTATGGGGAATCTTGAATATACATGACCATTTCAGTAAAGCATGAACGATGTGGCTCACATGATAATAAAGGAAAATTTAAGGGTGCGCCCTGATAGCGCTTCAATGCATTGGGTAATGATGTAACCACTAGAGATTACAATTTTCACGATACCTTGGTGAATAACCTTGGTAATTTTCAAATGACACCTTGGGGATGGACCTTGGTGAAACGAAACGATTGTCAATATTAAATGTTGATGCCACATAATTCAAGTCATATAACAAGTTTTTCCAAGATAAAGTTCATTCATGACTGATGCCTTTAATGTTTGTATAAAGTTCATAATTCCCTAGTTTTAAGCTTGAAGCATGCCTAGTGTTATCACTTAATAGAATAGTAACCAGCATATGAACATTTAGTTGTTTCCTTGTGCGCAACTCTGATTATGCATTACTTTTAACTGTTTAAATTTATGCTCAAGTAAATCACATGTAGTACTTGTTTATAACAACCATTATCACTCCTTCAAGAATTGACGTATTCGTTTCATGTTTGTCGTGAAAACTTTGATTAAAGCATTGTTATGTTTGGTGTGTTAAAATCTTTCTTAGTGGATGCTCAAACTCTTTTAAAAGAATGTTTTCAAATGGTACTGTATTTTAAATTCTTTTTAAAACCCCCTTATTGAGTATTTCAATGCTCACCCTATGTTTTGGTTTAAAATTTTTAGGTGTCAGCTTTTGTAAGATGGATGGTTTCAGAAGTTTCTGGTTTCCCAGAACCCGACCGCACACGATCCTCTGTATGAGACATGATGTGTTGTTAACCAAGTGTATTTTATTTTAAGATAACACATCATGTTCAGAAGGCACCGACTCCTATGGTTTTCTGGAGTCTGGGTGTCTTCAGATATCATAACAAGAAGTATGATTCTGGAATAAGTCAATAACATTATTTAAATAATTATACCGGAGGTTCGGACACTTACGAAGCAAATAAAACCTAAGGTATAGGAAATATCACAATCTCATTTCTATCCGAGATTATTTATAATATGGAATTTACTGGGGTGTATTTTATCATCCACATCCATGTTTCCTCAATATGTAATATTATTTCCATACACCTACAATTGTTTAAATCCAATTTTACCCTTCGGTGAGTTTTAGTAAAATATATGAAAGGAATCTTTTGTCGTTTTTCGTACGAGGTACTTTTTGACTTTTCCGACACAAGTACGAGAAGAATGTTTTTTTAACTTATACGGCATGAATGGATTTTGAAAACATTATTTCCAAGAAGCTTCCTTTACAAGTTTTCAAGTTTATTTTTAATCAACTTCTTTTAGTCTAAAATTGTATGACATGTTAAGAAAGGAAAAATGTTTTTGAAGTAGAAAGGATATTTTCCTCAAGAATGGAGTTCAAGTGTTTTATCAAAATTATTTTCCATCTAAGATAATATAGGGTTCGGTTTCTATCCCTATTTTTACATTGATTTGATTATGTTATGATGGAATTATTTTTATGATTTCCTTTTATCTTATATGGATTATGTTATGATGGCATGATGTTTAAGATTCCCATTTTTATTACATGGGTTATGCAATGATGTATGATTTTGTGGCACACATAATAATGGTATCATTATGAGATGGGTGGGACCCATATCTCCCTCCAATGAATTGGGTAAAGATTTTATATCTCATGAGATAAACATGGCTGAACGGCAGGTTAAACTGGTTTAGTGAAACAGGACTGAAACGAGGAATGAACTCGGTTTAGAAATGGACTTTTTCTACTAAGACAGTCTTGGCAATTAGCCTTGACTAATAAGAAATGATTATCTATGATTATGTGTGTATGCCAAAAAGTTCCATATTTTATGTTATGATTATTGGGATTACATTTCACTTCTATGATTTATCCCATGGTATGAAATTATGATTTCTTTTGCAGGTTAATATTTCCAAAATGTTATGTTCATGATGTGATTAACGTTTATTTTGTTTACCCTTACTGAGAATTTGAGCTCACCCTTTTGTATGTTTTCTTTCACCCAGGTCAGGAAGATGGTTATTAAGTAAGATATGCCAAAAGGGACTATAGATATGATGAAATAAATGGGAGACAATGTAGACTCTTTATGAACCTGTTGTTTATGTTTCCCAGTTTCTAAAGACACTATACCTATACGGTCCTTCCATGGTTTTGTTATATGTTGTAATAAGTATGATTCAATTTTTAAGTTTTAACAATTTATGTAATGTATGGGTCGTTATAATAACTCTATATTAAAAACATTTCTCTTTAAAAATAAATGTATTACAAAATTGACCTCCCTTGAAATATTATATTATCATGGTCATATTATCATCCCAAAGAAATTAAATGGCCTCATAACCAATCCATTAATTATTAGGGATGATAAATAATCATCTAATTTAGTTATTTCATGTGTTATAGTAAATTTATAATATTTATATTATTATTTTTACCCTTAGTTTCCTGGTTTACCCTTAACCATGGCAATAAAAAATTTTCTAAAGTTACTATTCATGGTTTTTAAAAATAAAAGGGAAATGTTTATTAAATATGGGACTTTTAATTTTAAATAAGGAATAAATATTTCATATTTCAATACCTATAAATTTTATAATTTAATTAAAAATTAATCCCATTGGTGGAATGAGAAAATGAGTTTCTAAAGTTCAAATGTTCAAAAGTTGACAATGTTTTTATATCCAAATAATATTTGAAATTGATTAAAATGGCCTTAATTTTATTAAATGATAATAAATTGATCTTATTATAATTTAAAACCATTGAATTATATAATCTAACACTATAAATAAATTTGATGAAAAAGTAGTTTTCAATTAAAATATTTTATTCTTTCACAATTTATCTAAACATGAAACTTATCAAAAAAATACCTAAAATTAAACCAAAGTAAATTATTATACTATAGTTTCAATGAATAATTTTATTTGGTCAAATTAAACTTATAAAACTTTTAAAAACTCTATTTAAAATATGTTCACTTTAAAAATGTGGAAAACAATAATTTTTGAAAAATAATTCTTTTATTTATAAAATTTGATTTGTTCTTTTATCACGTATTGAAATCACAAAATATGACTATTAAATATTAAATTTAATGTATTTTGTATTTATATTTTAATAATAATTTTCAAAATGGTGATTTTTTCATTCATTGGTGTTAAACGCACATGTTCACATTTGAATAGTTTTTTAGAAAAACATTTCCTTTTATTTTTAAAAGGTTTTAATTTTAAAATATAACAAATTGGTCGCCAAATAATTATATGTACATATATGAAGATTATTTTAATTATTCAATTGATAATTTTTATTCCCCTATTCTAATTACTAAGTTTTTACAGTAACATTTAAATAATATTATGTTGTTTGTTTAAGCTTGATGTGGAGTATCATGTATGTTATCAAACATAATGATTATTTCTTAATGGCTAGGTAGATTACATATAGGGTGTGATAATATAGTTTTTAAAATACCCTAAGAATAATTTAAACAATATTGGGTCCTAAAATGAACATATATGAATTTAATGATGCTATACAGTGAATTTAACAACATGTGAAATTCAAAAAAATTGTACACAGTGAATAGTATTGTGCATGGAAATCTACAATGAATCCAAATTTTCTTATCAGATAAAATATTGGTGGATGTTAAAAAAATATAAATTAATACACATATATCAATAGGAAAAATATGGATTTCTCCATACTATAGTCCAACTAATTTTTTAACACACATCATAGAAAAAATGATGTATAATACAGAATCATTACCAAACTCATCGATTGACCATTATCAAATACAAATTTTGTATCCTTAATATCATACCATATCCATGAATATAGATTAAAAATATCATTTCATATCCAAAAACAATTAATAACTTCATCAAAACATTTCTCATTTTTAGTAACACTTCAATTAATTCATTAAAATATGAAATATTTTAAAATAGATTATTTGTCTCGCAAAGAAATGATTATTTACTCAGTTAGATGAAATAATAATTTATAAAAAATGTCAGCATTTCATACAAATTATAAAAATAGAAATTAATCACAAAAATAGTTTAACACGTATTAATATATTTATTTAATAACTAATATCTTATCGTCAAATCCGTGTACCCATTTATTACCCTATAAATATGTATTATCTTTAAATACATTTTTCATAGTTTTGTTTCACCATTTTAGCTTGAAAAATAAAATATAAAAATTACATAAATTATTCAAAGTTTTATTTAATCAAATAAAGCTGCTCTTATAATACATAACACTCAAAAAATAATCATTTATAAATTAATTCATTAATTATATAATTCATATATAACTTTAATTTTTCACCTAAACCATTAAATATAACACAATAATTTTATCAATTAATTTCCCATAACTTATAATAATCAACCCATATTTATAAATAAAATACCCCATTTCTAGAACTGGGATCATCCTCTATAATTCAATTTAATTTATTATGTTTTTGAATAAAAAAAATTAAACTTCACATTTAAATAAAAATTTATCATCATTATTTATAGATCATCAAAATCATATAGTTGTTCATGTGTAATACAGAAGACACAATTATATCAATACATTCAAATAATTTTATTTTAGTTGGAAACCTCATTCATTAACATTCTGTCACGTTGATGTTAAATCATCACAATCATAAAATCAATACACATTGACGTGTTAACTAAAATCATGTAGTGGTTTTAGTTTATACAAAAATTTTCAAATTAAATATTAAGTCATAAGAATAATTAATAATCCTATTATATTTATCTAAAATTTTTAAAATCTGACCAACCAAGGATGAAAATGAAAAATTAAATAAAATAAAATAGAAACATTTTATCTTGGAAAAAATTAATAGGGTCACTCATTTAATTTATGTGTGGATCACTAAACAAGATAATAATACTAAATCCGATAAGAATTGGGGTTTTTGGATTAGAAATATGTTTGAAAATATTTATAACATGTATAATTCATGACATGGAGAAAACCCACTAATGGTGAGAAATAGTGGGATACATATAGCATTGGTTATGGGTGGAACCATGTTTTCACAATAGTTATAACTGTTTATTTGTAATATTTTTTTGATTTTTTAAACCCTACATTGACAACTTAGAGTTTTATTTTATAATTTTAAAAAACATGCTAGTTTGTGTGTGGGTTAGCAAACATTATGCTCCTAGAAACACCACACATTCCACCCCTTACACTCCTAATACTATAATTAATATTTTTTAATGACACACTAAAAAATAATTTATATAGATCATTAAAATAAAATTTTACATCATTTAAAAAACTATAATATAATTAATAGACATGGAACAATAATAACATTATTTATCATAATAAAAAAAATTCCAAATTCATAAAAATGATAATAATAAAAAAATACCAAAAATAATACAATACACGTAAATAATACTCATTTATGATAATTAATAGAATTACACATAATCTCTTTTCAATTTACATATTTTGAAAAAATATATTTTATATATTTTTACATTTTTTCTTTTTAATTAAAAACATGAGGTCAAAATAAAATGGTTCAAAACTTGGGGTGTTGAGGATTTATTGGTGAGGATTACATGAATTTTATTTTAGGATATTGTTTAATAAACATTGATATTAGAGGATTAGTGCCCAATATTTATTAAAAACTAAATTCATAATTTTAATTATTAATCATATTTTTTTATATCCTTGTAGTATTCATAATATAAAAAATATAAAGTGAAAAAAAATTAATATGTGGGATGAAACATGGAGTCAAATACCCAAATATGATTCTTAGGATCTATAACCAAAATTGGCCATCTAGCGCATCAATTATTGGCAACCAATGAAAACACCCATTTTAAAAATTTCATGTAAACCTAAGAACCCTAAATGTTTCATATGAATGGAAAACTCTCACTCAATACAGTTTCTTATGCATTAAAAAAATAACCCTAATGTAGTGATCACGTATGATTGTTTATAGGTTAGAATAGTAGTAGTAGTTAAATATATATTTGGAATCATACTTTTCCAATTTTAAATCCTTATCAAACTAAGAATACAATGTCAAGGTTAATATGTTTTATCACAATAAAAACCATTATTTCCAAATTACCACCTTATTTTTTCTATTTATTACACCATTATGGTATCATAAAAAATGTCTAAAATGTCAAATTTCAGTGAAATTATCCCTCATCAAATCAAACATGAAAATATTTTTGTATTATAATTCCCCCTAGAACATGTATTGAATTTTCCTTAGATCACTTATTTTGATAGGTTGTTAAAATAATGTTAAACAATGAAGACTACAATTTTATATTTTTTTGTTAACTTTCATATAATTAAAAATAATGTTTATAATAAAAAATTAATCTGATGATGAATCAATAAAGAACTTATAGAATCCTACATCAAAATTTCAATTAATTATTATATCTATAAATCCCTTATAAATAAAATTAATAAATTATTGAATAAAAAAATTATAATTATGATTTAAAACTATTTAGGGTATAAAATTTATGTGAATTATTTCAACGGATGATTTCATAAAGAAATATAACAATAATGTACTTATGAAGTCTTTTAAATTTATATGTTTAAATAATATATATTTATATATATAATTATAATTCATATGGTAAATTTCAATAAATAATTCTTTAAACCTCATAAATCCAGTGGTCAATGTATTTAAACTAATCTATAGTTTAATATATAAGAATCATAAAATAAATTTTTTAATCAAAATTACTTTGAAGATCAAAAATTTCAATTAATATTAGGTTTTAGATTGTATTCGAAACCTTTTTTAAATATATATTTTAAACTCTGTAATATATATAAATTTCAATATTATTCTATTAATATATCTTTATTTATTAATATATCTCGATAAAAAGATAATACACATTCTTGTACTATTAGGTTTCCTCTATTTTAGGTGTTTAAATAGTCGTGACTAATCAAAAATCAATTATCACTGGACTAATAATCATAGAAAATAAAATAATAGAATTCAAAAGTAAAAAACTATAATTATAATAGAAAATAATTTATAAAAACAAATAATAACTTTCCACTTAAATTCAAAAACGATTGAAACCATATTTAGAGAGTCAAAGATACACCTTTCTCTTAAATAATCTCTCAAAAAATGATGGAAAATATTAAAATTCAATAAAATTTCTTTTAATATAAAATAAAATTTAATATATATAAGACCTAGAAAACCATGGATTATCGTTACAACTATAGTATTTTTATTTTATAAATCGACGTGAAATAGATAAAAATACCAAAAAATTATGGAAAACACATGAATTAAATTTTTTTATTCTATATGTCAAAGTAACCTCATCTATCTTGTATCAAGATGTATCTTCTTATATTTAGATTTATCATAAAAATGAAAAATAAAATTTAAAAATTTGAAAAAAAAATATAATAAACATTATCTTATTATTTTGGAATCTATAACAACATTAATTGAAAACAACATCAGTTTATAATTATTATGGTTGTGGTCTATATTTGTATATAAAAAACCATTATTAGGAATTTGACTTTGTTTGTGATATGGTCATGGATATTTTATTGCATCCCTTGAAATAATTTATAAATGTTTAATTATTTTGGAGTTAAACATTTTTATCATTGCTTCCACGTAACCCCTTTTCTTTTCAGTTGTTGGTTTTGATTTTTTGATAGAGGTGATGAGATGTAAAATTATAATAAAAAATATATATTTATGTATCTTAATACTCTCTTATAGAAGTAATAGTATTTTTTGAATTCTACCCACAACCATCATAGTGTGTATTAGTTAGTTACATCATTTATTGCTTGAGGGGGGTTAATGCATTTGCTAAAAATGAAGAGTGACATTCATTCATGCTAAATCCAACTAGAAATGACAGACTTATATATATTTTTTCATAGTTTAACACATTATCATCATAAGATATTGATTATTATAAAATTTAAAAACAATTAGAAAGGAACTCTATGATTTAGAACCATATTGAGAGGAACTCCATAGTTTTAATTAGTGGGGTAAGACACTATTGAATAACAACCTCTAGAAACATACTAATATAGTTTAAATCCATATGAATAATTCTCTAAAGTTTAAATCCCTTCAACAATGTTATTGAATATTTTTTTGAGTTCAATTTTCTAAAGTCGGATTTGATTTTTAATTTTTAGTATAATGTCTTATTAGAAGTGCTTGATGGTTAATTTGTATATTAAATATATCCATTTAGGTAATGATGATGATTTACAGTTTATATATGTATTGGAATATTCTTGAGGTACCTTTTTAGTTGATATATTCCTTGGAAGGTAATATTTTTTATTTATGCACTGAAATCCCAAAAAATGGTTATAAAGGTCACTTTTATGTATAATTTTTTCAAAAAAATTTATAAAAAATAATTTATGGAATACTATGGGAAATCGATGTCTTTTTTAGAGCTTCTATGAAATGAGAGAATTTCCTTTAAATTACAATGAATCCTATTATGGAAAAGAATATTTTGATTGAAAAAAATATTGGTATTAAACCTCAATGGGGAGTTTTATGTGTCCCAAAAATGTAAATGAAAAGAAATATAGATTTAAGTGATATACATGCATTTTTAATCCATATATAAAGATCTAAAAATCATCCATAGGAAATGAGCCTTAAAATTTATACCCACACAATAAGGGAATAACATACTGTTTTCAGATTCCTCAGACCATTACTCCAGGATCTAGTTCAAAAAACTTATTGTTTACAGAAATTATTTGATACCAATTGAACATAACCTAACTAACGAAAATTAAAATATATATAAAAAATATCGAGTCACATATATACCTAATACCTTGTAGGTTTATAGTTTTATAGAATTTCAAAATATGTTTAACTAACATAACCCATATCTTTTGCACAAAATAGAAATTTTCCCCATGAAACTAAGAATTACTTAAATTAAAAAAAATCTACAAAATCTCCTAAAAAACACACCAATACAACATGGATCATATTTTATGAATCATAATATAAGTCTTTAGTCATATATATGTATATATCATAATTACAGGACATCATAAGAATTTGAGAAAACATAAACATGAGAAAAATATCAGATTTGAAGGAATATGAAATCATAAAATCTGTTGATGAGACATGATCAAAGTATATTAAAGTTCAAAAGAAATAAAAAATATACCATAACATAAGAATACTAAAACCAATGATAATAGTCAAGATCCATGCAATATAACATAGGTATGTGGTATGATATAAAATTATGGCATAATAATACGCATAAGAAATCATAACTTTGTAAATTTAGAATAACTATAGGTATCCAACAATATAGTGCATCCATAATTACTATCTGTTTCCCTTAGCATAGTGGTTCAAGCATCATTTTCATCTTCCATTAGTGGAGTAGATCAGACATCATTAACAACATCCCTTAGTATAGGAGACCATGTATCTCAACCAACATCCATTAGTAATCACATTAGATATAAAACCTTTCCCAGTGTTCTAGATTCTTATAATGGACCCAAACATATCATAATTATAAACCATATATTTTATTTCCAACATAAAATCAGTAATAAAACATATCATGAAACCCCCATGAAAATAAAATGGGTTTCATGTCATTTTCAAACAATATCATATGACACATCATGTTGAGTAGATCGGTCGACACCCATAAATAAATCTCCATGTATTATTATGATATCACTTAGGGTATGATTAGGAATTTCACTCTTTAATAGGAAAATCTGATGGATTTTTAGAGGAAAATGTAAGGGAAGTTATGAAAAATATTTGTTCAAAAATCATTTTCATCCAAGCCATTAATCTCAAATTCACAAGTCATATTCAAAATTCATTTTCAAGAAAGTAAAATGAATTATTTATAAAGATTCACTTTAAAAAAAGTACACAATAATGAAACATTTAAAATCTATGAAGATTATGTAAATAAATATTGAATGTATGATAAAGATGTATGACTGTGAAAAGAAATTCCTTTTTATATTTTAAGAACTTTTAAAGGAAAACTCAAATTAAAAAGACATGATTTCTTTTGAAGATATATATTTTGAAATATGGGAAATTTTTAAGTTAATACATATTTGGATTTTATAATTGTTAAATAAAACATTTTTGTAATGAAATAATATATACAAGGTGAAAAAATCCATTAGAAAGGATAAAAATATTTCTTAACAACATCTTATTTTCATTGTGAATGCTATCTAGAAAAGAAGAATTTTTTTCTGTAAATATGTAATCTCACAAGAGAAAAATTTAAAATACCACATATAATAGATAATTTTTATAAAAAATAATCTTATAAGGATATTTTTAAGGAAGAATGTTTGTGACCTAATAAAAAGGAAATTGAGTCTTTAACACACATACACCATTATAAGTATAATAATAATAAAGAACAAGAAATGGAGAAAATGAGAAGGAATTTGAAATATCATTAAATAGAAATTTTTATTTTAAATTAATATAATAAGGTATAAATTTAACCACATGAGATAAATCATGGCGCACAATATGAAACATATATCAAGGAATTGAAATTGTGAGAAAGAGCCCTTACATTAGATTCCTGCTTCATCGAACATACTCTAATTACTTATTTAATAATAATAAACCATTAAAAATACATTTCACAGTAGAAGTTATATTTGTTTTTTCATATTAATGTTTTATATTCATTTATTATAAAATTATTAATTTTTATAGTTAATATTGATTATCAGTGTTAGTAGTTTCGATCGATCCTTGTATATTTTTGTATAATAGTTGTGGTAATTTATCTAGGTTTATGAGTTCATAAATTCTAGAATATAAAATTTAATGTAATAGAATTTCCATAAAGATTCCAAAACATCTAGGTTGACTCCATGGGAGTTTCAAGTATGATACTCCTAGATAACATCCATAATGTTCTTTTTTCAGTATTTTTTAAAAATAAAAGGTGGTATATTTATAATGTTTCAAATATTAATACTACCATTACATAAAAAAATAAAAAAAATAATTATTAATATCATATAATAACAGTAATTTATTTTCTATAACCATCCTTTAATTTATTTAAACATCTTTCATGTAGGTAGTTAAAGTAAAAGAAACAAAAAAATACTATAATAAAAAATTATTATGATTATGAAGTGATTTTATTATAATATCATAATTATATATGAATAGTTGTATTAAATATTTATTGTTAAATATATAAATAATAATTAATAATAGGATTACGAAGAATATAAATGAAAAAGGCTGATAATAAGTTAATACTTAAAAGAAGAAATTATATGTCCTCTTGGAATCCTTCTCGTTCATGAAGTAATATGGGAAATCACTAAAGATCAGAACCTTCAAAATGTGGGATATGATAATTAAGATTTAAATATGGATGAATATTTATTATAATTAGAATTATATTTGTTCATTTGAATGGACTATGGATGGTACCTTATATCAGTCATAAGAGCGGTTTTTTTGAAATAAATAACTTTTTAATATAAAAAAGGAATTTCACATTGAATGAAATTTGATATAAATTTGAAAATAAGAGTGGATAATATGAGTAGAGGTTTATAAATTCCCTAAAAACACAATTAAATATTGGGTTTTTGATATTATATTTCGTTACTGATTTAGTAAAATCTTTTACTTTATTTTTCCCAAAACCGAGGGGACCTTTTTTTACCTTAGAAACTTATTTTTATGACTAAAAATTGAACTTATTAGATAATTTTTACATTATGATTTTAAATATAGAAACTATTTTATTATATTAAATTTTGAAAAGTGTTGAAAATTAATTATAAAACAATTAATGCATATTGCATAATAACAATTTTTAGAAAAAATATATTTTATAAGAATAAAAATAAATTTAGAAAAATTTCTTGAATAGTGTTGATTAACATGAAATTTAATGATTTATTATTAAACTAAGGAGATCTATGTGGCTTTTTACAATATCCAAAATTTAATGGAACCTTCTGGATACTTAATTTATAAAAAAAGACCAATAATAGTCTTTTATTAGAATAAATTATAACTTAGACATCTAAATGTTAAAAATGGTATACAAATTCAAAAAAAAAATTAAATTAATTATTTTTCTTTATAAATATGAATTTGGTTGAGAAATAGATTTCATAAATTTTTAAATCATTCTTATTTTAAAATGATGTCATAAAAGTATTTCAAAAAAACTGTATTTGTTTAAATTTATTAAAAAATAAATCTTTTTTGAAAAATATTAAAAAGTCACCCTAAGATAGTTATGAAATGATAAGTCTAAAAATGAATTTTATTTTATCAAATTAAAATGATATTATTTATAAGTTAACATTTAATGAAAAAAATAAATTAAATTGAAAAATATATTTTTATAGAAAAATAAAATTTTAAACATTATGTTTTCTTAAAATTATTTCTTTTAAGTTATTAATTAAAGGAGTTTTAGTCTATTTTTTTCACATTAAGGAATGTTATTATACTTTTTTTAAAAATAATCATATTAATTTATGATGAAAAATAAAATCCATTTAAAATCAATTTTTTTTGAAGAAATATCACTTTTTAACACTAAATTATTTTTATCACGTGAAATTAGTTATTTTCCTTAGGACCATTAAATTTAATTCAATTAATAGTTATTATAACACATGAAATTTTTATTTTATTATAATGATAATTATAATCAGTATTGGATTTTAATACATGTTTTTATAATAAATCATTTTAATTAATTATTATCTTTTCTATTTACATGAGGTTTACTCTTCTAATAAATTCTTTTTTTATCTTGTTTGAGGGAAGTCCCCCTAATTTTTATTAATCCAATAAATCCACTCTCATATTTATGGAATGAGGAATCCCATTACATGGCTCATAGACCCAATAGACATGAAATACACCTGACCTAAAGTCCCTAAACCTGTTTGTTCTTATGCACTAGCATGGTTCACCATCACTACTAGCTATTAATGTACCCCCATTATATCATCTATACAATAAAGTCACTAGCTCTTGATGTAGACATTCATCCATTCCAATCACACTGTAATTGATCCGATAATCCACTCCATCGAATACTAGCACCAGTATTGCGCATCCACTATCGTACTATCCAGAAAACCACATTGATGTTGCCTTCTTATGATGATCAATCACCATGAGGTCCTACCATCATCGCACCATAAATTATAAGAAATGATTCCACCACATTCTAGGTTCACACACATACTGTAGTCCCATCCAAATAACATCATTGCCTCCTCTGGATATGGATAACCACCTACTTGCGACTGTCCCATCATCGCACCATACCCCCTCTGACGATATGATGCTACACACCCATATAACATCCCCCTTCGACCAAATACGTCAAAATTTCCATGTATGAGGCATCTGGGATTTGGTTCTAGATTGATGTAGTATTGCAGTGTGTTTTAACCACTTAACTACCACACAAACTATGTTATTAATTATTTAATGATCTTTTACTTTTTATAATGTATAAATGTTTGTCTTGTAGTGTAGTAAAATAATTCCCTTTTCTTTTTAGTTTTGTGTTACTTGTGATATAATCTTTTTAGCATAGTATTTATTTAACGGGAAATATTACTAAAATACTAGGTTGTCATATTCTACCACCTTAAAACAATTTAATCAACATAATTTTAATTTTTCTCACTGATGAAAGTATATAAGGACATTTAGAAGATAAAAATAAGAAATATATATTTTATAATGATATATCAACCACACTAACTTAGGTAAACTATGATAATCATATTTTACCTCATAATACATATTTATCTTGATTTTATCGATCACAATAGTGTGTGCCAAATTTGATTCTTTATTTGGTTACAAGACTTATTAATTTTTAAGGACATATCATTCTGTGATCTGTTTATATGATCCCATACTCAAAAAATGATAAAACAAAATGGTTATGATAATAATAAATAATTATGTCAATATTAAATTTGAATCACAAGTGCCTTATAATTTAAAAAATTTATTTAAACCCGAGAAACATTCTGTTAAACTATTGATTCAAAAATTAACATTTTTTAATTCAACCAAATTGTCAATAATTTTTATCCCTTTAATGTAAATAATATAATCCCCTAGAATAGTTAAAAAAAATTTATAATTATCTTTATGATGATATTATAAATAGAAAAATCATGGAAACCTGTGATCCTAGAATTTAAAACGACCTTTATCCCCACACAACATTAATCACATGAAAAACTATAACATTTCCAGATCATATATACTTCCATAAATATATTAGTCTTTTCCCAAAATATCATGAATAATATTTTCACCAAATCACTTTTCAATCCCCATAGTTATCTATACCACTCATCTTGTTTTCCCAAAATCAACTAACCTATTATCCCAATCAACCATAATTTCCTTAGCATTAAATCACATGCCATCCCAAATTGTTATCCATTCCTAAATCATGTATTTACCCTAAAACACAAATAACGGTTTCCCAAAATATCATTAATCACCTTATTATTTAATAAAATAAGATATGACAATGTTGTATATACCTTTAAACTTATGATCAAACATAAAATTATCAAACTATTATGGTATCCACAACTCCTAAAATATCTAAATCTAATAACATCTGAACCTATAATGTATCTAAAACCCTATTTTATACCTAATAATACTTCATATACCCATACTATTGGATATAGTTCTAAAAACAAATGATTTATATACTGACTTTGATACCAATTAAATCAACCCAATCATAACCATCCAATATTAAAATATCCATAATAAATATTGGGTTACCTACATACACCATACCTTTTAGATTTTTGGATTTTGTAAATTAGGGAAAATAAATTACTAATAGAACCCATGTCTTTACCATGAAAATCATATTAATACCATTAAAATGATAATGAATAAAAATAAAATATTTCCCCAACATCTCCCAAAAAATGTTCCACAAATGACACCCTTATAGACATTTGATTCAGAAATAATTTATTTGATTACAAGGGGAATGGAAATATAAAAAATGATAAGCTTAAATTTTTAATAAGGGTAAGCGTAATAGATAAAAATCAAATATCATAAGTGAGTTTAAGAAAAACATATGGTTATAATAAAAATAATCAACATATGTGAACACATCATTAGAAAATCACACCGAATATAAACTGGATCAAAATTCAGAAATTGTAATGTAAGGATTTTAACATAAAGTAGTAGATATTATAGGGTCATGAATGTATTTAATGTAAAAAAATTGAACACAAAATAAATATCTGATTTTAAGGATAATGAAAACATAATAGTTGTCCATAAGACAAGATTTATAAACATACAACCTCAAAATAAATAAAAAATTTAACATGTCATAATAATTAAGAAACATAAGACAATAGTAAGGATCTATGGAAAATTAAATAGATATGTGGTATAATATATATGTTTTGAATAATAATAAGAATAAGAAATCATAACATTGTGTATCATGAATAAATACTAGTATCCCATAATATAATAGATCACTTATTACTAGTAGTATCGACGTCACGTATTGATCTAGACACCACTAAATTGGTGCTTTGATATGGATGGTTACAAGGCCTCAATTTCACGTCCTCGTATTCTAGAGGCTACATACAAGAAGTTCAGACATAGGGTGTGATAGTGGGGACACTATTTCCTTATATCAAATTAAGGAAACAAATGAAATAGAAAAGTATCATACACAGCAGAAAGTAAATAGAGTGTAGAATAATTAAACATTTGAAATAGAACATGTTGTAATAATAAATGAAAATGATTTAAAATCCAAAAAAACTATGTCATACAATACACCATTTCTCACCCATTGGACCGGCCATATAGATATAGGAGTTCAAAAGAAACTAAAAGTAAAAGTATAGGGCTCTTGTACTAACTCTGAGCAAGACCACATACCTGGTCTCAAACAATGTCAAACTGTACCGGCGTAATCATAAGAACTCACACGAGTAGCTCCGCTCGACCATGAAACACGTGGACTTATACCTATCTACTATGTAAATCATTCTCAACCTGATAAGTATACATATGGTCTATATATACACTGAGGTCCATGTGCAAAAGTGAGAAATAATCTTAGTAGGCGACCCAAAAAAGCCACCAATAAATTTATTGCTATAAGTGTATGAAAAATAAACTATTTAGCCTCACTAAGACACAACTAAAAAGGCAGAAAAACCATACTTGAAATCGATTTCAAAACCTGGGTCTATAATCTCAACCAACTATTAAAATACCACCATAGATGTCCATATGTATATATGTATAAATGTATAGACCCACATATATACATATATACATAAATAATAATATTAATGAGTATGTGAATCAAATTATAGGAATCCATATCAGCAGTCAATTCTTGGGTTCGTAATCCCGATCACCTGGACATCATGTGCTGGAGTATTGAGCTGGACATCATTCCACTAAAGTTGTGTATCATTAAGTCAATCTCTGGGTCGAAAATCACAATCAACTTATTCGTAACTCAATGAATTCCATAATTATATCTCTGAGAAATCTACGTCACAACATGGTGATACTTATCCTACACCTGGGTTCCCACATACCTGCTTCCAATCACTAAATTGGATACTGTATACCGATGTTCAATCTGGTAAAGAAGGTGACTCTATACCGATGATCAATCCTAAAATGAAGGATTCCAGTTAGTAAGTCTGAAAACCCTGTAAAAGGTAACTGAGTTAATAATCATCCTACCAAGTCCTATAAGTGCAGTTCAATGTTTGTGCCTTAGGTCATGGTCATTAGGTGGTCACAACATTCAAAACTCAGATGAACTCTAAGGGGCTTACCCTTAGGCAATCTACAATGAGTTAACTCATCGATGATATTCGATGCAACACCCCTTGAGTCTCCTAAGTGATCTGTAAGTGCATAATCATTCCAATCATTGTCTTAGGAGATATTAATTGTCATTACACTCAAGAGATCATAATCTACCATGATTATTGGGTCTCCATACCCATATAAAGAGAGAAATCACAAGTGGGATGCCATGCTACACTCCTCGAGTCTCATAACAAATCGGAATAGATTAATCATTCCAAACCTAGGTTGAGAAGTTCATAAAGATCCCTACTACATACCATAAGGGACCCATGGCCATATCAAGGAGATTTTAATCATCCTCATCACTTATCATCAGGGACATATCATATCATATGAGTCCATCCCATGAATTCCTACTATAGAGAATCCAATTATAACTCAAGGAATTAAAAAAAAACATGTAATTCTCAATAGATACATACCAAGAAACACCTCTGGGTATACCAATAAATATTATAAATAACCCTGCTGAGAGTATAGATCCAAGATAAGCATGTCTAGGAATCCCAACATGAAATATAGATCCCAAGAAGAATGTCTCGGAATCCCAAATAAATGACACATCATGTTTAATCAATAAACACCAACTAAAAAGCCCCTATGGTAACCATCAATGCGTCCATAGTAACTATTTCAAATAATAACGAAACGAGTGATGGTGGCCCTAACACCCAACCTAGAACTCCTTCCAAATCCTCATGGGCTTACTACTTTGGAAAATCTTCTATTGTGACACCTGCTACCATCTCTACCCAAAAATAACGTACAACTCAGGGTCAGACAGAGAGAAGGAACCTACTGGGTCTCTCGATTAAAACACTAAGAGGTATCCTACTTGGAGACATATAAGTTAAACACGGGTGAAGACATCCAACTTGGGATACATAGATATAAATGGTGAAATAGAAATCCTACATGAAGTCCTTGAACAACAAGAAAAGGGAGCACTACTACACGAGATCCATGAAATTAGATATAAGTAAGGGATCCAATAAGGGAATCCTTAGATCAAAATATTGGAAAACACATCCCCCAAGGGATCCTTGGTAACAGGAAATAAGTTAATGGCATTTGACCCAAGATCCTTGATAATAAATGTTCTCAATGCCTCAAGTCAGAAAGGAATATTTCACAAGAGAGATCTACTCATCGGAAAACGATGAAGGAATTGGCGAAAGTAGATATCTATTATCCCATATTAGAAAAAAAATATCAAATTTGTTAAGTATTAACACCCAACCTATGATTCACACTAGGTCTCTCTCTTAGGAGACAGCTGAATTTGATTACCGGAGGAAGAACCCCTCTATACATATAGAATCCCCGAATCACCCATTATACGTCCCAATTATTATCCTTGGGCTTAACCATTATGATCTACATGGGAAAATACTCAGAATGGACTATGGTTGGGTCCAAATCCAATTCCAGGTCAAGAAAATGTGAGAAATCCCTCGTGGGTTAAAAAGGTGTAGCACACGATGCGTCACCCTCAACACACTACATTTACTTCCAAAATGCTACATGGTCATGTACTCACGCAATCCTAGGCATGTAGAAGCCCTAGGTACATAGAGTGTGAAATGGGTACATAGAGTGTACTCGACATGGGTTTCATGCCTGTGTTGCTTAATAGGCTTTGTCGTCTTCATGGTCATGCCATGTACTTCCACACGACCAGGTACCCCTATATGGGTTATCCTGGTTGGGTACTCAGATACATGTAAGAGTACCAGTACATGGTGTGTACACCTATATACATATTATGTACTCCTTAAACTGCGTCTTCCTCAAATGGTAAGAACACAAGATGTGTCACCCTAGACTACACACTGTGTAGCCTTGTTTTCCCAAACATAAAACCCTCGGATCTCTAGAATCCCCTGTTTTCATCCCCAAATTAATATATCCATCCACTATGGTACTCATAGAAGAATAATAGGTATTAATTTTTAAAAAATTAGAAATATACATGGATCTATGAAAACATATATAAAAAGACCTATGTATGGGTAGAAATTGCTGAACCTTGGCACGATTCCTCGGTCCACGACTCTCACATGACGATCCAGTGCATTAAAGGCTCCTCCATCTCTTATTATCTCCATATTATTAACCATATACAAATCCTATCTTGTTAATGTGTCCCAAGAGGATCCACATGAGTCATATTCTGGAATGAGGAAGGAAAAGAAACAAAATAAATAAATATAGAAAAAGTAAAAAAAAAAGAAAAAGGTTCCCAACCTGACCCCGATGACCAAATCAATTTTAGGCCTCTATGAGGATAAAATCCCTATTATAGACACAATGATAAAGATGAAATATCAATATGGTGATCAATTCAAGAGATACAACCAAATGAACCTCTATGAATAATTTATTATTTAATTTATTAAACATTAAATTTTTTATTCCACAAAAATGTGAAGTGCTTTGATTTCCACAAAATTCTTTTCCTAGGGTAAACACCCAATTCTAGGAATAAAGGAGAGGTCAAAAATATTATCTGAGGTAATATTCTTTGGAAAATACCATTTTAACCCCTTAAGGGCATATGAAAGTAAAAATTTAAATCTATTCTCAAAAAAACAGATCGAAAAAACATAGGTCCTTCCAAACACCCCAAAAAAATCCTTATCATTATCAAGAAGACTAGTGGAATGAACAGAAACTATTCCCTCAACCAAAGAATCTGCAGGTCCATGCTATTCGCACTATCCAATGACTATCCTCACCACATCAATAACCATCTTCTTTATAAAAGAGATAACTACGACCGATCTGGTACTCCCCACCAAAAAATACCCTTATTGTCATTTTGAAAGCTACCTATGAACCTAAAAGGCCACAAAAAAACACATATGTTCAACAAAAAATGTGTCTCACTACTGTTCAACAACCAATGGTTCACTCCCCATTATATGGACTGCCATACACTACTCCTCGAGTGAAACCTCTATAGGATTCGTCTTGCTAACTAAGATAGACATTTAAAAAGGAAAAGAACCTCTACATAGGGACGAAACTTTGTTTTCATACCCAAGAAAAATCAATATAGATCATGATCATCTATAATAGGAGTACACTAATATTCCAAGAAGGGGCTTGTATAACTCCCTCCAATCCCTACTCAGCATTATTTCATAACCGACCAGGATTCATCCAGGGGTTAATCGTCTGACAATACTCGATTCATTTCATTATTTCACCTCTACTATGGAGGGAAATTATAGAACAACTTCTAAGATCCAAGCCTCCCAAAAGTGATGAAACATTAGTCCTTGTATTGCACCTAACCACTCATCAATTTAGATTCAATTGATACCACATGAAACCGGTGTGTACCTATATCACTCGACTCGTACCCCAACAAGTTGTCCATCGCAAGTCCAAAATGACCATGAAACATGGAATAATTGTTTCCTTAATCTAGATGTTCCCATAAAAATCCTCTTAAAAACTGAGCACCTCACCCGTGCCATGATTTTTTCCACAGTCACCCATCACCGAAATTATTCCAATCATGAGTATCTACACACGATTTGACTATATTAGCAACAATGGAAATAATAGTTGACCAGGCCAGGCACTCAAGAATTCCTTCCCATCAAAGCTAGTCTCAAAAAACCAGCACTGAGGGTGCTTTGTCCAAAATCAGAAAGAATCAATATTCCTATAATCCCAAACCCAATAACCTATCATGCCTAAATCTCAAAATGAGCCTACAAAATGGATCACTTCACAAAAATGCACCAGAAAAAACGGTCCAACCACTCACGTTGGGTACCCTAGAACAAAATCAACATCGACCTACACAGGTTTGAGTCAAACTATGGGCCTCTAAGTCTCCCACCTAGAACTATAAAAGTAACATCAAAACAATATCACAAGGTCTAACCACATAGACCAAAAGATAAAAACCTCTCAAAAGCAGGAAAAGATAACCCTAACCTAAAAGGGATGAAACTGAAAACATATCCAACAAGTGATAGATCCTTAGAAATAATCCCTAGAAGTAAATAATCTCGGGAGGTCCTGATACCAACACAAAAGAGAAATTAAATTGACACTCATTGGGTATACTAACACAATAACATCCCCTAGAGGTACAGTTCACAATAAAAGTGTTGGAATAGATCGACATCATACCCAGAGATCCACTTAGATTTCCAAATACAATGGAGAAAAAAAGACAAGTGTTCAACAGAAAGGTATCACGTGCCATATAGACATATTAGAGTCACTGCACCTCCCGTGTATGAGGACTGTGTCATCATCCTTAAATAAAAATGCATCATCATAAATCCACATGACCTGTCATTAGAACAAAATATATATGTGTTAGTAGGCCCAAAAGGCCTCAGTCATCAGTAAAATCACACACTAGCTGGCCTATATGATTTGAATCCTACATGTCAAATAAGATGCATGAGATGCCTCTTACCTTTTCCGACTAGGACTAAAAATCAATCCTTTTCCTCTTGCTAATGGCTGAGAGTTAAAGATCCATATTAAATCATAAAATCCACACAACATGTGTGTTTTTCAAGGAGGGTTTCACATAATTCCATAACATCATAGATTAGAACAATAATCCCAAACCTAGGAACCTAGAATTATTACTAGAACAAGAGTTCTTGACACACTAGTTTGATATCCATCATAGGTTCTGACAAATTTCTAATACTTATATATTCAATATCCCAAATAGAAAAAACTATAGAAAGAAAAACTATGATAACACTTTGTAACTTTCCAACATGGTATCCACTAAATCGTTGCTCTGATTCGGTGTGTTATAGGGCCTCAAGAGAGCCTCCCCACATGTTATTGGCTGGAGACTAGCAGTGAGGGCCTAGTATGTGATATTTGGGAGACTATTCAATTATATCATTGTAAGAAAATAGTGGAAATAGATATGTATCATACATAGGGTAATGTCAAAATAGTCAGATATAGAAAAAACTAAAATATAACATTAAATAATAATAAATGAAAATGTTGTAAAAGGCCAAACAACTATATAATACAATACCACACTTTTCTCCCACTAGGCTAACCATAAAGATACCTATGTACAAAAGAACCTAAACATAAAATTAATGTTCTCTACTACTAACTCTAAGCTAGACCACATACCTAGTCTCCAAGCACCATCGAACTACACCAGCCCGATCAGAAGAACTCATATGAGATGTTCTTGTTGATCATGAAATGTTGGGCCTCTTCCCTATCCACCATGAATATCGTGATCATCCTAAAAAACAAACATAATTTCTACATGTACACCAAGGTGCACATGAAGGGGTGAAAGATAATCTCATTAGGCAACCCAAACAAGAAACATATTAATGATCATTGAATGAAAAATAAACTTATCTTCCTTGCTGAGACACAACTAAAAAGAATGAAAAATCAGTGTGTGAAACCACTGTCGAAACCTGGGTCTGTAAAGACAACCAACTTGGAATGTACCATGATGGATGTATATATCTATATACATATACAGAAATAGTACCATACCAATAAATATATACATATATATTACTATTCACAAGTATGTGACACAAATAACATGAAACAACAACATCATTCGATAATTTTTCCAGTAATCATGATTTACTATAAATCATGTGCAAAGGCATTGATCTGTACATCGTGCCACCCAACTCGGGTATCACTATGTCAATCTCTATTTATATAATCACAATAGACATTTACCTACCTCATCAAATGACAGAATTATATCTCTAAGCATGCTATATCACCACAGGGGGGTAATCATCTGACACCTAGGTTCATAGGTACTCTCCTCTAATAACTAACTTGGATACTATATACCGATGGCCAGTCTTGTAAGGAATGAGACCACATATAGAAATTTAGGCCTGCAAAGAAGGATTCCATGGGGTTCTTCCAGACATTCTGTAAAAGGTCACTATGTTAGTCATCATTCTCCCAGGCCTATAAATATAGTCCAATGTCTGAGCCTTAGGTTTTGGTCCAAATATGATCACAAAAATCAGAACTCGGAAGAACTCTAAGGGGATTACCCTTAAAAAATCTGTAAATCAAGAACTCATTAGTGAGATGCAATGAAAGAGAAATCGATTCCCTTAATTGATTTGGAAGAGAGTAATTATTATGATCATAGGCTGAGGATATCATATTCATCCCCACCACTCAAGGGAGCGTAATCTACATTACATAGTGGGTCCCCCTTCCCATATAAATATAGAACTCACTAGTGAAATTCCATGCTACATCCCTCGAATCACTTAAAAAATCTAGACGTTAATAATCAATCTGATCATAGGCAAAGGATAGAATAATCATCCCCACCACATACCATCTGGGAAACTATGACCATATCGAGGAGAGCATAATCATCATAATGACTTATCATCAGGGAAATCATGACCATATATTATAATCATATGATGAGGAGAGAATAATCATCCCCATCGCATATCATTACCTATGAGTCCATCCATTGCATTCTAACTATAGGGAATCCAAGTATCACTCAGGGAATAAAAATAAACACATAAGACTCAACAATTAGATACCAAGAAAAACCTGTAGACATCCTAAAAAAATATTGTTTCAGCTTGGAAATGGGGATGACCTTGTTTGTTTAAGGTTCAAACATTCCAATCGATTACTAACAGGTTTATTCATAGAATCGGAAACATCCAATGATTCTATATCCATTTGGACATACTTTCCAAAGGTATGTGCTCATTAGTTATGGACCGATGAGACTTATGAATTTTTACTAGTTGAGAGGATGGGAGGTTAGACTCATCACACCTTTTTGGGGAGAATTATTGTCTACTACGGGACTCTCTTTATATATTTGAGTTACGTTCGTGAATCCTTATTAAATTACAAAGTATAAAAATGAGATTTCCTTTAGATATAATAATAAATGATTGATATGTATGGGATTTAGAGAATCTATTTATATGTATTTGAGGTTCTTCATTGATGGAGAATCATCTGTATGTATTAGTGATCCTTAGTCAATGGTATCCTTCAATACATTATATAGAAATCTCTTGGTCTTTATGATGACCATACTGGTTTTAAAGCCACTCAGTGGGGCACTTGAAGTTTTTTTCATTCAGAAGGACATGGATTATTTCAGAGTTTGGATCTTACCCACAGATGGGCTACCTACGTATCCTTGTCAGAAAAGGAATCAGAACCCATGTAGTTCGAGAATTAAGATATAGTTTAATGTCATATATGACGGATGAGAATTAATGAGTGATGGTCTTGAACCTTTGAAAAGCTTCCTACATACTCTATTTTTAAGGAAGAGGTCAAAGTCTACATAGTTTGAGTAAGAAGTGTGGGGCTTGTGTTTGATTAACGGCCCAAAGAGATGTGTCTTAGTAACTTTTACACTCTAAGCTCACGTGAGTCATGCTCGGTGTGAGAAACAGTAGGTATCAGTAAACCTAATGATTTGTGCCATGAAAGATGTGGTCATGAGGAATGATATGGGGATTATATATGTGTGACTTCCCAAGTAAATGAAGATCGAGACTTAGTTTAGGAAAGAAGCCCATGATCAGGGTCCATAAAGGTATTTGTACTTTATGGAGATTTGGATACTCTAACTTGGGGCTTAATCTTGAGGAGGATGCCCAAATTAGAGGATAATTATGATTGGGATTTACTCCTGAGAAGGAGGCCCAATTTAAAGAGACTTGTAACTTGGGGCTTATTCCTGAGAAGGAGGGCCAAAGTTAAAGGGGAATTGGGGCTTACTCCTAAAAAGTATGCCCAGATTAAAGGGGGACATTAACTTAAGATTGGGGCTTACTCCTGAGGAGGAAGGCCAAATCGAAAGAGATTAAGTCTGGTTTAGAGAAATTATAACTGGGGCTTATTCCTGAGAAGGAGGCCCAGGTTAAAGGGACTTGAGAACTGGGGCTTATTCGTAACAAGGAGGCTCAGGTTAAGGGAAATTATGATTTGGGATTACTCCTATGAAGGATGCCCAGGTTAAGGGAAATTTGAATTTGGGAACTTGGATTGGTGTTTACTTCGGAAAAGGAGGGCCAAGTTAGGGGACATGTGATCTGGGGCTTACTTTTGAAAAGGAGGCCCTTATCAAAAATAATTTAAGACTTGTTTCTTACTCCTAAGGAGGATGCCCATATTAAAAATATTCTCATCTTAGAGGATAAGGTTGAATGGAGAAAATCTCTAACCTTAGTGACATAAAGATATGTAAATCACTAGGTTTTGAGAGATATTACATAGAATTCATTTTAGATAAGGAATAAAACAAAGGAACCATGTCATAAATGACTTTGAAGAGGGTTTTGAAGGCTAACTCTTGATGAGGAGAAATATATTTGAAGAGAAAAGTTGAATAAATTGGAGTGGAACCCAAAAAGATGTACGCGTGCAGGTCTTGTTTGGGTGCACAAGTCCTGGTCGCACAAGTATACTTGTACGACACATGTATACTTGCTCTACGGTCAACTCATAGGGTAATACTTGGGCGAGGTTTGGCTCAAGCCCTTATTATTATCCCTAGAGGATTCCTAAAGAGTCGCGTGCAAGTTCTATCGAAGGGATAAGGTGGCACACAAGTGTGGCCATTTTCCCTTAAGGGTTAGACATTTAGGCGTACAAGGGTTGATGAATTCCAACACTTAGGCCTTATTCCTCATCTTTAGGTCTTCCATTCTAGGTAAGAAATTACCTTATAAGTGTTTGGAAGACATCAAGTAGATTCTAGGGCACCGAGATCTTAAATCTAACTTTTGTAATTTTTCCGTCTTCTAAATGGGGGCCCACAAGGGGTATCTATAGGCTAATGAAGACCTTCGGTGAAAATCAAATAGGGTGCATGAGTCACCTGCACGACCAATATGTGGCGCACAAGTATACTTGTGCGGCCATTATAAAAACTTTCACGACCACTGTTTAAAGGAATCCTTGATTATGAATTTGTCAATTTTTGATGTTTCTTCAAAGGATGAATCTCTTTGTTCTAAGGTATTACCCTTTTTCAGTCGTTAGAACTTGTGATGAAGAGGAGCGTCAACAATATTCCCCCCTTAGTGTAGGATCTGAAAGGAAAGAGGATTTAACTCTGAGGTAAAGGAGAAAACCAAGGAACTGCGGTGCACATGTTCTGAGCGCACAGGCCGCGACACGTAGGTTCAAGCAGTACAGGCTACGATGCGATGGGTGCGGCCTTTGCCTATAAATATGAAGCCATTCTCGCACAAAGAAACCGTCTTTCAAACCTTCCCGCTCTCACCGTGCTAGTTACCCTCGATTTTCTGCTTGTCCGCGCAGGTGCAGCTCACCTCGGCTTATTGTTTCTAAACGTGCCGTGCTTCTGCAGAGGTATTTGGACTTGCAAGGTGATACCTATGTGCCAAAACTTGCACGACCATACTAGACTTGCGCTCCAATCATGAGACTTGCACACCTTAAATACTTATCCATTTTTTCACTTTTCTTCACAAATTTTATGAAAAATCAACTTACTTAAGAGTTAATTATTCAACATTTTTGCAGATTCAATGGCTCCCAGAAAAATTGGAATGACTATTGAGCTGGCTAGCAAGCGGATAGATGACATGATGAGAATCGTTGACTATAATTACTATAATCTCTGGGACAACACTCTCTCACATCTAGCCAAGTACTTGAGGAAGTATCATCTTAATTTTCCAAAAAGTATCTACCTGCCTCTGTATGGCCATGGTCATCTGCAAGAAGTCAATGGTCCAGAGCCAAAGAATAATATTCTAGAGATGTAGCATCACTACTATCCCTATTTTTTGGTTATGCTATGCATGGAGAGCAGAAAAAATGGTGTGAACTTTCAAATTTTTTATCCATGCCATTTCCTTGCAGATATAAAAATGGAAAACCCATGGGTTGATATGTTTTATGCTGCCAGTTGGTGGAGATAAGACTATCATGTCATTAGAACAATATTTGAAAAGAGTACTCTCTCTAAATGGCTCTTTACTTCTAATGCTGCATTCTCAATTCCATGTATCCATCTTCCAAGTCTCTTGGACAGAAATAGAGTCACACTTTGATCAGCAGAAAATTTTCTCAAACCACACTCAATAACATTCTTTTACAATTCTTCCAAGAAGATCCAGTATCACTAAATCTCTTATTGTATCCAGTTGAATGAATTAATTTTTAGGTTGCTGCTGATGAAGCTCGGAATGCCGTAAATTAGATGAAAAGTTATGTTGAAATACTCTTGTAATTCTTGAAAAGGAGAAGAGACTGCAGTTTGTGGATGTCCTTCTAACTCTTGTGCATCAGTGAAAAACACTTTCATCATCAATCATTTGTAACTTCATTCTCTTGCTACCTGATTTAAATAATTTTATCTAAGCCAATGGGCCTAGAAATCATAGTTTGGTTTTTTCTAGGGTGATAAAAACAACCCCACAAACATTGCATTTTTTGTTTCTCAATATTTCCTAAATCATACAATATGTACGTTTAGTGAGCAGGGACATGAATTTTGTTCATAGTTCCCTTATCTTTTGTGGGAAGTTTAATGTCATGCATGTCAGACATAAAGAGGCTAATGTTTAAAGGTCAATTATCTTTGACCGAATGGATTAAAATTGACTCTATTCTTTGATAATTTTCATAAAAACATATTAACACATTCAATTATGGAAGGAATAATTGTAATATGCGACTTAAAATTTTTTGAATCTGATGTATGACATAGGAAAAGGGATAAAAGGAATTTGAGAAAGTATTTACTAAGAATGAAGTTACCATTAGTTGAAAAACCCATTAGGGGGTTGAATTATGTCGGTCCACTTAAGGGAATTGGCTGCATAATAAAATAATAGCATCTTTTGGCTGACAGGTCCGTTATGTAGACTACTTATGCAAGGCCACATAGGGTCTCATACTACATAGTCAGGAAAAATAACTCTAAGAAATTTTACTTTTCTATTGCTAAAAATCCAGTGGAAGTTTATGGAGATTTAAATTTTCCAAAGCATAGAGTCTACTGTATGGAGGGAGGTACTTGAATATGGAGAGGTTATTCCCAATCAATATTATCAAAGAATTGGATGAATGTCACTCTTGCGAAGGTCAGATCCAAACGCAGGGAAGGGAAATATAAACCATAGACTTGAATACTTTCAGATCATGAAAAAGAGTATGGGACAAATATGTTAAGGATAGCTATTTTTGTGGATCCCTACATATTGTCATGAAGAAAAATAAGGGAAAAAGAGGTTTCCCCCCCAACAATGAAGTTCCCACTATTTAAAAAACCCGTTAGGGGGTTGAATTATATAGGGCCACCTAAGGGAATTGGCTACGTAGTCAAATAATAGCATCTTTTTGCTGACAGGTCTGTTATGTAGACTACTTATGCAAGGCCACCTAAGGGCACATGCTGCATAGTCAGGCAGATGAATTCCCAGGTATCAGACATTTTGTGACCAGAAGTCAAGAAACAGGTTACAAAGATCTGGAAGTATTTAAGGCTAGGAGTATGACACATCAAAATGGACATTTTCCAATGCATGAAGGAGATACATAGACTAATGCTAATTATAATAATCTTGTGTCTAGGTCCTAAATTGAGGTGATGGATTTCACTACGTATCCCATAAGGATAGGAATCAAGCCATACGTAGTTCTTGAAATACAGTTTAATGTCATGAGGGATGAGAATGTAGGAGATGTTAGTTTAGGGTCGTAGATTTCAGACCATAATGAGGGAGACACATTGTGTGTCTGTTATAAACCTGATGTGAATAAAGACCAGGGTTTTCACACAACATTCAGGTGCTCAGAGGGGAACTTTTCAGTCAAAGGACTGAAAGTGGAATTTTGGGTTAGGCCCAAAGACATGGGGCTGGATTCGAGGGATGCTCGAACGTACCTACGTATCCCATAAGGATGGTAATCAAGTCGCATGTAGTTCTTAAAATACCCTTGGTACTAATTTGGTTCATATAAGTGAAGGGTGAAAGGGGACTTTAGTGCAATGATGGTTTGACCCAAGATTAAAGGTTCAGGTATTACCATGTATGCACGTAGTCTTTGAAATGTGACATGATTGAAGATCAATGTCAACGCTGATTCCCTCTCAGGTGAGGGACAATGGGGGACTGTATCGTTTAATGTCATATAGCAGGGATGATGGTGCTGCACATTTTAGTATCATGCAGCAAGGACAAAAGGGACGTATAATATTTAACGTTGTGTAGGACGAAGGTGAACCAATGTGAAGAGATTGGTTTTGGTCTTCTTCACGGATCAAAATATTATGAGACGGAGGTGAACCAATGTGAAGAGATTGGTTTTGGTCTACTTCACAGATCAACGTCGTATGAGACTGAGGTGAATCGGTGTGAAGAGATTAGCTTTGGGCTTGAACCTCGAGAGGTTGCCTATGTACCCAACCTAGAAGGCAAGGATCAAAGTCCGCGTAGTTCAATTGAAAAATGAATTGGTGATTGTGTTTTATTTGAGGACAACGACCTAGAAAAATGGTGTTGGGAATTACGTGTGGCTAGCGGCCCAGAGAGGGTGTTACGATTTATGTTTACTCTAAGCTCACGTTATTCATGCTCAGTGTGAGAAACAAGAGGTAAAAACAATCCTAACTATTCATAGTTTAACGTCATGTAGGACATAGAAGTGACTATTTCATAGTTTAAATAACATGTGTCACAGACATGGGGTGCTTGGTAGTTTAACATCTTGCAACTCAGACACACAGTTTAACGTCATGTGGGAAGACACAGGGGAAAGATTTTAACATCATGTTGGATGATAGAGGGGCTATGCGGTTTAATGTCTTGCAGTGAGGACTAAAGGGACTGTGTAGTTTAAAGTCTTGCAGTGAGGACTAAAATAGTTTAAGGTCATATGCATGGACCAGTGCTGCAAAATTTAGTGTCATGTAGCATGGAAAAAATATTGTTTAACGTCATGTAGGATTTATAAGGGACTTTTTTCAGTTTTACATCATGTAGGAAAAAAAGGGGGCTTTATAATTTAACGTCATGTAGGATGTATGCATAATTTAACGTCATGTAGGACGAACATGGAGACAATTTGTTGTTGTGTATTACAATACAGTTTTACATCATGTAGGATGTTGATTTGTACAGTTTAACATCGTGTAACCAAGATGATGGTTATGCAATTTAACGTCTTGTAGTGAGGACTAAAGGGACCGTGTAGTTTAAAGTCTTGCAGTGAGGACTAGAATAGTTTAAGGTCATATGTATGGACTAGTGCTACATAGATTAGCGTCATGTATCTAGGACATTAGTGATGAAGTTTAACCTCTTGCAGGATGTGGGTATATACAAAAATACTTTTTCAAGAATCTGGCATTGGTTGGAGTTGTAATGAGTTATCCATTTATTGAGATTAAAGAATAAGTTCCATTGGAGTAGACCTTATGTATTGAATAAGGCCCTTACCATTTTGCCTCAAGCATGGGAGGCTTCTTTCCTAGTATAATTGGAGTTCTGAGGACCAATACCAATTCTTCTTGAATGAATGAATGAAGAAGAACTTTTTGTTGAAAGCCCGTGCTATTCGATTATGATAGACTTCCAAGTGGTGCAGGGTGCACAATATTTTCTCATATAATCATTCCAATTAATCCCATCTCTTTTGAGACTATTCATATATAGATAAATGATCCCAAATGGATACTCTGAGCGAAGGTAATTGAACCAAAATGGGAACGACTACTTCTATTCCATATACCAATGAATATGGAGTTGGCCGCGTAGCAGTGTAGGTGGTGGTTTGATAAGGCCATAAAGCATGAAATTTTTTATCAGGCCATGATTTCTTATCTCTATCCACCAACTTTTATAGTATGATTGAAAGATTCTTATTTAGGGCATCTATTTTTCCATTGGCCACTGCATTATACCGAGATGAATGGTTGGATTCGATGTTTTATTCTTGATACAACTTCCTTACCTCGGATGAACAGAAGTTGCTGCCATTGTCGGTCCAAATGGTATGAGGGACACCAAATCTGGTAATGATGTTAGACTTGATGAAGCCAAAAATGATTTTATAACTAACTTATTTGAGAGGTATTACCTCTGCCGATTTGGAAAATAAGTCAGTAGCAGTAAGAATATACTTAAACTTCTTGGATATAGCTGACAATTATGTTTCTACTACATCCATTCCCTAGGTAGAAAATAGCCATGAGTATTTAGATATATGAAGCAACTCTGGGGGTTGATGAATGAAATTGGCATATACTTGGAAATAATGACACTTCTTAGTGAAATCAACACAATCTTGTATCATTGAAGGCCAGAAGTATCCAAATCTTCGAACTTGATCAGAGAGTCTATGTCCAAACTGGTGGGCACCACAGACTCCTGCATGTACTTATTTCATGATTTTCTCTTCACCATCAATGCATCTGAAGAGAATTCCATCAAAACCCCACTTGTTGAGAATTTTTTGGTGATTTGGGCTATCATAAAGAGTAAAATTTACCACACGTCACTGAATTTGTTCTTTCCTGGCTATATTAGGTGGGAGAGTTCCATTTTGAAGGTATTCCCTGATAGGTGTCATCCAGCCCGTAGTATGACCATATGGTTCAGAAATAGGACTGGTTTCATTGATTTCCTCCGTTTTTATTTGAACATAAGGTGAAATTGTACGACGGTGGGAAATACTGATGATTGTCTCATCCTGAGTTGGATCTCCCAGAGCTTTGGCTACATTGGCCAATGCATCAGCTTGGGCATTTTGTGATTGTGGGACTTAAGAAAATGTCGGTTTCAAAGGAAATTCTTCCATTAATTCTCTGACGTAATCACACAAAGGGATTAACTCCTCTTTTTTGATGGCATAATCCCCATTTACTTGTTTGATTACCAAGTCTGAATCGCCTTTTACCTTTAAATGATTCACCTATGCTTGAAGCGCCAATTCCAAGCCTACGATGAAAGATTGATATTCTGCTTTATTATTTGTACCACCTCCAAAAAATAAGAAGGAATAGGGTTGCATGGCCTTTTCTATGGAAATGAGCACAATTCCAAACCCAACCTTGTTGAATTTAGGATCTTCCATTTACTTCCCTATTGGGATTCTGGAATCAACATAAAAGTACATTTCCCATGTTTGAAGATTATCTTGAATAGATAAGACTTCTCATCAAGAAGTTCAGTATATTAAGATTTATCTTCTACTGAAGGGTGTTCAGCAAGGAAATCATCCAGATCATGGCCCTTTATTGCCTTTTGAGACACGTACTAGATATCAAATTGCTGCAAAATAACTACCCACCTTTCCAGACGTCCTATAAGAATTGGATGACTAAGGATAAATATGAGCAGGTTATTACAAGATACCAATTGGACCTCATGATGTTGTAGGTAGTGTCTCAATTTCTGAACTGCAAATATTAATGCTAGGCAGCACTTTTCAATACATGAATATCAGGTTTCTGCTTCATGCATAGTCCGACTGAGATAGTAAAGGCTGTTTTAATTCCCAACATCATTCTTTTGGGAAATGAAGGAACCCAATGATCTCTCTAAGGATGTCACATAGAGGATAAGTTGTCTTCCTTCAACAGCTGGCATTAATACCGGTGGACTCAAGAGATATTTCTTAAGGTTATCAAATGCCTCCTGGAAATCTCCGGTCCATTAGTAAGTTACTCCCTTCTTCATTAATTTGGTGAAGGGTTACACTTGCCTGCTGAATTGGAAATGAAATGATAAATATAGGCCAAGTGACCTTGAATTCCTCTCAATTCATTCAAATTACAAGGAGGTGACAAAGCAAGGATTGATTTTGTCTTCTTAGGATCAACATAGATACCACGATGGCGTACAACAAAGACGATAAATTTTCCTGAGGTTAACCCGAAAGCGCATTTCAAGGGGTTCATCTTCAAATTATGTTGTCGAAGTTTGTGAAATATGATTTCCAAATAAGGAAAGTGATTAGAAAATTGTCTAGATTTAACCACCATATCATCCACATAACATGTAACAAATTTCCCTAAAAATTGTTTGATGATACGATGCATGGCACGTTGATACATTGCACCTCCATTCTTTAGGCCCAAGGGCATTACCCGATAGAAAAACACACCCATAGGGGCTCTGAAGGCTGTAGATTATTCATCTTCTAGAGCCATTCATATTTGATTATTCCCAGAATATCTATCCATAATGGAAAGTGCTTCATAGCCAGCTGTTGCATCAATTAAGAGTTCTCTGATCGGAACTGGAAAATCAAACTTGAGACAATGCCGATTAAGATCTCTGAAATCAATGAAAACTCTAATTTGTCAAATTTTTTTTCATAGGGACAATATTATCCAGCCATTTAAGATATGGAACTTCTCTAATGATGTTTTCCTTGATAAGTTTATCCACATAAATTTCAATTTTGGAAGCATAAATTGGGAGTGTTCTTCTTGTGACTTGCTTGAATCCTCGATGTTCTTCTGACAAACCCAAATGGTGAGTGGAAACATCAGGATCAAGACCTGGAATTTCTATATACTTACAAGAAAATATATCTCGATTTTTCTTTAGAAAAAAAGTATACATTTCTTGCTCTTCAAGAGTCATGGACACACTTATTAAAGTGGGACGTGGATCTTGTTTTGTTCCCAGATTTATTTCTCTATGTTCATCCCTAGTGGTAGGGATACCTTATTCAAATGATGGAGGAGCGTCTCTGAGATCTTCCTCTTCCTCTTCGATATATGTTATTTCTTCTGTTTCTACTTGCATAGTAGATGATGAAGCAGAATTTCCAAGACCCGGAGAGAAGTTAAAATTTGAACATTTGAAGAAGAGACTACAATTTCTGACCCTAATGATGATGAAGGGTCTTCCTTGGGTAATAAAGAGGATATGATGGATTGAGAATCAACATAATTGTTCACATCTGACATTGCTATAACTTCTTCTGGTCTGGTTGATGAAGTATATAATTTCTGTATTTCAGTGGATGAAATGAAGACATATCCATTTGAGCCTTCATCATTACTTAGTGAATCACTAATTTCTCCCATGCTATCTGGCTTGGTTTCCATAATTGACATTATGGAAGTTTCCCTAAGAGTATTTGGATTTGGGTATATCTTTTCAATATGACTAATAGGAAACACATAATCTATACTGACATGTATGAATGGGTTTACTGGAATCTTTTCCTAACCATATAGAGCATTAATTTTGACAACCTCTTTGGTCACAGATACCTCCTTTCCCCCATGTGATAGAATTATTCCTCAATGTATTGATATTAAAATGTTTTGAATGTGTATTTATCACCATACAATGTCCCAATTTGACCATTAAAACAATATTTGAGATGTTGATGGTACGAAGAAGGTATGGTTACATGTTGATGTAGCCAGGGTATTCCAAGAAAAATTTTGAAGGCTGTGTCATGATAAACAACCATGAAATTTGAATTGGATACAAGATCTCCAAACTGAGTTCTGAGTGTAATATCACCCAGAGGTTCTTGTTCATTTTTATCATATCATTGAAATATAAAAGTAAAAGGAGATAAATCAGATTCGGTGAATCCCAATTGACGAAGTGTACAAATAGGGATGAGATTGACTCCTGAGCCATTATCAATGAAAACTCGTCGGATGTCTACATCATTGACCTTGCCAGATAAATACAAGGGCCTATTATGTCCATGCACAACATCAATTTCATCTTCATCTGTAAATGATATCACTTCATGGAATTCTACAGGATCATTCTCTATATGGTAGACTTCAGTTGTAGTAATTTTAGTTTTGAATTCCCGAGTACTTAATAAAGCCTCAATGAGTTCCTCCCAAAGATCCTTTGATAAATTCAAGGCATCTGGTATTGATAACATGGCTGGTACTTCGGCCAAATGTTTCATGACATCATACTTTTGTTCTAGAGGTCTGCGTTTCCCAATAGGAACATGTGGTTTCATAGTTGCCTTAGAATTTGATGCATTGGAATTAGATGCATCCTGTATCAAGGTAGGAGTTGGAAATACTCCTGGAAGAGGAAAATGAGACCGACTAGGTCTATTCATTTTCTGAGAGGTAGAAGGTGTAACCTCTAACCAATATTCCAAAATAATTGTACCAGGACTGAATCTTCCATGCATAGAAGAACTTTATTGCTCTTGTTGAGCCTGTTGAAGGGATTTGCCTTGAATTTTGGATGCATATACAGTTCTAGCAGTGGTAGGATTGAAATAGTGGCTTCTGGAATATCTACATCTTCCCCTATATCTTATAACTATCGATCTCCCTCTAATTCCTCTATTTGATATGAGGAACTCAGGCTCATCAAGATCAAAATGTTGATTGGCATATGGATCCGTTAAATGAATCATATTAACAGAACCAAAGATCAACTCTTCATCTAATGAAGATTCTACCTGATTAGCCAGTTCATGCTGTACTATTTGGTGGGGCGGTTCCCGTGCTTTCAAAGTATATGGCGTAATGTATTCTAGAGTCAAAGACAATTTAGGATTTGACACGAACTCGTCTTCTTCTGACTGTTCTTCTTTCTTCGAGTTATGCCACCGTTTTGAAGATTTTACTTCTGATGAAGGGGGTTTTGCTGTGAAATTCATAGTAGAAGACAAAATTTTTTTCTTCAATTGAGTTCATAAAATGGCATGAGTTCGGTTGATCGTTTCCCTGACCATCCAATTATCATATTTCTGTACATTTTTGCTTTTGACTTCATGCCACTAATCTTCTTCCTCTCGATCAGTAGCAGTAACACATGCTACCGAGGCTAAAGGGCCTTTTAGTTTTACCTGTTCAGAGTTCACCATATTTTGTAGGAGGTCTTTGAAGACTAGACACTTCTTAATGGGATGCGCTAACATATGATGAAATAAGCAATAGTTAGGAAGGTCTTCATCTCCTTCCTTGTTCGTCCTTTTGGGCCGTGGAAACAGAACCAGATTTTTTTCTAGAGCCAAGATAAATTTTCCTGGAACTTTCTCATTATGGAAAGAATAAACTTCGTTCTTAAAATCTTCAAATTGTTTCCACCTTTGATCTCTTTGTCCATCTTGACGAGGCAGTCATTTTTGTTGACACTCAAGAGGTGGATCCCTTTGATTTGATGATGGTTTTGAAGTAAAATCAAGTACATGTGCTTGTATAAGTGTAACTGTAGCAGTCTCTACTTTCCCTATTCTCCTTCCTAGAACTGGTGGAATTACATGAGTTTTAGCCTTAGTCATCAAAAGAGAATCTTCAATCTTTTGAGCAATTGAAGTAAGGTATTGAAAACATCATGTGTATTTCATAGGGATCAACGGTGTGTGTACCTCATCACACAAATTTACCATAGAGATTGGAAACAATCCTTCTTGAGGGAGTTCTAAGCTAAAAGAATATGTTAATCCCTTCCAGCGAGCAATGAAATCCGAAACCCTTTAATTTTTCCTTTGCTTACAATTTTTAAGATAAAAAAATACTGCATTTGGAAATTTTGAGCTAAATTGAAGAAGAAATTTTTAGCGGAGATCCTCCCACCATGTAATTGACTAGGATTGCAAGCTTGTATACCAGAAAAAGGAAGTTCATTGTAATGACTGTACAAAACACCTGAGCTTAACTGCTTCTTATTGTTGATGAGTTCCCATCATGGGATCACAACGAGAACCAAAATGTGTTATGTGTTGTTCTGGGTCTCTCGAACCATTAAAAATTGGGAATGTGGTACTTGCAAAATTTGAACCGGTGCATGCTTTCCTTCTATAACTTCCAATAGAGCTGTTAATACCTCAATTGTAATCATTAATTTTTGAGAAACATCTTGTTTATCTTGGACCTGTACAGGTGCAATAACTGGAGTTTGGATGGGTGTGATGACCAGGACTACCACTGATTGTAGTATTGCCAGTTTTTGTTGCGTATAACCCATAGGATTGGACCTATGAGGGTGTACTAGTAAAGGAGGGTATTCTTGATCCATCCCAGTAGCTGCATCAAATTCCCTTGACTGACTGACTCCAACATGCTTAGGAGTTAGACTACCTTGAAGTAGTTCTGTATTCAACCTCCTTAACTCTTTCATTTCCTCCTCTTGTTGTGCGAACCATTCCTCTAATGAGATTGATTGGCCTTCTCCAGAGGTAGGGTGGAATATATCCTGATTTTTTTTCTTTCCCTTTATTGGATGCCTTTCGAAGAGAGGAGAGTTGGTTATTTGAAGGAATACCTAGATTCTGGGTAAGTCTTTGATTCAGGGTACGCCCACCTTTCTCATTTGTTTCAGTGCATGCTATATCTTAATCAGGAACTTCCTCATCTAATTCCTTTGAGTGAGCTTCATGTTTGGGAGGATCACTAACAACAACATTGATGACATTTATCAATACATAACACATTGCATTCTTTATATCATCATTTCTGTGATATTGTCTTCTTCTATGTCCATGATGAGACATTTCCTTTTGTTGAGTTGATCCCTTATGAACCTCTTAATGAACCGTAATTTGGAGGGAATCCCCTGATAATTTGGATATGTGTTACTCTTGTGGGTTCTTCCCTAATCGAGAGAAGACTGAATTTCACTGAGGAAGAGATTGAGGATTTCAAGAAGTCCCCAGTCCGGTGGACTGGGGCTATTCCTGCTATTCCTTATCAATACCTCGAATTCTATTTGTTGATTCCGAGGGTTGGGTTAAAAGAGTCCCCTTTCTGGGAAGCTGTGGTGGCTCTTAAGCTTCTACATCTGAAACTTTCTTAAAATCTCTCTTGATTTAGAAGACTTTAGACCAGAAATTAGCTGGATGCGTCATCCTACAACCACTGAAATCACTAGTCTCAAAAGACCATTGGATGATTTCTGACACTTCTGTCACTTGATGATGTGCCTTCTCTAAACGAGAAGTATGTTCGATATTCTCATTTTCTTTATGCAAGAGTAATTCGACAACTTGTTCTTTGTATGCCTGATTTTGGGAAGAAGTAGTTGAGGAATGTTCCTGAGTAAGCCTTTGATTAAAAAAAAAACCAATTGGCTATGGCCGACTGTGGGAAATAACATTGCATGAGACCACTTTTTACGGGCTTTGTTGACTCGAGAGTATAGTGAAATGTAGTGCTTCATGGACACCCCAACCCCTGATATGAATACCAGATGGGGCATTGGCAATTAACTGGCCTAACCTTTTTAATGCGCCAAGGCATGAACGCTGAAGTGTTCTCTCATGATTTTCAAGCTTTGGATATCGAGAAACCGAGAGAGATGTGAAATCAATTTGGCGTCATAACCCTTCTATTATCTTGACATGATTTCCATCTTCATCATAAGATCATATTTTCATTTTCATGTGAAAAATATTTTTCCATAAGTTGAGATGAATATCGTGAATACAATCTTCCATCAACATTTATGGAATGTTATACTGAGAGTCACCCAAAGGCCAAAACATGACCGGTACATCACCTTTTTCCATTTTTTTCTCATTTTCAGCACTTTCTCCCCATCATTTGATGTAGATTATTCTACCTGATTAGGCCAAATCCAGTGCTTCTCTATTTCTTTATTAGATTCAACATAATTGGTATGGAAATCATCTTCCAAATTAGATGATAAACGACCTAGGGGTGGTTCGGATAATGACCTACACCTTGGGCTATCGTCCGGTTGGGAATGTATTTCACCTAATAGTGGTAAATTATTAGACACGACTGGCTTCACATTTGCAAGTGCCTCAAGATAAGAGGGCTTTCTCCTTACTACATTGTCCATTGGATAATTTTACAAGTAATGTGAATTACTACAGTGGAGAGGACTTTCGCAGCTAAATTCATCATCATGGGGAGGACCACCATGGTGGGTTACATCAAAAGATGAAACCTCTTCCTCCTTGGTCTTTTGGCCATGTAGAGGGTTATTGTGGATCTCCACAGAAGATGATACTTCAATATTGACCAAACTATCATGTAGAAAAACTTCATGAGGAAGTGTCTGATGAAGACCTTTGGAATTATTATTCCCACTATTGGGAAGTGAGAGGGTAGAATCTTTAGTTCCAAGAGATAATTTTTTGAGGGATTCAAGAACTCCAGCTTCGAGAAAGGCCTTATTACAAATCAGCTATTTATTTCTTGAGTGTGTTGAACGGTTCTTCTTCTTAGATGCCTTCATGCTCACCCTAAGAACCACTTGTTGAAAAAAGTTGTTATTAGGCGCAGGTGTATGTGCCTGCTCAGGAGAAATGGTCAGGTTAGGCTGATTATCTCCATTCAAATCGAGTGTATGTGCCTGACTTGATTGTCTGTATGATATGGGGGAGTATGAACCACAACCCTCTTGGACTGGAACTGAGGTATGTATCTATTCCGGAGTGATATGTTGACGAGTCACTCCACTAATAGGGATAGATTTATGTTTCTTTCCCTGTGATGTTTCTAAAGTTGTTATAATATTCTGATAGGCATCCCAAATATGGGCAAGGATTTTCTTCTGCTCTTTCACCATTTTTAGAATGTTCTTGGTGAGTTCAGCTACTGGAATAGGAATATACGTCCATTCTATGTCTGGATTAGGTGTATGTGCCTGCTCCTATCCTCCTTTTCCTGTCAGTGAATTCTGACAATACTTATTCATAGGGGCAGAGAGTTGAGTCTGCTCCAAATTTGTCATCGGGGCTTTCTGACTGACTTCTACGGGTGCTACCAAATGACACCATTGGTAGGATTAATTAACATTGGAAGGTTTATGTTCCTACTATGTATTCTTAGTCAAGTATGGTTGATGATTTTCCTTCAATACTGGAAGACAAGACTGTTGATAGAATTGTTGATTGTAAACAGGTGTATGTGCCTGCTTATAGGTGGTCACCAAATTTGATTGGTGAGCTCCATTGAATGAAGTCAGATGAGCTTGCTGACTGGACGATGAATTATAAATAAGTGTATGCTCCTACCTATATTACTCCACCAGAATGTCCAGGCGGGATTGGTGGGTTACTGCCAAACGAGTCTGCTGGACAGTGGGATTAGAATGTACATGTGTATGTGTCCGCTCATTGATTCCCATCAAGTTAGGTTGATGGACTTCTTCGGAGGGGGAAGAGGTAAGATCCTACTCCCTGTTGGCCTAATTTCACCTTTGGCAGTTCTTCTTGTGTGCTCGGGTCTGAGGAACCTGAACCAAACCCCTAAAAGAGATACCCTCATTATGTTGGGGGCGCACTGCCGCACGATTCTGGCGGCTATTGTTGATGGGATCCCATGGGAAGGACTCTTATCTTCTTGAACCGAGGCCTTGAGTGACCTCTTCATTCACCTCCCTATAATATGGGACATACATGTTGTTGTGTCCTGGGGATAATGACCCGAAATGGTTGGAGACGGTGGTTAGAATCGCCTGCTTCTTGATCAATGGCCATTGCTGTCAGGACAACGAGGGTGAATTGTTAACTTGGAGGGCTTGTCGAGTAGCCTCCAGATTTGGAATTCTACAGTGTTGATGGTATTTCTTAACCAGTGCATTCGAGACCCAGCGTTGCAGACACTGAGTAGGTGACATCGTCCTTAGAGCGGACGAAGATCCATCAAGAGTAGCGGCAGATGCATTCACAGGAGTGAACTTTAGAGAATCCATTTATGTAATGCATAGAGATCTTGGAAACAAGTTCCTATTTGATATAACAGACATAATCAAGATAATTTTGTTCACTCCATCTTTTGGTTGAGAACATATGTTATTGATTTTTTTTGGCCCTCTCATTGAGTTCAAATAGGGGCTTAACCAATAAATAAAACATCATTTTAACATGGTTAAATATTCACGTCGGGTTCACCATTTTTGTTTCAGCTTGGAAATGGGGATGAACTCGTTTGTTTAATGATCAAACATTCCAATTTATTTATAATAGGTTTATTCGTAGAACTGGAAACATCAAATGATTGTATATCCATTTGGACCTACTTTCCAAAGGTAGGTGCTCATTAGTTGTGGACTAATGAAGCTCAAGAAATTTCACTGGTCGAGAGGATGGAAGGTCATACTCATAACAAAATTTTGGGGGGAATTATTGTCTACTCTGGGACACTCTTTATAGATTTGAGTTATGTTCATGAATCCTTATTAAATTAACAAGTATGAAAATGAGCTTTCCTTTAGATCTAATAATCAATGATTAATATGTATGGGATTTAAAGAATATCTTTATATGTATTCGAGGTTCTTCATCGATGGATAATCATCTGTATGTATTAGAGATCCTTAGTCAATGGTGTCCTTCAATACATTATATTGAAATATCTTGGTCATTATGTTGACCATACTGGTTTTAAAGACACTCAGTGGGGCACTTGAAGTTTATTGTCATTCAAAAGGTTAGGGATTATTTCAGTGTTGGGATCGTACCCGCAGATGGGCTACCTACCTTACCTTGTTAAAAATGGAATAAAAAAACCACGTAGTTAAGAAATTAAGATATATTCTAACATCATATAGGACATATGATGATTAATTAGTGATGGGCTTCAACCTTTGAAAGGCTTCCTACGTACACTAATTTTAAGGTAGAGGTCAAAGTCCATGTAGTTTGAGTAATAAGTGCAGGGCTTGTGTATGATTAATGGTCCAAAGAGATATGTCATAGTTACTTTTACACTCTAAGCTCACGTGAGTCATGCTCGGTGTGAGAAACAAGAGGTATCAGTAAACATGAAGATTTGTGCCATGAAATATGTGTTCACAAGGAATGATATGGGGTTTTTGTATGTGTGACTGCCCAAGTAAATAAAGACCGAGACTAAGATTAGGAAAGAAGCCCAGGAGCAGGGTCTACAAAAGGTATTTGTAATTTATGGTGATTTGGATACTTTAACTTGGGGCTTACTCCTGAGGAGGATGCCCAAATTAGGGGAGACTTATTGTTTAGATTTACTCCTGAGAAGGAGGCCCAATTTAAGGGGACTTGTAACTTGGGGTTTATTCTTGAGAAGGAGGCCCAACGTTTAAGGGGACTTGGGGCTTACTCCTAATGAGGATGCCTAGATTAAAGGGGGGCTTTAACTTAAGATTGGGGCTTACTCCTGAGAAGGATTCCCAAATCGAATGATATGTAAACCACTCAGTTTTGAGAGATGTTTCACAGAATTCCTTTTAGATAAGGAATCCAAAAAAAATGTCATAAATGACTTTGAAGAGGGGTTTGATGGCTAAATCTTGAAGAGGAGAAATAGATTTGAAGAGAAAAGTTGAATAGACATGAGGGGCACCAAAAAATAGGTAGGCATAAAAGTCTTTTTTGGGTGTGAAAGTCCTGGTCACACAAGTATACTTGCACGACACATGTATACTTGCATGATGGTAAACCCATAGGGTAATACTTGGGCAAGGTTTGGATCAATCCCTTAGTATTATCCCTAGAAGATTCCAAAATAGTGGCACACAAGTTCTATCAAAGGGATAAGGTGGTGCACAAGTGTGGCCATTTTCCCTTTAGGGTTAGACACTTAGGCTTGCAAGCATTGATGAATTCCAACACATAGGCCTTATTCCTCCTCTTTAGGAATTCCATTATAGGTAAGAAATTACCATAGAAGTGTTCGGAAGACTTCAAGTAGAGACTATGGCACTGAGATCTTAAATCTGACTTTTGGAATTTTTCCATCCCCGAAATGGGGGGCCCACAAGGGGTATTTATAGGTTACTGAATACCTTGGGTGAAAATCAAATAGGGCGTACTAGTTACCTGCGCGACCAATATGTGACTGAAAGTATACTTGCACGACCAGTGTGAAACTTGTGTGACCACTGCTTAAAGGAATCCTTGTTTATGCCTTTGTCAATTTTTGATGTTTCTTCAGAGGATGAATCTCTTTGTACTAAGGTATTGCCCTTTTCAGTCGTTAGACTCTGTGATAAAAAGGAGCATCAACAAATATATATCACAATATATATATATATATATATATATATATATATATATATCCAGTCTCAATAGCCATGTACTAGGTATTACTTATGGGTATACCAGTAAATATAAAAAATGACATGGATGAGAAGCCAAATCCCTGGTAAGCACATATGGGCATCCCAATAAGTAATGAAGATCCCAAGAAAAATTCTTGGGCATCCCAATATAAAGGATGAAACCTCACATCTTTTTCAACAACCTCCAACCAAGAACCACCTATGGTAACCATAGGTGCCTCAACAATAACCATGTCAAAGCATAAAAAAATGAGTGAGGGTGGCTAGAATTCCCAACCTAGAACTCTAGTCACATCCCCATGGTCTTAACAATTCAGCACAGGTTCTACGGAGACACCCTTTTCCATCTCTACCAAAACCTGACATACATCTCTGGTTCGGTCAAGAAATAGTCACCCATTGGGTACCTCAAGTCAAATTATTTGAGGTATCCTACTTGGGATCCGTGAAGGTAAACATGAGTGAAGAAATATTTATTAGGATCCTTAGCTACAATAGGTGATGGATGAATCCTACATGGTATCCTCAAATGTAAACCAAAGGGAGGAATACTACATGGGATCCTCGAAATGACACAAATGAAAGAGATTTTTCAAGGGAATCCCTATATAATAATATAATAAAATAAATCCCTCAGGGGATCCTTGGTAACCAGATAGAAGATGGTAGCATCATATACAAGATCATCAAAAAAACTTTTCTCATGACCTCATCCAGAATGAAATAACTCACAAGAGAGACATTCTAAAAGGGAAACCATAAAGGCATTGACCATAGGATATAACTCTCAGATCATCTTATAATAATGTATCAAATTAGGCTGTTTGGAACTCCAAACCTATCATTCACACAATGTTTCTCTCTTAGGAAACCACTGAATTCCATTACATGGGAAATAACCAATCTATATATATAGAATCCCCAAAACCCCAATTAGGAGTCCTAAAAATTCCCCATGTATTTCACTATCGTGATTTATGTGAAAAAATTATTAGAATGAAGAATGTTCGGGTCCATATCCAATTTGGGTAAAGAAAGCATAAAATCCCCTTTAAGGGATGAATATGGGTAATACAAGGTGTGTCACCCTCTAAACATAACATGTACTACAAAAGATCCAAATGGGAGTGTACTCCTGCCATCATGGTCATGTAATAGACCTAGGTACAAATTTTTTAAAATGGGTACACAACGTACACCCAACCCGGGGTACATGGACATGTCCTTTAACCGGACTGGCCCTATACTTGGTGAGGAAATGTATTTTTACATGGCATGCCACCCCCGAGGTATAGCCGTGTACTCTACATGGCCATTTACCCCAACACGGGTTCTCCAGGACAGGTACTCACCTACACAATAGAGTAGTAGTACACAACATGTACACTGATGTACATGATGGATAGTCTATAAACTTCATATTCCCATAATAGAAATTTCACATGGCATGTCACCCTGGACTACATGCCTTGTATCTTGGCTTTCCTTAATATAAAAGCCTCAAATGGCTCAAATCCCCTGTTTTGCATTCGCAAATGAACATATCCGGACACAAGGGGCCTCATACAAGCATTATAGGGATTTACATTTAGAAAATGAAAAATATAAGGATATTTAGCGAAACAACCGAAACAGTACTACCAATGGGAGAAACCACCGAAGCTTGGCTCGATTCAATGGTCCACGACTGTGCACGACAATACCACACGTCTAAGGCTCCACAACATATCCTTTCTCTCTTCCTCTACCCATATTATTCTCCCTCCCTATATCCTCTATTAGTTTTGAGGTTAGGAGGATCCATATGATGCATCCAAGGGGAGGAGGAAGGAAAAGAAGAAAAAGAAAAAAAAGAATATATACAAAAAGATAATAAAATAAAAAGGGGCCCGGGTTGGCCCCTTTCCCAGCACGTGTTTATGAATCGCCTATGAGAAACTCCTAGTTCCAGAGTCAACAAAAAAGAAATAACCTCAATCAAATTATTTTTTCAAGATATAAAACAAAAAAAACTTGTACAAACCATTTAATATTGAATTTATTAAAAATTGATTATTAATTATTCCTCTATAATTCTTATGACCTAAATTTCCCCTAAACTACTATCATATAGGTAAACAATATTCTAGGACCAATAGAGTGGCATTAAAAAATATTTGAGGTAATATGATGGGTAAAAAAAACTACTATTTTACCCCCTTAAAGGAATATAAAAGTAATAATTCAAATTTATGCTGAAAACTACTATCTAGAAAAATACAGGCCCTTACAATCACTTAGTATTTTTTAGTAGGAATCATTTTTATAATTCCTTAGTTTAGTATATCATGAATCATTACCATGGTCCCTTAGTATAATAGATCTGGAATCATTGTTAGAATACCTTAATAATATAATGAGAAATAAAAACATACCTAATACATTAGAGGTCTATTATAGACCCAAAAATATCATAATTATAATCCATACATACGAGTTCCACCTAAAATATATCATACAAAATATAATGAGAAACCAAAATAAATAAAATGTGTTGTATATCATTTCCAAGAGTTATCACATAATATGACATCAATGGTATTTCAAAATATATCCAAAATTCAATATATGGAAGTTAGTATAAAATAATTTTGAATATGATCATTAACATTATTCAAAAAGTGGTTGATCCTTATGAGGTAGATAGAAAAAATAGAAGCAATCTTAGGAAAAAAGGTTTCTTTAGAAATCATTTTTATTATTTCCCTAAATGAAACATTTATTGTTATATCTCAAAATTAATTTTCAAGAATGTAAAAGGAAGAATTTTAAAAAATTAAATTAAAATAATTCATAATATTGGATATTTTAAAATAAATAAATATTTAAATAAACTTATATTTAATTGTAAAAATGTACGAGCATTAACATAAATGTTGTTTTAGATTTTATGTAGTTTCAATAAAAAACCCACATTAAATAAACATTTAAAAAGTTTGTTTTTGAAAATTGTTAAATAAAAATATGATCAATACATATGATATTATTTAAATATATTTCATTTTTGAAAAATAAATTATTTATATTGAGATAGAATTTGGACACGGAGAAAAACATTCTATTAGAAAGGATGACAATTCCTCTTAAAAATATCATATATTTATAGGGAATGAAATACATTAAAGAAGAATAATTAAATGTAATGTCTTAATATAAATGTTTGAAAAGTTAAAAACCATATTTAATAGATGAATTTTATAATAAAATAAACATTTGAGTTTATAGTCAAGGAAGAAAGGTTGTGACCCAATGAAAAGAATTTAGTCAACAAAACCCATAAAACATTGGAATTATATGAATAAAGAGAACATGAAAGGGAGACCATGATATAGAATTTAAAATAAAAGGAAATAAAAGAGTTTTATTATAAATGATGATAATAGGTTATCAATTACACCCTATAAAGTAAATCACGGTGCACAATATTGAACATGTATTAAGGAATTGAAATTGGGACAAAGAACCCTTACATTGTATGTCCGCTTGGTCTGGCATGTCATAAAATACTATATAATAAAAATATACCTATTAAATATTTATTTAATAAACTTATTCACATTTATTAATTTTTATAATAATCATTTATATTACATTATTACTTATTTAATGCTTATTTATAGTAAATATTGTTTGTCAATGTTAGTCGTTTCAACCATTCCTTGTTTGTTTCTGTATAAAATTTTTTGTCGGTAATCTATGTTTTTGAGTTCATCATATCAAAAATATTAAAGGTAAAATAAAATAAATTTATTAATTATTCATGAAGTTCTAGGTTCACTCCATGGGTGTTTTGGGTGTGGTTATCCAATATAATATCTATAATGTACTTGTTTTTGTAAATTTTAAGGAATAAAAGGTGGTATATTAATAAGAAGTTAAATTTTATATTACCATTAAAAAAACAAATATATTTTTAATTATTGAAATAATATTAAACCATTAATTAGGTTTATATAATGGTCTATGATAATCATTTATAGCATCATTCATTTTTTTTGTTAAAATGGAAGAAACAATACAAAGCTATAATTGATTGATAAATATGAGTATGAAGTGATTTTATTATATTATCATCATAAATGAAAAAGAATGATTTTTTATATGTTTCTAAAGAGAAATTTTATAATTGGAAATATTTTAATGAATAAGTTAAATGAAAATGGATGATAAGAAGCAATTACCTACAAATAAGATGTCATTTCTCCTCTATGAATCCTTCTAGGTTTTGATGAACTTTGAATATCCCAAGGGTCCAAAAGACAACCAAAATGAGATAAGATTATTTGAGATTAAAATATGTATGATTATGTATGGTAATTATAATATTATGGGTTATTTTAAAGGGGTAGGGAAGAGATTCATTTTAAGTGAGTGGAGTGACATTTTTATAATTTATAACTTCTTAAAATAAAAAATAAATGTCTTATTCAAGGGAAGTGGATAATTTTCTTTCAAATGTTAATTATAGATAATAGGTAAATATAATTTCCTTATAAATACATTTAAATATATTATTTTTTGATATTTTAGATCTTTACCCCTTGATTTAATACATTTATTTTATTTTATCCTTTATCATGGTGACATTTTTTTCCATCATAAATTATTTTTATGCTTGAAAATTATATAATCTTCATTAAATAATTATAAAATAACAATTAAAAATATTTTATCATTTTTATTACTTTAAATTTTAAAAATATATAATAATTAATTATATAATAATAAATGTATAATCCATAAAAATCAGTTTTATGAAAAATATACTTTTAATAATACATATTAATTTAGGCCAAATTTTATGAATAATATAAATATAGTAAACTATATTGATTTATTAGTAAATATATAATTTTTACATGATTTACTATATAATCCAAAACTTTATGAATACTTTATTAATGGAAAACACCAAAATAGGTTTTTATTGGAATACAATATAACACAGGTTTAAAAATGTAAACATAGGTTTATAGGTTCAATATAAATTTTTTCATACTATATTTTACTTCTTAATTACATATTTTAATGACAAATAGGTTTCATCAATATTAAATTCTTTCTTATTTCATGATGATTCCATAAAAGATACATTATTCTTTAAACACTGTATATTATATTATTCACCAAAAAATTATGTTTTTAATAGAAATCTCAAAATTTCACCCAAATATTATTTATAAATAATGAATAAATAAATAATTTTGATTTTAATAAATAGAAATTTTAAATTTAGAAATTTATTGTTTACACAAAAATATTAAATATAATGAAAAACTGTTTTTATTGAAAATTAAATTTCGTAAATTTAATCGTTCTTAATTTTAATTCATATCAACTTACTATTAAATTTGTGTCAATCTATTTATTTTATAATTGAAATATTTTATTTGAATAATCCACTAAAAACATTAAATTTATTTTTAGATAAAAAATACATAATCTGATAAAAATAGTTCTTTGAAAATTAAGAATTTTTAGCATTAAATGAATTTAGTCAATAAATAATAATTATTTACCTCATAGATCATAAAATTTCATCAATTTTTTAGTATTTTAACACCCCAAATCATTCTCTTAATAATAATAAAAATATTTAAACAATTAGTATATATGTTTTTATAATAAATAATTTAAATTTATTTTCATTTTATTTATATGTGAATTACTATTACTATATATATTTTAAAGATGTTTCAAATTTTATTATGCGTTAATATTTTTCATAAACTATAATAAAATATATCACAATTTGTTTTTAGTTCAGTTTTGTGTATGATAGAATCTATTAGACATAGTATTTATTTAAAGAGAAATATATTTTGAAATCTCAAGGTGTTACTAGTTTAATTCCATGGGGTAAGGGCATAATATAATTCCTTATAAAACAATCCTTGTTGTTTAGATCCATAAAATAAGTACCTGAAACCCATGCATAAAAATGGATTGTAAAATTAAAATCTATGTGTGAGAGAGTACAATATAATTTAATGTCTTATATAAGGGACAACGGAATATTTTCTAGGGTTATATTGGAAGAAAATTATCAAAAATAATTCAATTTCATATATGTTAGACCATGAGAATTGGAAAATTTTTAGTATTGATTTTGTAATGTATTTATGTATAAGAAGATTTTATTTTGGGGCCTATAGAAAAGAAATTATTTGAGGTGGGAATTACATAGAAGTAGCTGGTGTTATATATAAGTTCTTTTGAATTATTAACACTATCATGAAGTGGTACTACAGTGACTAGGGATGGGTTCTTGAGATAATGTAAATGATTTGTGAAGGGAATTTTCTTTTTTAATGGTTTAATTACTTTAATTAAATGATTCTAACTTAAAGGGTGCTAATCACGAGTTTATATGATGTAATTTTGTTGGATAAATTGATATTTTTAAGCAATATTCACAATGTTTATGAGTTTAAAATATATATAAAGTCACCTGAAGAATAATTCTTGATGAAGGGACATATGTGATTTTGTTTATTTCTACATGTTCATGCCTTTTTGATATGTAAATTCTCTTTTGGGAGTTTTTCATTTCTTTAGGACTTTTTAAGTAGCGTCAAGTGTTTATTATAATATATTTATATTCAATTAAGTGTTTATATGGTATTAATTTCATTTGGACTATTAATACATAATGTGTGGTGGCATGTGATATTAAATAGTTCCATGATGTCACTTATAGAATGATAATGGAGGTTTCAAGTTACATAATCATATAATATTATGTTTTAGAGGTCACGTAGTTTTGGATACCATACATGGAAATCCATGGAGTAAAAACTTTAAAAAACTATTCTAAATCCTTTATTAATTATGTTGAATACTTTTTTGGCATATAAAACCACACATATCATTGTATGGTATCTATTCCATCCACTTTTATTAATATTGTTTTCTCTAATCATGATGTATCCTTTCCAATCATGATTTGGTTTTCATTTTGATTATTCATAATTATTTCAAACTGCTTATAACAGCATTATTATCTCATTTTTGACTCAAAATATTTATTACATAGATATTTGGGTAGTATAAATCTATTTTTGTAAAAATTCACCACAAAAATCATTTACATAATTTCCTTATCAAATTTATCCATCCCTGTTGTTTTATTTTTACTCAAGATAAAAAAATAAAAATTGATGAACAAATAAATCCTACATTAAATGTTGAAAGAATATCTAACCATGAAAATTATAAAATAATTTACAATTAAATTTTTTCACATCTGTACAAGTATCATCTTTAAAATTTCTAATTTCTAGGTAATCATGAAAATTATGCAATATAATTACCTTTAATTAAATTTTTAAAAAATTTATTTGATGATATTAATTCAAATTATTCATTAAACTTATATATATTAATTTATTACCATTTTAATTTATACTAATGAATAAGAAACACAGTATTTTTTATATTATTTCATTTTTTATAAGATATTTGTGAGGTAAGAATTTCGTAATAACCCTTTGAAGTGATATAAAATTATTACCTTAATTACCCCCATAAAACATCTCCCCAGACTATTTATTATTGTAATGAATAGAATAGAAAATGTTTTCTATGCATTGATAAATATATTGTTCTTCCATTGAATTAAAAAATTAATAAAATTAATTTTTTTAATGCAAAAATACTTAAGTATAAAAAATAATTAATTTTTATCTAAAGCTCAAATACTAAAATCAGTACCTTCTATAAAAAGGGTGAAATAAAATATATTTTAAATATTATATTTCACACTATTATTAACTCACTTATTCATTTTTTATAAATAAAAAAATAACAAGATTTTTTTAAAAATACCTTATATCATATATTACATTAATTCATGATTTTTTATAACTATGTATAAAAAATAATATTCTCAATCAACCTTGTATCCATGAAAAATAATTTCAAATGGATTTTAAGTGAGTATCCCTTACCGATCCATCTAAAATAATCAAAGTATACTCATCAGTGTTAGAGTAACGGTGAGGGGTGTACAAATGAAAGAAATCTTGCTCTTTGTTTAAATGAATATAAATACAAAAATTAATTGAAACAATATTTTGTGTGTAGTTTTCAAAATATTTTTCCTTGAACATTCCAATGAATGTAATTGAAGTAGTAAAAACTTAATCTATGTTTTTTTATTTTTTTTATTGAATTTACATTAACGAATATATTTGAATTATAATGTTTTAAGTTATTACACTCCAAATACTTTATAAATGTGATGGATTTTGCTATCAGGTATCATGAAAAAATTATTTAATAAATTTTAGTATGAACCCATCATTCTGAATATGAATAAATTATGTCCCTTTTACATTACATTACAATGATGATATATAATATTGTTTTGAATATATGATATTTTAAAATACAAATTTAATAGAAAATATTAGCATATATAAATATAAAAATAAAAATATAATTTCAATTCCTTGTTATAGTTTTCACTACTTCTGTTCGCATTTACTTTCCATTTAGTGATTTTTCTAATTAGTGAACATAATGAATAAGGATATTTATCAACTATTATCTTGGATGTTTTTTGAATGTTCTTAAAACATTATGATAAAATAATGTATCAATAGTGTTTTTTTAAGATAGAAGTGGGTTATGTTTCCATTACTATAGGTGGGTGAGCTAGGATCGTTGGAAGAGTACTCAGTGGAGATGAAAAAGTGAAATATTTCTCCCTTTTAGCCATTAATTAAGATATTATAGATGAAAAATAAATAGAGAGGAAATAATTTGGATAATATACATGAATATGATTCATATGTTTTCTATGTTTACTATTTATCTATAAATCCTTCCTATCCTCATGTAATTAATTTTTATCCATCTCAATGCCCAAAAAATTAATGTCGTGATTTTACTATAGTCATTAGAGATTCATACTCAATATATTGGATTCTTATATCCAATAGGAGTGTCTCTATTTCTCAACTTATTGGGCTGTTTTATTCCAAGTATAATAATGAGTAATAGTGTCCGCCATACGTGTTGTTTTGTCTAACTATAGGATAAAAAACCCTTCATGAATGACCATCATATTTGGATTATCCATTGTCTTCAACAATGTAGATTGAAGAATAGTAAAAATTTGCGGAGTGATATTATCACTTGGTGTAAATCCTAACTCATTATATATTATACCAAAATTATTATTAAGGTATTTGAAAATCACTATAACAAATTTATAGAAAGGTACTCTCTTATTTAATGAGGGTGATGGAACATGGTTAGTGAGAGGAGTTGATGCACATGCTCCTTAAATAATAGATGGAACCTACTCTAAAAAATATATATATTTTACCTATCTCTTATTAATAATAATAATTATTCAATTCAATTATTTTTTCATAATTTTTGAATCATCATGATTTTTTGTAAAATGATTAATTTAAGGTGAAAAGGGATCCTAATGATGTTAATGAATAAGCTTCCATAAATACCATTATCTCATTTTTAAAGTATGTAATGAAATAACTACCTATAATGGTCCTGATATTTTTATACTTCATTACTATAATTTATTTGAAAATGGTTTCATAGAATTTTTTAGGTCTATTTGGAGGATAAAATGAATAACTACCATGTATAGTTGTTTCATCAAACATAGACTATCCACTTTGGTGATCTAATATGTTCTAAAAATATATTGAAAATTTTAAACACTATATACTTTAAATTCAATGTATTGGATAGTTAATATATTTTTTACCAGACCCTTTTTAAATTTATTCTTTATTTATTATATGTCTTGTTTTATAGCTTAAGAATATGAGGATTTTATGAATTAGAGTTTTCAAGATCTTGTATATAAATCATAAAATAAGATCTAATGTTTTGAAGATATGTTAACCAAAGACGTTACACAAAGAGTAACTATGTTATCCTATTTATATAACCAAAATAAGTATATAATTCAAATTTATTTTCCCTATTACTATTTTTAAAAGCTGATAATATTGTATCTAAATTTATATTTTTAATGGAATCCATCAATGGAGATCCCAATAATTTTTTCTTATAATGAGAGTTTTAAATTTTTAATGAACCCAATATTCCCCCAAAATAATTTTAGGAGTAGTGTTTGATCACTTTTTCTATGAAAATATTGGTCAAATTATAAGTATTTCAGGTTAGATTCTATTGAAAAGGTGGGTACACTAGTTGGATTAATTATATTGATTGATAGATATTTTTAAGAGTATATAGAACCAATTATTTTTATATATTTTTTATAGGATCCATTGATGTTTTTTTGGTAATAACGTTACATTTCATGGTGGTTGTGGAATTGGTATAGGTAGGCGAGTAAATATAGTTTGTTTAACACAATTATAAAAAGTAAAAATTTGGTCTGAGATAGATGTCTTTGTTTGAATTTTTAGTGTGTTTTATAAAAGTATTAATGGTTAGTGAAAATCGGTTTGGGGTTGAGGGATTTTGTTAATTTTGAAATGAGTGGTTTTTATGAATCAAATATAAGGAGGTAAAAATGTTGAAAATTTTGGGAATGGGGTATGATGTTATATTTAATGGGTTCTTAGGATTTTTAATTAGGGTTACTGGTAATTACATTGGGTGATAAGAAAAAATTGGTTAATTTTATATTTTTCATCTGTATATTGGAGTACTTGATTGGTTTTCCATGTGAGGGTATTTAAAGTTTTAAAGGGAAATTATATTGAAATTTCCAAAAAATATTTGGGTACACATGATAATTTCTTTAAATTTTTTAAATTAAATAATACAATTTTCAAAAAATGGGTGCAACTTTTTATTATCAAGTACATTTGTATAATAAATGGGTGATAAGAAATTACATGGTGATGTATCTTTTAGTTTTAAAAAATTAGATACTCAATTCATTATTAAACATAGAAAATAGTGTTTTAGGGTCTGCACTAGGTATTCAGATTTAGACGCCTTAGACTGACACAAAATTCGCATAGTTTATAAATTCTAAACATCATGATTATAAAATTAATTTTTCTTGTGGGGTTTTGGGTTATATATATTAACAGACATTGTAGAAGGAAAAAAATTGGTTTGGGGTCCCTGAATAATGAAAACAATTTTTTGAATTACAATGACATAAGGTTCTGTGGATCTTTTTCTATTAAAAATTGAAGGATGGAAATAAATTTTTTATTTTTCAAATGTTTTGATTTATTTTTTGTTAAGGATTATTATTTTAATAGGAATAAAATTGATTGAATTAATTATATAAATGGTAAATAAACCTAGTTTTTTGGACATGGGTAACATATGTGAGGAAAAAATCTAATGGAATATAGATTTAATAGTGATCCTTTTTCCAAGACATGAATTTATGAACATTTGTTAGATTAAAATTTAAAATTAACATGAAAGAAACATATATTTTATTTTTCTTTCAGTTCTATAATAGAATTTCCAAGTTGGATGATGAATTATAGGATGGTTTTACATATTTTATGAAGTCTATGTTGTAAAAAATAGGAATGAGAATAGGTTTAAGGTTGTTTTCATGTAGGTTAAAACTATAGAGGACACTAGGTACCCGATATAGTCTCTCTTGGAACTTGGTGAGGGGTCTTAGTCTAAAATGACAACCATCTTCCTAGTAGTCGGGTACCAAATACTCATTAGTCTATGAGGGGATATTTTTTATTTTGGTTATTTAAATAATAAAGGGAAAACCATTTAATTTTTTTAATAAATATTTATTTTTGAATTTTTAAAAAATATATCTTATTTTTTAAAATGTTATATAAATAATATTCATTTAAAAAATTTGTTGGAAAATAATTTTATTTTTGGAAATGATTTGGAGATAAATATATTGGGTGAAATAAATGTTACAATAAATAATAATTTATAATTAATATTTTAATCTGATGTTGAATAAGTTAGTATTAATTTTTTAATTTATAATTATAAAAAATTGAGGGGATGTTTTTGACATTTTTATAATATTGTAACTTGTAAGAGGAATGTATATATTTATGACATGTGTGTGTTATAATAAAGATTATTTTAATAATTATTTACTAATATATATATATATATATGAATTTTTATTAATATAATGTTATATATATATATATGTATGAAAATTATTAATGATAAAAGATTAATGTTTTTATATATATTATTGTTATTAACAATATTGGTATTATTTCTGGAAAAAATTACATGTAAAAATATTATTTTCATTATTATGCAATAACATGAAATATTGTTGATGTTATTCTTTTATTATTAAGTAATATTATTTAAAAGGGGAAAATAAGGAATTTGGGGGGGTCAATAAAAAATAAAAAAAAATCACCTCCATGGGGGTTTCATCCATCACACATCGCATCCAAAGGGAAGGGGTTTGATTAATTTTCCTTTATCCTCCACACTATATTTTTTGTCCCTTTATTCAATTATAGGATATTTGACATATTTATAGAACACTATAATAGTTATTATCTTTCCCTTATCTTCGTTTTACATTAATGGGAATTCACCAAAACACAGAGAAATAATGTCGAGTTTTGGGGATTCTCTTCTTCCTATATGAAGTGGACTAAAAAGAGTTAATTCCATATTTGTAAACATTATTTTATATAGATTTATCAATTTAGTGTAATTCATGAAGTTATATTTTATATTAGTCAAACTAGAGATTTTAAAGTTAATGTGAACTAGGGATTTTTATAATTTCAGTTGAATATGTTTTGAATAAGTTATCTATGGGGTTTAGATTATATTTGTAGGTTATTTAATTATAAAAATTGAATTACTTTCGGTTGACTTTGTTTTGGAATTTATTGTATATATTTTAAGAATTCATTTGGTATTTTTGGGATTAAAAAATATCATTGGTGAAATAATCAGGTAGGTGGTTCCAATAATCCTTGCTTATTTAATAGGAATATTCCTATAGTTTCTCTGCCACTAATGATTTAAAATTTATTTTTGAAAATATAATTTGGAGTTTTCATGGATTTTTTAATTTGTTCATTGAGAATTGTTTTCAATGACAATTTTATATGATTTTATAATTTATTTTTTTATCCTTACTTGATTCACAAAATTACATTTTGGAATATGATTTTTTGTTATCAGTTAATCTTGAGTAAGTTCTAAAGGAATGATGTATTTTATAGTTTTATTATTAATTTACATGAATTTCATTGTTGTATATTTTTATTATTTTATTTTTCAATTCTGTATATATGAAATGTGACATATTACTTTTTAGATTAGTGATAAGTATATTTTAAGGTCAATTCATGCAATGAATTATTAATAAAACACCCATTTAGTTTTAGGATAATAAAATATAATTTTTTGACTCATGTTTATGTTTACACAATTTGATTCATTTTGATAAAGTTTTAAATATAACCAATTTAATTTCGTTTTATTATATGGAGTTTATGTGGTTAGTTTTTCTGTTGTTTAAACCAAATTTAAGTTTTTAATATGTTATATAGTGTATTAGTAACCATGGTTGTCTCTTATTATGTTTATTATCATGTTTTTTACCTTTGTATATATTTTTTAAAAATTATAGGACATATTGAAAGATATAAATTGTCCAAAATTCTATAAAAAATAAATACTAAATCAATGGAATGGATGTAGGGATCAAATCCTAGTAGTTCTCCGGGAATATTATCTATTCTTTGTTTAAAAATATTTTCATGCTTATTATTCTCTCATTACCAGGATAATGATTAGAAAACAAGATTTTCATAAAGTTAGAGTTGTTTAGAACAATGAGAAAAATCAAATTTTTTATTCTCCTTTCAGAAATATGAGATCAATGAACTTAATAATAATTGAGTTCATATATAAAGTTGATTACTCACGTTTCAGATGATCTATAGTCAAGAATTTAGAATTTTTGAATAATTATACTCAAATTGTGAGCAACTACTCAGACTGAACTTTCAATCCACATTCGATGTGAAATAATTTCTAATAATAAATTTTCCATTCACTTATTGGATGAAATTAAAAAAAAACAACATGAGATATTATTGTTAAATATAAATTGAAATTTAGGGACATACTTATAGATGAAATTAATCATATGAAATTAAAATAATAATTCTCATAAAGAATTCATCATTTTAATCTAATAACAGTAGCCCCTAAGATACATTTCAATCATAATCAGAACTCTTGATAAGTCTTTGCTCTTCATATCCATCAATGAAAATATAATGAATTAATACTTTATTGAAAATCTTTATAGTGTTCATTTTTTTCTCACTAATGTATCCTCCCAATTAATTTTTGAAATAATATCATAATCCTCTAATTAAGTCACACACTAACCAAAGAATCATTGTTACTAACAACAACATTAAAGTCAATTCTTTTCCTTATATCCTCAAGGAGGTACATTTCACTACTTACCATACCCATCATCATACTTGAGTAGAGACCTCCCAACTAATGTGATCATCCCATGTATTCTTGGCATGAATCTTAGTTATTTTAATCAGGAAGAGTTCATTTCCTAGTACGTAGTTAATCATGTCCTCTAAAAACTTTCACAAGCTCCAGAACTAGACTATATAAGTTTATCAATATCTTTGTAAATTTCACTACCAAAATAAAATATCCCCAATGTTTCTACATATAACCCTTGGTCTATATTTCTTTTATAATTTGTTTCCTTAAAACATCTAGTAAATTATAAATGATATGCATATTGATATCAGTAATGCACTTGTTCAGCCTATAATCACCCATTAATGAAAAAGAAATTAATGTTGTATGGTGTGACTTTGATCAATGACACTCAGATGTTTATCCACACAGATGATGTACGCACATCACCACTTTCCCAACAATAGAATTCAAGATAATGAGCACCTGTCCTCTTTATTAGATACAAGAGTAAAATGATTACTCACGCTATCACATTCCCTTATGTAGTTCCAAAATATTTTGGAAAATGATCACATATTATCCTTAATTCAATGATAATACAAAACCATCATATTTTTTACATCATCATAATTTATGATTACAAGAACTATTGGTCATGCATTAGTCAACCTTTCTTGAATTTGACTTCATATGGATTTGAATAGATTTGGATTCAAGTATTGAAGAATATTAGTGAGTAGGTGGAGTGCACTGATACACAACATCAAGGCCACTTCAAGAGAAGACGTCAAGCTCCCTACATTCATCATTCTCATCATTGACATCCCCTAAAAAGAAAATATAACCACATCATTGACTATTCATCTGGAATATCTATATCTTATCCAATCTTCAATCACCATATTAAATCAGGCATGAGAAGACATTATTTTATAAAACTTAGTTCATCCACATAAACCTGAACTCCATGTTATCCTTACTCCATCACAACGATACTTATCCTTTTATAGTGTAAATTGGGTGCATCAGACATTAGTCTCAACTAGAATCCCATCCTTAATCTTCATTTGGTGCATTCAGTCAAGCTCAAACGACTCCCTTATATATGTACATGATCCTTGATGAGCTCTTCCATTGATTTCTATTCCGACCCATATAGAAATTCTTAGAAACAGTTTGTCTAATTCCAATTTAACTTGGCTTCATCTCTATTTAGAATACAAATATTAGGATTTACATGGTCTCATTTCTCTAACTCCCCATCATGTGGTAGTTTTTTGATCGACATTCATTTTCAATTGATCAAATGTCGTGTCTTTATGATCGAGGAAAACTCATTTTAGACCAGGGAGTGAACTTTCTTCTTACTATCACATGCCAATTGATAACCACTCTTTATGGTTGAAGGAGAGAATAGGATGGGTATTGTAACACTTCCAACAGCTTCCGTCAAATGATATGTTGATTCCCTTTGAAAATTTTCACTATCAAGTCACTTGATTCCTATCGTGGTAGGTTGATCTTCTATATGACTGGTTAACATTTTTTCTGGGGGAATCTTAGTAATGGTTACTTTAATAGACCACATGGTTGGTCAAATGAAAATGTCCTCATGGTATGGGGATATTAACTTCTTTAGTTCACTTCAACACTTCATCAATTTTTTTGGGTTTCACCCCATTATACTAACATAAGAAACCATTAAAATGTTATGTAACAAAATTTATAATCTATGAAAATTTATCAAAATTAAATGTAATATTAAACATAAAAAATAAATATTGAAATAAAAAATATATTCTCACAATGGATTTAAAAAATAAAACTATAGAATCTTTAGTTCGCAGATTACAGAATATGAGAACCATTTTAAATAAATTGAATGGAAAATATTCAATCAAATAATTATAAACAAAACTCAAACCATTTGATCTTAAAAATATGATATTTGTAGAGTGTAGGTCAATTGATCAATGGAATACCAAGAACATCATTTTTTTGAGAATATATAATTAATGTTGATAAAAAAAATCTACATTAAATAATACAACAATTAAATAAAAATTTGGTATCAAAATATATTTAAATAATCAGATTATATGTGAAAACTATTTATCTAAAATAAGAAACATCAAATTACCCCACACTTATAATTTTTCTTTCCCTCAAATAGAAAATTTTATAAAATCTAAGGAAGAAAAATATTATCAAGGGTGAAAATGTAAAGGGGACAATGAATTGGTTATAAAAATGATTTTCCTTCAAAGAATATTTAAAATATAAGGATTGATTTATCACTTAAAGAAAAGTTATTTTTATAAAATATGGTTTTGGTTATTCAAAAATGAAATAGATTGGATGTTTTGGAATTGTTCAAACAAATATCATGTTTAAATTAACTGAAAATCTGAAAATTATATTTTTCTCTAGGTAAAGAGACACACATAATAAGAACTCAATAAATAGAAAGAACTAAAATAGTGGGTGTGAGTAAAAATTCAAAATAATAAATAATTCTCTCATCCATTAGTAAAATATTAAATAATGAAAATTTCAACTTTGATTAGAATTTTCCTTTGATCACACATTTAAATTCATAGAATGAAAGTTTAATACCCATTTAAAAATGTTAAAAAAACAATTATTATTTAAACCCTGACTCCAAAATTATGTCCAAATGAAATAATTTTCTTGAGAATAATGAAATGTGGATCCTAATTAAAGACATGAAGAAATAGAAATTTTTATCCTCCTCAAAGTGATATTTTTTTCATACTTTAGAAAACTTTTAATCCATATAGTGAGAGACTTGAAGTTCAAGTATAATCTATTTTCAAAAATTATAAATGTTTTTTATGTTTTAAACATTGAAATAAAATTGATCACAAAATAGAATATCACCCGTCACATAAATTAAAAAAATCATTGCTAATGTTTAATTGAAATACGGTTGAAACATCAAGATATAAAGAGAGTGATATTTAGAAATATTTGACTCTTTTTATAGTTATAAATAATGTTTTATGTGTTATAAGAATGCACAAAAAACAATGTACACAAAAAATAAAATATTTTCAAAAAATATAATAAAACTTATTATTCCATACAGTTGCTGTAACACCCCAATATTTTTGTGGTATATATATAATTAAATAAATTCAATTTATTCGATTGCTTACACTGATCTGAAATGAATGGTAATATTAAATATTAATGTGTATTTTAGGAATATTAATGTTTTCATTACAATAATAACCTCAATTATTTAAGTAAAAAAATTGTTGAGGTATCTCAAAAATGAAAACATAGTCTTATTATATCATGTATAAGTAAATATTTGTTTTAAAAATGATAAATTAAGTGTTTGTATCTTTGTGAAATGTAAATGTTTATTTAAAATTTTAATATTAATTGAATGATATGAAAGCAAAGTTAATTTTATAAATTATATTCCTAAATTAATATATTTTTTGTATTATTATTATACAATAATTTTTTGATACCATAATTACTTTTTCAATGTGTCATAAAATCAATTATAATTTTAAAATATGTATTTTATGAATAAATGATGATTTTAATAAAAATTAAAAATTATAATTTTTATAGAATTATTTTCCAAAAATTGAGTCCATTTTTATGAATCTGCACATAAAAAAATGGTTTGGGAGATTTTTTGGGATTTTTCTAAAATTGTTGATTTTTTTGAGTAGTGAAATACAATAATTTACGGTATTAGCTAAATACATGAATTATTGAGTAATGGATGATGTATGAGTGATGTAAGAACCATTAGTTTAAACTCACATGAATTAGTTACTGTACTTGGTTATATGAATCATTACTATTGATCGTCTTGATAAAAAATAATAAACTAATGAATAAAATAATAAAAAAACACCCCTCTCCCTAACTATAAATACCACCCCTCACTACCTTTTTTCCTCATGCCTTATAATCATTACATCTTTCTAATATTATATCCAATTACTCTAAAAAAACTCATTCTAATATCATGAAATTATTGGTCTCATCAAAATTACAATTCAAAGTGACTTAAGGTGGTTCTCAAAGAGACACTATATAAGAGGTAAAATCCTATTTCATTCACTTTTAATTCCCTTTAATTTATTTACTATTCTTGATCTCTCCATACATCAACTATAAAAAGATGAATTATAACTCAATTATATTATATATACTATAATTTTTTGATGTAAAATGATTATCCATCATCAAATCCATTCTCCTCTCCCTTTTATTCTAAAAATGAAAACATTGTAGGTGATGGGTCAATTTACTACCATCATGGATGATGCATTTTCATTTTCCCTAACCCCCTACAAGAATTGTCATAAAACTATTATTATAGATAAATAATATTTTATTATACATATTAAAGTTATATATTATTTTGGAACTAATATATAAACTTTCTATTATGTAAAATGATATAATTTTTTGGTGGTCATAAAAATTGCCAGAATAAATTAAATCGTTTACATTATCATTTTATTTAACTAATCATAATAATACCATATAAAAAACGATATATAAGACTATTTAAACTTTTATAAGTTCATTAATGACTTAAAATTTCAAATTTTGGAGAATTATTCCCATTTTACATGACATTCCATATTTGTATATAGGCGAACCGATCATGAAAAATGAGAAAACAAAAACTCTAGAATGATGAAATTGAATCTCAAAAATAATAAAAAAGGCCATACATGAACATAATAAAATTATAATAAATAAAATTCACATGGAAAAACGATTTTATTTATATAGTTAAGGAATCTATTTTTATTATCTCGATTACTCAATACATGTGTAGAACGTCTTCAGACATAAAGTTATAGATTTATTAACACAATTTTCATTCATTGGATTAAAATCCTATTTCATTTATCATTATATGAAAATAATATGTTTGAAATGAAATCTTATTGTGTTATATATTATTTAAAATTTATTTTTTGAATTTATATTTCCCACGCATAATTATATCATTGATTTATCATTACTCCAATGATATGATATTTTTAGGGGTTTTCTCATCTAACTTTTACTTCTGTTAGATATGCCTTTTTCACTAATTATTTATTGTTCATGGGGTATTGATAATTACATTTTATTTGTTATCATATTTCATTAAATATTTCATTAAATATCTATATTTATAGTACCACGGATATGTTTATTATATTAGCCGCATACCATTTTTATATGTGAAGTTTACTTTAAATATTTATTGGGGAAATATTAATGATTCTATATACTCTACTAAAAATGGATATTTTATTATATGGAATATTGTTCTTGAGTTAAATAAATGTATAAATAATTTTTTGGAATTGTAGTGATGGGTGGGTCCTAGCATTATATAGTCCCTCAATGCATTTACATGTCTTGTGAGAAAATATAGTTAGAGAAAAACTCTTCACATTTGTTTCCAAGAATAATGACATAAGCTTATACCCATAGACATAAACCATCTTGTGAGAATTATCAATGCTATTGGTTCATGTTTTAGATACATAACATCTAATAATTAATCATTTTAGTTATTCATTATAATGTTATCAGTTTCCCTGATATTTTAACTATGAAAAAGTATTTAAATTCATATTCATTAATAGTTCATTGATTTAATGGAATATTGTTTTAGATATTTACCTAGAAATATAGATTATCCCTTACTGAATATGCCTCAATTATTATTGATTCATTGTTTTCACTATATGTAACCCTTACTAAGCACTAGAGATCACCGTTTTACATATTTTCTTTCCCTAGGCTATGAAGATGAAATATTTGAATAATATTCAAAGAATAAGTTAATTTTCACTTTTTATTTTCTATTTTTAGCTACCAATGTAATAAGGGATCCATATATGTATTTTTTTTACTTCAAGTCTACTAAAATGATCGAATCTTTTTGATGTAATATCCTGTATCGATGCCATTTTAATAAAATAACCACTGACTATGGCCTACTGGTATGATGGTTGTTATAGATGGTATTAGAGCCAGTTTTGTAGAATCCATGGGAACTAGATACTAAATAAACATGAGATTTATAAAAATTCATTATAGTAATTTTCTCTCAATAATCATGATGATTATGAGCTAACTTAGTGTGTGACATTATTTAGTGATTATTCTTAATGGAAGAAAGGAAATCAATTCCTGTAGATGATGTAAGGATTTCCATATTGAGAAAGAAAATATAATCAGAGCCAGAGATCATAATATCATGACTATACCAAAAACAAATTACTTGGGTTATTAAGAATAAGAATATTACACCTGTGTTGGATCGTTTTATGTAGTAGAGGCCCCAATCCTTTAGTGGGACTACAAATCTAGTTGAAGTTCATTAGTAGATCAATTCACTTGAAAATAAATTTATAGCATTGAGATGTGATGATAGAGAGAAGGTTTTACTAGAGTTATATTACTACAATGTAGATGCTTATCAATGGTGGTATTTGATCTTGAATACGAAAGAGGAATATGAAACTTATGATAAGGAATGGAAATATTAAAAAACACATTTTTCAAAAAGTATTTCCCTTGAGAGAAATGAAAAAAATAAAGTGAAAATTTCATAACATAAATAAAAAGGGATAAGAGAGTGTTACAAACTAGGATTATAGATTCACAAGTCATTCTAGGTATGCTATAGATTAGATGCATGAAAAAAAGATTAATAATTTCATTGAAGGTCTTAATCCATGTTTCAAAAGGGAACTGAATTCAAAAAAAATTTATTATATGATATAATATTATTAAGTTCCATTAAAATAGGGAAGGAATTTTATAGATCCTATATGTTCAAGGCAAATAAATATAAAAATAGGTCTTCTATTAACAATGGAAAAGGTAAAGTGTGAAATATGATAAGGTGAATGAATTAATTACAACTTTGTGAAAATTGTGGAAAGAATCATCTGGGGAAACACTTGAAAGGCCTAAGAGTTTATTATAAGTGTGGAGAAAAGGGTCATCAAGTTAATGAATTCATAGGGACGAAAAATATTAATGATGTTCAATGATTCAACTGTAATGAAATAAGGTATTATTCAAATCAATGTATCATCAAGGGACTCTAACCTAGAATAGTCCATGGGGAGATATACAAGATTATGATATCAGCACAACTATACTAGAAGTAAACAATGATATGGAGTAACGTATATTAACAGTATCATCAAATTTAGCCAATAATTTTTTTGATTATCTAACTCTTTCATGTCTACCTAATTTTATTTTAAAATAATACATTTCTATTTTGATTTAATATAGGAGTTTTTAGTCAAAAATATTAAGGGAAGTCTCACTACAACAAAAATGTTTCACTCAATCACCTTTATGATACATAAACATGCTTTATTTTCTATCCTTATCACCAAAACTATGGTTTAATTTTATATAATCCTTGGAATGAAATGTATTTTGAAATATAAAGTGAAAATTTATCAAAAGAAGATGGAAATTATGATTTGTGAGGAACATAAAAAATTGAAAATTGGTAGATCATAGACTTCATCATCTAATTCCTATAAAGATCCACCCCCAGTAGCTCCATTGAATGATGCTATTGCACTGGAAGAGAAAAAATAAAATATGATGAATTATTTATTCTTTAAATTTAAGATGTAACTATTATTAAATAATGCATTGATGTATTTATTGACGAATTTCCTTGACACCTAAGAGAGGACGAGCATGAGTTCCCTATTAGTTTCATCCCTGATGCAAGGCTAATATCAAAGGCTCCATATAGAATGTCCACCGTGGAATTAATGGAGATGAAGTAACAACTAGAGGATTTGAGTAATAAAGGATTTATTCATTCTAATGTTTCACAAAGGGGAGCTCATATTCTCTTTGTTAAGAAAAAGGAATGGTTTTTGAGGATGTTTATTGAGTATCGTTAAATCAATTATATGACAATAAAGGAAAATTATCCTCTACCTCTCATTGATGATTTATTTGACCAAATTTACGAAGCTCAACATTTTTTGAAGATTGACCTTCACTTTGGGTATCATTAATTACGAGTAAACATAGAAGATATTACGAAGAAAATTTTTATATGAGGTATGAACATTACAAGTTTATAGTAATTCCATTTAGATTGACTAATCTACCCTCAACTTTTAGAGATTTAATTATTAGAGTATTTATGGAACAACTTGAGGATTTTTTAGTATTTTATAATGATATTGGGGTGTATTTGAAAAACATTTAAGACTGTAAATATCACTTTTGGAAAATTCTTGAGGCACACAGATAAAAAGTGTTATATTTTAAATTTAGAATGTTTGAATTCTGTATTCAATAAATTCCTTTTCATAGAAATATTATCTCTATGGATGGAATCATAGTTAATCCTATAAATATAAATCTAGTCCAAGAATTTCCAACACCAATGAACATAAACAATGTGCATCATTTTATTTGTTTAGATGTTTATTATCAACATTTCATTGAGAATTTTTCCTATTGGCTAAACCGTTAACCATACTCACATGTAAAGGGGTTATGTTGTTTTGAAAAAAATAATGATCACAATTTTTTGGTGAATTGAGAGTAAGAATAATCAATGATCCAATTTTGAGTTAGCAGTTGTATTATTTTATCTGAAGATACAAAGAAACTATCTATATGGTTAATGATGATATATACATATATATACTAAGAGCTGTAAATACATCTTTACATAGAAATAACTCATCATGAGGCAACAATGATTTACTGAGTTACACAAAGATTATTATTTCTCAACACACAACCACTCAAGAAAATAATACATGGTAGCATAAGTATTAATGGGGAAGGATCATGAACTCCGGACTCAAAGGAGGAATGAGAAAGATGCAATATTAATGGATTTTGTAAACATTGTAAGGGAATTGTTAAAGAAGTTTAAACATCAGTCATTTTTTAACTTGTTTCAAAACTATCACTATTATAGAATAAAAAAATTTCTGAATCAGATGATGAAAATTTTGAAAATATAATTAAAGTTGTTATATATGGAAGATTAGAAGAATTCATGTATGAGTTTGGAATTATGAAATTTGTAAATAGGTATGTGTTCCATCAATACCTAAGCTAAAAATTTAACTATTAGATGATTCTCAATTCTCATTTTTATCTATACATGCTGGTCTTACCAAGATGTATAGAGATCTGATGGAACATTTTTTTGTGATATTATATGAATTGGGAAATTACTGACTATATTCCTAGATTCCTAATTTATCAAAAAGTGAAGGCTGAGAGAAAACATCCTATAAAATTCATAAAACCTATTACTTTTCCCATGAATAAGTGGGATAAAATTACTATGGATTTTGCTAAGAGATTACCAAAATTACCTAGAAAGAATGATGCAATATGGGTTATTGTTTACCGCCTTACTAAATTAGCACATTTTTTTATTAGAAGAGAAGATTCACCTCTTGATTTTATATTAATACTCTATATTGATGAATTTTTAATACTTATTGGTGAAATTATTTCAATTGTGTTGGATCATGATCTTTGGTTTACAGAAAAATTATGGAAATGTCTTCATAAGGCTTTGGTTACTGATCTTCATTTGAGTACTTCTTATAATCCTCAAACAGATTAAATGTCATAATGGACTATTGAATTATTATAAGAAATTTTGAGATCATTATCACTTGATTTTCATGGAATGTGGGATCTTTAGTTACCTTTGGTCAAATATTCCTAAAGTAATAACTACCATTATACTATTAAAATTTATCCATATGAAGCATTACATTGAAATAGATGTCATACTACAACTTTTTGGGATGAAGTTGGTTGGAGAAAACTTTTGTCCCAAAAAATATTTGTGATAAAATGATAAAGGTAAATTATACTGAGGATTATATTAAATCATCCCAATGTAGAAAAAAGAGTTATGCGAAATACCATAGAAATGATTTTAAATTTCATGTGATAGATCATGTCTTTATGAAAGTATCTCAATCTAAGGGTGTCGTGAAGTTCAATTAGAAATGGAATTTGTGCACTATGTGCATATGAAATAGTATGATGTGACTAGTAATGTTCTTTGAAGAAACCATACAATGGAAGATTCTATGTGGGAACATGAGGTTGTTATAAAGAAGAACCACCCTCATCTGTTTAGAATGAAGTATTTATGAAAAATTTTAAGGGTGAAATTATATAAAACCTCAAAATTTTTGGGTTATTATCATCTTAAATAAATTCTATATATTTGGTAGCTTACACCGGGATTAAACAAACCATACTATTAAATATGAATGTGACCATTAGGAATATTAATGTAGAAATTATAATAATAAACTCACCTATTTAATTATAAATAAAATTTAGTAATCTCATTATCGAAAATAACATACATATATATATATCATGGAATATGTAAATAGATGTTTTAAAAATGATAAATTAAGTATTGGTATTTTTGTAAAATGTGATTTTTTGTTTACAATTTCATAATCAATATAATTTTTTAAAATAAAATTTATTTTCATAAAAATAGATTCAAAAATTAATATTTTTTTTACTATGATTATAATATAATTTTATGATACCTTAATTAATTTTTCAAAGTTTCATAAAATCAGATATAGTTTGAAAATATCTATTTTTCGAATAAATGATGATTACAATTAAAAATAAAATTTCTCGTACTTAGAAAATTATTTTCAAAATATGGAGTCCATTTTTTCAATATATACATCAAAAAATAGCTGGGGTAATCTTTTTTATTTTTCTAAAATTGATGTTTTTTTTGTGAATAGTGAAATATAGTAATTTTCTATGTTAGAAAAATATATGAATTATTGATTCATGGATTATTTATGGATTAAGTAAGAAACATTAATTATAAATTAAATTAACTAGTTACATTATTTTTTATAAGAATCTTCAATATTTATATTCTTATCCCAAAATAATAAACTATTGAATAAAATAATCCAAAAATACCCCTCTCATCCTCTGTCAATACCACCCCTCTCCGCCTATTCTATGCACATCTTATTAAATTTGAAGATTTATTTTATTCTGTAAAATTACACTCCCAAACATATTCCCAACATCTTGGTATTTTTGCTATCACCAAAAGGCCAATCCCAAGTACCTTAAGCAGGTTCCAAAGGAGACACTATAAAAGTGGTAAAATCCACATTCCTTCTCTTTTAATTTATATTACTTTATTATCCTATCTTTTCCTACTCTATCCAAATATTCATGATAAATTATGTTTCTTATATATATTATAATTCTATTATGTTCTTTGAATATTAATCCTAAAGCTCCATCTCTTCTCCATTATATTTGTAGTGGCCAAGACCTCTCTGGTCCATTACTTTGTGAAAATTAGATTTAGGAAGATATCGTGTGAGTTTTATGGGAGAAGGATTTAATTGATGGGAGAGAGGGAGTAATTATAAGATAATAATGGGTGTTAATAATAACAATAATTATTAATGATAATTATGGTGACCCGTTGATGAAATTGAAAGAGGATTTATTACTATTAAATAATAATGGTAACGGTGGATTTTAGTGTGTGATTAATTAAATGGAATGGTTTTAATTTAATATGAGAATAACCATGGTCAACTAATTTAATGATATTAAATTAGAACATTAATTATGAGTGTTATTATTATTAATTTTGTTAATACTAACTTTGAAGTGAGAAAGGAGTGGGGGCGTGAGAGCATGGAGTAATGGCCAAAGTAAGGCGCGACTTTTGGTGGAGTGGGAGAAGAAATCTTGAATGGAAGAGCTTGATTGGAGAGAGAATGTGAGAATTAAATGGGTGAGTAATAAAAGAAAAGAAAAGAAAATCAATTAAGGTGAAAGGGAGTGAGACGCACCAAATTGGAGAGAGGGTTATGACTGACTCTAGATATTTGAAATAAATCAATTAAAAATAATAATATAGTAATCATATTATTGTTTTTTTATAAAACATTTTTTCGATCGTAACTTTTTCATGAGACCTCATTTTAATGATCCGTCAGTGACAGTGCGGCCCTGAATTCGAGACGTAAATTATGAGTCAAATATTGGAAGTATTTTTCTGGTTTTTGGATCGGGTATTCGAAGCGCATGGAAAATAATTTATTTAATATTATTATTAAATCTTTGACCCGCCAAAACTCCCACGTGCGACGTCTGATTGAATTCTCGTCAGTGGAAATGTGATCCTATCATTAATACGAACGATTCAAGTCTAATGTGGAATATTAAATTATGGTTCGTGGCTTGGGTCCAGGAAACACCCAATAATAATAATAATATTATTATTATTATTATGGGTTCTTGCATCCAACAAATCTTCCTCACACGGTGTTGGAATGTCTAACCATCTATGTCGTTGCAACCCTGAAATAAATACGAATGATTCAAAGACCATAAATCCTATATTTATTATTCCTATGGCTTGGGATGTTTTTACTCGGTCAAACCTTGTGGGTTAACGTGATCCTCTTTTAATGGGAAATTAAGCGTATCTTAAACCGTCGCCTCATTAAATTTTCAAAAGGGATAAGAAATCATCCTCCCTTGATCTTCCACTTTGTTCTCGGCTATGAGATGCTAGAACCTTTCAATCCTTTCTGTAGGATTTGCACAATAAAACTTTACTCCTCAGGTCGGTTCTGCTCTATTTTGATGCAACCAATTTGTATCGATCAATCCTCAAAATAAGGTTGGTTTTATTGTCGTGACTTTGGGATCATCTTCTCTTATTTCTCTCTCCCATATTAGAGTATGTAATCTACATGATTCTAATGGGGGTTTTCTTGGTGTTTGTTTGGTGTGGTTGTTCTGTGGCATCCTTGGGTGGATGCAATTGGAGCGAGAGGAGGATCACGACCCATTGTGTGGATAAAGAACGTCACGAACTATTTGAGGTAGGGGATTCGTTGATTCTCTTTTCTTTTACATGCAACTGTATAATTATCATGTTTAATACCACTCGATGACAATGGAATTGACATAATAAATATTTTAACCAGATAAATAGATTGATATCGATCATATGTTTTTGCCTCAGGTTTTTCTAGATAGTGTGATATCTATGCTTGATTAAATTAGTTGTTAGTTGTTGATGGAAATCAGTAATGAACATAAATTGGGATTAATTGATAATTTTTTAGCTAATGATAAAGAGAAATGTAAACAAATCTGGTTATAGTTGTAATTCGATGTTAATAAAATTAGATTAGTAAGCATGTTTAATTATTTTTTATATCTTACAGATTAGGTTTCATGAATTTGGAACATACGAATAATAAATCTGTTAATTGAAGATGGATTAAAGAATTGATTGTTTGATAATTCCTTAAAGGGATATGGGTTACCCTCTTGATTGTTAAATGGCCAAGAGCCCAATTAAATGTGGTGTTTGTTTTCCTACTGTTTGTGTGGTTATGTGATCCTGGATGGATGTTGTGATATGTGGGGGCATGGAGGCTTTTGGTTGTGGCAGCTGATGACACCTAGAGAAGCGAGATGCATCGGGTTATGCATGTGGGTGTCAGGGAGGACACCGGGGATGATGGAATGGAGTGGATGTGATAGTTGAATGCTTGGTAATTTTGAGTGGTTGTTTATCTACTTTACTTTTCCCCAATGCTCAAGGCAGATGGTCCTTCTTACCCTTCTCCCGAAATAGGCGAAGAGATGCGGGGTGTGCCACATGATTTCTATGTTTAGCTTCTCCAGGGAGGATGTGTCAATGCTCATGCTATAGGCGGGAGTGACTCGATAGGTAGTACATCTACTCACCGTGTTGAGCCACCTTGTGATAGTAGCATAGAATGATTTTCTACAATGCCTGGGTATATGGGAGAGTAATTATATACTGAATATTTGAATAGATGGTGTTAACCCATGGGGTTGGAGTTCACTGGAACATAATGATGAGGTTGCAATTTTTTTGAAGGAACGCTTGACTTTGGGTGTGATGCTAATGAAATTTAATGTGGAATGGGTCATGGTTAATTAATGTTTGATGAATTAATTAACGTACAGTGGAACTGATAATAATGGAATGATGTAATCTAATAAATCTCTTTAAATATTTGTGTTCATATAGGATACCCAGTCTTAGAAGCAGCAGCCCGGAGACTGAGAGACGTTAGATACAGTTGTTTCTATGACTAGGTAATTCCCATAGTTTGGTTGTGAGTTTTAATATATTCGGTACATTTTGTGTTTCTATACGCTACTCCACCCATTCAGTAAGGGAAACTGACACCTCGGGGATTCTAAGACCTTGGGGGTGTTTTCCCCATCATTTCGTTGGTAGGATGAATAGCAGACTACCCACTTTGGCCCTTCTCTCTTCTCTTGGTAGCTACTTGTGCTGATAGTTAAATTGGTTAGTTTTCCCCATATATGCGTGTAGAGGGCTGTAATGGCTTGTGGTTATTCACAGACATATATTCTAGATATAGTTTTTTATGTACTACTATATGTGTAACATGTGTAGGTTGTGATGGCTTGAGGATCCTTACTCGGTGTGTGGGTTGTAATGGCTTGAGGTATAATAACCGACGTATGATTCACATTATACGAGATCTGGTGGATACCGGAAACTACCTGGTTAATTTTGGTTGTGGGGATGGTGTGTTGCTTCCCTCAATTGTCTATGGGCAAGCATTTTTCAAGCACGAGGTGCATATTGTGGTGCTTCGTCCAGGTGTTTGTGGGCAAGACTTTTTGGAGAGAGATGCTTAGGATGTGCGACATTGGGGAAAAGAGGCAAACCAGTGGGGAAGTAGTAGTAGGGTACCCTTGATATTCTTTATTATATGATATATTCTGGTATTCATTACTTGGTTAGAGTATCCATGGTGAGGTTGGGAACTTAGTATACCTGTTTAGGTGACGAGTTTGTTTCACTTGTTGTTCACTATGATTTAGCATGCTCTCTTTACTTTTGCACAAGAGGCTTCAGGGAGGATCCTACCGAGTATACTGTTATACTCACCCTATGTATGTATAAACTGTTTTTAGGTCACCTGGAGCAGGTTCGAGATCAAGCCGGTTTCTACTAGCTTGGAGTTGCAGGAGCTATTCGGGCTTGTGGTTGCTGCTGTTTTTTTTACTTTCTTTTGGGTACTAGTAGTTTTTCCCTTCCAGTTGTAGTACTTTTCCATGACATTTCATATATGAACATGGATTTATTTTATATTCCAATTCTGAGTTGGATTTTATTGGTGTCTATCTTATCTCTCTCTTCCCCATGTGTTCTCTTAGAGGGTAATTCCTCCCATTTGTGTGTTTATTAAACCCTCGGTGCTTGTCGCCAACCCAGGGCCTACTAGAGGCTGGACTCGGGGGTCATTATCTCCCTTCTCACATTTCCAGCCCATGAGGGGTACACTTTGTGGGGAGGGGGTCGTGATAGAGTGGTATTAGAGGTCTTTTTGAGGTATAGGAAAGAGTTTGGAGTTAGGCACAGGTGAGGTTTCATGGGTTGTTTGGGCAACGATGTCATTCATGTTTAGAAAGTGAGGTAAACACTAGAGATCGGCTGGGACAAAGGTGTTTAGGGCCCCCTATGATCTTATGTACGGACCATTAAGTTTACAATGGCTACTAAACAAGGTGATACAAGTTTTTGGGTAGAGTCCTAGGAAGGATCATGAATTCATATTGATTGTTTAGTGTTAGGAAGTATTTGAGTATCTAAAGTAGAAGTTAGCAAGTTATCCAGTCCTCTGTCTTCCAGCTTAGGGTGTCTTGTTTGATGTTTTTTTGCGATGCTTCACATCTGGGGTGAGGCTGTGTTCTCAAGAAGTAGAGGTCAGGTGTTTCTTTTGGGTCTTGTAAATTTCATCCCCATGTACGCAACTATACCACCCATGATCTTAAGTTGGTAGCCATGATGTTTGCTATGAAGTTGTGGAGACATTACTTCATCGGTGAGCGCTTTGTGGTTTTCACTGATCATAAGAGTTTGAGGTATGTTTTCTCTTAGCGTGACTTGGACTTACGACAGTATTTGTGGATGGAGTTCTTACCGGAATACGACTTCGAAATATCATATACACCTAGAAAAGGGAATGTTGTAGATGATGCACTGAGTCGAAAGTCACGTAGTGTTGCTGTGCATGAATCCGGAGATTCATGGAGAGTAATGAAAGAATTGTCAACATTGAATATTGATATGGGAGAAGTTGGGGGTAGAGGTTTTCTTTTTCAGAAGAAGGTACAGTCATCCCTGTAGTAGAATGTGGAAGATTCCCTGTTGGGATATCTAGAGGTGGAGGTTTGGAGAGACAGAGTTGTTTGTGGTGATTCCCCTGATGGTTGGTTGTAGGGCGAACAACCCCAAGTGTTCTATCATAGAAGGATTTTTGTTCCCTTGACGATGCATGAGTTGGTTCTCTGAGAGTTCCATAGTTCACCCTTAGTAGTACATCCTGGCATGAAAAAGATGTACGGATCCTTGAGGAGTCAGTTTTGGAGGCCTGGGATGAAGAGTGCAGTTGCGGAGTTTGTGTCTCGATGTTTAGTCTGCCAATAGGTGAAGGTCGAACACCGTGTTCCTGGTGGTATTCTTCAGCCATTAAGGATTCCTCAGTGGAAGTGGGAGGACATCTCAATGGACTTTGTTACTGGTTTACCTCATGCTTCGGGAGGACAAAATGCTATTTGGGTGGTAGTGGATTGTTTAACAAAATTGGCTCACTTCATAGAGATCAAGGAGTCCAGGTCAGTGGAAGTTTTGTCGTGGAAGTATCTAGAGGAGGTGGTGTGACTTCATGGATTCACTAGGACGATCAATTCTAATCTAGATATTTATTTTACCTTTAGGGTATGGAGGGGTCTCCAACATGCTTTTGGTTCTCAACTATACCTTAACACTGCTTTTCCCCCTCAAACAGATGGTCAGACAGAGCGAACTATCCAGACTCCTGAATACTTGTTACGCTCTTGTGTTCTTGATTTTGGAGCTTCATGGATGAGGAACTTACCCTTGGTTGAGTTCTATTACAATAATATTTTTCACTCCACCATCGGTATGGCGCTGTTTGAAGCCTTGTATGGCCGACCTTTCCATCCTCCGTTGTTCTAGACTGGGGTCGGAGGGTCAGCAATTCTCGGAATGAAACTAGTGTAGAATAAAACAGATATTGTTCAGGTGATTAATGAGAGGATGAAGACAACACAAGATCATTAGAAATCATATTCTAGTCAAAGGATGAGACCCTTGGAGTTTAATGTTGGGGATCATGTGTTTCCGAAGGTGACTCCTCGTCGTGGGAAGCGATGGTTTGGTTGTGGAAGTAAGCTTTTTCCTTGGTTTTTTGGCCTTTCGAGGTGTTATCTTGTGTTGGAGTTGTGGCGTATCGAGTAGCACTTTCCCCACAGATGAGTCGGATACATGATTTTTTCCATGTATCACAGCTCCGTTGTTATCTTCATGATGACTCCCACATTATCGATTGGGGAGAGATCGATATTTATGACTATGCAACCTTTGAGGAGCGACCTGTGGAGATCCAAGACCACAAGGAGAATGTGTTGCATGTGCATTATATCCCCAAAGTTCATGTCTTTTGGAGACACGGTGGCATGGAGGAGAGTACCTGGGAATGTGAGTCACAAATATGTGCTCAGTACCCAAAGTTGTTTGATGCTTAACTCTTATCATGTAATTATGTTCCCTTTGTGGTTAGACCTTTCATGTTTTATTTATGAATTTATTTTGTTGTTTTTTGGATTTCTCTCTTTTTAGAGGTATCTCGATGGGTGGTTGTTTGGACCCCATTTCTTTTTTTGTCTCTTTAGGTTGGTTTTGAATTCTCAAGGATGAGAATTTTTTGAGAAGTATCTTATGTAATGGCTCAGACCTCTCTGATCCATTACATTGTGAAATTTTTTGTTAGGAAGATGCCGTGTGAGTTTCATGGGAGACGGATTTAATTGATGGGAGAGTGGGAGTAATTATAAGAAAATAATGGGTGTAAATAATAATAATAATTTTTAATGATAATGTTGGCAACCCATTTATTAAATTTAATGAGGATTTGTTACTATTAAATAGTAATGGTAATGGTGGATTTTAGTGTGTGATTAATTAAATTGAATGGTTTTAATTTAATATGAGAATAACCACAGTGAACTAATTTAATGGGATTAAATTATAACATTAATTATGGGTGTTATTATTATAATATTATTAATAATAACTTTGAAGTGAGAAAGTAGTTGGGGCGTGAGGGCATGGAGTAATGGCCAAGGGAAGGTGACACTTTTGGTGGAGTGGGAGAAGAAATATTGAATGGAAGAGTTAGATTGGAGAGAGAATGTGAGAATTAAATGGGGGAGTAATAAAAGAAAATAAAAGGAAATCAATTAAGATGAAAGGGAGTGAGGTGCACCTAACTGGAGAGAGGGTGGTGCGTGACTTTGGTTATTTGAAATAAATCAATTAAAAATATTTATATAATAATCATATTATTGTTTTTGTTGGTAAAACAATTTTTCGACCATATCTTCTTTGTGCGACCTCGGTATTATGAACCGTCAGTAGCAGTGTGACCGGAACTTCGAGACGGAAATTATGAGTCAAATATTGGATGTCGTTTTCGGGTTTTTGGATTAGGTCACCGAAGCGCTCGTAAAATAATAGATTTAATATTATTATTAAATCTTTGACCCGCCATAACTCCTGCGTGCTACTTCCGATTGACTTCGAGTTAGTGGCAATGTGATCCTCTCATTAATACGATCGATTCAAGTCTAATGTGGAATATTAAATTTTGGTTCGTGGCTCGGGTCCACGAACCACCCAATAATAATAATAATAATATTATTATTGGATCTTTCATCAAACATATCTACCTCATATGGTGTTGGAATGGTGAATCGTTTGTGACATTGCAACCCTGAAATTAAGACAGATGATTCAAAGATTATAAATCATATACTAATTATTCCTATGGATTGGGATGTATTTACTCGGTCAAACCGCATGGGTTAATGTGATCCTCCTTTAATGGGGAATTAAGCGTATCTTAAACCGTAGCCTCATTAAATCTTCAAAAGGGACTAGATATCATCCTCCCTTGATCTTCCTCTTTGTTCTCGGCTATGCGATGCTTGAACCTTTCAATTCTTTCTGTAAGAGTTGCACAATTGAACTTTACTCCTCAGATCAGTTATGATCTTTTTTGATGCCACCAAGTTGTATCGATCAATCCTTGAAATATAGTATGTTCTATAGTCGTTCCTTTGTGATCATCTTCTCTAATTTCTCGCTCCCAATATAAAGCATGTAATCACCATGCTTCTAATGGGGGTTTTCTTGGGGTTTGGCTAGTGTGGTTGTTCCGTGGAATCCTCGGGTGGATGCAATTGGTGTGAGAGGAGGATTGTGACTCGTTGTGTGGATAAAGAACATCAAGAACTCTTCAAGGTAGGGGATTTGTTGTTCTCTTTCCTATTATGTGTAACTATATTGTTATCATGTTTAATCCCACTAGATGACAATGTAATTGACAAAATAAATATTTTAACCAGATAAAAAATTGATATCTATTGTATGTTATTGCCTTATGTTTTTCTAGATAGTGTGATATCTATGCTTTCTTTGATTAGCTGTTCATTCTTGATGGAAATCGGTAAAGAATGTAAATTGGGATTAATTGATAATTTTTTGGCTAAAGATAAAGAGGAATTTAAATGGATCTGGTTCTAATTGTAATTTTATGGTAATCAAATTGACATAGTAAGCATGTTTAATTATTTGTGATAGCTTACTGATTAGGTTTCCCGAATTTGGAACCTATGAATAATAATTCTTTTAATTGAAGATGGATTAAAGAAATGATTGTTTGATAATTCCATAAAGGGATCCGAGTTACCCTATTGATTGTTAAATGGACAAGATACCAATTGATTGTGGTGTTTTTTTCCTGCTGTTTGTGCTGTGATGTGATTCTGGATGGCTGTTGTGATATGTGGGGCCATGGAGTCTCTTGGTTGTGGCAGAAGATGACACCTAGAGTGAGAGATGAATCGGGTTATGCAAGTGGGTGTGAGGGAGGACACCATGGATGATTTAATGGAGTGAATGTGATTGTTGGATGCTTGGTAATTTTGATTGGTTGTTTATCTATTTTACTTTTCCCCACTGCTCAAGGCAGTTTTTCTTGCTTACCCTTCTCTCGAAATAGGCGAGGAAATGCAGTGTATACCACGTGCTTTCCATTTTTAGCTTTTCAAGATAGAATGGGTCTACACTCTTGCTATAGGTGTCAAATACTCGATAGGTAGTACATCTACTCACCGTATCAACCCCCTTGTGTTTAGTAGCATAGAATTATTTTCTAGAATGCTTGGGAATATGGGAAAGTATTTCTATAATGAATAATTTAATAAATGGGGTTAACTAATTGGGATGGAGATGCTGGAACATAATGATGAGGTTGTAATTTTTTTGAAGGAATGGTTGAATTTGGGTGTGATGCTAACGAAATGTAATGGGGAATGTTCATGGTTAATTAATGTTTAAAGAATTAATTAACATACAATGGAACTGATAAAAAGCTAATGTTGTAATCTAATTAAAACCTTTAAATGTTTGTGTGATTATAGGATACCTAGTCTTATAAGGAGCAGCCGAGAGTCTAAGAGACGATAGCTTCAGTTGTTTCTAAGACTAGGTATTGCCCAAATTGTGGTTGTGAGTTATAATATATACAGTACTTTTTTTGTTTCTATACGCTACTCCACAAAGTTAGTAAGGGAAATTGACACCCCAGGGATTCTGATCCCTAGGGGGTGTTTTCCCCAATATTCCGGTGGGATGATGAATGGGTGACTTCCCCCTTTGGCCCTGATCTCTTCTCTAGGTTGTTACTTGTGCTGATAGGCACATTGGTTAGTTTTCCCCATATATGGGTGTAGAGGGCTGTAATGGCTTGTGGTTATTCACACACATATATACTGGATATATTTTTCTATGTACTACTATAGGTGTAATGTGTGTAGGCTACGATTTCTTGAGTATCATTACTGAGTGTATGTGCTGTAATGGCTTGAGGTATAATACCCAATGTATGATACATGTTATGCGAGCTGTGGTGGATCCCAGACACTACCTGGTTACTTTTGGTTGTGAGGATGGGATGGTGGTTGGCCAGGTGTCTGCGGGTAACACATTGTGGAGAACGAGCTGCATATTGTGGTGCTTCGCCCAGGTTCCTGCGGGCAACACTTTTTGGAGAGAGATTCTTTGGAAGTGTGACGTTAGGGAAAATCGGAAAACCAGTGGGATAGTAGTAGTGGTATACCCTTGATATTCTTTTTTATATGATATATTCTTGTATACGTTACTTTGTGAGAGTAGCCATGGTGAGGTTGGTAACTTAGTAAACCTGTTCAAGTGATGAGTTTGTTTCACTAGGTGTTCACTGTGCATTAACATGCTCTCTCTAATTTTTCACAAGAGGATTTAGAGAGGATCCTACTGAGTATACTGTTTTACTCACCCTATGTATATATAAATAGTTTTTCAGGTCACTTGGAGCAGGTTGGAGATCAAGCTGGTTTCTACTAGCTTGAAGTTATAGGAGCAATTCGGGCTTTTGGTTGCTGATGATTTTACTTTTTTTGGGTACTAGTAGTTTTTCCCTTCTAATTGTAGTACTTTTGCATGAAATTTCATATATGAACATGGTTTTCTTTTATATTCCAATTCTGAGTTGGAGTTGATTGTTGTCTATCTTATCTCTCTCTTCTACATGTGTTCTCTTAGAGGGTAATGCCACCCATTTGTTTGTTTATTATACCCTCAGTGCTTGTCGCCAACTTGGGGCCTACTGGAGGTGGGACTTGGGGTCATTAGCTCCCTTCTCACATTGTCGGCCCAGGAGGGGTAAAATTTTTGTGGAGGGGGTCATGACAATATTCTAAAAATAATAACATCATTTATGCTTTGGTGATTTACCACCATCATGGATGATGCGTTTTGATTTTCCACGACCTCCTCCATGTCTAGTCATAAAACCATTATTATGGTTAAATAACATTTCGTTAAACCTTTTATAATTTATATAGTGTTATAGAACCAATATATAAATGTGAAATTAAATAAAATTATGTAAGTTTGTGATGGTCGTAAAAACCGCCAAAATAAATTAAATCATTTTCACTATTGTTTTACCTAATGAATCATCCATATAAAAAATAACCAAATGATATAAAACCGATCAGGAAAACAAAGAAAATGTACACTCCCGTAATGAAGAAATTGAATCTCATAACTAATAAAAAAATGAAATTCATGAAATCAATAATGTAAATGAAGAAATATTTTTGGAATTAATAAGTTATTTAATATTATTTTATTATCTAGGACGTTAAATATAAGTGCAGAACAATTTTAGACACAAGGTATGGGATTTCATAACTCAGTTTTCATTCATTAGGTTAAAACACTATGTAATTTGTTATGTTTTGCCCAAAATATATGTGAAAATAAATATGATAATTTTATAAGGTATTTAAAATTTAATTTTTTTAATTAACATTTGTCACACATAATTATTTCATTGAATTATCTTCATTCCAATTATATGATCTTGGTAAGCGTTTTCTCATCACACTTTTATTTTTGTGAGATATATAATATTCACCACTTATTTCTTGTTCATGGGGTATGTATACTTATATTTTATTTATTATTATAATTAATTGATTATTTAATTAAATATACATATCTCTTGTATCATTGATATGTTTATTTTCTTAACCGTATTCCATTTTACATAGAGTTTTTACTTTGGATGTTGTTTTAACTGGGGAAATATTAATGAATATGTATCCACTAATCAATATATATCTTGTTATAAGGAATATTTTTCTTAAATTAAATCTATTTTTGAATAAATAATTGGTAGTACAATGAAGGATGGATCCCAACATTATATACCCCCTTGAAGCATCGATATGTCTCATGGGACAAAACAGTTGCTGGCAAACCCTTTATGACTGTTTCTAAGTTGAATGAGAGGGGTTTTTACCAACAAACATAAATCAACATGTAAAAGGTATTGGATATACTGGTTCATGATCCAAATAAATTAAATCCAATAATTATTCATTTTCTTTGTTCAATATTTAGTTATTACTTTCCATGATATTTTTTCTATGAAAAAAATCTGTCGATGCATTTTCATTTCTAGTGTATTGACTAAATTCCTTGTGTTTTTATGATATTTACTTTCCAATATATATTATGATTTATTGATTATTCTTAAATTAGTATTAATTCATGTTTCCATTGTTTTTAACCATTACTGATCATCATACGTCACCCTTTTACTTGATTTCCTTCCCCATGTTATGAAGATGAAGTATTTGAATAAGTTTCAAGGAGGAAGTTTATTTTCCTTTGTTATATTCTACATTTAATTACAAATATAATAAGAGATCCATAAATGTATCATGTTCTTCAAGAATAATAAACTGATCGATCTGCAGTGAAGGGATATCTTATATCTATTCTAAAAAAATAAAACAGCCATTAACTCTGGTCTATAGGGGTTAGATTTGTTGTAGTTACTACACCAATAACTCAGCTCTGAAGAAATATTTTTATAAACGTGCCTGTTCAATTAAAATTTTAAGAGGTTTTTCAAAAAATAAAAATTAACATACATACCAAGTCACTATTAAAAAAATATAATATGATCAATCTAATAGTAGTAACCAGAAACTTCTCAAAGAAAATTTCATCATGGAATAATACTTCAAAAAAAATTTAAAAAGGAAATTCTGAAGTATTAAATTAATTTTATAAAAATAATAATAATGAGAAAATATAAAAGAATAACTCCCAAAATATTTATATTTAATTTTCCCTTGTATTTACTCAAACATTCCCCTTATGTACTTAGAGTAAGTCCCTTTGGTCAGTCAGCTATAAAATCATAAAAGAAACAAATTATCGTTAGATTTTAGAACAACCAAATAAAGAACTATGAAACCAAAGTTTAGAAATTATGGGGAGATAAAATTGAGTTTCTTAATATTTTAGATACTATTGGTCCCAAATTATTATAATTATTACGATCTAAAAGGATGTATAATCTTTTTAAGAGGGAAAATTATAAACACTATTCAGTATTTCAACACCAATTTTTCTTTATTATTGTTTTTGGATAATAAATTGACAAAGTGGATATCCAACTAAAGTTGATAAATCAAGACCAATTAATATAAAAAATATATTCCCATGAACATATAACTTTTATTATCTATAGGGAAGGAAGATTAAACAAAAAATTATAACACTACAAGTGGATAATTATTCTCCCCACACTTATTATGAACAAAGAGTAGTAGTAAGGGAAGATAAAAATTTAAAAATTTAATGGTAGTTAGCTTCTTTCAGAGGAAAAAACTCCCTTGATTGTTTATTAATATATTCTATAAACATATTAAGTGAATTCCCATTGACTGTGAATGGATCATTCTTCCTTAAATTTCCAATCTACACAACACCAAATGGGAAAACATGAGTTAAAATAAAGGGAATATACCATTTGTTATGAAATTTACATGTGAATAACTTAAGTATGGAATTGAACATCAATTATTTTTATCTAATTTGAAATTATTTATTCAAAATTACTCCAGTATAAACCAACATTTTTATCTTAAAAAAACCATTATTTTTTATAGGCATTGTTCTTAATTTCATATAACTCAAGAAAAAACAAATTTCTCTCTTTTTCTATATTAAATAGATTCAGATTTCATAATTTTATTCACAAAAAACCACTATACTTTAACTCCAATTTCAGATTATTGGTTCTTCTAAATACAACGATATATAGAGACATCCTTATTAGATTTTTATAGATTGTTCTACATGACCATGAATTATCCTCAAGTATTAAACTCTAACCTCTCCAATCTGGGTTAATTGTTTTATTCAATAATATGTTTGATTTATCTATTTTATAGTTTAGCGATACCATTTGTTGGAGGATGAAAGTGAGAAATTTGTTATAGATGGTCCCATATTTTTTTTTTCAATTCATCAATTGTGCTATTATGGAAATAGGTTCGTTAATCTCTAAGAATAGATAGTATCTTCCCAAATCAATAAAAAAATTACCCAAGAAAAATTGGGACACTATTCTATCTTCATCAGTCCAATTTAGTATAACATCAGTCCATTTAGACCCATAGTCTAAAAAAATATGTTCGTAATATTTTCCAATGTTGTCAGGATAAAGCCGAATAAAATCCACCCCAAACATCAAATACATCACAAATCAAAAAATATTACTATGACATATCATGATTTTATTAGAAGTTTCCTTTGAATTAACATGATTTACATGTCCTATAAAATACATAAAAAATCTATAAATAGTTGGAAAAAATAACCCTGAATACAATAATTTCCTAGTTATACATTATAGTCCAAAGTGGCCTCTTTAGCTCAAACTATGATAGAATTTAAATACTCATGTAATTTTTAAATTTCAAATTCATATAATAATTATTTGATCATATCCAAAATTCCACAACTAATATAACCCCATACATAGTTCCTAGTACCACTAATCTATTTCAACATTTTATTTTTAGAAATAGTGAGGAATTACAGTTTCTAATTTGATATTCACAATGTCTATAAACCAATATATCTTAACAATAACAAAAAATAAAATCAATTCTAAAGGAAAAAAAATAAATTGGGTAAAATAGATGTATATTTGTAACATGATTCAATAGTTATCCAACTTAAATGGTTTTTTATTATGTTCTCAATATTTTTCTATCTTGGATTTATATATCATATTCATGTAACAACAAGATCCACTGAGAAAAGCTATGTTTTACCTATTTCTTTTTAAGGAGATATCGAATAGTTTAATGGTTAGTGAAAACCACTAATTTATTCCCCAAAATATTCCATATAAATTTATCTTCGTAAAACACAATAAGTAAGGAACCCGATCCTAGTTTCCAATAGTCAGTGGTTACTTTATTACATTGTCTCCAGATACATGTAATAAAATCCCAAATGACTAAATAGTTTATATGTCTTTGTAAACTCGATACATAATTGAAACTAATATTAAATTTTAATAAAATAAAAAAATAGTGATTTCTTAGAGAATTCTATTTTTACACATAGAATATTCCTATATATCAATCACAAAACACCTCTTGGAATCCTAAGGAAAATAAAATAGAAGAAACCATGAGCTCAATTTCTCAACAAGGGTTACATATAGCATAAGATATCTTGAATCAATAATGCATGTCAAAATAAGAAGTTAAATAACTAAAAACAAGTTCCATAACATTTTGATCATAAATTTATAAGGCATAATCCATTTGGATATGTAAGTAACTAGAAATATTTTAAATTTAATCAATAAACTGAGAATGAAATGAAACCCTAGATAATATCATTATGTAAATTTACAGGAAAATAAAAACTGAATTATGAAGGATGAAAATGCTTAACTATTGGACATCATGTATCTTACACAAGATACCACTATTTTCAATACCTTTCATAAGATGGTTTAAACTATAGGTAACATCCCGCTTAATCCAAGATTAACATATTTTCCTTATGAGACAAATTGATGTATTTAGGGGCTACAGAATTCAATAACCACCCATCACTACAATTTAAAAGATTTACTATTATATCAAATAATATATTTAATTCATGAATAAAATTTTCTTTTCAAATATCTATATTTAATAAATAATATATATTTACCAATATTTCCCTAGATAAACAAATAACATTCAATGAAAAGAAATGTATGTAGTAATGATATATGATTTAGAAAACAATAATATACAAGATACAAGAATATGGATATTTAATATTGATGAAGTATCCAATGATCAAAAGTTAGTGAATTATTCAAAAGAAAGTAATAAAATAATAATAAAAATATTTTTGAGGAACATATATATTTCAGTTTGAAAATTAACTTTTAAAAAGAAACTACAAAAATAATAAAAAAAAAACTTTCTTTGAAAATAAATATAAAAAATTCGAAATAAATCATCAAATAAATATGGTTTTATTAAGTCATGAAAAGATTCTTATTACGTATAATGTAAAATTAAACATTCCATCCATATGTTTCTCGAAAAAGTCACAAAGTAACTCATTTACAAATTGACAAAAATGTTAATTTTAAAACATTATATAAAAATTAAAACATGGTAAAAATTATGTAAAAAGAGTTTATTAGAATATTAATATACTGATTTTTTAATACAAGGTTGTGTAAGTGAAATATCTCCCATAAGAGACTTAAAGATAAACAATCCAGCATAATAAAGTGGTCGTGAAATAAACTCTTACCACTTGGTATGATATTAATGATAATAAAAAAGAAGAAATAATGTTAAAAAAGAAAAACAAAAATATAATAAATTAATTCATGAAATAACATGTAAGTATTATATAATTCACACGTCAAAAACAAATATCAATGTATATCATTAAAATGTTCCTCAATGAAATGAAATTGAGACGAATTTCCTTTAAAAGATCATATCATTAATAAAATGAATTAATTATGTGTATCCACTTTAAATACACCTAAAAAAGTGAAAATATATTAAAATAAAATAATATGAATTTTACATTTAATAAAATCATGACTTAATCAATGGGGTAGAAGTTTAACCCAAAGGATGGAAATTGAGTTAATAATTCCCTTATTACTTTGTAATCAGTCGAATTTTATGCCCCATAAAATTATAATTATAAAATGGAACATTTAATACCTATAATATATTGAGATTCATGATATTATATATCTAAGTGAACTATATACACCACAAAAAATAAATTAGCGGTGAAGAAGGCATATATCCCACAAAAGTAAAATGTGATATGAGAAAATCTTACCTAAAGTTCATCTTCATTAAAATCAATAAAAACATCATGTAAAATTTTTATAAACATGTTATTAATTTATAAAATAAAAATATTTATTTTTATAGCATCTTAAATGATCTTTTTATAGAATAAGACCACCATTTCGTTGGTAATATTTTATTATTTTTACTTTTTGGGTGTTATTTTTCATTATTTTTTCCAGATTGTTTTGTCTTGAATGTTCTTGTTTTCACTAATTAAGAATAAATACAACATATAAGGAATGATATTAATGTTATAAATATCATATTAAATCTTTAAATATATTTTTATAACCATTATTTAATGTCAAAAATTGAAAATTAATCACATCACTTGTTGGAGACGGTAAGTTCTACTTACGTACGAGCAACATTATCATTTATAAATGGTTGAAAGGATAATAAATTGGGTGGTATATTAATTTTATAGAATCAATATCATGTCATAATGATATTATATATCCATGATTATATAGTTAGATCCATACAATAAATGTGGCCTTGAAAAACGAATTACAACGCTACGTGTAGACGACAAGTTGTACATACGCCCAGGCAGTGCTTTTATTTTTCCTAGGATGGATAAAAGAGAGAATATCATTGTTTCATAGTAATTATAACATCTTAGTATATATATGATATTAGTGTTATTATTTTATGATAGAGACAACACATGTATAGGAAGTAAAAGGGAAAATAAATTAAAAATAGACAATAAAAATGATCACCTCTTCATTAGGAATGCTCCATTAGGAATATTTTTTAAGTGTCTAGGGTAAAATTGTTTTGGATACCAGAACCTCAATAACATAGGTAAGGATATTATTAAGTAAAAATAGAAGATTTAGGTCTACATAGAACGCTCAATGTGGGTTTATAATGTGATGGAGTAGGTCACCTATTATAATTAAGGTGAGGGGTATTTTAGTAATTTCAAAAAAATTTAAAATATAATAAGACTATTCTAGATCCAAAAGCTCACAAATAGGAATTAAATGTTCATGGGATGAAATTGTTTACCATATATCATCCCATTTTACTTTATTTAATATTTTAATATTTGTAAATAATTTCATAATATATTATATTCATGAAATATCATTATTATCAAATTTGAGACTATTAATTAATATGACATTAAGAACACCAATAAAAAAAATTATAATTTGAAAAAATTATTTAATTATATCTTATAAATGTCATATTACTCTATATAATTCGCGAAATAGATTAATTATCTAATATTATATTTATTTTAAAAAAATAAACATCATTTATTTGATTTTCCAGTAAGTAAATAATTATTGTGTCATCATTGTGTAAGAATTTAAGGTATTTATTTCTTCCCTAAAAAATAAAATGTTTAAGATAAATTAGTTATATTTTAAATTCATATTTATGGTAGAACACATATTTTTTAATACCACATATTAAAAATGTTAAACTATTCATAATCCATAGTGTGAACATTTTTACATTCTTATAAATAAAATTCTATATGGGTGTTAATGTCCTAAAATTGGATAAAAAATGTCATAGAATAGACACACAGATTATTATGGTTTAACCTTACTCATCCAATAATAGTATGTCAAATTTTTGGGTTATATAATGTTTCTTATAAATTTAATTAAAAATAATTTATTGATGTTTCTTATACATTCACAAGCACTACTTCAGTGTTGCACAAGCATTAAAGATAATTATTTGATATATAAAAATTAAAAATTAATTAATACCATAAGAATAAATTAATTAGGATAATTATAATAATTTATATTGATTAATTATATATATTTACTCATATCCCCGTCAAACAAACTTATTTAAATTATTAATTTATCTTTTATTGATTTGTGCAATAATTGAAAACATATTTGGATAAGATTCATGTTACATAAGTCCATAATTAGAAACTATCCATAAGAATCGTAATTTTAAAATGATATTTAATAATAAAAAAATGAAAATATTTGATATATCTAAATTAATATCTTTAAGGAAAATAATTTGACATTTTCAATGCTTCACAGGTACTACGCCGACACTGAAAATGTTTTTTATGTTTATCGTGAGATAATTTATAATTTTTTTTATTGAATTAGCTTCATATTATATTTTTATTATATTATCATACATCAGTATTTACATTTGTTTAATTTATTTTTTATGATAATTATATATTGATGATATCAATACATAGACCTTATTTTATAAAACCTGTAATTTTTTTCTTTTCACAAAAATATTAACAATTTTAATAAAATTTTCAAAATTTATATATTGAATAAATTTTGTATTCTGATTTTGAAAATAAATTTAATTTTGTAAAATAAATTTTTAAATGTTTAAAAAATTAATAATAATTATTTTCCCTTAGTAAGAAATAGAAATAACTAATTTGGTTAAAACAAATATTTAAAGAGTTAAATGAGTTTAATTAAAATTAAAAGTTTATTTACTAAAAATTAATAAATAAATATATTTCATAACAAAGTTATTACTTTTCATAACAACAAATTCAGTATCTAGGTTATTATAATCATGTTATTATTTTAATGGTATATTGATGTTTTTTAACTTGTTGTGTGCAAGGAAAGTTATTTGAAAATAGAAAAATTATTTAAAAGATACATATCATAAACTTTTGGGTGTTTACATTCTACACACCTTCAATAGATTACGTCCCCTTAATTTGAAATTTAAATTTAAAAATCAAATGGTGATATATTAAATTTCTTTTACGGGAAACCCATATTGAAAAATTTGTTAATGAATTAACATCTTAAAATGTGGGATAGGGAAATGTGAAGGCCAGAACAAAATTGGGATTTTTAATAGGATAACATTTGTCAAATGTAAAATTATGGATATGGAAGAAAAATCTAACAACACAGTTCTGGTTAAGAGTGATGGAAAACATTATCATGACAAATTTAAGCATCATATATCTATAAATCTATGATCTTTTAGAATACCACTGATAAATCAGTAAGAAATTTAAACAGATAATGTTTTCATACCAAAATCCATTACATATAATTGATGAATACATTCAATAGTCAGAGTAAGAACATACAAAATAAAATTACATGGAAGGTAGAGATTTATACTTTAATAAATTTCCACAAAAAATATACCTTTTCACCAAATGATAAGTATGAATTTTTTTATTACCAAAGCACTATTATCATCTTTTATTGTAAAAAAAACCAAAAATTAATCGAAATATATTCCTCTTATCTTTAGTCATTAATTAGAAACAAAATGGCGTGTACAAGAAAATTCAGAAAAATAACGAACCTTCATATAAAGAAAAAAACTTTAATCTCCAGAAGTTCAACAATAATACAAAAAATTCAACTTAGATCATTCAATAAATATGTATCCTTTCATTACCTCTAAAATATTTTAACCTAATATTTAATCCCAAATATCAAAAATATTTGATTACCTTGTCTTACAAGATAAATTTAATATATATCTTCAAAAATAATGTCCATTCCCTTAACATATAATCTCCAATATGTTACAACTATTTTAATAAATAACACGAGTCACCATAAATCCAAAATGAAATCATATATTCCTCCAAAATACAATTCAACCTTTGTACCTCAAATAAAATTCCATTATAATATGATTACCTTAATCGTACAGGGTTCAACCAATAGCGAACATATTCTGAAATAAAATTAATCACCTAATCAACAAATCATTTTCCAATAGCATGGTTATCCAAATGAGAAAATTTATGTTCCAAAAATTATGTTATCCATTATCTGTTATATATTTTAAATGATGAAAACTATTTCATAGTAACTAGGACTTCATGTAGGTCAGTTATAGGAGCTTCACCATTTCCTCCATTCTCTATTAGGTTGAATTCTCATCGTCATTTCGAATGATACAAGTTTTATCCCATCCTATAGGTGATTTGTTTTCTAAAAAAATATTAATATTATCCAAAAATGTGATAAAATTTTTAAAAAATAAGTTTAATATATTCATAATTAATGAAAATTGTTAACCTCAATAGCTATATAAAAATTTTCATTTTTTATTCCGAAAAAAATAATAGCTCTTAATTACCTTGAAATAAATTATCATATAAACCATAAAGGTTATCATCACCTTTAAAAATTGTCCTCAAATTTTGAAGGCCTTTTTTTCCTGAATAAAGTATACTCTAAAATATATACATAAATAATGGGTTGTTATTCAAAAAATATCTTCCAAAATATCATTAATCTTGATGAACTCCCTTGACATGAAAATTAAAATGGGTATTTAAGATTTTATAAAAATGATCAAAATTAAACTTGTCAACCCCAGATGGTGTGTATAAGTCATAATTTAATGAATACACATATGCTTCCAAAATCATCAAAATCCTTAGATGTTTTATGATTTTTAAAACAAAATACCATTTTTAAAATACTTCAAAATCATAATTTTTGAATCCCAAAAAATAATATTTCAATCAATTTTGATGTTAATATTCTTCCTTCTGGTTCTATCCATTGACTAAAATGAAACATAAATTTGTATGCATCAAACAATATTAATTAGAGTGATATATGAAATATTATTCAAATTATGCCTATATTATGACACATTATTCTCAATCTATGAGTCCTTATGTTTATCCTTGGTTTTATATGGCCATTACCAAATCTATAGGATATTATCCTATACATAGAATTATCCTCAAAGTCAGTTATAAGGTTATATTTCAGAATCTATGTTTATCCAAATCTTATTCCCTTTATTTCTAAAAATTTTCTCTAATTCCAATTATAAATTCCCTGATCCCAGTTTCCCAGAGTAGGTTGTTACAGTATTACATTAGTAATATATATAATAAATCACATCCCAATTAACCCAATAGTTTACTTTTCTGGGTAAACTAGATAATTACTTGAAATGCACATTATATTTTAAAAACATAAAATACCCAAAGAGATTCATTTTAGAACACTGTTTTCACCATAGAATATTTTCAAATATTAATCATAAAACACATACTGGTATCCTGGAGAAAATGAAACATAATAAAGTTTGAGATCAATTTCTCTTTAAGGGTTTCATATTATAAAATCTATCTTGAATCTATAAAACATATCAATATGAAATGGAAAATTACTCAAAAAACATTCCATAACATGAATGTCATAACTTGATAAGGAAAAATCCATATGGATTTGTAAATAACAGATAACATATTCCATTTAATCCATAAATTATGAATGGAATTCATCTATAGATATTATTCTAGTGAAAATATTTGGGATAATAATAACTCAATTATAAAAGATGGTAATGCTTAATTATTGGATATCATGTATCTATCACATGATACCAATACCATCAAGACCTTTAACAAGATGGTTTAAAGTATAGGTAACAACTGATTTTATGCTAGATATGCTGATTTGTCTCATTATACCTGTTAATGCATCGAGGAGCTATATAAATATAGGCCCCACCCTCCACTATAATTCTAAATCATACATCTTAAATTGAATAAATTATTTAATTCATTAATCAATGTGATATTTCAGATATTCGTAATTAATAAGGAATACAGTTTTATCAATATTTCCACAGATAAATAAATAATATTCCATATTAAAGAATGTAGGTAGAAATGATATACATGTTAAAAAAATACTCATTTACATGATAAAATAATTTGGATAATTAACATAAATTCAATACCCAATGATCACCTTTAAGTGAATTATTAATAAGAAGCTAAGAAAAAAAATATAAATACTTTTGAGGAAAATATATTTTTCCCATATAAAATTCATTTATAAAAAGAAAAATTCCTTAATTATGTTTTTTATTATAGTTTCATGATAAGAAAATATTCTCATGACTTATAAATTAGAATAAAACATTCCTTCTGTATTTTTGTATGGAAAAGTCATAATGTATGGTATCTGGAAAATAAAAAAAATATTTCTTTGAAAACATTTTGTAAAAAGTAAAACATGGTAAAAATGACTTTAATAAATTTTAGGAGAATTGTAAATACAATTTTGAATTTGTATTCAGAAAACATAGACATGGAAGTGAAATTTCCCCCATAAGAGACTTAAACATAAAGAATCCATAATAATAAAGATATTGTGAAATACCCTCTTACATATTAGGATCTTAATAATCATAAGAACCATCAAGAAATAACATTTAAAAAACATAAAATATTATAGGAATAAATAAATTTATGATATAACAAGTAAAAGTGGAATTATACACACCTCTAAAAAGATTATATGTGGATAAAATAAAAATATGCTTCAATGAATGGAAATTGAGATGAAGTCCCTTACAAAGATCATATCATTAGTCAAATGAATTGATTTTATATATCCTATGAAAATACACAAAAAACAAGTATAAATACAATATAACATAATAAAAAATTATTTTACACAAAATCATAGAAATACATAATATTGTAGTATATGTTTAACACAATAGATGTAAATTAGGTTAAGAATTCTACTACCACTTTATAAACAGTCGAATTGTATACCCCATAGAAGAAATGATTACTAAATGAATTAATTAATACTATGAAGATAATGAGATTCATGATTTTTTAATTCAATGGGTAGAATATATACCACAAAAAATAAATTTGTGATGATTAAGGCATATAACTCAGAGATGTAAAAATGTGCAACAAGAAACCCTTACATCTTGTTTGAAATCCTTCAAACATGTTAAAACATTATGTATTTTTTTCTTTAAAATGATAATAATTTTTAACAAAACCATATTCAATTGTATAACATCTTATATGACACTTTTATAGCATAACAAAACAAGTTATTTAGTAATATTTCAATATTTTCACTTTTTTCGTGTGTTATTTTCCTTGTTTTCTCAACCTTGCTTTGTCTTGAAAGCTCATCTTATATTGCATAGTATGTAAATCCAATATTGAAAAAATTATATTAATGTTAAAAATATCGTATTTAATTAACAAACAAATTATTATATCCATTCTATAATATTGAACATAAGAAATGAATATCATCATTTCTTGGAGACGACACGTCGTACGTATGAAGGAGTGATAATATCATTTCGATACGGTTGAAAGGGTACGAAAGTAGATGGTATATTAATATCATAGAATCAATATATTATTAGAATTTTAATATATATATATATCCTTCCTTTCCAATAGTATAACCATCCATGTTAAGTGGTTATGAAAAAAAATTACACCGCTACATGGAGACGGTTAGTCGTATGCACGCACATAGGTGGTTTCATTTTTCATAGGATGGATAAAAGGTAGAATATGGTTATTTCATAGTCATGATAACATCTTAGTATATAGATTATTTTTTATTTAATATTTTATTATGGAATCAACACATATAGTAAGTATAAGAAGAAATAAATTCAAAGTAGTCGATAAAAATGATTTCCACTTCTTTAGTATTGTTATATTATATATTTTCGTAGAGGGTATAGGTTGATCGTTTTGGGTGACCAGAACCTCAAGAACATGTATAAAGATGTTAAGAAGGTTATAATGGAAGTATTAAGTTAATATATATTGCTTAATGTGGTGTAAAAATGTGAAGGAGGAGGTGACCTTTTATAATTGAGGTGAGGGGCATTTTAGAAATTTAAGAAAAAATAAATTATAATAAGACTATATTATATAAAGTGCTTACAAATAGCCACTAAATGTATAGGGGATAAAATTTTAGACAATATATTATCCCTTGTGGATTTATTAAATATTTTTTGGATTTTTCAATAATTTAATAAAATATTATATTCATGAAATATCATTATTGACAAATTTAATAATATATATTCCCGTGACTTTATAAATAGCAAAAAAGAGTAAAATTCAAAGAAAATATTTTATTATATCCTATAAAATTTATATTCATTTATATAATTCTTGTGTTATAATTATTATATCAAATTATATTTATTTTAATATTTTTAGTCTCATTTATTTGATTTTTCCATTAATTTAATAATTATTGCCCCATTGTTTTGTAAGCATTTAATGTATTTATTTATCCCAAAAAATATAAAAGTAATTTACCAGTGTAAAGAAAAATATTTTATATTTTAATTGACTATTTATGGATGAGCAATGCTTTTGGAATACCACATATTAAAAATTTTACACTAAAAAGAAACTATAGTGTAAATATATTGACATTATTTTAATTAAAAGTTGTATTTTTTAATATTGATAAAAATGTAACTTTTTTTATAAAATTATAGAAAATTTAACAATAGAATAATTTAGGCATGATCATTTGAAAAATTATGTTCACTTTAAAAAATTATTTTTATAATAGTTTGAAAAATAAATTACACATATTTTCCAATAGAAAAGAACAAAAAGAACTAATTGTTAAAAACTTTTATTTAAATAATAAAATGACATTTTGAAAAAATTAGTTATTTATTTCATAATAATTAATAAATAAATATATTTGATAATATGTTTATTACTATTAATACACACCAATTTATAAGAAAGGATATAAAAATAGTTTTTTTATTTAAATAGTATATCGTTGTTCGTTTGAACTCATTGTTACATACAAAGAAATGTATTTTGGATGATTAAATTTACTTATAATTCACCTACCTTAAAATCTGGGGGGGTTGTACAATAGAAAAAAATTATTATTTATATTATTGTGTTACTTTATTTGGAATCAATAAAAATTCTATAATCATAGTCCATGACGCGTGGTTTCATTTTCACCACTTTCCCAGTGAAATCCACTAAAGAAAATTATAATGAATCAATCATCAACTACTAATGTAGTTTTTATTTTGGTACTTGAACTATTGGTGTGGATAGTAGCTTCTCTTTTTTTCACATTAAGGATTCCCAAAAATTAATATAAAAAAATTGGAATCTTTTATAGGAGTCTTGATAATGGAAATGAAATTAAATGAAAATCATTTTAAACCTCCTATAAAATCTGGTATGGACAAGAAATTATCAAATGTATTTCACTATATTTTGATAAGGTAATGAATATATAATATCAAATTTTTTACTTTTACACTAGAATTCCATTCCACGACACCTCATGACCACAAATAATTCCAGTTTCAATCATAAAATGTAATTTATCAACGTTTAAAGAATGTATATTTTCATTTCATACTCTAAGGTAATCTTATAATGTTCTTATAAAAAACTAAACATACTACAAATACAAATTGAATTAACTTATAAGGAACACATTAAATTATTTAATAAATCCATAAATAAGACCAAATATTCACCGTTTTAGGGTTCACTACTACCAAATATAGTTTATCAGTGCTAAAAAATACTTTATTAGCTTGGAAAATCACTAATAATTTAGGTACTACAAAAATTGTTGGTCTATTTTATCAGCACTAAAAAAGTGATGATAAAATCCACTTTTGTCAATGCTAAAAAAGGCCCTCAACAAAGGGGTCTTTTATCAATAATAGAAAAAGCGCTGATAAAGGGGTATTTTATCAGTGTGTTTTTATCAATGATAAACGACCCATTTTATTATTTCTTTTTTAAAATCGAAAATAAAAATTAAAAAAATTAAAAAAAGTAAAAAAAAATACAAATAAGACTTACCGATTTAACAGTTCTTGACCACCATTTCAATATAGTTATGAATCCTCACACAGACATGCCACCACCACCACTTTTATAGCCCTAGACACCTCACCCCCACCCTTTAATAATGTTATCCCCCAACACCCCCACGTATAATTTCTTCTACTTGGATTTGAACCCTGAACCTCTCCCTTGTGCGCCTGCACCTTTACCACTCTCCCATCAAGATTTTTCTCCATTTAATGATATATCTCTATAAATAGTTATATTCATTCATTTATTAATATACATTTATATTAATATATATATATATATTTATATATTTAATTTTTTTACTATATTAATATTCATTTATATGTATTTATTTATATATATATAGTCATAATTTTTATCTCTATATTTATTCAAATATTAATATATATATACACCATTAGTTTTAAAAACACTTATAATATAGGATTTTTATGTGTGTTTATAAATAAATAAACAAAAAAAATACATAAATACATAAATAAATATATACAACATACACACACACACACACACACATATATACAGACATATTTTGGATTTCATGCCCCCCAGGAATATGGGATATTTAATGGGTCCCACTATACCCGATCAGAAATAGAGGATTTCACTTTAATAATAAAAATGAGGCTTCAGCCGTAACGTTTTCAGAAAATGTATATTCCTATGTTTGAATATATAGATAATTTTTACCAATTTGTAAATACAAACAGAAACTAATATATATACAGACACACACACACACATTATACGGGTCTATAAATATTCCTATATAATTATTTTAACTAAAATGGATATTATTTTTTATTTAGATAAATCTTATAATTTGAGAAATACACATTATATGTAGATATGTTTAATTATGTATTTATAAAATCAAATTTTTATCTATGACTATATAAAAAATATGTGTATATTATTATATATTTGATAATATATAAAAGTAAATTAAGAAAAATGATAAATTATCACGTCAATAATTAAAATATAAATGTAATACCGGGAAATATATTTTTTCCCCACTGAAAAAGAGAAAAAGAACCCCCTTAAATGAGGATGAAATTCCACTGAATGATAAAAAATTTACGTATGCCAACTAAAATCTCTACATTGGAGGCCTTTTGGGCCTTTGTTTCCTTGAAAAACATGATAGAGGGTTCCCTTTAGCATCCAGTAGGAAGAGATTATTGTATTCTTTGATTTCATATGTGGGTGGGCTCAATTGGGCACTTGGATCAAAAGTTATGGTCGTTTGAAGTTCGAGTTATGTTTTCAACATAATTAGGTCTGTAATAATTTTTTTTTCTTTTTTGTGTCTTAAAATTATTATTCAATGATTATTACTGGTAAAAAATTATGAAATTATTAATTTATTATATTTTCTTAAAATATTTTATAAGCCATTTTCTTAAATTTCTTCTATATTATGTTTAAATGTCTATTTATACTTATCTAAATCATATTCCAAAAATATATATTATATTAACACCAATAATAATATAATAATATAATAATATATTATTTTTAATTATTTTCTCGAAATATGAAATTTATCTAATGTAGTAAAAAAAGCACTGATAAAGATCCAATTTGATCAAAAATGTTAAAAAATCATTGATAAAAGGGGCCCCTTTAACAGTGCTGAAAAAGTATTGATAAAGGTACCCACTTTGTTAGTGATTTTTTAGTGCTATTAATGGGTTGCGTAGTGAAACCCCATTTAGTGGTAGTGGTGTTTAGTACTTTTATTTTGTCCAAATGAAATTCTCCCATATGAAAAAGTACTAAGACATGTGAATTTTGATATGTCATGGTCTAACAAATCTATATGAATATAACAATAACCTAAATTTTTTGGTCCTTGATAGATGACAATAATGGGCTAGAGGGGGCACACATAGTCATTTAATTTTTTTGAACAAAAAATAAATTGGAGTTTATTATTTCATTATGTGAAAATGTAGTGTAGTGTTAAAAAAATAATGCTGGAGAAATAAAATTAGAACATACATTTTTTAGAGTAGTCTAGATCACCAAACCAACTCAAATATTCAATCTTATTTTCCTAGTGATAATTTTTGGTACCCAATAAAATATCACTTTTAAAGGAGCGAGAACTTATTTACAGACTCTCCCTTTTAGAATTCCTAAAGGCAAAACCAACCTGAATTTTTATAAAATTTAAAACCTATACTAACATTACTTTTTTTAGGAGTTACTACTGAAAATTATATTTTTATTAGGTAGAATAATTTATACCAAACATGATTTTTAATGGGAAAATCATAAACCATCCCTTAAGATCAAACTGATGAAGAATATATTTAATAACGAAAACCAAAAAAACTAGAAACAAAAATGTGAAATGTATGTTGAAGTTGATATAATTCATAGAAGTCTAACATTTTATCACAAATGTACTAAAAGATGATGTTCCTTCAAGACTACACCAATGAAACTGTATCCACAAAATATAACCGAACATAAGTACCACGTATCATCTATTTTTCAAGTAATTATTTTGCAATGTATGCCTCAATATTTTTTTATATACATATGACAAACAACCATATTCCCCCTCCTTTAATTCTCATTTTGTGGGAGTTTCCAAAAATCACTGTTCACCTTGAAGATATAAAATTAAAAAATGTAATCACATCATCATTTCCAATTTAAACATGTCACACATTCAATGAATAATTTTGGTTCACATTAATTTATATATTAAACTCATTAAAACTCCATCAAATATGTTCATTAAAATAAATACAAGTTTTTCAAATAAAAAAACAATAAAATCCATTTTAAAAAACTTCAGTAAATTAATAAGTAAAAAAATGTATAAAATAAGTGACCCATAATTTTATAATTATAGAAATACTTCCAATGAAATTTTTTCATCAAAAAATTCCCAATATAATTGTTAGAATATATCTCTATATTATTTGTAATAAAAATATTAAAATAAAATGCATAAATGTGGAATTGGTTAAGATATCATAAAATTGGTAAGAAAATGCATCATAACACATATACTACATGTGTTTGAATAATTATTTTTTATTAAAAAATAATTTAAAAATACCTCCAATAATATTTTTCAGAAAAAAATTTATTAAAAAATTAAAATTAAAATTAAAATATTATTGATAGAGCTTTATAAATTAAAAAATTAAAGTATGTAAAATTTTTAAATAAGTAACTGATGAAAAATTTTGGTAAATCATACTGATGGGAGTATGCTTCTTAGTGGGACTGATTTCTCATGATGAGAGTCGAAAATATAAATCATTGTTTCACTTGTAAACATTAAACAGATGAATCATGGGCCCAATCAATACCTCATGATACCGATAATGATGAGCATGGTCGACCATGCTACCATGAAATACATGACACCAATACATTTTGTGGAATAATTAGAGAAAATTCATGCTTCTATTGAGTATGAAGATTTACTCATGGAGGAATGATAAATATTTATAATAGTAGGACCATCTAAAGCTTTTTCCATTGATATTTATGTGATAACTCTTCAGGCATCATACATGGATATGTGTCTAAAGATGCAAATTCTTATTTGAGGATGAAGTAGGAAAGGAATAATTATGTGTTTTCATAGGAGGCATGAAGCCAACAGAATGTGGAGCGCTATTATGCAGAGGTACTCTGCACGACTGGAGTTTGTAGAGACATGCTATAGTGAGATAGAGTATAGGAATTTCATTTTGAATGGTACGTTTCACTGAAGATGAAGTTGCTATTGTGGAGGATGGATGTGGGACCCTGACTAGAAAATATGCTACCATGAAAAGTTGTGTTACCATGTCATGTTGATCCTAAAATGGAGATGAATTGATATAGTGTTGGTGGTCATGCATAGTTGAACTGGAGAATAAATAAAACACATAAAAAACATCACATATTTTTAGATTTCATAGTTCTTGGACACTCAAAAACTATAGGGGTTATAGGAGGTCGAAGTGAGATGTTTTGCTGATCTGGGATTGGAGTATGAGCTATGCTATCGTGAATCCAATCAGACAATCTTTTGTATGAGTGGAGGGGAAGATTCACTATACAAATGTATATATTTATCTCTGTAGAGAACTATATATCTGTGTATAACTCATATAAACACACATAAACACAGAGATATATATATATAATACTAAAAATGGAAATTATATAAAACACATGATATCTAAAAACAATAAAAAATATTTATTAAAAAATTAAAAAATTAAAATACAAAAATTTAGAGCACATGATTATTTTATATTAAAATCATTTTAATTAAAACATGTATATATACATGCTAACGAAAATTAAAACACTTAACCATTAACACATTATCACAAGTGATTTTTTACAATGCATTTTCAATCAAATATCATTTACCAGTTAATATTTAGGCAGTAAAATAAATGTGTGGAAATTAAATTTTTAGAAAATAAATATAATCAAAACATTAATACACAAGTTCAAATATAAAAAATATTGAAAATTATTTATATTAAAAAATTAAATATTTTTTTAAATTTAATTACATCATCTATATATTCTCAAACTTTTTGAAATTTATCAAAAAGATAAAAAAAACTATAATCCAGAAACAATACCCATTTTTGTTATGAATTAACCATTAAAATATATATTGAAACCCCATACATAAAATTACATACTGTTTAAAAATAGTAATACCAACACTCAATAATAGTAGAAAAAATGGTAACTTTCATCTAGATCAGTTAAATATAGTAAATACGACTATTAACAGAAATAATATTATTCATATTTTTTTATATAAAATGTATTTTTCATTTATTATGATTTTTAACACAAAATAAATGAAATATCATAACATTTTATCAATTGAAAAAAGTACATAAATGAGAAAATTTAATAATCAATAAACAAAAAACAATATCCAATTTTTAATATTTAGTGATCATAGTAATGAAACTTATTATATTTTTAACATTCCATGTTCAAACTATATATTCACATATTCTATGACATAAAAATATTTAGTGAATATACAATCTAATTTAATTTAATTTGGAATAAGTTCCAACAAATTGTAATCCTCGATACTTGGAAATCCTAAAGGCCTTATATTTTTAATGATTTGTTTAGATAATCCATTTTTTAAGGTTTGAGCAAGAATTATTTACATTGCCCATAGGACTAGAGACACAACGAAAATAGTTGAACTAAAAGAAAATAAATACAAGGCCTAATACATGACTTATTAATGCCCAATACCTGACTACACTTTTGAAATAACCCTTCCCAACATCTATATATTTTAATGTGACTATCTCCACACCTCGTATGGATGGTCGGATGGCATTGAGTCATGTAGAGATGACTGGTTCTTATTATAGATTGAATGCGGATTACCCTTTCGTAGGTTTAGTACATTACCTTTGAAGGCCCAATACCTGACTAAACTGTGGAACCACCCCTCCCTCTCATTTAATTAATTTAAGCTGACTAGCTCCATACCTCATATGGATGATCAGATATCATTTCATTAGGAAGATACATCTGGTTCCTAGTACTGATGGAATGTTCCATACACTTTCATTATTCCAAGAAGGTTATCTTTGTTCTATTGGATTCTACTTGCTCTAAATATTCTTCTAGGTCCCACTCTTATATGGTGTGTTTTTTGGTCCTTTGTGTCCTGGTGTCCCAGTGACTCAAAGGCATATGGTGGCCTGAAGGCCTTTGGAGGCCCAGAATCCATGTGGCCTAGAAGCCTTTGGGGGATTGAAGACCCTGATACCCATACGTACAAACCATTTTCACAAAGAACCAAATCATATGAATATTTTGAGTTACTATATTACAACACAATTCTTCCTACATACTGCTACTAAAACCTATAAATACACCCACACTCGGATTTTATCCTGGGTCTTTTGGATGAAAAATAGGAACCTCTCCCACTCAGGTAGAGTCTCATTTTCATCATCCTTCTCATTTTTTAATGAAAAAGTTCTTCAAGGGTTTGTAAAAACAAACAAAAATTCTCCTGAAGATAAATATCTAAAGTATAAAATCAAATAGATCAGAGCCAACAAAAATTTAAATACTATGAAAGCCCTGTTTTTTAAAGATACAAATCATCTTGAATTGAAAAAAAGTAAATTGATGATCACAAAAAACTTGTTTTAGACTAAAATAATTACAGATTCTATTTCTAAAATTCTTTAAAAAATTAACACATTTCTGCATTTATTTTAACATTAAAAAAAAGAAGATATCAATTAGTATGTTATATCAAATAAAAATATATTTAAATCAGGTGTATCATGTTTTAATAAGTTATTCAAAAAATTTATTTCATTCATTTTCATTTCATTTGATCTAAAATTTAATACAAAAAATACCTTTAAAAGTTATAAAAGTCTTTCCTAAATCAAAAGTATTTTATTTTTTTTCATGGAACCACTTAAAGAAATAACCTGTTAAATTAGTTGGGGATTTACTAGTTTAACAATAAAAATATTCCAACACTGTTGTGTAAAATCAGTTTTTTAGAAATATTAAATAAAACATGATTTAATTCTCAAAATATATATTAGTTATTGAAAACTATTTAATACTGATTAATAAAAAACATAATTTTTCTTATACTAACAAATTTAAGCTCAATTTAAAATATAAATACCAGTATAAAAATTAATTTAATAAATTATGGATACCAACCCCTAAATTCATTATATTTTTAATGATTTATATATAAAATATTAATAATATATTCATATGGAATATAAAAATATTATATTAAGATATAAAAGGGAAATTTTATATTAAAAAAATCTACAACATGATTAATTTCCAATATAAAAACAAGATAAAGATAAGATACATACCTAAATACTGTAAATTAAAATATAAATAACATGGTAAAAAATATTATATTCTTTTCTTTCCAGTACAAAACCTTATTAAATTGTAGTTAATATGCATGTTTTCTAAAAAAAAGAGTACTTACATAGGAATTTTAACCATTATAGGGCCAATTATACTTTATTAATATCCTTTTGGTACCCATGACATATTGGATTCATCTGATTTTATATGAAAATTTCGGGCTTCTAAAAATGATTCCAATAAAATTTTACAAAAATATTGTGAGTATTTTTCAAAATGAATTCTTAGAGATAAATTTTTTAGTATGAACAATTGAATGAGTTAATATTATAGGATATTAATTGGTATTATTCCCATAAATTCTACATTTAATGAATGTTAAAATTAAAATACACCCTATTTATATTTTAAGGAATGTACTCTTATTCATTGTTTGAGAAAATCAATTATTATGAAAATAATTCTTATTATAGAACTATTTTATCATATACATCATTTTAGAATATTCATCTTTTCCTTAAATAAAAGCAGATAATGTTTGTTTAAGGTTAGAGTCTTCCGTTTTCAAATCCAAAATTTCTTTTTGAATTGATTCTAAATCAGTATATACAATTTTTATTAGAACCAAAAGCTGTATTTATATTTTTTTTATCTTGATTGAGCTTTTGACACTCTTGATCATATTTCATTGAGTCATCCACAAATAAATTAAACATTCTTTCTTAATCTTTATCATTTAAAACCATAAAATATATATATATATATATATATCAATTTAATATTTTATTTTCAATATTACTGAATCAAAATTATTTTTATATTGATCATTTTGAGAAACAAGAATCTTTAGATTATATCTTTTTTCATTATATTTATAAACTTCTTTTAATTTTTTATTTAATCTATTAAATAAATAAATAATTATTTGAATCGTTTTGATAATATCATTTCATAATTAACCATTTTAGTTAATAATTTTTATAACATTAAAATTCATAAAATCCAAATTAGTTTATTTTTCATCATTAGTATTAGCATGAAGATCAAATTTTGCAGGTCTCATATTAAAAGGCGATTCAAGTTCCTTAGAACATTTATCCAATAATTACTTTTAGTATTTTTGTTGAATTGTGTGAATAAGTATTAGGTCGCTCATGGTGTACAACCATAAAAGGAAGGTTACTTATTTCTTTTTCACTTCCTATGTTATGGTTTGAATCATAAGTGTACAAACTATCCCATCCTCAAAAATTTTGGTCTCTTCTTTCTACTTATATAAGGGTATTTCATTAAATACTTGATCATAGTTAAATCCGCCCTGATGTGTCCTTTAGTCATACAGTCATAACTTATTAGATATGAAAAATCATTTTTTCTTTTCATTATTCATTCTAAACTATTTCTTGAAAACGTTGTTTTTTATATATTTTGAAAAAATTATTTTTATTTGATCTACAAAAATATCAATTTTCTAGGATTTAAATTCAAAATAGTTACATAATTCATTTATATTTGACTTTAGGGTAATACATTCCATCTTTTTAGAAACCTCTTGTATAATTTTTTTTTGAATTTATGTTTATACTATATTAATTATACATTTAATCTATGTAAATTATAATTTTCAAAATTGAAACACTCTTATATCACCACTATTTTTGCATGCTATATTTTTGGTAATGCCCTCACACACTTTTAACTGGATCTATATTGTGAAGTGCTTCACGAAGTACAGTCATTCACTATGTAATGATTGTAAAAAAATGAAACTTTTGGATTACAGTCTCATCTTATCGCATATTGAAATCTTGATATTTATCTTGAAGTATTCCCCAATTGGTTCTTTTAAGATTATTTTTCCCAAAATGAATTACTTATATAATTATCCAAATGTCATAGACTGGCTTATAGGACGCAACATGGCTATATATGCTATAACTTAAAACACAACAAAAAGTATTTGTTAATTTAAAAATTCAAAATGTACTTTCGGATATTATTACATTCAATTTTCTATAGTTTAAATTTATTTTTCTCATAATGTTTATCCATTATTTTCCAATGATCCACACTTAAATGCTTCAATATTTCCTTTATTTAGTCTTAAAAAAATCCATAATAACTTCTTTAAAATTATAATGGATTTTGATGTATGCAACCATCGATGAATTTATACCTACCATGTAATATAACAGATTGTATTTGTTATACTATTAGGTCTATGATAGGTTTAATAGAAAATCATATAATGAACAGAACCTATAAAAAAATTGAATAAATTTTGAAACCAATTATTCTATTATAAGGATAAAATAGTAAAACCACTATAATTAATAAAATGTGTCTCTTACACAAATTTTTTGTTATTAGAAAAAAATAGAGATTATAACTGAATTATCATAATAAGGGTGATATTTACTACTCAGTGAGAATACTGATACACACTAAAACCAAAATTTTAGTGATCCGATAGCCTATTTAAATACATTACCTTTTATAATATCTGATTGACCACATGGCCTCAAGAGCATTTCCCAAAATGCCAGAGGCTTCTCACTAGCAGTGGGGGACATAGGTGTGATAGTGGAGAAACTATGCTCTCATTGAAAGAGTAACATAGTGGAAGAAACAATAAATAGTAGTGGATGCAGTAATATCATACAACAAAAGAAATTAACAGAATAATGATTGTAATAGAACTCTTGGATCATATAGAAATTATTCATGACACATGTGTTTAGGAAAGAATCCAAACAAGTTACAATGATGGAAATACAATACTGAAACCAAAGTACATAAAATTAGTAAACACCAACAACATTTCAAGCCTCATCTGGGTCCCATGCACTCCATCTCCAACAACAATAAAGTACCTGATGAGGATAGGAGAGTTACCTTATCTATACCTAAAACCATATAATCTGTTTGTCTCTAAAAAATTGAACCAAATATGGTGTGAGACGAATCCTAGTAGGGAACCACCAATGGATCTATGTCAAACTATTAGTGAATATATTTCATAGGTAATATGCATAAATAAAGAAATAAACTAGGATGTACTCAAAATTAATCAATCCTAAATTTTTCAATTATATTCCTTTTCATTTATTATTAAATATATTCAATCATGTAAGCCTTGATATATAGCCTACGCTCTGTATCCCCTGTGCAATACAAACAAAACAGATGTCTTAGAATACCAGCTAACAAACAATTAAGACTGAATTCAAGATTGTTCTTTGTCTTGGCAGACTCATCAACGTCATTCAATCATTAATATAACAACCATATAAGTAAAGCTCTCACAGTCTAATCCCCTTTGTCTTAAATATCAATAATTCATTTTAAAATGACCCTCCATGTAGCTCTTACAGTCAAACCCCTCTAGTCTATCATAGCATTAATCTTAGACAAATGAACACTTGCGAAGCTCACATGGTCATTACCCCTTGTTCAAAAAAGCATCAACTAATTATAAATAACCACTTGTGTGAGATCTCGCTATCTAAACCCCTGGGTCAACGACCACCTGGAAGATCTCACAGTCAACAACCCTAGGTCACATTACAATAAAACATACATGAATGACCCTCCCTCAGGAAGATCTCGTAGGAAATTCCTTTTGGTGAAACTTTTAAAATTAATATCAGAGGCATCACATATAAATAGTAACTACATTATAACAACACAAGACTTAGAAGATAAAAGAATTCCAAATATGAATTCTTGACCAAACAACCCTAAACTATCAAACAAGGGAATCACACCCATGGGGTGTCCCAAAATAAGGTATATAACCTTAATCATTTGAGAATACTCTTTATCAATATGTCATCCATAATAGGTAACAAATAGGGTCTAATTACAAACACGCAATACCCCAAATGTGGGTATACAACACTTTAGTATATATAATCCAAATACAATCAACGAAAGGGAGAAACCAACTACCTTGATGTCTTACGATCTGTACTCTTGAACGTGGTCCCTGAATCAACCTAAAATAGAGTAGATCTAAAAAAATGTGAAAAACATTAAAACCCGAACAACTAATGAGAGAGGAGGAATCTAGAAGAAGGGATATTGTGAAATTGAGAACTCACCTATGGGATTCCAACTTACAGGAGGATGTCTCAGTCAGTGGTTAGATGACGAAATAAAGGATTAATATTTTTTTCTTTGTTCTTAATCAATCCTTTACAAAACATGAGATAAGATTTTGGTTTTGAACATGAGACGTGAACACACTCTAATTTATCAAATAAAAAGAAAAATACACGTTATTTTCATTTAATATATATTCCATGTTGTAGTCTTCACTGCCCCTCACCCAAAGAGGTATTCCATGACACCTACATGGCCGGTAACTTTGCTATTACATGGACAGTATGTGGCTATATGTGGTACATGAGTACACCTCGTGTACTCAAAAGTACACGACGTGTACCTAGAAAATTATCATTTCATTATTTTTCATGAAAAACAAACCAATATAAAAATCCTTACCTAAAATTAAGATATGGGCACTTACACTTTTGTTTTGGTATTATAACTGGTTCTAGGTTTTCTTTTTATTAGGAAAATAACGAACCAATTCCTATGAAAAAAATATATGAAGAAAATATTTAATAATGAAAGACAGAGTAAAATAAAAAATATAAATAAGATGTGGATTTACAGTTTGATGTAGATCTTGTAACTTTGATTACATTAAAACCAATGAATCAGAAATTAAAGTTCCTTCATGATCTCACCAATAAAATAATAGTTATAGAAGATCTCAACACCTCAGTATCATGCAACAGCTGTGTATTAGGTAATCTTATAACCTTGTATTCCTCAATATTTATTTATAATGACATCTCAAATGGTAATCTGGATACTTCCATTGAATCTCATTATGTGAGAGTTTCAAAATATAATCCAACACCAAGGAATGATAAAATAATAAAAATGGAAACACATTACTATTATCTGATTAAACATAGCATGTATTCAATAAATATTGTTGGGAGGATCTAATTCAAAAATTGATCTCATTAAACCTATGCCTAATAAAGTCATTATAATATACTTGATTTTTAAATAAAATTAGACAATAAAAACCAATCATTCAATTTTTTTGTAAATTAGTAATTAAAATATTGATTCAAATAAATGACCCATAACTTATCAAATAAATAAATAATTCACTTGATATTTTTTCATCAAATGACTCCCATTATAGTTGTTAAAATATATATGTGTATTCCAATGTAACAGAATAATTAAAATAAAATGAATGAACATAAAACACATTAATATATACAATATTATCTAAAATAGAGAATCATAACACCATTATTGCATCTGTACTTGAATAATGAATTATTGCCTAAAATATTTTAACAATTCATCTAGTAATATTTTTGACATACATAATCCATTTATGTATTAAATTATAAATGAAAATAAATTTCAGTATGTTTCTATAATTAAAAAAAATATATTTTAAAAAATGTAAGTTTTTAACAGAATAATACTTAATATTGATCATATCCACATTAGTATGTTTCATGGTCGGAATCCATGTTCAGAGTGATTGTTATAAAATGGATTTCATGCTCACAAATGCTATAAGGCCCCAGCCTTAAATGATAATTAACTTGAGTTATTACAAGATTACACTTTGAGGATCTTTTCAGGTTTAGAGTTTTAGAGAATTAGATCATTAAAACTTGCATTACATTTCACATTTAAAAAAAGTGGTTACGTAAAAGACAATATTCATTTTTCCCATCAATGGAAACATATTTAAAATAAAACAAGTATTCTTTCTTGACACATCCTTGACACTAACATTCGATAATGTACCTTGCCCTTGACCTGTGAAAAACTTTTCAAAAACTTGGGATGAGTATAAAAAGCTCAGTAAGGGTTATAAAAATATGGAAAGGAAACATGAGTTCATATATACAAAATAATGAAATCATACTTTACCCATAAAACATAGGCACTTTAACATACCTCATCAAATCATGAATAAATCATAGAAATCATAAGACATAAAAGGTAACTTGAGGCATTCATAACATTCTTACGTTGGGAGTAACCCTCTTTGTTACGTTTGGAATACCAACCACAGTATATTCCCTAAATCTCTTCGGAGAAACCTTAACGTTTCACTCCTTCGCATTACCCAATTCATTGGAGAGCTATATCGGGCTCACCCGCCCTTAGTTTATCACGGAACCACCCGTCTTCATAACAATTCCCAAGAACCAAAACATAATCTTATCACATACAACATGCATAAAGGAAACATAACATTTCCACCTTTCAATAACAAGATATCAATACAACACATTGATATAAATACATTATGAAAACCATTTTCAATACCAAAATAAAATAAAATTAAAACATGGTATTTATTATTCTTTTAAACAGAAGGTATGGCTTGTATAGGAAGCCGAAACTCAAATAATGGTCACGGCGGCGGATAAGTCATTGTCGCCGCATACGTATGACAAAAACATTCCCTTTTGTCATTTAGTAAAACGCTTCATATAAAAAGTTTCCTTTTGGATAAAAGTAAAAGTCAAAGGGGTTTATACACCTTATAAAATAAAGTTGTGGATAAAACAAAATATGCCTCAATGAATGGAGATTGAGACGAAGTCCCATACAAAGATGGTATCCTTGGATTAAGGATAAATCAGTTACATAACTATGTGTGACAAACAAATACACAAAATATATGTGGGTATTAAGTGTAAAAAAATCAGAGTACATTCACACATAATCATAGAACGACATATTCAAGGTGTACAAGTTTATCCCAAAGAATCGAAATTGGGTTAAGAAGTTCCCTTGCAAAAATTAGACAGCCTATCGGCGTCACTTCAAAATTCAGAAAAAGAGTTGATGAGAGATAAAAAGGGTATCTCATCACTTGGACATAAAATTTACATCAATAAGGATATATAAGAACATATCCCAAAATAATATTATGTGAATTAAAAGACATAACTAAATAAGTCTTTTAAAAAGAGGAGGGTGAAAGGTTCCCTTACCGACATGGGTATCTTTCGAAACATACACCCCATGAAAGAAGGAAAATACAACATTGATGTAAATACTCATAAAAGAAATAATATTACACAATGAGTAAAATAATGGTCAGCACATACACCACTCAAAGGAAATTGCGGAAAATGTAGCATAAATCTCACGGGAATAAAAGTGAGATGAAAAAAATCCCTTATGAAAACTCGGCAGCCTAACGGCGCCACATAAAACATCGAAGAATGGATTGATGAGATCAAATAGGGTATCTCATCACATTAAAATAAAATTTATATAAATAGGAATATAAAATAACATCCCCCATCATAACATAGAGGAGCTTAAAAGAAGTGACATAAAGGAGAGTACTTGAAAAGAAAGAGAGAGGTTAGATCTCTTCCGAAAATTCGCCAGCCTAACGGCGCCACTCAAAACTTCCAAAATGGATTGATGAGAGAGAATAGGGTATCTCATCACATGAAAATAAAAATTACAGTAATATTAATATAAAAGAACATCCCAATAACAAGAAATATGAGCTTTAAGAGGAATGACATAAAAGAGTGTACTTAAAAAGAAAGAGTGGAGTAGGATCCCTTACCTCAAGTCCAACTTGTCTTGTTCGCTTCCTAATATTCATGAATAATAAACTTTGGTCAATTAATAATTTCCTATGTACCTTTTTTAGAGATTATTATTCATTTAATATCACATATTATAATGTTATAATAATTGTTTAATAATGTTAGTTTATATCAGACGTTTTTGCCGATGTTTGGTACACGAGTCAAAAATGAACTTGTTTGAAAAAAGATTGCCCATGTAGTTATAAGTAAATAATTTACAGAATAGTCTTAATGATTAAAATATCATATATATCCAGTAAATATTCATTTTATACTATTCCATATCATTTGAAGATAAAAAACGAAAAGCACCATTCATGGAGACGGCAGGCCGTACGTACGCATGAACACTACTTTCATTTTTTGTCATATTAATGGAATTAAAACAAAATGAGAGATATATATATATGTTATAATTCCAGAATAATATACATAATTTAGATGTAATATATTACATATATATCCATTATATATATGTACTTATAATATTACATAACATTTTGAGATAAGAAATGAAATGTACCGTCCATGGAGACGGTAAGCCGTACGTACGCATGAACACTACTTCCATTTCTATTTCATATTTAATGGTATTAAAACATAATGATAAATAATAGTATTTTAATTCCAGTATGGTATACTATATAATATAAATAAATATAGACTTTATACGTACCACATATGGTATTAACGAATCCAATCACTTTGAGGGGGCGGTAGTCCACACTTCCTTAAATGAAGATATCGCGTTTACCCATAATGGAAACCATAAAGGTATGACATAAATGAAAAATACAGAAACTTAAGTAAGACATAAACATATTAGATATCATATATTAATATAGTGTCATATTAATGGCCACCTTTGAAGGTGTTAGAAGAATGTTGAACAATCATCGTTTCGGGAGGTAGAAATTCTCCATCCACGGAAACAGTATGTTCTTTAACCATTAGATGTAGGTGTGTGTAAGTGTAGCTCGAATAATTCTTATAAAAAAATCCTAGTATATTTAAGATACTGTATTTGTTACAAAATAAATGAATAAAAATAGTTTAGGGGGTTGGAGAAGAAAAATAAAACAAAAGGACACAAGTGAAGACATTACCTTAAAATCGGGTAACTCCCTTTGGTTTGAGCTCAAAGACTTACTTGGGAAGACTTCTGCGAAAAGTTAGGCTTCAAGGAGTAATAGAGGGAAGTGGAGAGACGAAATGGGCAGGGGTTGGCCGAGCCAAAGGCTTTGGGAGTGTGGGTAAGGAGGTAGAGGCGGGGGCCTTTTATAAGAGGAGAGGAGGGGCACTATTGTAATGTTACAAAATGTTACTTTATATTCAAAGAGTTTCGGATTTTAAAGGTCCCACATTGATTTATTTTGAGGATAAGGTGACAAGGGTTCGAAATCCACTCATCCAATAGGTTTTGGACATTTGTAGGTCTTAGATATTAAATTATCTTTCCATTTTATTTAAATCGTTAAATAATGAGGTCATCGCTGCATCATCATGATATCATAAATAAGTTAATTTATTAAATGTCTAAAAATTTTAAAAAACTAATATTATGTAGGAAATATTTTTAAATTTCCAATGAATATTTATAGTCAAAAATATGACTTGTATAACCCCATGTAAAAATTGTTTTAGTAAAACATTTCATATTTGTGTCATTTTTACTTTAACATTAAATAAAAAGATATTTATGTCATTTTCCCACCAAAGTGGCTCCATGGGGTCCCCAAGTTGACCCATGGATTTTCTTGGTCGGCCATGACACATAAAATGATGGTAGGACATGTGTCTAGGTAATTTCATTTTATTGAAACATTATTCTTACCATAAACTACACTAATTACCTCTAATCACGATTAAAAACTTAATAAGTTACTATTCACCAAAAAAATATTTTTATCCCATTGAACCACATTTTACTTCTTAATGACAACCATGTATGTCGGATTTTTGAAATTCAAAACACAAAGATGGAAAATTTTCATTTGAACGGAAAATTCAGTTTTTATAAGTACCACTTAGTGGTTTCACTATTCATCAAAAATTGAAGTTTTTCAGAAAAATCCCAAAAATTCACCCTATGCTATATTAGATATTCTGAATTAAAAAATGAAGTCAATTTTAAAAAATTAAAAAAATATAAGTCACATTAATTAATTTAATAATTAATTCCCGCTGTCAGAGCAAATAGCGTGTTTTTATGAAACAATAAGTATTAAAAGATTGACACTAGTTTAAGTCAGATTTCAAAGTGAAATTAATTCCAACGACCACTATTGGATTTAATGGTAAAAATATATTCTAATTTACTTTAAAAACAATTAAAAAGATAATCTAATCATATAAATAAATTTGATTAAAAAGAGGTTTTGAATTAAAATACAACATTTTTCACTATTCATTAAAAAATGAACTTTATCAGAAAGATACCAAAAATTTACACAAAGTAAATATTGATGTCCCGATTCATAAGAAGAGTTTTATTTTGTCCAATAGAATGTATAAGAGTGAACAAAACTATATTTAATGACGGTTCCCCATCAAAAGGCGATAAGTGAACCTTTAGTGAAAACTAGGGCATATACGCCTAAAATTGAATTATTTCCGTATTTTAAGCCTTTATCTTTTATTGGATAAATGTAAAAACATTTAAGAACATATATAATCATATTTTAGTAATTTCTATCCATTCCCACCGATACAATAGCTACATGTTAACTACCATTTAAAATAATATTATTTTATTATTAGAGTGCAACGTAAGATTCCCAAGAAACTCGTTGTTGCATGTTGGGTACGCCATCGAGCATAGCGTCCCCTTTAAAGTCATATTAATATTTTATTCACAAATATGGATAAATATGAAAATTTAATATTCTTTATTTACCTGGGGTGTTACATCCTTCCCCCCTTTTTGGAATTGCGTCCTCGCAATTTTTAAAATTGAGCTTTGAAACATCCTTGAAAGTCCCACATCGGAACAAGAGTCAGCAAAACAATCACATTAAAATAAAGGAAGATAAGTACAGAGGTCACCAGAGTTAACACATACTAGGATTCCATGTAGAAAAACATGGTCATGGAAGAAAAATCAATGGGTCAAGTTCTTGAGGGAGAGTGATAGTAAACATGTCTAGGAGAAAGTTAACCATAAGAAAATCACAAACTTGTGATGGGTTAAACGGTATTCGAATCCCCAGTAGGAAAAGATAATAGAAAACATTTTTGTTTTAAGTTACTTTTTATTGAGGAATTTATTCATAAGGAAACATAATCACTTATCATGTTGACTTTCAACTATTACTAGATTCTTTAATCAAACACATTTTTTCCCAAAAGACGGGTATTTAGGGAGACTTGTTCGCATTAAGAGTACTATAATCAACTTATAGAAAATCACCTAATCCACCAAAGAGAGCTATATAATTCCCATGTCTTTAGGCTTTAACCAAAACCAAATCCAAAAATTTTTGTACAAGGTTAGATAATCCAGAAAAGGATAACCCTTTAAAAAGAAAATCTATGCTTAATCTCCAAAATTTGTCCAACAAAACCCAAAGTTCAATGAGGACCATCCGATAAAAAATTTATCCATAAAATTATTCAAAGTAAACCAATCTAAGATTGAAACCCAAATATTTGAAGGATTTAGTCTCATAGTCTTCCAAGTTAAATCATAACATTTATCTCCAAACAACATCAGTTTCTCCTAAAGTCTCGTATTGAAAAGTAATTACCCTAATCACATATCCTCCATGATAGGTTAATCATTTTAATGAATAACCAAAAATCAAATTACTATTAATTCATAAAATAATATAAATAAAAATAATTAGTCAAACTAACCAGGGAATTCACGTAGTCCAGGGGTAGGCGATAAATACCAGTCACACTTTGGTTGTGGGTTCGATTCCCGCAGCTTTGTCCGACGCGACGGGTAGTCACACGGTCTGCATGTTTTACTTTTTTCAAAACTATATAATTCTCAAATCATTCCCCAAAAAGGGATAAAATCATCAAAAATAACCATAACATAATATAACCTCAATTTTATCTCATGAGTTTCACTTCAATCATAACATATAGTAACCCATAATTACCTAAAAAGTAAGGATCATATAAATCCAAATGGTTCTTTATAACTATGTTCATAAAAGAAAAGATAATTATTCCTTGAATAAAATTTGCATATATTAAACATCAGGGTTACACATAATATAAAAAGTCTTCTAATGTAACCCCATCATCAAAAGAGACTTAATACTCTTAAGAATTTCACCATAACTCTTAAATCCCTTATATGTTGACATCATACTCATTCAACATTCTTCATGATCCATTAACCATTCATTTCCAACTTATTCCGAAATACTTCTTTCCTACAAACAAAATCATGAATCATATCCTATGATTCCAAAATTGGAAAAAAGTAGTTATGAAATATTCCATACATTTTATTAGTCATTTTCAGTTTCTTCGTCCTCAATCGGAATAGCATTTGGTATTGGTAAACGAACATTTGTACGATCTTGGTGATCCCATTCATGAAACTTCTTCATAGGACATGTGTTTGCACAATGACCATGCACACCACATTTAAAACATTCAATTGATCCCTCAGAAAGAACTTCTTTCCCTTTCCTCGAGTCAACTGGATGCTTCCTTTTTCCATGGCAGGTTCTTGATTTATGACCTTCATTTCCACATCTATAGAATATTTCTGTCCCTTTGAAACATTTTCCTAGGTGTTTCTTTCCACATCTTTGACACATAGGTTTTTGAACACACTTACCTTTATGATTATTACCTGTAGTTCTGTAGGTTTTGTTTCTCACATATATGATGCCTTAAAGAAATCACCAAGGTTTAGGTGATCAATCATGACTCCAGATAGTTGGTTGAGGATAATCACAAGAGTTCTCATTGCAGCTCCCATATCATTCAGTTGCTTGCTCAAAAAACTGTCAAAGTTTCCTTCACATCCACTGTTACTTTGGTGCCTGCTAGATCCAGCCATTTACTAAAACTAAAAAGGTCAGTGTGAGTATAGCAACAAAACCATCATGTACTAATGAGGAAGATAAGCACTAAGATATACTTACTCATTCACTTTATCTAAAACTAGGACTCTTTCTGAAATCTTAACCATTATGGTAATGTCACTTATGCTTAAAGAATACCCTATCCTCTAAAGTTATCTAAACCAACCTTTGATACCAACTATAAGGCCCCAGCCTTAAACCATTCATAATCTTGAGTTATTACAAGATTACACATTGAGGATTTTTTCAGGTTTAGAGTTTTTGAGAATTAGATCATGAAACGTGCATTACATTCCACATTTAAGCAAAGTGGTTACATAAAAGACAGTTTTCATTTTTCCCATCAATGGAAACATATTTAAAATAAAACATGGATTCTTTCTTGACACATCTTTGACACTATCATCCCATTATGTACCTTTCCCTTGACCTGTGAAAAACATTTAAATAACTTGGGATGTGCATAAAAAGCTCAGTAAGGGTTATAAAAATATGTAAAGGAAACATGAGTTCATATATACATAAGAATGAAATCATACTTTACCCATAAAACATAGGCACTTTAACATACCTCATCAAATCATGAATAAATCATAGAAATCATAAGACATAAAAGGTAACTTGAGGAATTCATAACATTCTTACGTAGGGAGTAACCATCTTGGTTAAGTTTGGAATACCCACCACAGTATATTTCCTAAATATCTTCGGAGAAACTATAACTTTTCACTCCTTCGCGTTCCCCAATGCATTGGAGAGCTATATCGAGCTCAGCTGCCCTTAGTTTATCACGGAACCACCCGTCTTCATAACAATTCCCAAGAACCATAACATAATCTTATCACATAAAACATGCATAAAGGAAACATAACATTTCCATCTTTCAATAACATGATATCAATACAACACATTGATATAAATACATTATGAAAACCATTTTCAATACCAAAATAAAATAAAAGTAAAACATGGTATTTACTATTATTTTAAACAGAAGCTATGGCTTGTAGAGGAAGCCGAAACTCAAATAATGGTCACGACGGCAGAGAAGTCATTGTCGCCGCATACGTACGACAAAAACATTCTCTTTTTTCGTTTAGTAAAACGCTTCGTATAAAAAGATTACTTTTGGATAAACATAAAATTCAAAGGGGTTTATACACCGTATAAATGAAAGTTGTGTATAAAACAAAATATGCCTCAATGAAAGGAGATTGAGACGAAGTCCCATACAATGATGGTATCCTTGGATTAAGGATAAATCAGTTACATAACTATGTGTGACAAACGAATACACGAAATATAAGTGCGTATTAAGTGTAAAAAAATCAGAGGACATTCACACATAATCATAGAATGACATATTCAAGGTGTACAAGTTTATCCCAAACAATCGAAATTGGGTTAAGAAGTTCCCTTGCAAAAATTAGACAGCCTATCGACGTCACTTCAAAATTCAGAAAAAGAGTTGATGAGAGATAAAAAGGGTATCTCATCACTTGGACATAAAATTTAAATCAATAAGGATATAGAAGAATATATCCCAAAATAATATTATGTGACTTAAAATACATAACAAAATAAGTCTTTTAAAAAGAGGAGGGTGAAAGGTTCCCTTACCGACATGGGTATCTTTGGAAACATACACCCCGTGAAAGAAGGACAATACAACATTGATGTAAATACTCATAAATGAAAGAATATTCCACAATGAGTAAAATAATGGTCAGAACATACACCAATCAAAGGAAATTGTGGAAAATGTAGCATAAATCTCACGGGAATAAAAGTGAGACGAAAGAAATCCCTTACGAACACTCGGCAGCCTAACGGCGCCACTTAAAACTTACAAAAAATGGATTGATGAGATCAAATAGGGTATCTCATCACATTACAATAAAATTTACAGAAAGAGGAATATAAAAGAACATCACCCATAATAAAAAATAGGATCATAAAAGAAGTGACATAAAGGAGAGTACTTAAAAAGAAAGAGAGAGGTTAGATCTCTTATGAAAATTCGGCACCCTAACGGCGCCACTCAAAACGTCCAAAATGGATTGATGAGAGAGAATAGAGTATCTAATAACATGAACATAAAAATTAAAGTATGATTAATATAAAATAACATCCCAATAACAAGAAATATAAGCTTTAAGAGGAATGACATAAAAGAGTGTACTTAAAAAGAAACAGTGGAGTAGGATCCATTACCTCAAGTCCAACTTGTCTTGTTCGTTTCTTTATATTCCTGAATAATAATCATTGTTCAATTAATAATTGCCTAATTAACTCTATTAGAGATTATTATTCAGTTCATATCACATATTATAATGTTATAAAAATTGTTTAATAATGTTAGTTTATATCAGACGTTTTTGCCGATGTTTGGTACATGAGTCAAAAATGAACTTGTTTGAAAAAAGATTGCCCATGTAGTTATAAGTAAATAATTTCCAGAATAGTATTAATGATTAAAATATCATATATATCCAGTAAATATTCATTTAATACTATTCCATATCATTTGTAGATAAAAAATGAAAAGCACCGTTCATGGAGAAGGTAGGCCGTACGTACGCATGAACACTACTTTTATTTTTTGTCATATTAATGGAATTAAAACAAAATGAGAGAGATATATATATGTTATAATTACAGAATTATACCCATAATTTAGATTTAATATATTACATATATATCCATTATATATATGTACTTATAATATTACATAACATTTTGAGATAAGAAATGAAATGTACCGTTCATGGAGACGGTAAGCCGTACGTACGCATGAACGCTACTTCCATTTCTATTTCATATTTAATTGAATTAAAACATAATGATACATAATAGTATTTTCCTTACATTATGATATCATATATAATATAAATAAATATAGACTTTATACGTACCACATATGGTATTAACGAATCAAATCACTTTGAGGGGGCGGTAGTCCGCACTTTCTTAAATGAAGATATCGCGTTTACCCATAATGGAAACCATAATGGTACGCCATAAATAAAAAATACAGAAGCTTAAGTAAAACATAAAAATATTATATATCATATATAGATATAGTTTCATCTTAATGGCCACCTTTGAAGGTGTTAGAAGAATGTTGAATAATCATCGTTTCGGGAGGCAGAAATTCGCCATCCACGGAAACCGTATGTTCTTTAACCATTATATGTAGGTGTGTGTAAGTGTATCTAGAATACATCTTATAAAAACATTCTAGTATATTTAAGATACTGGATTTGTAAGAAAATAAATGAATAAAAAGAGTTTAGGTTGTTGGAGAAGCAAAATAAAACAAAAGGACACAAGTGAAGCCATTACCTTAAAATCGGGTAACTCCCTTTGGTTTGAGCTCAAAGGCTTCCTTGGGAAGACTTCTGCCCAAAGTGAGGCTTCAAGGAGTAAGGGAGGGAAGTGGAGAGACGAAATGGGCAGGGGTTGTCCGATCCAATGGCTTTGGGAGTGTGGGTATGGAGGTAGAGGTGGGGTCCTTTTATAAGAGGAGAGGAGGGGCACTCTTGTAAAGTTACAAAATGTTACTTTATTTTCAAAAGGGTTTCGGAATTTAACGGTCCCAAATTGATGTATTTCTATGATAAGGTGATAAGGGTTCGAACTACCGTCATAAAATACGTTTTTTACATGTTTAGGTATTAGATATTACATGATCTTTCCATTTTATTTAAATCGTTAAATAATGAGGTCATCTCTTCATCATCATGATGTCATATATAATTTAATTTATTTAATGTATAAAAATTATCAAAAAAATACTATGATGTAGGGAATATTTTTATCTTTCCATTTACTATTTATAGTGAAACATATGACTTTTATAACCCCATGTAAAAATTGTTTTAGTAAAACATTTCATGTTTGTGTCATTTTTTACTTTAACATTAAATAAAAAGATATTTATGTCATTTTCCAACTAAAGTGGCTCCATGGGGTCCCCAAGTTGACCCATGGATTGTCTTGGTCGGACATGACACATCAAAAGTGGGTAGGACAAGTGTCTAGGTCATTTAATTTTTTTAAAACATTATTCTTACCATAAACTACACTAATTACCTCTAATCGCGATTAAAAACGTAATAAGTTAGTATTCACCAAAAAAAAAATTTATCCCATTGAACCACATTTTACTTCTTAATGACAACCATGTATGTCATATTTTTGAAATTAAAAACACAAAGATGGAAAAATTTCATTTAAACGGAAAAATCAGTTTTCATAAGTACCACTTAGTGGTTTCACTATTCATCAAAAATTGAAGTTTTTCAGAAAAATCCCAAAAAATTCACCCTAAGATATATTTGATATTATGAATTAAAAAATGAAGTCTATTTTACAAAATTAAATACATATAAGTCACATTAATTAATTTAATAATTAATTTCCGCTGTCAGAGCAAATAGCATGTTTTTATGAAACAATAAGTATCAAAAGATTGACACTAGTTTAAGTCTGATTTCAAAGTGAAATTAATTCCAAAGACCACTATTGGATTTAATGGTAAAAATATGTTCTAATTTCACTTTAAAACCAATTCAAAATATAATCTAATCATATAAATAAATTAGATTAAAAAGAGGTTTTGAATTAAAATACTACATTTTACACTATTCATTAAAAAAATGAACTTTATCGGAAAGATACCAAAAATTTACACAAAGTAAATTTTGATGTCCCAATTCTTAAGAAAAGATTTATTTGGTCCAATAGAATGTATAATAGTGAACAAAACTATATTTAATGACGGTTCACCATCAAAAGGCGATAAGTGAACCTTTAGTGAAAACTAGGGCAGATAGGCCTAGAATTTAATTCTTTTTGTATTTTAAGCGTTTATATCTTATTGGATAAATGTAAAAACATTTAAAAACATATATAATCATATTTTAGTTATTTCTATCCATTCCCGCCTATAAAATAGCTACATGTTAACTACCATTTAAAATAATATTATTTTATTATTAGAGTGCAACGTAAGATTCCCAAGAAACTCGTTGTTGCGTGTTGGGTACGCCATCAAGCATAGCATCCCCTTTAAAGTCATATTAATATTTTATTCATAAATATGGATAAATATGAAAATTTCATATTCATTATTTACCTGGGGTGTTACACATGCTTCCATGAAATTGATGAATTATAGGCACTTTTTAGGTTTTAGGATACAATGAAATACATGCTTTTGTGATGTTGGGTTGTACGGTAGGATAAAATTCATTCTATATTTGAAGATAAAGAATTATTCATGGAAGAGAAACATATGTACAATGAAACTTTTATGATTGAGGTTATGTGTTTTAGTTATATGTGACAATTCTACAATAATCATTTGGGGTGATTTGAGTGAGATGATGATGATTATTGCACGATGAACCATGAAAGGAGAAGTTCTGTAGATCATAGGATGCATAAGGTTGGAACAACAAGGATAACTACCATCTAGAGGTACAATGCATGGCCATATCATCGAAAAACATGGAACTATGAGACATAATAAAGGCACTCTATCATGGAAGATCTTCTTCCATGACGGAGAATGTGCTACCGTGTTTCACTGATGATTTCGTTAGGGTGAAGGTCTATCATGTTATTGTACATGGTTTGTATAATTTTTGGATTATATAAAACATAAATTAAAATTCATGAAATTGATTATTTCACAATTTATGAACTCATGAAATCTATTACAGACAAAAGAGGTTCAAGAAATCTTATGTCACTGATTGTGAACAAGAGACTAGTTTATGCTACCATGAATCCAATTTAACTATCGTGTGCATGTGTGGAATAGGATATGCTTTTTAATAATGTGTATATATTTAAATCTCCATATAACACTATATATATGTGTATCATATGTATGTTTATAATATATGTAATATTAAATGGATAAATTATTAAAAATAAAAGATATTAATAAATAAAAACCAAAAAAACTAAAAAATATTAAATTAAATGTGTTGGAAATTTATAGTACATGATCTTATTAGATAAAAAAACATATTATTTAAAACTAGTATATAAATAATCTAACCAAAATTATAACACATAAACATTAACACATTAACACATGTGATGTGTTGTAAATTATTTTCAATCAAATATCATTTGATGATAAATATTTAGGTAATAAAATAAGTGAAATGTAATTTAATTTTAATATAAAAAAAATTAAAATATGAACACCCTAATTGAAATAATAACAGAAAATACATATATGAAACAATAATGATATTCAACCGCTTACATTTTATGGATCTTATCAAGAAAAGTAAATTGAAATTGGTTATTCATAGTAATTATGTTCTGCTTCCAATAATCTAAGCATACTCTTCTCTTAATAAGAAGTTGAATTCACACTAAATACCCAAATTTATTATTGACAATAGTGAACCCACCTTTTTAAGTGTAATCTCGATGGGACATACACGTTAGCTTTATGAAATATGGTAAATTATATAAGTAGCCAACAAGGTAGTCACCTCCTTTTTAAAAACCTCAAAAGGGTAGGATTAGTAATACTCTAGAATTATGTCATAGAAGTACACTATGCATGAATATTTAAAGAAAATGTTTTTAATCTAAATACTACCCCGTGGATTCTTTATTATTCTTAAAGAAATCTATGATTTGGTTCCCTTAATCATTCTAAAGACCACTTGAAATTATCACAAAAAAATCATTGTTTTTTCTAAGTAGATATATTTTTAAATTATTGAAAGAAGATTTAGTTCTCATGAGGATATGTTATCCATATTAAAAAAATGTTTTTATGGGTACTTAAACACATATTTCTATATTTAATTCATTTACCAAGACAAGAGATTTGAAAATTCAAAAGATGAAGTGAAATATTTCCAAGATAATGAACATGTGTTAGCTTAAAAAAATATCTCATTTAAATAAATAAACATGAGCTGACCCATTAGAATAATCATGGTATGTTTTAATGTTTTTAATAGTGGATTCACATGAATCATTATTATAGAAATCAAAAAAAATTCACAATATTTTCTTGTGTGATAGATTAAAAATTTAATTCTGCAAATTCTAGTTCATTTCAACATATAACTTCAAAATCATTAGAAAATATAAATGTTTCAAATATTTCAGGAAAATACTCATCCATTTACTATTGGAATTTGTTTCTATACCCAAATACCTATACAAAACGATAAAACCAACCATTTTATGGGATAAACAATTTTTTTAAAAACATTGGCATACAATTGAACATATATTTGGTCTTAAAACCCCCTTTTCCCCTATTATTTTCCCATATATTTAGGTTTTTTGGAGTTATTTATTTATTTAACTTGCTTCATATTCTATTATATTTTTATTATTCATTTTTATAATTTTTTCCTTGTTAAATAATCAAGTTCTACTAATTCCACTCACTTCTTTTTATATTTTATCAAAATATGTCTTCATATTCATTCTCATGATTGATAATGAATTGAAATAGAATGTAATTACCATGGTTTGGTGAGGAATAAACATAAATATTTGAAATCATATTTTTTATAATGATATTTTATGAAATAGGTCCGATTTTAATTTAAATGTATGAGGTATAGATGTGTTATATTTTAATAATTAAAATTCATTTGTTTATAATGTAATGTGTTTATGTTTTTTCCGGGTAACTTTATTTTTGAAGGCATCAATTCATTAACAATTGATCTATGTAAGGAAATATTTTGTTTTAATGTTGTCTTCTATTTTTTAATTGGGGTTTAAAACATAAAATTGGTTATTATTTCTATTTTTTTTTAATAATTTAAGGAGTTTTCAAGTTAGAATAAATTTTTATTAAACTTTATAAATCTACTTTGACAAGACCAATTCTATTAATTTATTGTTTAGTTTTAATATTGGTTGAAATAAAATTTCTTATAATATTTGAGTTGTTTATCTTTATTTGAAGAATAATTTTATTTTATTTACTATCTATATAGAAATCAACAACCCATTGAGAATGTAACTAATTTTTTACATGACATGAATGAAACACCATTATATGATGGTTTGTGTTAGATAATTTATTATATGATATTAAATACTGATTATTAGATAATAAATATGGGGTTTTAATATATTTTTTGGAATTTTTTATATGGTATTTTTTATAGTTCTTACTATCTAATATAAAATAATTCAATATTTTATATATATAGTATTATGTTATATCATGTTATTAATTTAATATATTTGGGATATAGGATATAAATATATTGTTTGAATCATTTAAAAATATCCTTATCCTTTCTCATGTTATTTTTTATGATAAAATTAATTATTTTTAAAAGTGATGTATTCATTTATAGTAAATTTTTATTTTATACATGGAAATAGAGAGTGATTTAAAATGTATTAGTCATCAATATTATTTTAATGATTTTCAAGGAGATTAAAATGATGTAAACATATATAATATCTTTGAATAAATTTAATATTGGTTATTGATATTTTATTTGTTAACTCAAATGATTTGAATTTATATACAAAATATTTTTAGCTGGGTTGAATTTTGTAATTTTTTCATACTTTGTTGATATTATTAATTGTTTATGTAATATAATGGATAAAATTTAAATGTTTAAAAATGATCCAATATCAACTAAGTTTCGAGAAAATTATCATTTGGTTTTTTCTTTTTCATATAAAATTTTTTTAGACATAGGTCCAATTCAATTCCCAAGTTAATATTTTATTGAGATACACTAGTGAAATATGAAACAAGTTTTCTAATATATAAAATATTTTTTTTCCAAAAAAACTATTATTTCTATTATAAAAGTGGAGAGAAAAGGAATGATAATGTTGTTCCTAAGCGAAACGAAAGGCGTGGTATGGAAAATTTTATATTTGATCGATTTTTATTTTTAAATCATCATGATAGTGATATTATCTTAATTAAAAAAAGGATATGGTAATATTAGAATAAAACTAATAATAACGATGATGTCGAGGGGGTAAATAAATTAATAGATGTTTCCCGAACTCCTGTATATCAGGATTGTAGTGAAATAATAAAGATTTAATTTTTATTCTTGTTGTATAATGGGAAAACCATGCATAAAATTTATAATAACTCCATTTTGTATATTCTTAAAATTTTGAAGTTTTAACTTCATGATGTTGTAGATATTTACTCAAACCCTTATATGGAATGAATTTTAATTAACTAGCTTGGGTTTCCTACAATTAAATTTAATTCTTGTAATAAAGATTATAACTTGTTATGGTAGGAAACCATGTGATAAAATTATTTTAAAGAATGTGATATATCTTGATGAAATAAAAATATAGAAGGAACACCATCTAATGTTCCCCAAAAATTATGTTGGTACTTTCAATTGATTTCTAGGTGCTAAAATTTTTAATTTTATAATGAAATATCAAGAAATAAGTGAATAAATATTACTAAAAGAATTAATGATAATGATGAGTTGGATCATACTGAAGATGGATTTTCAGGGATTGTATTTGATACGTGGTATCTAGATTTTATAACTAAGGTGATAATGTCAGGTTGGGTCTATAATGTGAATATTTCAAACCGTTCATTTAGATGATTAATTATCACCACATGTGGTGATTTTTAGTTCACATTTATAACCTTCATGTATTGATTTGTATTAAAATCGATTAAATTTCTAGATTATAGTAATATATGGACCTTCTGATTCATGGAATAGATGTGTACACAAAAACATTAATAAAATAGTTGTATTAACTTTGGAAAATCGGTGTGATCACATAGAATGATTCTTTAAAAAAAATATTACAGTTTTGTTCCACACTTATGTGAATGATAAATGAATTTTGTGCTTATTCAACAATGTCTAGATTGAACATGACGGAAAAAATATCTTGTCATTTGAATGAAAAATACACAATCTATAAGAATTAAATAACATCATAGTTTAAGTTTCTTGGGAGAATGATGATTCTTTCCAATGGATCATCTATATTGGAATAATCATTGATGGTTTGATAGTACCATTGAGGCTGAGAACTACCTCAATGTATATATGAAACTGATGGCTTAATGAATTTTAATATACCGGTTTTCCATTAAGTAAAGGTCTAATGAAATAAATAGGAAGGACGATTTGTACCATAGAATAATAATACAATTGAAAAAAATCTATCCTCATATATTTACTGTTATGGTCATCTAATTTGTTATATTATATTTATACATTGTTCATATTGAGAAAATTACATGTGAAGTGATGATTTCAATTCATCTAAATGTTATTGGGAAGACCAAATATGATTTTCAATCTTGGTGTTACTTTTCTTATTAGCATATTAGAACATAACTGCATCCTATGGGTATTGGTTACAATTAATAGGATGTTACATTTTCTTTATATGTGATGAAACCTTTAGATATTGTCATATTTGTAAATTATTAATGACTATCAATGTAATTGATGGATATTCAGGGCACATATCTAAATGATTCCACAAAAGAGAGTTTAAACATCTATCCATTAACACTTCTGACTATAATATCATTCTTTATTAATCAATTCAAATTTCAATCAATCATTTACTATCCAATAATAAAAGGATGATAGTGATTTTATTGTGTTTTTTATAGATTCATTTGTGCTAACGTCTTTTTAATACATTCTTGATAAAAATGATGTAAGAAATACCATTACTTTGGTGTGAGTTATAGATATTCTTACATCCATGTTTTTTCACTTTCATGCAACATCTGACTATCCATATTACAATTGATATACATCTTGCGGGAAATATTTATTTTTGGTTTATGTATCCAACTAAAATAAATTTATACACAATGAAGAATTATTTACAAAATAAGAATCACCTTAAGGTTCCATTATGAGAGGCTATTGAGGTCACGAATGTACAAATTTCTATATAGTATATTTGGATTATGTGAGAACATGATGTATTAAGATAATGAGAATTTAATATGAGAAGTATTAGATAATTTATACCACTTTTCAATATCTTCCAAAAATTGGGGGAGTTCTAGGATCACATAAATTTGATACATTGGCCCTTGAATAGATATAGAGAGAAGGAACTTGACATAATCATGTTTAACTATGATTTTCCAAATGTCTACATCATATACGTATGTTGAAAATATAAATTTTATATCATAATATTTAGTTTCACATATATATTAAACATTTACTATCATTTTAGGTTGGTATCACAATCTAATTATAAGTTGAATTCATCGTTTTTTATATATGAGATGAAGAGAGAACATGCATAGGAAAGAGTTTCCTTCTCAGTTAAAATCAAATGTTTGTAATTTAATTTTAAAAATTCAAAAATAAGTATTCATTTAATTTTAATATATATATTTTAGGTAAGGATTTTAGATATTAGGTCTATCTCTCCATAACTACAATAATTTTCTTTTGGTTCCAATTATTTTGTTCGTGAATGAAAATCATTGATAGTAAATGGGTAATTGTTTTAAAACTGATTGTGTAGTGAACGGGAGAACACAATATATGGGACTTATTTCAACTTCAATAATAATGTGTTGTGTCTAAGAATCATATTTTCAGTCTGGATATAAAAATTTGTTTTATTACTAATTTTTTGATAAAATACTAATATTTGATTTTTACTTCCAAGATTGAGTTACAATGATGAAATGAATGTCATTTGATATAATGATGCAATAAGGCACATAACAGTGGATTTATTATTATAGAAATTTATCAAATATTAACTAACTATGAGATGTATATTTTGGCGTTAATGGAGAAACACATGTTTTACGTGAAATATCACTTGAGACCTAAATTCAGTGTCATTATTTATGTAATCCCCTGAAATATATTTGGTGATAAAGGTGGTGAAATTGACACAATAACTTTCCCTAGTGTTCATATTAAAAATACTACATACGATGACTTAAATAGTGAAATTATCAGAGTTTATTGTGAACCAAATGTAGTGTTAGATACTCTATAGAAGTCACCATATGTTTTCTCAATTCATTATCATTATCTAAACTAGGTTATTATAAATTTTTAATAATTTAAGTAATATAATTTGGTTTCTTTTTTGAAGGGAATATTTTGTGTAGTTCTTTTAGATTTCATTTAATTTTGTTACATTTATTTGAATTTAAAAAATAACGTTCATCCAAATAAAAAACAAAACTAATGAATTGATTAGAACTATTTCTTAATCTAACCCTATAAAAAATTCATGTCAAAATATAATTCAAATGGGGTTAAATATATTTATAATTTTAGTAAATAACACCCAAGTAAAATTTATAGAGATCCAATAATAATATAAAATATATTTAAAATAGGGGTTTTCATTGGAATGTTCAAAATAGTTTTATGAAAACGTTTATAGTGAAATTGTGAAGGTGTCAAAATTCATGAAACTATGGGAATTATGAAGGTCAAAAAATAAGGATCTATATATTAGTGGGATGAGTTGACTAAGTACAGAGTAAGAGGGTATACCATTCATCAAGGATTTCAAAGATTGAAAATACATGGAAATGGAAACTTTTTGGAAGAGTAATGGGTTGAAGATATTATTAAAATTTAATTAATATTGATTAAGAGTTAAATTATTATGATTTATTTTGAATTATATTATTTAAGAGTCATTGTAAATAAACAAAAAAACCAGGGAGCTATATAGAACATGCACACCTTGGGATAAAATATTATATATTAGAATTAGAGAGAACATTTTTTATGACCAGTGGAGTTTAATTAGTTACAAACACAACTAAACCAAACCAAATCAACACTATAATATTTTGTTGGAATTTTTATATTTTATTAATACTGGTTATGTATTATTTAACTAAAATTGGTTTTGTTTTGTTTTGGTTTGTTAAGGATGAGTTTATTTAAGAATTTTTAATTTCATTCAATAATGTTTAATTGGTTTTGGTTATGTTTTATTCAATTAAATTTTGTTTAAGTTAGTTTAGTTCTATTTATAACAATCACAATGGAACCAAATAAACCTATATTGCCAAAACTGATCCAATACTTGGAAATAAAACCCAACATAAAATAAATTAGAACCAAAAAACCAAACAGACCAAAATTTTATTGAATCAGACCAAACAGAACATAATCAAATATGATGGAATTGAACTAAAACTAATATAAATAATAAACCATCTATTGCATTATAGAATGATGCAACATAAGACGAATTGAATCAAATATTTATGAACCAAATATATCTAAAATATGTTTAACTGATCTGACCTAAACTATCCTGTCTAAAATAGAATAGAAACGAGTAAATATAAATTAATTTTAATTAAAATAATGTTAAATAATGTTAACATTATAAATTGGGCTTAAATTAATTATAAATTAATTATAATAACCCTTACCCCATTAGTCGAGTTCTAATGCCAAAACTTGTAACTTAATGATTGATATAAGTGTTGAATCCAAAAGCGATGATCAATTTATTAGTTTTGGAAGCTAGATTGCATACATGAACCTGAAATTACAATTTCAATCATAATATAGAACATAAAATATCATTTTAAAATGCCATTATTCTCCTGTATTAACCATGTATAAAAGTCATAATACATCTCTTAGAATATTTCAAAATTAAGAAATAAAAAAAGGGTTGAGGTGAAAAGATTAGTAAGGGTAACCATATAAGAGAGGATGTTATGAATTAATAAGCACAAAAATAAGGGCATGGTTTATAATAAAAACACAATCCATTTAAATATAGTCAGGTATAATATGTCATGAATATATAATACCATATAAAATAATCACTTGAGATAGAAAACATAACTATGAATATTAAACTAGGTAAATAATCACAATGAATATCAATAACTTGTCTTATTATGAGGTAATGCATAATTTTTTATCATTATAAACATACTCTGAATGCTTTGATTAGGTCGACAAAGATAAACGGGTAATACATTAGCCAATACCACAAATAGTTTGTCTCATGAAAACTATTGATGCATCGAGGGGATATAGGTGGCCCCACCCTTCAATTACTATGTCTAATGCATTCCACTTTTGTAATGGTTGAAACATAAACAAATAAAAGTTATAATTTAAAAACTAGCATATGAAATGTGTATAATTTAATCATAAACAATGAATTGGCTCGAAAAAGAACATCCACCATAAAACTAAAGCATAAATAATTCCATTAAGTATATTAAATGGTATAATAAGATATCAACTTCAATTAATAATAATATTATGTACAGAAATTTGAATGATATGAACATATTCTACAGAAATCAATGATTTTTTTCATTGAAATATCTTTTTCACTTTCAAGGAATTTATTTAAAAATATGTTCAATTATAAATGAAAAAAATTATTTAAAAATTACTTTTTAATCTTTAAAATGATTCTTCAAAATGTTATGACATCACGATGGTTAAAAAATACACTCACTCTATATAAAAACATTCATTCTGTCGAAAAAGTCACAAAGTTCTTCTTTTGGAAGATGAAAAAGATTCATTTTAATTATTTTTATAAAAATAAAAACATGGGTAAAATTATATTAAAAATTTATAGGATAATAGTTAAATTATTTTTGAAAAAATTTATAATAATCATGTACATTTATGATAAATTTTCCCCAGGAGATACTTACAGATAAACAAGCCGGAATAATAACGAGATTGTGAAATTAACCCTTACCTGATAATTTTCTTGAGTTTCATGTGATTTTAACTCCTATATAATGGTTTAAATCATGTAATAAATTTATTACATACCCATGTACATATTTATGTTATCAAATATTATTTTCTAACATCACTTCATTAATAATATTTTTTTATTACCCTTGTTTCGAGTGTTAACTGCTTCATTATCCTATACATGTTTGGTCATGTAAGTCTTATTTCTTATTCATATGGTATATTTATTTCATCTAAATAATGATATTAATTTCATAATTAATACATTTACTCATTATATACATTCTTATAATCATTTTTAATGGGTAACATGGATAATGAATCCCATCGCGTCGTGGAGACGGTAGGTCCTGCATACACACGAGTGCAGATATAATTCCATTAATGGTAAAAGGGTAATGATTTAAGATGATATAATGATTATATAGAATAAGAATCATGTAATATATATTATTCATATCCATTATATCTATCATTATACCCATCCAAATAAAGTGGTGGTGAAAAATAAATTACACCATGACATGGAGGCGGTTAGCCGTACGTATGCAAGCGCAATGCTTTTCTTTCATAGGATAGATGAAAGGAGGATTATGTTTGTCTCATAATCATAATAACATATAATAATATATATTATACTTTATTTATTTATTTATTTAGGAAACACCCCTTGAATAGTAAGATAAAGAAGAAATGAACTAGAATGAGTTGGAAAAACAATTACCAATTCTTCGATGGAATTCCTTTAGATATCTACTAAATAGATCTAGAATTGGTATTTTAATAATACTGGGTACTCCAAAAATTGGTAATGTATATTTGGGTCAGAAATGGGAAGATGTGATCAATCTAGAATGCTCAATGTGGTGTGAGGATGTGAGGGATGAGGTGACCTTTTATAATTAAGGTGAGATGAACTTTTGGGAAACCAAACATACTAAATTTATTTAAATTATATTTAAATTTAAAATGGATCCAAAGAATTTATTTATAAGATAAGATGAGTATGGGTTTAAATTATATCAAAAAATAATTTTTATAATAGTTTAGGTCAGATTATTACCCATATATTTTGTCTTTAACCCGTAGTTAAACCCTTTGACTCTTACCATGACGACAATGATTTTTACTCTTTAAGGGTCAATATACTAAATATAAAATGAAAAAAATAACGAAAATGAATCATTTGTGAAACATTAAACCTTATAAAATTAATTTCTATTAATTATATATTTTTATGAATTTAATATCATTTAATAAAATATTATTTATATTATAGAATTGTTAATATCAATTTTGATACTAATCATTTCTTGACTTTTTCAAAAATATCCATACCCCAAATAACATAAAAACATTTAATAAATCACTAATATGACTATAATATCTATAAAAATAGTGTATAAAATTAATTTACTCTATTATATTTATTTTGGTTTTTTTAATATCATTTTTATGATATTTCTATTAATGAGTCAATTACTACATCATAATTGAATAACCCTTTATTGAAATTATTTATTTCCGAAAAATTAAATATAAATAAACGTGATAAATAAAAACATTTTAGAATTAAAATTACTATTTATAGTCAAATATATCTTCTCTATAACAATATATTTAAAATTTAGTGGTCATTAAAATATGAGAATGGTATCTTTAACTCTTGATTAAATAAAATATAATAAATGTTATACGGTCTCCTAAGTGACTTAAAAGGTTATAATTTCTTCCAAAGGGTGATTTTGGTCAAAAAATACATATAATAAGAAATTTGGATAAGTTCTAGCATAATTTTATAATATATATAATATTATTTTTTCTCATATTTACCAATTTACCTTTTAAGACATTGATAAAACAAATTTATAATGTGACTATTTATAATGAAAAAAAATAAAAAAACCAATTTAAATAATTTGAACCCACTAATTAAAATCCTGGAATCAATTTTTAAAAATTAAGAACATATAAGTTTTTGTAATTAATATAAAATTAGTCTTGTTGATGGGGTTAGAAAATAAGTTATTAAAGTTCAAACATGAAAAATATCGCAACATTTATATATCTAAAATCAATGTAAAATTGAAAATAATGACATAAATTGGATTATAATATAAATAAAAATGATATATTTAAAATTTTAAATGAATTAAAAATATAATTTAACAATATAAATTATTTTAATGAAAAAGTGTTTTTGATAAAAAATAAGTATTTTTCACTATTCATCAAAACATGAAACTTAGTAGAAAAATACCAAAAGGTAAAAAAAGTAAATTTTTTTATTAATATTTAAATGAATAATTTTATTTTATCAAATATACTATTTAAAATTCTCTAAAACTGGATTTAATATTGGTTCTCCATTAAAAGGCAGTAAAACTGCATTTACAAAAATATTGGGGTTTTATGCATAAATCATGGTTATTCATATCTTGAACCTATAAAATATATTTAATAAATATAAAAAATATAGTATTGAATATGCAACATATTTATTTCATTAATATCATTTACTAATTGTAAATAATATAATTTTTAAGAAAAAACTCTTTTGGGAACATAAAAATAAAAATATTTCTTTTATATTTCATTTGTTTATATTTTCGTTTCTAATTAATTATTAACCAATGAATTCATAATATATTTTCATAAACTATATATTTTAATATATTAGTCAACACTATTCATAAATTCTATTTAATGACTCGTTTATATCTTATTATATCAAATAATTATATTTTAATAATATATTGTTGTTTCGTAAAACTCAGGTATGTGTATAAAGAAATCTATCAAAGAAAGTCACTTTTGCCTGAAAAAAATAACTTAGTGTTGCATGAATTAAAAAATATAAAATATGTTATAATTAAAAATAAAAATTCTTTAAACTCTTGGTGTGTTTCATTAATTAATAGAATCATCCTAAAAGAAACGAAAGCTAAATGAACCAAATCATATTGAGCCGGATACATGTAAAAATCATTGAATAGAATTAAAAAATACTAAACTAGATGAAAATAGATAAAAATAAAGGACTGAAACCACATATAATTATAGAAATACAACTCAATTGAAATCCTAAAAAATAAAATTGAAGAAAATTAAAACATATTTAATTTAATGGAAGTGAACACACCTAACCCCAAAAAAACTAAACCAAAAAAATTAAACCAAATTGAATCAAATAGAAAGGAAACAAAACAATGAAAAATTATATATACTGGAATAGAAAAATTATTTCCAACCAATGTGATTTTTTATGTGGTGTATCCTCTGAACAATTTCACAAACAATTACATGAAGTGAACTAAATAAAATTTTGAAATATAAGTAACTAATATATCCAAAAAAAATTAGGAACCATAAAATGTTACCTAATTTAAATAGTCGTGAATTATAACATGAAAAAATTTATTTCAAATCAATGTGAATTACACATTTAGAAATTGTTTACTTGTTTGTTCATTACAAGTTTTAACTAAATAATTACAAGGGAATTCATTGATACCACCAATTTTAAGACCATGAATGATATAATCAAATAAACTAATAAAATAAAATAATTCCTATAAATAAACAATTATGAAACCATTTTATAGTAAAACCAACTCATTGTATGAGATTTTCAAAAATAAATACATATGAAGCACTCAATTTCAAAACCTAGGAACTCATACAACACTATCAAATCCATTATAAATCACTTTTAAATAGTATGATCTTTTTTATAAAAATTATTCTTGACGAAAACATGCTTCAAATTTACCAAAACAATATGAATCATCCGAGATAGATTAAAAGTAAATAAAATCAAACTATTTCTTATAAAACATTACCTAAACTAAATTGTAAAAATCAGTTTTAAAACAAACTAAATCATATTGTATTTTATATAACTACACCAAATGAATCCAAATAGGATGATACACAAATGTATAAAATTGAATTTAACCCAACCAAATTGAATTTAATTGACGTTTCAAAGTTGTAATTGAACTAAAAATTAAAAAATAACCATATATTAATGGAAAAAACAATCCAAATTTATCTGAACTAAAATACACCTAACTAGAGAAAATAATATTGATCCAAAATAAACCAAATAAATTTCTTTTTTTTTATAATTTAATAAATTAATTTGAATTGTATATATAAGTGTGTAGTTATCATAAAAAGTTCATACTCAAACTGAACTCACACAAACCTCATTGAAAAATAAAAAAATAAAAAAATGATTTCAAATAAATTGAATAAAACTGATCCAACACGATAGAATATAAAATCAATAAAACTAATTTGAATATATCTTAACCAAAAAAATCCATGTATATTCATTTTTTTGATTAATTTTAGTTTTATAATATTTGGGATAATATGAATCATTTTGGTGAATTTTAATGTAATTTATTTGGGTTTTAATCAATTAAATATTGGTTATAAAGAGTTAATTTTTTTCTATAATAAAACATTATTGAATAATATATTCTTACATTTAGTTTTGTTTGGAGTAGGTGATAGTCAATATTAAAGGTTGCGTGACTTGAGATTTTTTTATCTAGATTAGGAATAATAATGATTCATGTTCAATGAATGAATATACTATAGAAAAATATTGTAGGAATTGTGAGGGTTATTTTAAATTTTAATACCTATTTTACAGTTAAAATTCCTTATTAATATTATCAAAAACGCGATTTGAGACCCTTAATGAGCATGAAGATGATAAAATCTAGCCAATTTACTATTTGAGATAAATATTAGGTAATAAGACCCCAGTGAGAGTCCAACATCGATTCGGACGGGGATAAAATCCATCAGTTATCGGACCACTTCAACCAAATCAAATAGATCTGGTAGTACCATGTTTCAAGAGGATAATGAAAAATCAATTTAGGCTAAAACAATAGCCATGATGAAGAACCAAATAGGTAAAATAGTCAATGAGGAGTTACAGAAATCTATGATATATTTTTATATATCACATCCTTCAGTGGGTGTTTTGGTTTTTGTTAAATATATGTCAACAATACACTCCTTAAAAGATGCATCGAGTAGTGATGATGACCGAAGGGGTGGTTGGAAAGATGACATTACATGTGATTTTGATGGCACTGAAGATGATACTATTGGTGAGGATGTCTGTGATAAGACTTTGATCCTGATAATAGTGGTTTTAATAAGGTATATATTTCCCCCTAAATTTATTACACTTTATTTATAAAAAATATGGATGATGTTATATGATAAAAAAATATTTAATATTTTTTTATGATTTTTTTAATCTTCCAACTAATGAAATGTAAAATATAGAGTATGTTTCGTCCATTGAATGCATATTGTGATATATTTTTTATTTGTAGGTTGTTTTTTTGGCTATAGGACTGTGACTGTTGGGTATATGTGTTTTCCATAGAGATTACCCTATACCAACGAGTCTATAAACTGTTTTTATATAGAAATTACAGCATGGATCTATAAATTATTTCAATGAAACCATTTATATAGCCCTATAATGATGTCAAAACACCTCAAAATCCATTGAATCATTTTTCTAGCCTATACCATTGGTTCTTGAGAAAATATAGATTAATTTAGATCACTGGTAAATGGTTATATTCATGAAGTGATTTCAAGATAACTTTTATAAATAACATTAGAATTTTCACCCTCATTTTTTTAGAAATTTCACAAAAACATGGTATTTTTAAAAAAATTGTAGAATTGGTTTAAAAAATAATCAAAATTTGCATCAAGATCACATGTTCTAGTAGATTCATCATTGGAAAAAAAATTATTTCGTAGATACTTTAATTCTTCATTATGATGAATAAAATAAATATTTTTTTATTAATACCAATATATGATATTAAATTGACATATTTAATGGTTTTTATAAGATGTGTCATTGATTCAAAGATATGGAAATTTACTATCTATCATCAAAATTCTAATGATAAAGTTCATTTTTGAATATTAACTATATTATTTTCTATTTTCAAAATGGGATTACTATGTATTAAGTGTCCATTTTTTTAATATATTATTCTCCATATCTAATACACAAATTCTAGTTGGTAAAACAGGGCCCTTAACCTTTAACAAAACACCTTCAATGACACCTGATTGTTTAGCCTAAATTATTTTTGCATGTTTTATGAAAATATAATATTTCATGAGATCTCCAATAGTTATTAATAAATATATATAGTAATTCATAAAATTTATAGCAGCTCTAATAAAAAATTTCATCCCAAAATTAAGGTTATCTGATAACAGAAGGGAATGAATATGTACCAGGATCATTACATTTAACAAGGAATGAGTAATGTATTATCTTTAATGAGATGAATTCCTTGAGGTTATGGTAGGGGATGGTTGTACATTCTTAGGTCATTATTAACTTTTCTTTTCCCATTGTAACGGACTATCAAATTTGTGAAATCCCAATGAGTTCCTCTTAGCTTGATTTCACCTTTTTTTGTTTATTTTTAAAACTCCACACATTGGTGGATAACAATATCAATAATGGGATCATATGGTTAATTTATAACTTCTTCATTTTATTATTTATTTTTTTCAAAAGTGAAACTATCATTACTAATATCTAATTCATTAATTTTATCTTGCGACTTTTTAATTTCAATTCCCTCATTTGTCTCATTGAAGTAACATTCTCCCTACCTCTTATGTTCACTTCATCTTGAGATGGATGATTCTCACTTCATTGAATTTTCAAACCACTAATATCAATTTCCATTTAAATCAATTGTGTTATCAAATGTATTAGTATAATTTTTTGTTATTGAGATATGTATTTCTATTTTTTATCCAACTCCTAAGGTATGATTCATATTTCTATTTATATTGAGTGGTTGGTAATCTTTTGACAGGTTAGTTATATTTAATTGGATAATATGTGTTATTCACACTATCTTGATTATAAAACTAACCCTTATTGTACATGGGGTTTTCATTAGTGTTCTTAGGTTGGAAGTACCTATTTGGTTGATTAGGTTTCCTAAACATTTTTTTTTGAAATTTCACACTCGATTGAAATTCTGGATGGGTTAAAAATACTTGTGTTGTTAATTTTGATAGGGGAATTGGATATTATATTTTTTATAAAATGGTATCCTTGGTAATATCCCATTGATATATTCAAATGATTCATTCAATTAACGTCATTGATCAATCAAATGTTTAAGAGATCAACAAATACCAGAGTGAATTTATATTACAAATGTTGGTTCAAAATTACTTTGTGAAGGAGTAATGTTAAATAGAATTTTTATCCTCATAGTGGTGATATCACTCAGATGGAATTCCATCTTTTCATTTATAGAATTAAAATTAGACACTTACTTGGAAATATTAATATTATTATACCTATTTTTCATACCAAAGTGAATATTGGTGTATGTTATCGTTGAGATTACTATCATAAATAGTTGTCTTATCCACTAAATCTCCTCAATTAGTTGCATATTTTATGCTCTTATCCATAAACAAAAGATCTTAATAGAAATATTGAATTAAGAATGAATCTAAAACAGGGTAATTATTATAAATTGAGAACAATTTCTAAATCCATTCCCAGCACTCATGTAAAATATACCATTTTAGTTGTCCAATTCCACAAATGTCTTTTCTAAGAGAGGTATTCCTAGAAGTTGAAAATAATTTATTTATATATTTATGATTTTGTTCCAATTACCTATAAAATTATATTTTGAGTATTATAACCACTCTTTAAATTCCCCATACAACGAAAATTTAATATATATCATTTTAATTTGGACCCCGGGTGGTTTCGTAGTCATGAAAACCAATTTATACTCTTGAAAATACATTCTAGGGTCTTCACCCAAGAACACATTATATTTTGGAAAGTGGTCAATTAGATGTAGTACTATCTAAAAACCTATATCTTTTTCTTGGTAATCTAAGACTATTTCTAGATATTCATTTCCATATTATTAACTGTTTTAATTCTTTATTCTTTGTCACTATTTTAAAATATGGATTGTTTTCTACTTTTATAGAATCCATTTTTGATGAATCTATTGTTGATGTTTCTAAAAGTTACATGTTTTCATATTCAATGGTTTAGTTGTTTGTTTGTTTTTCTAGATAAAAAACATTATGAGTCTCTAATATTTTTAATTTCAAGAGTGTTATATAGAATTTGTATAGAAACACATCTTTTTTATTTTTAGGAACCAGACTATTATTTTTTGGAATGATTTTTCTAAAACTCCTTGGTATCCTCCCAAGAAACTATATTAATTTAAGAGGTCAGTTTATCGGTTTCTTAAACTTACTTCAAAAATTTTCTTATTATTTTCATTGTATAATTACCTAGGGTGGTCTTCTATTAGGTTTCCTTTCAAGAGTTTTTAAAGCCATTTTTCTTATATTTTTAAATATTGTAAAAAAATAAAGGATGTAATTTATTCAAAATTCACTAAACAAATAAACATTGGATTGATAAAATATAATAAAAAAATGTACCATATTATTTTCCATGGATCATTATTTATTTATCACATAAAAATATCTTCACACATATTATTCAATCAATGAAAGATTCATTATAAAATTCTATGCATTTTATAAGGTTTGAGAGGTAGAGATTATTGAATTTAATCACAGGTGTTGTCCACTTTCATAAGAACTGGCTGGTTCTCAAAACGATCCTTGAGATCATAATCATTATTGATTAATCACTATTATCACAATCATCAGTCAATAATTGAGTTATTTAAAGAGTTGTAGTAAAACTGAGAGATGTCACCTAGCCTGAATTTATAAGATGCTTTCCATGAGTAACACTGTTCGATCACTGATTCATTTCTCACAGAATGGAATAATTTTTTAAGATAAATGAAAAGATACTTGAACACCAAATATAAATATAAATGATGTCACACACAATGAATGAAATTTAACTATGTTAAATTAAAGAAATACAGCTTATAAAGAATTAACCATTTTAATCTAGAAAGATTATAGGCTAATAGACTAGTTGATCATGATTAGAACATTAGAGAAATATTATCTCTTTTCCACATGTTGATATTAATAATCCATTGGGACAACCTGAAATCACCATTAAATTAAAATTGATTAATATTAAGTGGAATGACTTTGATCAGAACCAGTGTCTTCACCCATTCATGGGAACTACTTAAATTATATTAATGATAAACTGTATATTCTATCTAACATCTTCAATAGGACATATAAAATCAACTAGGATTTCTCTTAAAAGTCACTTTGATGTTTATCTGAACACATGGTGTACATAAATCACAACTATCTCAACCATTACAATAGGGAAAATTATAACCCAATCATAATTATTGTACAAAGACTATAAATAGATTAATCTAGCTATCATAATCCATTTTATATAACTAACATTATTCTGGAAGGTGATCCCTTCTCTCAAATTAGGTGAAAATTTGAGTCATTAAGAAATTTGAACATCATAATTCAAGTATACAGATACTATTGGTTGGATTCCATATAATCTTTCTTGACATATGTTTCACATGGATTTATCCTACTTTGGTTTCATGAATTGAGGCATATTTTTATGCCACTAGAGTGCGTTGATATAAAATATATGTGTCTATAGCATTGGATGATATTGAATTTAATTCATTCATTATCATCCTCAATGAAACATATTGAAATAATTTCCCAAAAAGGAAAGATCATAAATGATTCTTCATCTAAATCTTCTAAATCTAATCCATTCTTCAATATATATGGTTTATTATCTCCAATTCAGAGTCCCTATTATCCTTACTCGTAGTGATTGTCAAGTTACCTTTTATGGTGAATATTGGGTTCATTGATCTTTAGTCTCATCTGAAATACCATCCTAATTATTCATTTTATTACATTGATTAGGATATAACTGATCATAGATGGATGTTTGTAATCTTCCTAAAGCTCATTCGTCAATCTCAACAAAAACTTGTGAAGAGATTCCCATACTTGTGTTTAATCTATAATACTAAACGTAGGTTTACCTAGATTGAAAATAGAAATCATTATCTTCACATGTGATCTGTTAACAGACTCTCCATCATTCGGTTGATTAGTGATCCTCATGCAAGTTCTATTGATTGATAAATGTGCATTTACGGTTTGTGTAAACTCATGATAGATCATAGAGGGAACTTCTTTTTTTTTTCTTCTATATCTTGGAAATTGAAACTCCTCTTTACAGTAGCATGATATAGTATGATGGGGACTATTAATATTGAAAACAAATCAATAATGTAGTCATTTCAGGACATTGTAATATTTCAAAGATGTGATCAATTAATGCCACTCACAGGAAGGTTTATCTTCCATATAACTAATTAACAATTCCTTCCTAACATGGTATTTTCTAATTGAATACACAAAATGATTTTACAATAGGCCATGGACACATGGTAGAATTATGTTTACCTATTTTGGTTTCCATGACACATTATCAATTTTATAGGTACTTCCCCTTTGCAGTCACTTCATGTCCTATGAAAATGTTATATTAAAAAATTTATAATATGTGAAAAATTATCAAAGTAAATTATAATGTAAAAAGTTGAAATTATATATTGAAACAATAATATATATTCTAGTAATAGATATCCAAATTAGAGATACAAACTATTTAGTATAAAGATACTAAAATATGAAAACCATTTACAATAAATTTTTAAAAATATAATATCAAATAATTTTCATCTACCTATAAAAAAAATTTATCTTATAAATATATAAATATTATGTTGATAACCATTTGAACAATTAAATACCAAGAATACTAATTTTTGTGAGAATATTTAAATATTATAGATCCAATAACAATTTTTATAATATTTAGTATTACACCAATTATATAAATGTTTGGAATGAAAATATCCTCAAATTCTTTGATTAGATGCAGAATAAATGTATCTAAAATATGCGACATATGGTGTTGATTTTTTTCTATTTTTTTATTACATTATGTATAGTTACAGAATAAAACCATATATTGATAAAGTTAATTTAATGATATTGTTCCATGAATATTTTATATTTATGTTAAAATTAACAAGTTTTTTATATTGGGAAACATCAAGGATACTATATTTTAACTCTTTGATTAGAGTTTTAATATTATATTCGAGTGGTTTGAAGCTTTAAAAATTATTTCTTACTGATCGAGATAAAATTTAAAACTATTATGAACCAAAAAAATGTTTCTAACAAGTATTTAAATTGTAGTAAATACTAAAAATATGGTTCCATCCAATTTAATATTCATTATATATGATTTTTAAATTTTTAGAATTAAATATATATGTGTTTAAGATGGATTTATTGTTATATAGGTTGATGGAATAAATTTTAATTATGGTGTTTTCTAGTTTTCTAGTGGATTAATGTGGAGTATCTCATGAGTGATAACACTATTTTTGGTATAGGTATATGTTTAAGAATTATTAAGCAATGATGAAATAATAACCGTGAAATAAATAGGATAAATGGTTAAAGGGTTGTTAAAATAATTTATAGATGGTTTTTACTTATTTAATACGTCTAAATGGATTTTTGAACGTACTAATAATTTTATTATTTACTGATTATTCAATTTCTTGTTCCTTTTTTTCATGCAACGAACATTTCTTAATTATTTATTAGAACACAATTTATATTTATTTGACATTTTATTGGTATATATGGTTATTTTCCCATGTTAAATGTGATATATCATTAAGAAGGGGTTGGGTCGAATCAATGATAATTTTCTTACTTTTTTCTATATTGAAATCAACTTCAGTGACTAATATAGGTTTTGATCCTCTCTATTTAATTATATATATCTCCTCCCTCCATATCAACCTATTAAAACTGTAATGAATATAATAAAAATAATGAAAGGTTTTTTTGTGGTTCTCATCCAAATTGGGTAACTACATACTATTTTTGGACTTATTCATAGGTGCATATTATCATCGATTAATTATTGAGATGTAAAATGTGTCATTAGGTATCATCCTTTCCTTAGTACTCACAAGATTTGGGTGTGTATCATCCTTATCCCATTTTTTTAAATCATCCTTTCTAAATAATATGTTCTAATAAATATATATAGTAGTTATTAACTAGTCCTTTTCTAATTATTCTTATAATCATATGTGAATAAGATATTCACTGTGCTTCTTGTTATATTTTCATTCTAATATTAGATATTTATTCTCCATTCAACATCTTTTATTACGAGAATATATTCATCATAAACACATAAAAATTGATCTATATCTAAAGATAATAAATTTTTTGATATATGAATCAGATGATCGAAGCCCACAATAACCTTATTCTACTTCAATGGAAATCCCATAGATTATTAAAAATAGATCCCACTTACCTCGACAAAGAAAATGAATAATAGTTACTAGTCTTTGTTGGTCTCTCCGGTTTCTCCTTCTTTCATGCGGTAGATAAGAAAAAATATACAAAATCAAATAATCTAAAAAATTAATTCTTATAAAAACACTATTTTTAACAAATATGACTTCGGAATATTTTTAAGGGTTATTTTTTATCCAGGAATAGAGTTAGTGTGGGATTCCAAGGTCAGGGGAGCCTCAGTTTTTGATATATTAAAAATATTAAATATACTCTATCATGTGCACACATTTTCTAGAAATAATGGGATCTCTACTAAATGGTTCTCTAGACAGGAAATCCCAAACCACCATTAAATACAAAATGTAGGTTTTACCCTTTTCATAAAATAAAGTTTTATGTGTGTTAGGTGTTTTTTAAGAGAATTCATGGGAAAAATAATAACAAAATAAATTAATAAACTAATTTATTTGTCATTATGTTTTTTAGACAAAATTTATCCTCTATTTAATACCCTTTATCACAATATCCTAGTGTTATATATATACACAGTGTTATTTGAGATGGTCGTGGATGAGAACGTCTGTTGTGCGACCAAAAGATCATGGAGAATCGATCAATTTTCCTTGGAGTTGTCTTTTCAAGTAATGATATTAGATCTCACCAAATAAAATGGCACAAAACCATTCATCATCTGTAATTTATACAATATTGAGTTAGGGATGTTATTTTTTGGGAATTGACCACTTTGGGAATATTTATTATCAATCATGAATTAGTCCCGTTTGAAAATTAGTTTACAAGTCGTTGTTTTAATTTGAAGTTTCTATTTTTTCTATAATTAGTAATTAATAATGTTGTATCGATCCTTTTTTGATCTTCTATTATCATCATTACTCCCATCATATAGGCAAATTTGAAAAATTGATGAAATCCCTCACTCACTCTTGTGTTTTGGGATTTTATACCTTTATTCTTCGAAGGATCCTTATCAGTGTTTCTTTGGGATAACAGTTCAACAATACCTAGAAAATGATCTTTATGAAATCAATATATGGAAATATTCTTATTTCCATGTTTATGGATTATGTATTTATAGCACAATAATAGTGTGATAACAATTATGAAATAATGGGAGTTTGGATTGGGTGTTTCTTATTCACGAATTGGTATGGTGGTGGCGCAGTGAAACCGGACATGGTTTCCAAGGGGATGGAATTTGGTCTCAAATGAAAATTTAGGCATGTTAAACCATATATTTGGGATCTAGGAAAATGATTAGTTGTGTATCCATAGTCATGGATGGCCCGAGAAAAGACGAATGAGATCACCAGAATTTCTATTAAAAACTAAGATACATAGTGTGTAGATATGATGAACACTCAACATGTAGAGCCATTTTCAAGATTTCTAGGGGTTACATGTAGAGATTAATAAAACATTCAATGTGGAATGATCCAACATTGTTTGAACTGATATTGGTTACTATAAGTGTACCACTGTGAATGATGGAAAAAACACTACTAGGTATACATGCATGACTAAGTACACGAGCACAACCAGGCTCTACACACATGACCAGAGTGATCAGACATGACTAGGTAAATAGGGACAACAATTGTACATGATCACAATCATAGTACACATGAAAAATATAAATTACACATGCATGATCTCCAGCAGGTTCATTATTTTTGGGGCACATATTGTACTCTATATACACACACTATATAACAGTTTTAGACTTGGTTGGTTCCCTCTTTCTCATCAACATAGATTAGTATCAGTACGGTATGTTCCATTGGTTCACTTCTACATGGGTATAGTGAGTAATACTATTCTAGTAATAAGATGAGATATTCCCATTTTGGTTTAGTCCTAGATAGAGTCGTGTATCCCTCTAAGAGGATTGAGGTGTTATCCACTATCATTTATCCCATGGTTATGTCCGATGTCCCATTAAAGACTATCGAGGATTTTGTTCTGCTTCCTAGAGGGTTAATCGGGATAGGATTAGGTATTCCCCATAGGCACTAAGTGAAATGAAATATTCTAACTTCATGAGTTTACTTATTTATTGAATTCTTGACATGAATAACATCAAGTATAAGTTCCATAATTGTTAACAACACCCAAGGAGTGATTTATAATGAATAACCATTACCTAGAATCCTCGAGTGAAGTCTTAGACATATAGTGTGGTTGTGACCGTCTAAGAGACATGGTGTCTATCATGAGTATATCTATCTTGATGTTATCTTTCCTTTTATTTAACCCTCTATTGATTATTTATGTTTTGATATTTCCATGTTTCATAATGGGTATGTTTATGAATACCTATGCATGTGCTCATCTTACACATATCATGTCTTATGTTGATGATATACCCATTAATGGTGTCTAAGGTGGAATAGGATATGGTGGATCATAGTTGAGCTATATGGACCACAATTATTTCCAAGAGTTTTATTTGATAGAAATACCATCCCTTCTAGTAGGTTGTAATTTTTTTTCAGTTTTGGTGGGACTATATTTGGACGCATTCCTTCCCATAATTTTTTCATACTATTTTGTTAGATTTAATAACATCCATGCATCTTGGTATCTATTTTATATTTACTTTAGGAATTGTATTGGTTCATGGTGATGTGTGTGTATATATTTACCTTATTTTATGGCCTTACGTGCATGTTATATGTCCACTCAGTGCTCGTTTCCACCCTCAATACTATTAGATGTGTGATTGGGATGTCACACTTAGCCTTTATCCATTAGGGTAGACCACGATGAGTTGGGTCGTGACAGATTGGTATTAGAGTAGTTATGTTTGGATTAGATTTTAGTGATATTTGAGTCATGAGGTCTTTTTTGGGAACTTGGGAGATAATGTTAATTTATTTTGAGTTCATCTCCCAGGATAATGAATCCAACGTTGTTGTGACGATTGACATATCCATTCCCCATCAATATGAAAACCTTCATGTCAACTCTGTACATATAAGACATGGTTATTGGGAGAACATCAATACATGAATCATATAGAAATGATTGGACATTACATATACTTTTTTATTCAGTTCATTGATATACTCTTTGACCATTGTAACATCCCGAGTTTTTGAGGGGGTCTTCTTTTCTATGTAATTTTATAATTTTGAGTTTGGTTGTTGGGAAAACATAAATTTAAAAATTCTGAACCGAAATTTGAATGTTTTATAGCTCCAAGAACTTATTTTATGTGATGTTTAAGTTTCATTGGAATTATACATGATTTAGTCAAACATCAAAGGATGTACGGATGGCCATGCTACTAAAAATAACAGATGTGAGTTTTACATAGTGTGTAAATCATTTAAATGGTGGGTAAATGAGATAATGTGGTGTTTATAAGAAATTCAAGATGTGCATGGACTAGGGTCTTACTCATATGGAAGCATGATATGTATAAGTTACATTTTTTTATAAATAACATGATGTATCAAAGTTACATACCATGCATTGTGTGGGCATTGTTTTTAAAAAAGACACATAGGGGGATCGGTCCCCTTATTATTTTTCATCTTCTTGCACAGATGAGTCAACCAAGGGACTACAACCTCTCTCCCCTTATTCAATGTTTCCTTCATTATTCTTTATCTAAGCTCCGATATGAGCTCTATATCTCTCATTGGAAGCACATTGGTATGTATTGGATCCCCCTTTATTCTCTTTTTATGTTATGTCTACATGTGGTATGGCAAACCCATGTGAGCCCTATTGCCCTATTTTTAGGGAGTTCATCTAAAATGATGATTCCTTTCAATTTAACTTTAGTTTGAGGCCGATATCAGATAGGAAATCACCTATGAGTATGAAGTAGGAGATTCATAGCTTTATCCTTGATTTTGAAGATGTATTGTTGGTGAATTCTATATACTCAATTAGTATAGTCCAAGAGAGACCCTTAATAATTAAATAATTATCTTAAATTTTTTTAATTGATGACATGATATTTATATGGGCATGCTAATACAAAAAAGTAAATGGATATTCCATGTAAGGGGATTGATCCTACCTGGGCAGGTTAGGTCGGGTGTTTTCTTCAAATTAAATTGAATTGCTTATATTGATATGATTGGTTCCATGGGAACATGATGGGAATGACCCAAGGATAGAGGTGATTTTGAAAATATTGATTGATGTGACACAGTTCATCATGTAAGGCATGGCTCATGACACTCGGTGTGATGATGATCACCAGGTTGAGGCAACATGATAATACGGATTGAGGTGATAAGGTCATCATGATTAATGCATATATCTCAATATTAGAGATGGTATTGACCATCATGATTTAGTGAAATGGTATTAGGGAAACGAGGTGATGGATGATGTGTCATCAGATATTTGGTGATTTGTTCTCACGATTTGTTAGCTGATGCACCTTTTTATTGATGTGGAAATAGATATGACTCAAATGAGGTTGTGTTGGAAACTAATTGTGGGTGGAGGCCTTATAGAATATTAGACATTGGGGATGGTGTCTAGGATCATATATGTTGAGGGTTCTCAATATACGAATCCACATTGGTGGTGATGTACCATTAGTTGATGGTCTTTAGTCCACCAGTTGGTGGTTGTGGATCACCATTATACTTGAGTTTGTGGGGCTAGAACATTTGGAAGAATGGTATCACCATGGCTCAAGACATTGACTATTGAGACGATGGTAATTATAAATTGCAGCAAAGATATCACTGTGCCTCAGGACATTTTACTTCAATCCATGAATGATTTTCTATGTTGAGGTTTGATGGACTAATGGATTTTTTGAGCATGCCTTTGGATGCCTAATAATTGACTGTTGGTACAGAGTTCTAGTGACTAGAATAAAGAAAGATCATGAGGGTTTACAAAATTGGCATTCATCAGGGGATTCCTTGGGAAGTAATCTATGGAATCTCACCAGTTCAAAAATATATATACATACAAGTGATTTATTCCATATATATAATTTGGGTCACGTGTTCAGACTCAAAAAGATGATTGTAAAAGATATTAAATCATCCCTCTAGATTTTGAGAACTTGAGAAGATGTTTAAATATTAAATGAGTATGCTCCAACATTTTATTAATGCTCATCATACAACAACATAATTATGGATTTATAATGGGGATCATTTGTGATAGCCTATTAGATTATTTTCACACTATACACGGGCCCCTTGGGATTCATGTAAACTTTATGTCTCTTAGTTTTGGTATGGTTTTGAACATTGGAGATAAAACATAGTGATAAAGTTACACCATTTGGAATGAGATGAATGGTAGTGGATGTGGTGGTTTTTACATAAAGATGCAGTTTACATTTTGTTTAATATTCTTTGCATATGTACGTACTCATATGGTCGGCCATGAGAAACCTCCATTTCTATTTTTTTCTATAACCTACTATAAATTTTGAATTATTCTATGAATGGTATCATTTATTTTGTGCTTGTTTATTATAGACAATGATCTCTTAAGATTCCATGGATTTGTTATTTATTCTTTTTCTATTTATGGCCATTCATCTATTTTTTATATTTATGAATGAACTGTTATAATTATCACCACTATAAGGTATAATATGTCTAATATAAACTCTCAGAAACTCATTGGTACTTTTTATCCTTTTGCGTAGGGGGAGGAATTCCTAATTCCTTGTGGACAATAGAACCAGCACTGTTCAGGTGTTAAAATAGTCTATGGTGCATTTATCATGTTTGGGTTCCTATAGTCCCATTCACATGGAATTAAACAAGTTTATTGGGGTGGTAAATTGATATTCTTTTTTTCTATTTTATATTTGATTGATCTCCACCTCGAGTGGAATAGTTGTGCGTGTTGTTTATCTGTTATGTTACTTTTGACCCATGTCCCTTCATGGATAGGGAGGTTTTTTAACACATCATGATATAAATTTAGGCTTAAATAATATGTTTTTATTATGATTTTAATTGGGAATATAAATGAAATAGGTGGGGTTGTAATGTTAAAAGTTTAGATAAAGAAGAAAAATAATGTATTCCTACTCATTCTTTTTTGAGGCATTCTACCCATCCAACCATGGAATTTGGATTCCAATTATACTGTGATGTGATTATATGTGATTATATATTTATGTGTTATATGGTTATTAACCTGATAAGGTAAGGGTGGGATAATGATATGTGGTTGGTTTTCTAAAGTGTTAACAAAGATGAAAAACACTGTTTACCTTCTTATAGCCTCTTGGGTGACATTCAATTCAGCTATGACATATTCAAATAAGATATGTGATACCTTACCCTAATACGGGAAGTTAAGGGGTCATGAGGCTAGATTATATGTATTTTTTAACTCTGATGGGGATTGGAAGGGAGCTGTAAGGATGGAAGATATATGATACCTTACTCTAATATTGGTAGGTAAGGGGCCTTGTTGTTAGATTTCTTATAAAATAGTGCAGTTGGGCAGTGTAATTGTGGTGAGATTCGAGACCTATTATATTGTTCCCTATCTACAATATATATATATATATATATATATATATATATATATTTCTATTTTAACATTGTGATTGGTATTTAACTGCATGCCACCTTGATGGATTCTAATGGAGAATCCAGAAAAAAAATGATATGGTGCTTCTTGAGCATGTATGGGATGTGGCCCATGAGGGTTAAGAAAGATCATGAGCAGCAGGTCAAAGAAATGGTACATGAAATTCAGGTGCAGAAGATGTAATATTTTGGGCCATGGCTAGATGATCATCTCATGCTTATCTTAGTACCGATTATACTGGGCGTCGATATGGTAACTCATGGATCGGTTCCATCCATATCATATTATATTGATGAGTTCTAGTCCTATCTCACACCTTTTTTAGGGTGAGGGTGGATTGTAGGTATCATTGAATTTGATTGAGTCATTTAAAAATATCTTCAGTCATCTTGAGACACCCTCAAGTAAGAAGGAGAAGCTGGTGACCAACACTATTGGAAAGCAGGATTTTCCCAAAACTTATATACCAATGGTTCTCCGAAACCATTGGTATAAGTGTTTTTTACCAACTATTTTAACAAACCGTTGGTAAAAAATGGTTTTGTGAAGGCTTTCCCAATGGTTTGAAGAAACTGTTGGGAAGGCCTGTGTTTTTTCATCTTTTACCAATAGGTTTTACAAACCGTTTGGAAAGTTCATGTTTTCCAACTGTTCTTACAAAACATTGGGAAAGTTATCCTCAAATACATCCAATTCCAGAGGCCCACTGCATGACACAGCATTCCCCAATTTGCAAAAGCCGCGGTGCCAAGTGAACCCTAACACGATTTCTTTCATCCGATCGGCTGCAACTCCATCATCTAGGTTAGATTATTTAAACCTCTTCCCAAATACAACCTCTCTTCCTTCGATTTCCACATTTATTTCAATATCTCGAAAGATCACGCCATTTTTTCCTATTTTAGGGTTTTCAAAAATTTTATGATTCACAATATTTGATAGTGAATCAACGACTAATATTTGGAAATTTATGTTTTTAACAAATATCTTTGAGTTGTGTATATGTAAATGTTGAGTTTGAGTAATGTATTAAATAAAACCATAACGTGGCGTTCATTGATTTGACCTTCATTTAAGGTATGATTGAATTCTTCTATATGTAGATTTATCAACCTAATAACATAAAATTATTTCTAATTCTATATGAATATTTTCAACATATAGGTGTCATTATGATACCATTCATACCATGTGGGAGTTCGTTTTTCTAAAATGACACCAATGATTTATGGGTCCTCATTTTATAAATTGAATCTACATAAGGGTTATAGATTCAATGAATTCATTGATTTTGTGAGTTATACATTCCAAGGGAATGGTTGAAAACATAGCAGGTTACATTAACCTTATTATTAATCATTGATCGATGAATCAAGAAGTCATTAGCTAGATTAATAGTCATAAGAGTTAATCAAACTCTAGAGAAAATTTCTTGTATGGGATATTATATACATGGCTTCATAGGGATGATGATCCAATAGAATTTACTAATTCGTGTGAAACTATGATAGTGAAATATAGAGCTAGAACACATTTGTTCATGTGGAACCTATCCTGTTGTCAATCTATTGAAATGAATTATATTTGTTTGGTAGAATTTTTTTATATGTGAGATGTATAATGACATTAATGGGTTATTTATAAATTATAACGGCCTCAATGTATAGATAATACATAGTTTTTTTGTTATAGGGGGGATTACATTACAAAAGGACCATGTCATTTAACACCAATAATTAATTTATTTTTTAGATAATATTACTATTTCCAATGAAGTGTGTGACTGTGACTAGAGATATCATCACACATACATCTAGTGTAAATCTATTTTAACATAATTTCAAGTTGTTTCATTCTCCTCTATATTCATTTTTGTGCCTGGTAAATGTATTTTTTGGATACATCTGCAACTCATCTTTAATAGTGGGTTGAGTGTGCGCCTTGGGATGAGTTATCCTCCCTAGTAAATGAAGAACAAGTCACTTATGATATAGGGAATGTTCTATAGAATGATTACTAGTGAATCCTTTCATTTGAGGGATCATAACCAAAAAAATCAATAGAATATGGTTAAAACATTTTATTATAGCTCATGATGATATCAGTTAGGAATCATATTCATTCATACAATTATGATGATAAAACCTGTTTATAGGTTGTCATTGATCCCCAAAAATATTCTAAGGATTTGAGTGTGTGATATACCCATAGGTAATAATACTTCTGAGGAATTTCATTATTATAAATTAAGTATAATGTTTTAATATCAAGATACTTAAAAAAATTAAAAAGAATTCAATAATTAGGATTCAATTCCCTGATTTACCTAGATTTATCATAGTGTTCTTTGGTAGTAGAAAATTATGTTTGGTTAATGCTGACATGCCAGTAGAAGAATCTATGCTATTTCCAAAGAACTCATCTATTAAAGGTTTTGAAAATTCCCCTTGGACAGCCCGTACCCCCCTGGATAGCCCCCCACCCTTGTTGACAGCCCACCCACCCCACCCCCGGACACCCGCCCACCACCCCCCGGACACCCCAATCCCCCCGGACGCCCCCACCACTTGGAAAGCCCCCCCACCCCACCCCCTTGACACTCCCGACCCCACTGGACAGTGCCGCCACCCCCGTGGACAGCCCGACCACCCCCGTGGACAGCCCGCCCACCCCCCTGGACAGCCCGCCCACCCCCTGGATACCCCAGACCCCTTGGACAGCCCCACAACCCCCATGGGTAGCCCTCCCACCCCATGGACACCTCGTACCAGTGTGTTTAAAAGTGTTAGGAGAGATTTGGTGAGCTTATAAGCATGAACTGTATGTTGGCTGGTGTGATAGAGTGGGCACAGAGTTATAGACATTACCTATCGTGGATGACTGCCCGATAGAGCAATATTTCCAAATGATTACCCATTTGGAGACTACCAATTTTAAGGTATTAATCTCATATGAGGTATTTGAATGAGAGTTTTCATATTTTTCATTAATAGAATCTTATTTTTTATTAATAATTATTTAGGAATCTTCAGAAAAAACAAAAAAACATTGATTTAAAGTAATACATCCACACTCTGGGGTGCACAACTATGTAAGATCATGAGAGGTAGCTGGTACGATATAGTCGTTTATAATTTTTTTAGAACTTTACCATTTTTTTGTTTACTACTAAAATTATGTTATTTATTGAATACTGAATATATGATTATACTTGCAGTTTATATTGTTTCAATGTCATTACATAAGCACAAGTTTAATATTGAAGGACGTATCCCTCGAGCAAAATTGTTTTGCTCGAGTAGAAGAAAAAAAGATGGGACTGCGGTAAATTAATCAACCCAAGAAAAGATTGTAAGTTTTTATTTGTTTATTACGAAGTTTAATATCTATTTTGAAATTTATTAATCTATTAATATTTTTAACAGTCTGCTTTAGAGGCTCTTGATGTCTAGGAGCCTGAAAATTTTAGGCCACACGATCATTTATATCAGGTTTTGGGAGAGGAGCACTCTGGTCGAGTACACTGCCGACCTGGTAAGAATATAGTCCCGACGAGGTATTGGTCCTCTCTAGGTATCCATTCTTGTACCAGTGAGTTGGAACAGGTCAAGGAGCATGCAAGAAAGTCTGATAAAAGGGTCACAGAGTTAGAAGTACAAGTTCAAATGAGGGAAAAAGAATTTATGAAACTGATGAAAGCTTTATCTTCATCACTTCCACCAGAGGCTAGCACGTCTTGTCAAACATTTATGTCATCGATGGGTGCATTATCCAATGCACCAGGCGGAAGCTCTAGTGGCGGTCGAGATAATGACGTTCCTGGTGATGACGAGGATGCTGAAGAGGACGAGGAAGAGGATGAGGATGAGGAAGAGGGCAAGGATGGGGCCGAGGGAGAAGATGGGGCCGATGGAGGGGATGGGGATGAGGATGAGGAGGGGGATGGCGATGAGCATGGGGACGATGACGAAGACGGCGATGATGCTAGAGATGGCGGTGAGGATGAGACCGGTGATGACAGTGGTGATGGTGATGGTGATCATGGGTAGATTTATCCATTACATTTTTGAATTCTGTAAAACTCTATATTTTTTAACCTGGTTTTCTACTATGGGGTTTTCCTCTTCAAGTAGTAATTGTAAATTATTTATTATGTTCTTATTTTTGTGATTTTGAAGTGAATCGTGCTGTTTTTGAATTTCCATTCTGTTCAGGGGATGATTTTTGTCTTAGTAATGGTGGATCTTCTAGGGGAAGAGGTTGTTCAGGGGGGAGGGGAGGGGGCTGCTTGGTGAAAAGGGTGGGCAGGAGGGGAGGGGCAGGGGGCTACTGGAGGAAAACGGTGGGCAGGGGGGAGGGGAGGGGTGGGAAGAGGAGGGGGGAGGGGAGGGGAGGAGGCTTCTAGGTGAAAAGGGTGGGCAAGAGGGGAGGGGCAGGGGGCTTCTTGAGGAAAAGGGTGGGCATGGGGAGGGGAGGGGAGGGTATGGGTGATGGCAGGAGGGAGGGGGATGTTGGGGGAAAAGGTTGTGCAGGGGGGAGGGGGATGTTGGTAGAAAAGGGTTGGAGGGTGGGGAGGGGAGGGGCAGGGGGCTGCTGGAGGAAAAGGGTGAGAAAGGGGGGAGGGGAGGGGAGGGAAGGGGAGGGGGGAGGGGAGGAGGCTTTTGGGTGAAAAGGGTGGGCTGGAGGGGAGGGGCAGGGGGAGGGGAGGGGAGGGGCAGGGGTGGGAAGGTTGGAGGGGAGGGTAGCGAAGGGGAGTGGAGGGGAAGGGAGGGGCAGGGGGATGCTGGAGAAAAAGGGTGGGCAAGGGGGGAGGGGAGGGGAGGGAAGGGGAGGGGGAGGTGAGTGGAGGGGGATCCTGGATGAAAAGGGTGGGCAGGAGGGGGAAGGGGAAGGGGAGGGTAGGGGAGGGGAGGGGGATGCTGGATGAAAAGGGTGGGCAGGAGGGGAGGGGTAGGGGGAGGGGAGGGGAGGGGCTGGGGCAGGATAGGTTGGAGGGGAGGGTAGGGAAGGGGAGGGGAGGGGAGGGTCAGGGAGAGGCTGGGTGATGGCAGGAGGGAGGGGGCTGCTGGGGGAAAAGGTTGGGCAGGGGGGAGGGGAGGAGAGGGGAAGGGGATGGGCTGCTGGGGGAAGGGGCTGCGCAGGGGGGGTTCTGAGGCGGGAGGGGGAGGTACTACATGTTTCATTGATTTTGTTTCTTTTTATCAGTTTAAATGTATGTAACTTCAGGATTACTATTTCAATTTGTTGAGAATAAATTTTGCAATCCTGTTCCAATATAATTTATGCTTTCTACTGTTGCTTAGTTGTGCAGATGCGTGGTGGAAAATTATTTAGGGAAATCAATAGTTTGGTTATTATGAAGTTCAATGTGTCTTTTGTGATGGGTCTTTTATTAAAGAAAAGGACAGGTCTCTTATGCTAGGATTTATGATATGAAGTCATCACAAAATGGTTATTGCTGAAATGGAATCTCATTTGGGCCAACTTGTGAGTTTTAAACACGTTATAAAAAATTATCCTTGGTTGGAAAGTAATATTGTTATAAGGTTTATAATATTAATCATTCATGATTCCCTCTTCAAACAGACCTTTAGGGAGGGTGTCTTCATTGCGGATGCATTTGGTTCTCAATGTGGCTTTCTTTTGTTTAAAATGGATGCGTTTTTAAGTAAAATAAACAATATACAGAAAACCGGCCAAATGAATTTGGATTGTGTTGATACATTAGGAAAACGATCCATTGGTCATTTGTGATGTGTATGAGTCAACCTCGCCTCAATCCGAGGCACGGTGTGGCGGACACCCCTCAAAGTGTCTCACTTATCTTTGAAATGGACAACAGTTTAAGTCAAAACAACAACTGACATACGGAAAACGGACCAAACTCATTCGGATTCTATTGATACTTTAGGAAAAGTATCCATTGGTCATTTTTTATGTTTACGAGTCCACCCCGCCTCAATCTGAGGCATTATGTGGCCGGTACCACTCGAAGTGTCTCACTTTTATGTGAAATGGATAGGATTTTAAGTGAAAACAACAACCGGCATACTGAAAAAAGACCAAACACATTCGGTTTAGGTTGAAACATTAGGAAAATGATCCATGGGTCATATGTGACGAGTAAGAGTCCACCCCACCTCAATCCGAGGCACGGTGTGGATAGAACTTCTCAAAATGTCTTTGTTTTGTTTAAAATGGATGCGCTTTTAGGTAAAATAAATGACATACGGAAAATATACCACACACATTCAGATTGTGTTAATACTTTTGGAAAACGATCCATGGGTCATTTGTGATGTGTATGAGTCAACCTCGCCTCAATCTGAGGCGCGGTGTGGCCGGTACCACTCAAAGTGTCTCACATTTCATTGAAATGGAGAACAGTTTAAGTAAAAACAACAACTAACATATAGAAAACGGACCAAACACATTCGTATTCTGTTGAAACTTTAGGAATAGTATCTATGGGTCATTTGTGACGTGTAAGAGTCAACCACGCCTCAATCAGAGGCATGGTGTGGCCGGTACCACTCGAAGTGTCTCACTTTTATTTGAAATGGACAGGATTTTAAGTGAAAACAACAACCGGCATACGAAAAACTGACCAAACGCATTCAAATTTTATTGAAACTTTAGGAAAACGATCCATGGGTCATATGTGATGTGTACGAGTCAACCCCGCCTCAATCCAAGTTGCGGTGTGGATAGAACTGCTCAATGTGTATTTGTTTTGTTTAAAATGGATGCGCTTTTAAGTAAAATAAACGACATATGAAAAATAGACCAAACACATTCGTATTGTGTTGATACTTTATAAAAATGATCCATGGGCCAGTTTTGATGTGTACGAGTCAACCTCTCCTCAATCCGAGGTGTGGTGTGGCCGACACCACTCAAAGTGTCTCACTTTTCTTTGAAATGGACAACAATTTAAGTAAAAACAACAAATGACATATGGAAAATGGACCAGAGGCATTCGAATTCTATTTATACATTAGGAAAAGTAACCATGGGACATTTGTGATGTGTATGAGTCAACCTTGCCTCAAACAGAGGCACGGTGTGGCCATTACCACTCGAAGTGTCTCACATTTATTTGAAATGGACAAGATTTTAAGTGAAAACAACAACTGGCATACGGAAAACCGACCAAACGCTTTAATATTCTATTGAAACTTTATGAAAACGATCAATGGGTCATATGTGATGTGTATGAGTCAACCCTGCATCAATCTGAGGTGCGGTGTGGATGGAACTGCTCAAAGTGTATTTGTTTTGTTTAAAATGGATGCGCTTTTAAGTAAAATAAACAACTTACGGAAAAAAGACCATACACATTCGGATTGTGTTGATACTTTTGGAAAATGATCCATGGGTCATTTGTGACGTTTACAAGTCATCCTCGCCTCAATCTAAGGTGCAGTGTGGCCGGCACCACTCAAAGTGTCTCACATTTCTTTGAAATGGACAAGAGTTTAAGTAAAAACAACAACTGACATATGGAAAATGGATCAAACGCATTTAGATTCTATTGATACTTTAGGAAAAGTATACATGGGTCATTTGTAACGTGTACGAGTCAACCCCACCTCAATCGGAGGCATGGTGTGGCCGGTACCACTCGAAGTGTCTCACTTTTATTTGAAATGGACATGATTTTAAGTGAAAACAAGAACCGACATACGGAAAACCGACCAAACGCATTCGTATTCTGTTGAAACATTAGGAAAATGATCCACGGGACATATGTGACGTGTAGGAGTCAACTCTGCCTCAGTCTGAGGTGCGGTGTGGACGGAACTGCTCAAAGTGTCTTCGTTTTGTTTAAAATGGATGCGCTTTTATGTGAAATAAACGACATACGGAAAACAGAACAAACGCATTTGGATTGAGTTGATACTTTAGTAAAACTATCCATGGGTTATTTTTGATGTGTACGAGTCAACCCCACCTCAATCCGAGGCGCGGTGTGGCCGGAACTACTCAAAGTGTCTCACTTTTCTTTGAAATGGACAACAGTTTATGTAAAAACAACAACTGACAGATGGTAAACGGACCAAAAACACTCGGATTCTATTGATACTTTATAAAAAGTATCCATGGGTCATTTGTGACATGTACGAGTAAACCCCGCCTCAATCGGAGGCATGGTGTGGCCGGTACCACTCGAAGTGTCTCACTTTTATTTGAAATGGACATGATTTTAAGTGAAAACAAAAACCGACATACGGAAAACTGACCAAACGCATTCAGATTCTGTTTAAACTTTAGGAAAACGATCCGTGGGTCATATGTGACGTGTACGAGTCAAACCCGCCTCAATCAAAGGTGTGGTGTGGAAGGAAATTCTCAAAGTGACTTTGTTTTTTTAAAAATGGATGCGCTTTTAAGTAAAATAAACAGCATACAGAAAATAAACCAAACACATTTGGATTGTGTTGATACTTTAGGAAAATGATCCATGGGTCATTTGTAACGTGTATGAGTCAACCCCGACTCAATCCGAGGCGTAGTGTGGCCAACACCACTCAAAGTGTCTCACTTTTCTTTGAAATGGACAACAGTTTAAGTAAAAACAACAACTGACATACGGAAAACAGGCCAAACGCATTCAGATTCTATTTATACTTTAGGAAAAGTATCCATTGGTCATTTTTGATGTGTATGAGTCAACCCCGCCTCAATCGGAGGCACGGTGTGGCCGTTAGCACTCGAAGTGTCTCACTTTTATTTGAAATGGTCATGATTTTAAGTGAAAACAACAACCGACATACGAAAAACTGACCAAACGCATTCAGATTCTGTTGAAACATTAGGAAAACGATCTAAGGGTCATATGTGATGTGTACGAGTCAACCCTGCCTCAATCCGAGGTGCGGTGTAGACGGAAAACAGACCTAACACTTTCAGATTGTATTGATACTTTTGGAGAACGATCCATGGGTCATTTGTGATGTGTACGAGTCAAACCCTCCTCAATCTGAGGTGCGGTGTGGCCGACACCACTGAAAGTGTCTCACTTTTCTTTGAAATGGACAGCAGTTTAAGTACGGACAACAACTGACATATGAAAAATGGACCAAACACATTCTGATTCTGTTGATACTTTAGGACAATTTTCCATGGGTCATTTGTGACGTGTACAAGTTGACCCCACATCAATCAGAGGCGCGGTGTGGCCGGTACCACTCGAAGTGTCTCGCTTTTATTTGAAATGGACATGAATTTTAATTGAAAACAACAACCAGCATACGGAAAACCGACCAAACGCATTCGGATTCTGTTGAAACTGTAGGAAAATGATCCATGGGTCATATGTGATGTGTATGAGTAAAACATGCCTCAATTCGAGGTGTGGTGTGGACGACACCACTCAAAGTCTCTCCTTTTTTTTGAAAAGGACATAATTTTAAGTGAATACAACTGAAATTTAGACTCATCAGCGATAGTTGCAAACTATTTTTCATGAGTTGGGTAGTTTCAATCATGGTTTCATAAGTGAAGAGACTCCTAAGAAAATACCTTTTCACCATATATTATAAACAATACAAGTTCAATGCAAAATTCATCAGAAATAATTATTTACCCAAATATAGGATCAGAAAAAAATGGGATATGAGCCAATTTCAAACTCTTATTCAACTCTAATAGGTATTTCTCATACTATTCTTCCTATTATAATTTTAGGGGGAGGTGGGGGCTATGCTGGTTTCGGGGTTGTGCAGGGGTGAGGTGAATTACTATTGGATGATTGTTGTCATGTGAATACTGAAATCGGGAATTGTAGTACATGACATGGTTGGAAGAATTTGATTGTTTTATGTTTTTTTGTGCTATTTTAGGTGTTTTTTATAATTTTTTATGTTTGTATGTGCTTTTTTTGATATTTTTTTATGCAGCTGTCGGTGTATAGTGGAGGGGATACTGGAGGGGGCTGCTGTGCAGTAGTTCTGGAAAAAGACAATACCAACGGTTCTAAAACATTGGTATAAGAGTGCTGGTATTCTGGGAAAACACTATAACAACGGTTTAGAACCATTTTTATAGGTGTTTTGGATTTTTGGAAAAACACCTATACCAAAGGTTTAGAACTGTTGGTATCTGGAAAAACACAGTACCAACGGTTTAGAAATGTGGGTATATGTGTCTGGAAAATCACATTACCAACAGTTTTCAAACGTTGGTATAAAAATTCTCAAATGCATTACCAATGGTTATAAAACCATGGTATACATTGAGATAAATTTAATAGAACAATATACCAACTGTTTAGATCAAACCGTTTGTATAAGGCTTTCCTCATAGCTTACTAACCAACGGTTTGGAAAACCGTTGGTATAGGCTATACCAACTGTTTTAAACCATTGGTATAACCTTTTTTTCCTGTAGTGCTATATATTTAGAGGACCGAAAAATCACTAGTGGGATATACAGGTTCTTGTGGGCAGACATGAGGGACTAGATTGAATTGAATTTAAGGATATTTTCTTTATGAATTTATTTCTTGAGATGTTGAGGTTGGAAAAAGCCAGCGATTTTATGAATATCGCCCTAGTGGGATAATACTATCATGGACTATGTGGTGAGTTTCACAAACCTATCAAAATTTTCACCTACTATGGTGGGAGAAAACATCAGCAGGGTGCAACATATTCAGGATGGTTTATGAAATTACATCACAGTACAAGTGGACATAATTTGGATGAAATATTTTTCAGAGGTAGTGAACCAGGTTATGATAATTCATGAGAATTTGATAGACTAGTTTTATTAGAGCTGAGTGATGATGTCAGGTGATCTTATTGGTGAGGTTTTAGGTAGAAGGAAGCGAGGCCATGAGGTGTCTCAATAGTGTAGTCAGGACAAAGATTAAGGAAGAATACTGAGGAGTATGCCTTTAGTAGTTTTCTTCCATTGCGGATAGTTAGGGAACATTCAAACCTAGTGTGTTTGGGTTCTTGAGGAGTTTTGGTTGTGCATTCACACGAGTCATTTAGAAATGTTCTGTAGGAAGCCTTCAAAGATAACTATATGCTTGGGACCAGTGTTGATGCTTAGATCTAAGGATGAACAATGAGAATTACCAGGAGTTGTTATCTAGGATTGAGCTACACACAGTTGTCATGGTCGAGATAGTGGTATACAGTTTTGGGGATAGCATCTAGTAGCTCGATACTATCAACAGGGAAACAGATCCTTGAGAAGTCGATCTTTTGTCCATGTGCACGTTGTTGAGATAATGAGGTCTGACCTTGATGGGGAGCCAATGATAGTAAGATACATACCATGGGTGTGACATGGTTTTCTTTTGTTTTGGTATTTGGCCAGTTTGAGTACATGAGGTGTACATGTTTTATTTTTCGACTAACCAGGAACATGTTAGTAGGTTGGAATCAGTTATGATGTGATATATATACACACATATATATATATATGGTGAGTAGGAACCAAATTGTTTTTGGGCATTGATGTGATGCTTCTTTTATTTGAGGTGCATAGGAATTTAGGAATCAATGCTATGTAGGTTCAATATTGGGCACCTAGGCATCAAGAATTTGATGGGAATTCATATGTGTATGTGATGAATGATTATTTTTGGTATCTATTTATACGTAGGATCTTGATAATCAATTAAGATGCATGACCATTGGGAATCTGGTATGATGTAGGTTTTTTTGAGTTTCATTAATGAAATAGGTATGAGATTGGAATCTCATGAGATGCTAAACTGGAAGGTATTAGATATGACACAAGCATGATTTAGAACCTAATGAGTTTTAAGGATTATGAAAAATCATTATAGGACTATTGAGTGTAGTTATGGTTGGTGGACCATAGTAATGCTTTGTTTTTGGGCCAAGTAGGGATTGAGTAGGTTACTCTTAAAATGTAGAGTGCCATAATGGGATTTGACCTGTAATAGATAACTGGGGTTAATAAGGATGATGAAAATGAGATGGGTATGTTTGCTACAGTCTATTGTAAAATACTGATAGCTTGAGGACTTATTAGTTTAAGGTGGGGATATTGTAACATCATGCGTTTTTTGAGTGGGTCAATATTTTGTTGGTAAATTTAAACTTTTGAATTTAGTTGTCATAGAAACATAATTTATAATATTTGGAATTCATGGGGATTTGAGAAAACACCAGATGACATACAGATGATCGGGCTACTGAAGACCACTTTTTCGAATTTTATACCACATGTAAAAAATTTTACACTATGTGTAATGGGTTCATGGGTTAAGACCGGTTGACTCCTGACATGAAATGATCATATTCTAACCCTCAGGAACACAATACATGTAGAAATTAATCTTTTTGTAAGTATTACACAACATGTATTAGTTACCTAAAGTGTATTATGCGGTAAGTGTTTTTTTAAAAAATTTATTAGGGGGATTGTCTCCATTATTATTTCCCCCCTACACTAATGGAGGAGGCATCAAGGAGACTCATATGTCTCTCCCCTTCACCTTGGATTCCTTTTTTCTTCTCCGTCCATTCTCTAATATGAGCATAGTCTGCATCATTAGAAGCACAATAGTATGTACTTGATCACATTTCAATATATTCTTGTATTATCTCACTATATGGTATACTAATTCCATGTTAGTCCTTTTTACTTATTTTCATGGAAGTCATCTAAAAAACTGATTTATTTCCATTAAACTCAATTTAGAATCCTATATCAGACATGCAAGAACCTATGAGTACAGGGTAGGTGTTTCCTAGATTTCACCTTGATTTTACAGATGTTTTAGGGGTGTGTTCCATATATTCCATGTTAGTGTGTGAGAGAGGCCCATAATATTTTAATTAATATATTAAAATTTTTCAGTCAATGATGTGATATGTCTATAGGAATTATCTTGGTACATTGAAAATAGTTAGGATGAGTGAGAAGCTTGAACTAACCTGGGAATTTAAGGTCAGTTGTTTTAATTGAATTAAATTGAATTGTTTACACTGATATGAATGGTTCTAGGGGAACATGAAAATAAATTCCTGGTTATTGAGGTGATATTAATCCCATGGGCTGAGGTGATGTAGTTCCCCAAATTGAGATTGAGTAGGGATACTCAGAGTGATGATGATCAATAGGTTGAAGTTACGTAGACATTAAAAATTAAGAAACAATGTCATTAGAAAGAGGGAACGACTATCAAAACCGTAGTTAGTGTTGACAATTAGGATTTAGCAGTTTGGTTGTAGGGGCATGCAATGACAGATGACGTGAATTAGGATGTTTGGTGATTTCTAGTCACTATTTGTTAGCCGATGAATCATTAGAGTAGTGTGCACATAGATATGACTTAGATAAGGTGTGGTCAACCACTCGTTATGGAACGATGTCCCCCAGAGACCTTGAAGCTTTGGGTATGGTGTTGACCATTAAATATATTGGGGGTTCTCACCATATAAAGACACATGTATGGTGATGGACAAATGATTGATCGTGTTGAGACCATTGTTCAGGGGTTGAGGATTACAACTATACATGAGGCTGTTGGGATATGACATTGGAAAGATAGGTATTTCTGTACGTCAATACATCTTATGTTAATCTGATGGTGATTAAATATTGGATGAATGGTGTCAAGGTTTCTAAGGATGTCAGGATTCGAGACAGTGGTGATTTTCAATGTTGATGTATGAAGGACCAGGGACATGTTTGAGAGTACCTTTGGACAACATATTTTTAACTATTAGTATGGGGTACTGGTTACATGAATATAGGTGGAAACTAAGGGTTCACTAGATTGAATTTCAATATGGGATTCCATTAGAACTAAGGCATGGATTCTAAAAAATATAAATGTTTATATGAATACAGGTTCAATATACAACACATATAATTGTGGGAACATGTTCAGAATCATAACAATGGTGGCCAAAGTAGAAAAATCATCCTTGTGACAAATGAGGGCTAGGTAAGTGGTTTAAATATTAAAATTTTGTGCTTTTACTTTTTATTTATATTCATCATGTAGTTCTATAAAAATGGATACAAGATAGAAACACATTAGTAGTGGCCAACTGAGATTATTTTCACACCTCTAATGTCCCCCACAAGATTTATGTAGACATTATGTCTCTAAAATTAGATAAGAAATCAATATCTAAATCTGGACCATAGTGATCATGTTGTAAATTTTTGCAAGGGATGGATGACATTGGACCATTGTGGTTCTTGCATCTGTCTAGAGTTTGATTTTTTGTTCCGCATGATATATATATATATATATATTTCTATGGTCAGTCATGTAACACCTGAGACTTTTATGATATATAAATCATCAAAGGAATCTTTTTCTACACAATAATTGCTTGGCTTTCTTTACACGAAATCGCGACCTTCCTCAATAGCTTACGTCGTACGCAATACCGAGTTTCACTAAACAACGATATTCTATTAAAATATTATTAAAACCAGCCGTTATGAATAGTAATAACCACTTTTTGAAATTTTATAAATTTTATTTTTCAAAATGGACTTCATTTTTGGATTCGGAATATCAAAATTAGCCTAGGGTGAAATTTTGGAATTTTTCTGAAAACTTTCAATTTTTGATGAATAGTGAAACCACTAAGTGGTAGTTAAAAAACTGAATTTTTCATAAAACTTAATTTTACCACTTCTTTGAGTGGAATTTCAAAAATCCGAGAAACACGGTTGATTTCAGTAAGTAAAATGTGGTTCAATGAGATGAAAATAATTTTTTGGTGAATAGTAACTTTTAACTTTTTTTTACCACGGTTAAAAGTAAATAGGGTAATTAATGGTAAAGATGATATTATTATTACCCTAAAACATGTCATAATTCTGTTGGACAAGTGTAATTTGACCAAAAACAAACTTAGGAATAAAATATGACCATTTAGGCCCACTTGGATTAGATTAGGACATTTATTATTAATTTATTTAAAGAAGGGTTAAAATATTTAAAATCAAAAGTTTAATAAGTAAATAATTTTTAATATGGGGTTATACATAAGATAAATTAGACTATAAATATTCATTATAAATATAAAAAGCTTTCCTACATAATATTATTTTATTTGTAATTTTTAGACATTAAATAATTTAATTTATTTATGACACAAAGATGATGATGTAATTATCTTATTAATGAAATATTGACATAAGTGATGTTATAAACACCAAAATAAATGTAATTTGACACTTTTTATGAATTCCACTCATTTTATAGGTTAATATGACATGTTAGTATTGATTTAATTTACATTGTTTGAACTAATCATTCTATTATGATTTTCACAAAAATCAATTACTAAATAGTGTCAAAATTGACATAAAATAGTTTTGAAAACAAATATTATATTAGTAATTGTTATTTTATTCCTAAAAATCTAAGGATCGGAACAATGACTTAAATAAGGTTATATATATTAATAATAAACAACTTGGGGTTCGTTTGGCTGCTTATAGTATGTTTATTAACCTTATAGTATAAGAACACAAGAAGACACGGTAAAAGTAAAATTATTTAACTTAATTATAAATCTAAATGATAAGGTTAAAATAGGAACCTAAACTTCTCTAAATTATATTGGATGAGAGGATTTAGACCCATCCGCACCTTAGCTTCGAAATATATCAATTTGGAGCTATTTAAAACCAAACTTGACTTTATAATAAAATAATATTTTTAGTTTTCCCAAAGGTGCCCCTCTCCTCCCTTATAAAAGGGCTCCTCCTCCCCCTCTTCCTCACACCACTTTGAGCCTTCAAGCTCGGCCAAATCCTGACAATTACTCCTCTCCACTTCCCTAGAGAAATCCTAGAGGTCCTGGTCTTCTTCAATGACCAATTTTAGTGCCCTAAAGGAAGGTCTCAAAGAAGCACTTCAAACAAGAGGTAATGTCCGTTACCGATTCTTTCATCTTTATTTCTTCTTCCACTTCTTCTTCTCTAGTTTTTTCATTATGAAGTAATAACATCAGTATCACTCATATACTGATATGTTATTATAAGTATGAAACAACCCTATTTCACCATCTATCCATCCTACGGAAAAAGAAATCACCGCGCGTGCGTACGTATGGAATACCGTCTCCACACCGTGGTGTAATATATTTTCAACCACCACCTTACTTGGAGGGGTATAATGGGGTAAATAATGACTATATATGACTATTATAAATTTATACTAATTATGAAATAGTATACATACACTCCAATACAATTCCAGGATCATAGGAACGATATCATCACTCGTGCGTACGTACGGAATACCGTCTCCACGATGTGATGCGACTCGTTCTACATGATCTTCATTTCATAATGATTATATAAATGAATTGAATGAATGAATATGATATATATTACACTAATACAATTATGGAAATGAGTTATCTATAACCTAAAGAGAAGAATAAGAATTTATTCGACAAAACACGCATAAGAACAAAAAGTTACAAACACCGGAATAACAAGTAGCAATGAAATATTACTACTAAGAAGCTAAGAATATGACCTAATATGATATCATAAAAATAATTATGATTATTTAATATGTAAATAAAATTATTTAAATCATTATACAGGTGGTTCGGACATGTACAAAGCATATCGACCTAAGGTAAGGGAAATATCACAATCTCATTTTTATCCGAGATTGTTTATACTTTGGCATTTACTAGGTTGTATTTTATCATACACATACATGTTTCCTCAATATGTAATATTATTTCCATTCACATAAAATTTCTTATATCCAATTTTACCCTTTGGTGAGTTTTTAGTAAAATATATGAAAGGAATCTTTTGTCTTTTTTCGTACGAGGTACTTTTTGACTTTTCCGAGAAAAGTAGGAGAAGAATGTTTTTTTAACTTATACGGCATGAATGGATTTTTAAAACATTATTTCTAAGAAGCTTCCTTTACAAGTTTTCAAGATTATATTTAATCAACTTCTTTTAGTTTATAATTGTACGACATTTTAAGAAAGGAAAAGTTTTTTTGAAGTAGAAAGGATATTTTCCTCAAGAATGGAGTTCAAATGTTTTATCAAAATTATTTTGCATCTAAGATAATAAAGGGTTCTGTTTCTATCCCTATTATTACATTGATTTGATTATGTTGTTATGGAATTATATTTTTATGAATCAATTTATATTATATGAATTGTTTTATGATTTCACGATGTTTAAGACTCTCATTTTTGTTACATGGGTTATGCAATGATGTATGATTTATTATTTTGTGGCACACATAAGAATGGTATCATTATAAGATGGGTGGGACCTATATAGCACTCCAATGCATTCAGTAAAGATTTTATATCTCATGAGATAGACATGGCTGGAATGGTAGGTTATACCGGTTCAGTGAAGCAGGACTGAAACGAGGGTAACTCGGTTCAGAAATGGAATTTGTTCACTATGATAGTCTTGGCATTGAGTCTTGAGTAATAATAAATTATTCTATATGATTATGTGTGTATGACACAAAGTTTCATGTTTTATGTTATGATTATTGTGATTACATTTCACTGCCATGATTTATCCCATGTTATGAAATTATGATCTCTTTTTCAGGTTAAGATTTACAAAAGTTATGTGCTTATGTATACGATGTGATTGATATTTCTTTTGTTTACCCTTACTGATTTTTTGAGCTCACCCTTTTGTATGTTTTCTTTCCCCAGGTCAGGAAGAAGGATATTATGTAAGATATGCCAAAAGGGACTATAGATATGATGAAATAAATGGGAGACTGTGTAGACGCTTTTTGAACCATTTGTTTATGTTTCCCAGTTTCTAAAGACACTATACCTATACGGTCCTTTCGTGGTTTTGTTATATGTTGTAATAAGTATGCTTTAATTTTGAAGTATTAACAGTGTATGCAAAGTATGGGTCGTTATAGTTGGTATCAGAGGAAAGGTATAGTCAACATTTGGAAACTAGGATGTGAAAGCCTTAGTAAGAACCCTAAGGATAAGTCTAATCATAGAACACAATCTCAGTGTTTTAGAAATGGCCATGAATAACCTAGGATAAGACCTTAAGTGTGAAATCCTATTCTTGATTATGTGGTTTTCTGATTATAATTAGTGTTGCTCACACTATTCTTCTTCGTTTTAGTCAATGGCTGGAACCCGAAGGAATCGTGTTAATGCGGAATGCGACGAGCAATGCAATGATTGTCCCCCGGAGCAACCAAACGTTATGGGAGCTGGAATGAAAAATCTTGTAGCCATGATCACACAACTTTCTCAATCTATGAATCATGCAGGACTTCCAAACGAGAAAAGGAAGGAGCAACATTCTGTTTAATCCTTCATGAGATAGCGTCTACCTTCTTTCAGCGGGTCTAATGATCCATTAGTTGCTGAACAATGGATTAGTACTACTGAAAAGATATTTTCAGTTCTTCAATGTTCTGAGCATGATAAAGTCATCTTAGTAGTGTATCGTTTGGAAGGTGATGCTGATCAATGGTGAAATCTTATTAAGAATACGAGGCAAAGGGATGAAATTGAGTCCATGGAATGGGACGAGTTCAAGAACTTATTTTTCAATAAGTACTTCCCTCGTATTCTCCGAACAATGATGGAGAAAGAGTTTCTTGAACTGAAGCCAAAGGATGATGAATCTATTGGTACCTATGAAGCAAACTTTACAAGACTTGCAAGGTACGCCTCTGGTATTATTATCCAACCTGAGAGTAAGATCGATCGATTCTTTAGTGGCTTAAAACCAAGTCTTCGAAGGGCGTTAGCCATAAGGGACTTCAATAGCTACGAGGGAATCATTCGATGTGCTCTCAAAGTGGAGATGGATATTGGAGTAACCCATCAGTCATATGGGTTTGATAAGAAGAGGAAAATGGAATTCAAAGGAAAATATAAAGAGCACACTGAAAAGAAGATGAGCTTTCCCTTATGCTCAATGTGTGGAAAGAAACATGGAGGGAGTTGTCTTAAAGGGAAAAGTAAATGTTTCAAATGTGGAAAGGAAGGTCATCGGACATTTGAATGCCGCGATGATGGGAGGAAGATGTCTAATGATGCAAAAAAATGAAGGGATACACAGAATGAACCTACTACACTTCAATGTTTCAAGTGAAAGGAGATGGGGCATTATGCCAATAAATTCCCTAATCCAAGGGTTGATGATGATGGTCGACGTCAACAAACTCTTAAGGCTAAAGACAAAGGAAAGTCACATGCAATTTCTATCAGCGATGTGGAGTACGATAACGATGTGGTGAAAGGTACACTTACCATCCAATCTAAAGTAGAAAATGTTTTATTTGATTCTGGATCCACACACACTTTTATTTCTGACGAATTTTCTAAGGGTATCACCATATTACCTCAACAATTAGATGTTGAGTTAGCTGTGACAACACCTAATGGCACGACAGTCGCATCAAAAGTTTATAATTCTTCTCCGATCGAAGTTTGTGGGAAAGTGCTTCCTGCAAATCTTGTGATCCTTCCTATAGTGGAATTTGATGTGATTCTTGGCATGGATTGGCTTTCTCTATATGGAGCTCATATCAATTTCCAAATAAGGGAAGTCACATTTCATATTCCAGATCAATCTATGATCGTCTATCAATGCAAGGATGAACATAACCTTCAAGTGGAAATTTCTATCATTTTATGGGTATCGATTCCACTAAATGAAGGTTATTTATCTCAAATGGTTGGTGAGAAAATCACGATTAAGAATATTCCCATTGTATGGGAGTTTGATGATGTCTTTCCAGAGGAATTAACGGGTCTTCCACCGAATCGTGAAGTTGAGTTTTCAATAGATCTCGTACCGGGAGCTTTGCCTATTTCAAAGACACCTTATAGAATAGCCCCAATTGAGTTCCAGGAATTGAAGAAGCAACTCCAAGAGAATCTTGATAAGGGATTCATACGCCCTAGTGCGTCACCTTGGGAAGCACATGTTCTATTTGTTAAGAAGAAAGATGGATCAATGAGACTCTGCATTGATTATCGAGAACTTAACAAGATCACTATCAAGAACAAATATCCTCTCTCGCGCATTGATGACCTATTTGACCAACAACGCAGAGCTCAATACTTTTACAAGATTGATCTTCATTCATGGTATCATCAATTAAGTGTCAAAAGGGAGGATATACCATAGACGGATTTCCATACAAGTTATGGACACTATGAATTTATAGTGATGCCATTTGGTCTTACTAATGCCCCTGCTATCTTCATGGATCTGATGAATAAAGTCTTTAGAGACTATCTTGATCAATTTTTGGTAGTCTTTATAGACGATATTCTTGTCTATTCAAAGAGCAAGGAAGAACATTAAGATCACTTGAGAATTATATTGAGGACCCTGAGAAAGGAGAAGCTTTATGACAAATTTACCAAGTGTGAATTTTGGCTTCAAAAAGTTGCATTATTGGGTCACATAATCTCAAAAGAGGGGATATATGTGGATCCAGCAAAAACAGAGGTTATTGAAAGATGGTTGAAACCAACAACAGTAACTGAGATCCAAAGTTTTCTTGGTTTGGCTGGATATTATCGACGTTTTGTGAAAGATTTTTCATGATTATCTAATCCACTCACCAAGTTGACTCGGAAAGGAGTTATGTTTGTTTGGACCGAGGAATGTGAAGAGAATTTCAAGGAGTTGAAAAGAAGGTTATCTAGTGCACCTGTGCTCACACTTCCTTGTAGTGGAGAAAGGTTTGTGATCTATAGTGATGCATCCAAGAAGGTATTGGGGTGTGTTCTTATGCAAAATGATATGGTGATAGCTTATGCCTCACGACAGTTGAAAATCCATGAGCAAAATTACCCAACACATGATTTGGATTTAGCTGTGGTAATTTTTGCATTAAAGATTTGGAGGCATTACCTTTATGGTGAAAGGTGTGATATTTATACTGATCATAAAAGTTTAAAGTATATTTTCACACAAAAGGAGTTGAATATGCGTCAAAGAAGATGGTTGGAGCTGATTAAGGATTATGACTTCTCAATCCATTACCACCCTGGGAAAGCAAACAAAGTGGCAGATGCATTAAGTCGACAAGACCATGCTAGTTTATCCATGATGAGGATCACAAAAGATCCAATATTTATGGATTTACAAAGGATGGATCTTGGAATTATAATGGAAGGGGAAAATCATATCTTTCTCAAATGAATGTTCAACCATATATACATGTGAAGATTAAAGAGGCACAGAAAGAAGATGTAGAGTTACAAAATAAGGTGAGAAATGTTCCTGAATTCAACCTTGATTGTGATGGGATAATAAAGTTCAGGAATCGGGTTTGTGTTCCTCCCATCCCCGAATTAAAGAAGGAGCTGCTGGATGAGGCTCATAGTTCTTCATTCTCTATTCATCCTGGAAGCACGAAGATGTATAGGGACCTGAAAGAGTACTTCTGGTGGGATGGCATGAAAAGAGATGTTGCTGAATATGTCTCTAGATGCTTGGTTTTTCAATAAGTTAAAGCTGAGAGACAGAAGTCTAAGGGGATGTTACAACCATTACCCATACCCGAATGGAAATGGGAAAACATCACTATGGACTTTGTCACTGGACTTCCTAAAACATCCAAAGGCAATAATGCTATCTGGGTCATAGTTGATCGTCTTACAAAATCTGCACACTTTATTGCTATTAGAGAGGATTTCACTCTGGATCAGCTTGCCATGATATATGTAATGGAAGTGGTAAGATTGCATGGAATACCACTTTCTATTATATCTGATCGGGATCCGAGATTTAACTCGAAGTTCTGGCGAAGTCTTCAGCATACTCTGGATACAGAGTTGAGTTTCAGCACTGCTTATCATCCTCAGACAGACCGTCAGTCTGAGAGAACAATTCAAACCCTAGAAGATATGTTGAGAGCTTGCTCTATGGATTTCAAAGGTGGTTGGGATCAACACATACCTTTGGTGGAATTTTCTTATAATAATAGCTTTCACTCCAATATTCAGATGGCTCCATATAAATCTCTCTATGGAAAGAAATGCAGGACTCCAACTTGCTAGGATGAAGTTGGGGAAAGAAAGCTATTAGGACCTGATCTCATTGATGAAATGGAAGAAAAGATCAGATCTATTCAACAACACATAAGAGCATCTCAGAGTCGACAGAAAAGTTATGCCGACAACCGAAGAAAAGACCTAGAGTTTGAAGTTGGTGATAAAGTGTTCTTACGAATATCTCCCTGGAAGAGGGTTATAAGATTTTGAAAGAAGGGGAAGTTGAGCCCTAAATATATCGGTCCTTTCGAAATACTGGATCGTGTTGGGAAGGTAGCTTACCGATTGGTGCTTCCACCGAATCACTCTCAAGTTCACGATGTGTTCCATGTATCTCTCCTGAGAAAGTACATACCTGATCCTTCACATGTACTCAGCTCAGAAGTTGTACCGCTGGAGCAAGATCTTTCTTATGAAGAACAACCGATAGAGATTCTGGATCGTAGTGAAAAAGTCCTACAAAACAAGACCACTCGATTGTTGAATGTTTTATGGAGGAACCACCAATTAGAAGAACCTACATGGGAGCTTGAGGATATGATGAGGGAGAGGTATCCTCATCTGTTTGTTACAAAGTGACGAATTTCGAGGGTGAAATTCAATTTAAGGGGGTTAGAATGTAACACCCGAGACTTTTATGTTATATAAATCATCAAAGGAATATTTTTCTACACAACACTTGCTTGGCATGCTTTACACGAAATCACGACCTTCCTCGATAGCTTGCGTTGTACGCAATACCGAGTTTCACTAAACAATGATATGCTATTAAAATATTATTAAAACTTGCCATTAGGAATAGTAATAACCACTTTTTGAAATTTTATAAATTTTATTTTTCAAAATGGACTTCATTTTTGGATTCAGAATATCGAAATTAGCCTAGGGTGAAATTTGGTATTTTTTTGAAAACTTTCAATTTTTGATGAATAGTGAAACCACTAAGTGGTAGTTAAAAAACTGAATTTTTCATAAAACTTAATTTTACCGCTTCTGTGAGTGGAATTTCAAAACTCCGAGAGACACGGTTGATGTTAGAAAGTAAAATGTGGTTCAATGATATGAAAATAATTTATTGGTGAATAGTAACTTTTTACTTTTTTTTACCACGGTTAAAAGTAAATAGGGTAATTAAGGTTAAAGATGATATTATTATTATCCTAACACATGTCCTAATTCTGTTGGACAAATGTAATTAGACCAATAACTAACATAGGAATAAAATATGACTATTTAGGCCCACTTGGATTAGATTAGGACATTTATTATTAATTTATTTAAAGAAGGGTTAAAATAGTTAAAATCAAAAGTTTAATAAGTAAATAATTTTTAATATGGGGTTATACATAAGATAAATTCGACTATAAATATTCATTATAAATCTAAATAGATTTCCTACATAATGGTACTTTATTTGTAATTTTTAGACATTTGATAATTTAAATTATTTATGACACAAAGATGATGCAGTAATTATCTTATTAATGAAATATTGACATAATTGATGTTATAAACACCAAAATAAATGTAATTTGACACTTTTTATGAATTCCAATAATTTTATAGGTTAATATTACATGTTAGTATTGATTTAATTAACTTTTTTCGAACCAATCATTCTGTTATGATTTTCACAAAAATCAATTACTAAATATTGTCAAAATTGACATAAAATAGTTTTTAAAACAAATATTATATTAGTAATTGTTATTTTATTTCTAAAAATATAAGGTTCGGCCAAATGACTTAGATAAGGTTATATATATTAATAATAAACAACTTGGGGTTCTTTTGGCTTCTTATAGTAAGTTTATTAACCTTATAGTATAAGAACACAAGAAGACACTGTAAAAGTAAAATTATTTAACTTAATGTTAAATCTAAATGATAAGGTTAAAATAGGAAACTAAACTTGTCTAAATTCTATTGGATGAGAGTATTTCGACCCATCCCCACCTTATCTTTTAAATATATCAATTTGGAGCTATTTAAAACCGAACATGACTTTAAAATAAAATAATATTTTTAGTTTTCCCAAAGGTGCCCCTCTCCTCCCTTATAAAAGGGCACCTCCTCCCCCTCTTCCTCACACCACTTTGAGCCTTCAAGCTCGGAAAACCCCTGCCAATTAATCCTCTCCACTTCCATAGAGACATCCTAGAGGTCCTGGTCTTCTTCAAAGACCAATTTTAGTTCCCTAAAGGAAGGTCTCAAAGAATCACTTCAAAGAAGAGGTAATGACCGTTACCGATTCTTTCATCTTTATTTCTTCTTCCACTTCTTCTTCTTAAGCTGTTTCATTACGAAGTAATAACATCAGTATCACTCATATACTGATATGTTTTTATAAGTATGAAACAACCCTATTTCACCATCTATCCATCCTATGGAAAAAGAAATCACCGCGCGTGCGTACGTACGGAATACCGTCTCCACGCCGTGGTGTAATCTATTTTCCACCACCACTTTACTTGGATGGATATAATGGTGTAAATAATGACTATATATGAAGATTATAATGTGATACTAATTCTTAAATAGTATACATACACTCCAATACAATTCCACGATCATTGGAACGATATCATCACTCGTGCGTACGTACGGAATACCGTCTCCACGATGTGATGCGACTCGTTCTACATGATCTTCATTTAATAATGATTATATAAATGAATTGAATGAATGAATATGATATATATTACACTAATATCATTATGGAAATGAGGTATCTATAACCTAAATAGAATAATAAGAATTTATTCGACAAAACACGCATAAGAACAAAAAGTTATAAACACCCAAATAACAAGTAGCAATGAAATATTACTAATAAGAAGCTAAGAATATGACCTAATATGATATCATAAAAATAAGTATGATTCTGGAATAAGTCAATAACAATATTTAAATCATTATACAGGTGGTTCGGACACGTACAAAGCATATTGGACCTAAGGTAAGGGAAATATCACAATCTCATTTTTATCCGAGATTGTTTATACTTTGGCATTTAATGGGGTGTATTTTATCATACACATACATGTTTCCTCAATATGTAATATTATTTCCATTCACATAAAATTTCTTAAATCCAATTTCACCCTTTGGTGAGTTTTTAGTAAAATATATGAAAGGAATGTTTTGTCTTTTTTCGTACGAGGTACTTTTTTACTTTTCCGACAAAAGTAGGAGAAGAATGTTTTTTTAACTTATACGGCATGAATGGATTTTTTAAAAATTATTTCTAAGAAGCATCCTTTACAAGTTTTCATGTTTATTTTTAATCAACTTCTTTTAGTATATAATTTTATGACATTTTAAGAAAGGAAAAGTGTTTTTGAAGTAGAAAGGATATTTTCCTCAAGAATGGAGTTCAAATGTTTTATCAAAATTATTTTGCATCTATGATAATAAAGGGTTTTGTTTCTATCCCTATTATTACATTGATTTGATTATGTTGTTATGGAATTATATTTTTATGAATCAATTTATCTCATATGAATTGTTTTATGATGTCACGATGTTTAAGACTCCCATTTTTGTTACATGGGTTATGCAATGATGTATGATTTATTATTTTGTGGCACACATAAGAATGGTATCATTATGAGATGGGTGGGACCTATATCTCACTCCAATGCATTGGGTAAAGATTTTATATCTCATGAGATAGACATGGCTGGAATGGTAGGTTATACCGGTTCAGTGAAGCAGGACTGAAACGAGGGTAACTCGGTTCAGAAATGGACTTTGTCCACTAAGATAGTCTTGGAAATGAGTCTTGACTAATAAGAAATGATTCTATATGATTATGTGTGTATTCCACAAAGTTTCATGTTTTAAGTTATGATTATTGTGATTACATTTCACTAACATGATTTATCCCATGTTATGAAATTATGATCTCTTTTTCAGGTTAAGATTTCCAAAAGTTATGTGCTTATGTATACGATGTGATTGATATTTCTTTTGTTTACCCTTACTGAGCGTTTGAGCTCACCCTTTTGTATGTTTTCTTTCCCCAGGTCAAGAAGAAGGTTATTAAGTAATATATGCCAAAAGGGACTATAGATATGATGAAATAAATGGGAGACAATGTAGACGCTTTATGAACCAGTTGTTTATGTTTCCCAGTTTCTAAAGACACTATACCTATACGGTCCATTCGTGGTTTTGTTATATGTTGTAATAAGTATACTTCAATTTTGATGTATTAAAAATGTATGTAAAGTATGGGTCATTATAAGTCACATGTGACCTTCATGTGTATTGTTTTTATGAACAATTATGACTTGTGTCTTATTCTATAAATGATATTTTCTACTGGTATTGTTTTATTACTCGTGCTTATTGATTATGATTCTGGCGAGTTTCTATTGAGGTTCTTAAAATTTATAGTGTTTATTTCAATATTATATTTATGTTTGTACAATTATTATAATCATCACCATAAGGTATATTATCCCCAATATCACATCTCAGACCCATTATTTTAGTTGGAAGCCACTGGAATTTTGGGAGGTGTGCCTAAGGCCTAGTGACAACCAGTTTGGAGCACTATTCTGGTGGAACATGGGTTAGAAAACTACAATTGTGTTGTATCTAGACTCTTGTAGGATTCCTCCATGATGAAATCCATATAATATTTCATGATAGGATAATGAGAATGATCCACCTAGTGATAATTATTCAGTTATGGGGCGAGTGATTGAGGGATACCTCCTAGTTGTTTTCATATATTACCTCCACCCATATAAAAATATTTTGTTTCAGATGTACTAAAAATTCAAATTCATACGCTTATAACACTTCATCAGTTTAAAATATAGAGTCCCCTCATGTATTGGGGAATTCTAGATCGCTCTAAAATAAAAAACTGGATAATGGTAGTTTAGTGAGTTTTCCGACTTGTTAAGATCACTCTTTCTTATATGGTTGTTCAATCGGTGATCTTTATCCATGTATTTATAGGTTTATGTTGGAGTTTGTTATCATAGATGCATCGATAGGTGGATATCACTTGAAAGTAGTTTGAGAACCTCTTTAGAGAGGTATTTTTCTTAGCTATGATGTGAGAAATATTCATAATGGAGATTCTTTATCTCAATATAGCCATCATTATTGATTTAGAGTATGCACATAGCTTCCACAACCACTCATGGTAATCCATGGATATGGTTTGTGATGCATACATTTGGGCATATAAAATTTAACAGTCTTTTATGAGATATTCATGATGGTGTGGTATCTCTTTGCATTCGTTCTTATGTCAAGGTAAAATATAATGCCATATTAGTGGAGTGATTTATAGATTAGCCAAAATTAGTAGTCAGTGATTGAAATGGAAAACATTAAAATGATTCTTTTGCAGCTGGTAGCTGATGAAAGACTCAAGGATCATGGTTTATAGTATATTTTCGAAGGTGTTCTCAGTATGGAGGGTCTATTGTTTACGGCTCTCATGACGGTTCAAGTCATATGAGGGAGCGGAGATATTTCTCTTATGATTGGAAGAGAAATATTTCATCGGATTTTATGACCTTCCGTGTCATAGATTAGGAGATATTAAAAGAACCACATAGTTAGTTGAATCATCTTGAGTTTTGTGGTATGCCGAGTGGTGGACATGGCAGAGGAGTTGGGAGAGAAATAGGAGGAGATTGATAATTTGATATGTTACCACCACCACACCCAGGTGGTCCATGCTAGGCTTACAGAGACGATGGTTATAGAATATGGAATATTTAGTGAGTTAAGGCTTATAACCTATAGTTTCTAGTCCTGATTATACACATGATCCATTTCTTCTCTATATTTGATGTATTATTGATAGACACAAGTAGGGTAAACTATTTTTTCCACAAACATTGTTTTAGATATAGAGATTCCAATGATTCCTTAGGTTGTACCTTTTCATAGGAGACGCCTATAGGGGTAATTTAATGATAATAGAGTTATTCTAAATGTGAAACCTGAATCATGTATGTAACAACCTGAGTTTTTATGAAGTATTTTTTTTGAATAAATCACATTTCTTTGATAGCTTGCATTGTACATTGCACCAAGTTATTTTTGATTTATACATAACACCAAGTTAATAATTAAATACAGAAAAAAATTATATCATCTTAAGATACATGCACCAATTTGTTTGTGTTGTGTTGCACACAAGGTTGAGTTCCTTTGGAGATTACATTACATTTACGACCATGTTTTTCCAATCCAAAATATATTATTTCTATTATTAAAAAAATATAATTATTGTTAAGACATAGCTGTTGGAATGTAAGATATGAATATGATTAACTAAAATAGGGTACTTTGGTTTAAAGAAGTTTATAATGTTTTTTTGTAGCTATCTATTAATTATAAATGATAATAAAAATCAATTGAATATAAAATATGCTATTTTATGGAAAAACTATTTCTATGCCCAAAAAGGTGTTTTATCATAATATGTTAAATTAATCACTATTAGTTAGTAATATTAATTAAATTTATATATTATAAAATCATTCAAAATATTTTACATTCATCCAATATGTTTAATAGATATAATATAAGAATAAATTTAATTTTAGGCATAAAAAGATATACATTTATAAGAGTATGTTTTAGCATATGTTAACAGAAAAGTTGTTTTAAAAGTAATTTCTAACACATTTAAAATTTTTATTTTACAAATAAACATCATATTTGAAATAGGAATATCAAAATCTACTTCGGGTTTTTTATTTTTTGGGAAAGATTCATTTTTGATAAATAGTGAAAATAATATTTTTTTTGAAAAATGATTTTCTTCTATTTTATTTATATAGATAAATTTTATTTTAAATTAGTTTTAAAATTTATTTAGAAAAATTATATATATTTTAATAAAATTTAGGTGATTTTAATCATTTTCACATTAAAACATGTTACAAAAGCATTTTAATCTTTTGAAATTTTAACTCTAAAGCCCCGTTGTCTCGTCCCATCTTTTAGATTAATATTAAAATAATTTAGACACATTATATGTTAAAATTTAAAAAAAAATCTAATAAATATTCAAAATAATCATAGTTTATAATCAATATTAAGGTCACCGTAATTTTGTAGAAAATGTATTATTAAAATTAATTAAAATTTGTTACAGGGATTAAGGTAAAAACGAGTTTACTTTGTGGTTAAACATTAACTTACGAGGCCAAATAACCTATAAAATTGTAACAATAATCCATTATATGGATTTATTTCTACCATATCATCCATTTTATTAAAAGGTGACTATTATTGGAGATATATGATGTAAGGGAGACCATTCAACAGTGATAATTTTTTTATTTACATAAATGCCACTTATTCTCCAATATATAAAGGGAAGTCAGCCCTCACTTATTCACACAATTAAATACATTTTTATCATAATTTTTTTTAAACTACGCTCTAAAATTACCTACTTTCGAAATTTAATCACAACTTTGGGTATAAATCTAACCAAGGAATCCCATTGGTGAAAACCAATTGGAGCTACCTGAATAAGAGGTAACATTCCTCTATAAGATCATTTGTTTTCTCTCTTTACCCACCCCATCAATTATTATTATATCATTGTTAATTAATAAACTAGTTATTTTAAATGTAAGTATATATTTTTATGTTAATGTAATGTAATTTACCTTCACACACTCCTATCAATTTGGATACGCAGTCATCATTTGTGTTTACCATGGACTACCGCCTCACGAATCGATGTCGTTCGTTCTTCCAATATCAACTATCATGGTTGGGAATAATGATGGAAATAATATTTTTATTTTATATATATAAAATTTATGATTTATTTAGGATTCAATAATAATTATATAACATGTACATTCATGATTTCCATTTTGTGGGGATATGATAACTTCTCTTTTTAATGTGTGGACTACCACCTCTTGAAAGTAATATGATTCATTCACACTCTACATGGAATGATTTAAGAATGAGTTTATTATAATTATATGAAATATATGAAATATAAATGATACTATAATATATATATATACATATATTTCATTTATTATTTTCTTTCAATACGATAAGAAAACTTAACCATGGTTCATGCATATGTACGGTCTACTATCACACTGAACGGTGTATTTAATTTCACATTTCTATATTTTATAGATTATTATATATATAAATGATGAATATATATTATATTTATTTCATGATTTACATTATTTAATTTTTTAATCAATTATCTAATAAAAAGGGTCAATAATAACAAGTCAAAACATATAAAAATGATATTACCTGAAATGTAACATTAAATTGGAATTATTGATAAAATGTCAAAATAAAGTCATAAGTAAACCATATATGGTATTATATATAGTAATATGAAACTTTATAATATTTATAATAAACACATATTTATTATAAAGTATGTTTAACCTGTATTAAGAAAGTCAAGACTTAGGGTAAGACAATTTCATCCCACTTTTTATGTCAATGAGATACATGCTATATTCACCACTCATTTCACGTACGTGGTGAATATAACACTTTCTGAAATGTTTTATCATTAATTTAATTTAATTAATGAAATTAAAATATTCAATAGATTTTATTCTCTCTGGGGGATCATGACTTAAAAGTAACTCATATAGTAAGAGATTTATACTCTAGCTTTTATTTCAGTGAGACTTCTGTCATATTCAGCACTCATTTCATTAATGTGATGTATATAATTCCCATAAATTTATTAAATGAATATTATAATTATAATTATTTTTATTTATATATCCATATGAATATATTTATTTCATGGGGTTTATGGATTAAATATTTCTAAATCAGAGATATAGTTTTGTATCAATTTATTTCTTTGAGACACATATAATGTTATGCCTCTATATTCTATTACTATGTGTATATATTTCCCTTTGACATGTTTAAATGTGAGTAGCACACTTTTCATGATATTTTAATATTCATGAAATGTTATTATTTCATGTGTATAATGACTCAAATCTACTAATGTGGTAGCTATTAATTGTTACAATCTCATCATTTATGTGAATTTATTATGATTATGGTTCGATTGATAAAATATTATGGTACATAACTTAAGAAATTTCATGATTTTTCTTATCCTATGGTTCCAGATGATATTTTAATTTAGAAGTACAATTTTTTCACTCATTAATAGTTAAATGAATTATGTTTTTTTAGAAAAAATCTGAGTTTATTTATCTTTTCAGTAGGGAATATCTTTTCATTAAAACCCATGTTTCTTAAAAAGAAATGAAAAAAAATACTTTATTATTATCCTATTATTTTTTAAAAAATAAATTACTACCAATGTGTTACCATTTTAAAAATGTTTTCAAAATGAATCATCTTATCTTTTTTCGATCAGGGAACTTTTCTAAACATTTTACAATGATAACTTAATGTTGTTCAGGTACCAATTTACCCGGTTTCATGATCATAATATCCTTGAGGATAAAATTTCATGATTACAAGGATAATTTTAATGATTTTTTTCTCATAATATTATAGAAATTATATATTTTAAAGTTATTTTCAAAGAAAATGGTTTTCAAAAAATGATTTATGTCTTAAAAATGAATTTTAAAAATGGAAATGATATTTTACACAAGAAAGTGTAAATAAGTTTTAATGATTACTTTATTTGTTTTGAAAGTGGTTTTAAATGAAAATGATTTTGAACATTTTTTAATTGTTAAAAATTATTTTATAAGAAATGTTATTTTTCATAATATATTCTTCAAGATATCTTTTGAAGTCCTTATCCAACTATATTGACATCCTTTGGTATAGTATATAGTTTAATGAGGATACGATCAATGGGAACCATTATAATTATTTCATTTAATGGGTTATGTTTAAGGTATAATGTTATTCATGGAACCTACTTCTCTTATATGTTTTAGACTATGTTAAAATGATTATAAAACACCTTTCATTTTGCGAGTTATTTTGTGATTAAATGATTATAGAAAATTTTGTAGTTTCAAAAGGTTATAATATGATTAATTGATTATAATTCCCATTACATTTCATGTGTTATGATATTATTTTTATGAAACCTATATCTTTTCATGGTTCATGATATGATGAATGTTTTATTTTCTTGTGGTATGTGAATGTATGATTTCATTATGTGACAGGTTAGACCTATATCTATCTCCAATGTATTGGGCGATGATAAATGCTCAATGATATCAAGGGGTAAATGAGAGGGAATCCAAATCCTATAACAATAAGGTACTTGGGAGGGAATTCTAATCATGTAAAAAGAGAGTACAAATGCGGGAATCCCAATGTGGAAACAAGAGGGTACATTAGAAGCAATCCAAAGCCCGTAACTAGAGGGTACACATGATTTCATCCCAGTCCATTAAAAAAAAGGTATAGTGGAGGGTATCCCAGGCCCAAAACAAGAGGGTATATGAGAGGGAATCCAAATACCAAAACAAGAGAGCATCCAAGAGGACATCCAAATACAAAAACAATTACGTGGATGATTAGAGAAATCATAACATGTTATAAAGTTCTTGATAAGTAGACATGACTTGTGATTTATATGATTATGTGTATTTGTAACACCCCAGGTAAATAAAGAATATGAAATTTTTATATTTATCCATATTTTTGAATAAAATATTAATATTACTTTAAAGGGGATTCTATTCTCGATGGCGCACCCAACACGCAACAACGGGTTTCTTGGGAATCTTACGATGCACTCTAATAGTAAAATAATATTATTTTAAGTAGTAGTTAACGCCTAGCCATTGTATTGGAGGGAATGAACAGAACTAACTTAATAAATGATTATATATTTTTGTCAAATTTTTTTACTTTTTACAACAAATTTTAGAGGATTAAAAATGCAAATGAATCCAATTTTATGCGTAAACATTCTAATATTTTTTAAAAGGTCGATTAACCGCCTTTTGATGGCAAACCTCTATTAAATCCACTTTTTGAAAATTTTTTGTGTTATATTTTACAAAATAAAATTCTTCTTTAGAATCGGGACATCAAAATTTACTTTGAGTAAATTTTTGGTATTTTTCCCAAAAAGTTCAATTTTTAATGAATAGTGAAAACTGTTGTATTTTAATTCAAAACCTCTTTTAATCTAATTTATTTATATTATTAGATTATTTTTTTAATTGGTTTTAATGTGAAATTAGAATATATTTTTACCATTTAATCCAATAGTGGTCGTTGGAATTAATTTCACTTTGAAATCGGACTTAAACTAGTGTCAATCTTTTGATACCTTTTATTTCATATAAACACGCTATTTGTTTTGACAGCGGGAATTAATTATTAAATTAATTAATGAAACTTATATGTTATGAATTTTTTAATATAGAAATCATTTTCGAATTCGGAATATCAAATATAGCTTAGGGTGAACTTTTGGTAATTTTATGAAAAACTTCAATTTTTGATGAATAGTGAAACCACTAAGTGGTATTTATAAAAACTGATTTTTCCGTTTAAATGATATTTTTCCATCTTTGTGTATTGAATTTCAAAAATATGACATACATGGTTGTCATTAAGATGTAAAATGTGGTTCAATGGGATTAAAATAATTTTTTTGGTGAATAGTAACTTATTAGGTTTTTAATCGTGATTAGAGGTAATTAGTGTAGTTTAAGGTATGAATAATGTTTTAATAAAATGAAATGACCTAGAAACATTTACTACCCTCATTGGATGTTTCATGGCCGACCATTAAAATCCATGGGTCAACTTGGGGACCCCATGGAGCCACTTTGGTTGGAAAATGACATAAATATCTTTTTATTTAATGTTAAAGTAAAAATGACACAAACATGAGATTTTTTACTAAAACAATTTTTACATAGGGTTATACAAGTCATATTTTTTCCTATAAATAATAAATGTAAAGATAAAAGTATTTACTACATCATAGTAGTTTTTTTTATAATTTTTAGACATTAAATAAATTAAATTATTTATGACATCATGATGATGCAACGATGACCTCATTATTTAATGATTTAAATAAAACGGAAAGATAATGTAAAATATAAGACCTACACATGCAAAAAACCTATTTTATGGGTGTATTTCGAACCCTTATCACCTTATCCTCGAAACACATCAATGTCGGACCATTGAATTCCGAAACTCATTCTAAAATAAAGTAACATTTCTTTACTTTCCAAGAGTGCCCCTCCTCTCCTCTTATAAAAGGCCCCCACCTCTACCTCCTCACCCACAATTCCAAAGCCTTTGGCTCGGCCAACCCCTGACCATTTTGTCTCTCCACATCCCTCTATAACTCCTTGATGCCTCACTTTGGGCAGAAGTCTTCCCAAGGAAGCCTTTTAGCTCAAACCAAAGGGAGTTACCCGATTTTAAGGTAATGTCTTCACTTGTGTCCTTTTGTTTTATTTTACTTCTCAAACCCACTAAACTATTTTTATTAATTTATTTTGTAAAAAATACAGTATATTCAATATACTAGGACGTTTTTATAAGAAGGATTCGAGCTACACTAACACACACCATCGTCTAATGGTTAAAGAACATACTATTTCTGTGGTTGGCGATTTTCTGCCCCACGAAATGATGATTGTTCAATATTCTTTTAACACCTTTAAAGGTGGCCATTATGATATCACTGTATTTTATATATGATATATATATTTCATTTATGTTTAATATATGATTATTTATTTTATATTTAAACTATACCTTTATTCTTTTCATGTTGTGTAAATGCGATAATTTCATATGAGGAAGTGTGGACTACCGCCCCCTCAAGTGATGTGACTCATACATGAAATACATGGAACGTATAAAGAATGAAATTAATGAACATATGTGACCTATATAACATATATATTATACTGGAATTATAATATATATATATCATTTATTTTTAATTTCGTTAATATGACAAAGAAAAAATGAAAGTAGCGTTCATGCGTACGTACGGCCTACCGTCTCCAGGAACGATGCTTTTCATTTTTATCTTCAATTGATATGGAATATTATAAAATGAATATGTACTGGATATATATTATATTATAATAATTAATGCTATATTGGAAATTATTTACTTATAACTACATGGACAATCATTTTTCAAAGAAGTTCATTTTTGACTCATGTACCAAACATCGGCAAAAATGTCTGATATGAACTAACATTATTAAACAATTATTATAACATTATAATATGTGATATGAACAGAATAATAATCTTTAAATGAGGTCCTTAGGAAATTATAAATTGACCAATGTTTATTATTTAGGAATATAAAGAAACGAACAAGACATGTTGGACTTGAGGTAAGGGATCCGACTCCTCTCTTTCTTTTAAAGTACACTCTTTTATGTAATTACTTTTAAAGCTCATCTTTCTTGTTATTGGGATGTTCTTTTATATTCCTATTTCTGTAATTTTTATGTTCATATGATGAGGGACCCTATTCTCTCTCATCAATCCATTTTGGATGTTTTGAGTGGCGCCGTTAGGCTGCCGAATTTTCGTAAGAGATCCATCCTCTCTCTTTCTTTTTGAGTACTCTCCTTTATGTCACTTATTTTAAGCTCCCATTTGTTATGTTGGGGGATGTTCTTTTATATTCCTAATTCTGTAAACTTTATGTTAATATGATGAGAAACCCTATTTCCTCTCATCAACCCATTTTGGAAGTCTTAAGTGGCGCCGTTAGGCTGCCGAATTTTCGTAAGAGATCTAACCTCTCTCTTTCTTTTTAAGTACTATCCTTTATGTAACTTTTTTAAGCTCCTCTTTGTTATGTTGGGGGATGTTATTTTATATTCCTATTTCTATAAACTTTATGTTAATATGATGAGAGACCCTATTTTCCCTCATCAATCCATTTTGGAAGTATTAAGTGGCGTTGTTAGGATACCGTGTTTTCCTAAGGTATTTATCATTTCACCTTTATTCCTTTGAGATTTATGCTACATTTTCCACAATTTCCTTTGAGTGGTGTATTTAATGCCCATTATTTTACTCATTGTGTAATATAAGTTCATTTATGATTATTTACATCAATTTTGTATTGTCCTTCTTTCACGGGGTGTATGTTTCGAAAGATACCCATGTCGGTAAGGGAACATTTCACCCTCCTCTTTTTAAAAGACTTATTTTGTTATGTCTTTAAATTCACATAATATTATGTTGGGATATGTTCTTCTATATCCTTAATGATGTAAATTTAATGTCCAAGTGATGAGATACCATTTTTATCTCTCATCAACTCATTTTGATTGGACGTCGTTAGGCTGTCAAGGGAACTTCTTAACCCAATTTTGATTTCTTTGTGTTCAACATGTAGTTATTTAATATGTCATCATTGGAACATGTGTGAATGACCATTGATTATTTTATACTTAATATCCACTTATATTGGGTGTATTTATATTTGTCGCACATTATTATGATATTGATTTATCCTTAATTTAAGGATACTATCTTTATAATGGATTTCATCTCAATTTAAATTTCCATTGAGACTTAATTGTTGTTATGCACAAATTCACTCTTATATGGTGTATATACCTTCTTTTGGAATATTATATCATGAATCCATTTATTCCCATGATATTATAGAGATCTGATTAAATGTTATTCCTCAATTATTGTATTTAAGTGTCTCTCATTTTTTTAAACACCCTTTAACTAAAATATCGTTTTAAATGTTTTCATGATTTATTCATATAAATATTTCTCATTAATATCCATGTTTTCAAAATAGTTGTAAGGATTTATTTATATGGATATTAATGATTTAAAATGTTAAAAGCTTCAATGTAGTATGGGACTTCTTCTCAATCTCCTTTCATTGAGGAATATTTTGTTTTACACACAACCTTCTTTTATACGGTGTATAAACCCCTTTGGATTTTACATTTATTCAAAAGAAATATTATTTTATACGAAGCGTTTACTAAATGACAAAAGGGAATGTTTTTGTCGTACATATACAGCGACAATTACTTCTCCGCCGCTGTGACCATTATATGAGTTTCGGATTCCTCTACAAGACATACCTTTTTTTAAAAGAAAAATAAATACCATGTTTTACTTTTCTATTATTTTGGTATTGAAAATGGTTTTCATAATGTTTTTATATCATTGTGTTGTATTGATATCTTGTGATTTAAAGGTGGAAATGTTATGTTTCCTTTATGAATGTTTTATGTGATACGATTATGTTGAGGTTCTTGGGAATTATTATGAAGATGGGTTGTTCCATGATAAACTAAGGGCGGGTAAGCCCGATATAGCTCTCCAATGCATTGGGTAACGCGAAGGAGTGAAACCTTAAGGTTTCTCCGAAGATATTTAGGGAATATACTGTGGTGGGTATTCCAAACGTAACCAAGAGGGTTACTCCCTACGTAAGAATGTTATGAATGCCTCATGTTACCTTTTATGTCTTATGATTCCTATGATATTTTCATGATTTGATGAGGTATGTTAATGTGCCTATTTTTTATGGGTAATGTATGATTTCATTCTTATATATATATATGAACTCATGTTTCCTTTCCATATTTTTTATAACCCTTACTGAGCTTTTTATGCTCATCCCAAGTTTTTTTAAATGTTTTTCACAGGTCAATGGAATGGTACATGATATGATGATAGTGTCAGGGATGTGTCAAGAAAGAATCCATGCTTTATTTTTAAATATGTTTCCATTGATGAAAAAAAATGAATACTATCTTTTATGTAACCAATTTGTTTAAATGTGGAATGTAATGCAAGTTTTATGATCTAATACTCTAAAACTCTAAACATGAAAATATCCTCAATGTGTAATCTTGTAATAACTCAATATTAAGTAACGTTTAAGGCTGGGGCCTTATAGTTGGTATCAAAGGTAGGTTTAGATAACTTTAGAGGTTAGGGTACTTTTTAAGCATAAGTGACATTACCATAATGGTTATGATTTCAGAAAGAGTCCTAGTTTTAGATAAAGTGAATGAGTAAGTATATCTTAGTGTTTATCTTCCTCATTAGTACAAGATGGTTTTGTTGACATACTCACACTGACCTTTTTGGTTTTAGCAAATGGCTGGATCTAGAAGGCACCAAAGTAACAGTGGATGTGAAGGAAAATTTGACAGTTTTTTGAGAAAGAAACTGAATGATATGGGAACTGAAATGATAACTCTTGTGTTTATCCTCAACCAACTATCTGGAGTCATGATTGACCACCTAAACCTTGGTTATTTCTCTAAGGCATCATATATGCGTGAAACAAATCCCTACGGAACTACAGGTAATAATCATAATGGTAAGTGTGTTAAAAAACCTATGCGTCAAAGATGTGGAAAGAAACACCTAGGAAAATGTTTCAAAGGGACATAAATATGCTATATATGTGGAAATGAAGGTCATAAAGCAAGAACATGCCATGGAAAAGGGAAGCATCCAGTTGACTCGAGGAAAGGGAATGAATTTCTTTCTGATGGATCAATTGAATTTTTTAAATGTGGTGTGCATGGTCATTATGAAAACACATGTCCTATGAAGAAGTTTTTTGAATGGGATCACCAAGATCGTACAAATATTCGTTTACCAATACCTAATTCCATTCCGATTGAGGATGAAGAAACTGACAATAACCAATCAAAGGTATGGATTATTTCATAACTTTTGTTTTCCTATTTTGGAATCTTAGGATATGATTCATGATTTTGTTTGTAGGAAAGAAGTATTTCAGAATATGTTGGAAAAGAATGGATAATGTATAATAAAGAATGTTGAGTGAGTAAGAAGTCAACATATAAGGGCTTCATGAGTTATAGTGAAATTCTTAAGAGTATTAAGTCTCTTTTGATGATGGGGTTACATTAGAAGTCATTTTATAGTATGTGTAACCCTGATGTTTAATATATGAAAATTTTATTCAAGGAATAGTTATCTGTTCTTTTGTGGACATAGTTATAAAGAACCATTTGGTTTTATATGATCCTTACTTTTGAGGTAATTATGGGTTACTATATGTTATGATGGAAGTGAAAGGCATGAGATAAAATTAAGGTTAAATTATATTATGGTTATTTTTGATGATTTTATATCTTTTTGGGGAATGATTTGAGAATTATATAGTTTTGGAAAAATGACAACACGCAGACCGTGTGACAACCCGTCGTGTCGGACAAAGCTGCGGGAATCGAACCCACAACCAAAGTGCGACTGGTATTTATCGCCTACCACTGGACTACGTGAAGTCCCTAGTTAGTTTAAATAATTTTTTTTAGTTAGATGATTTTAGGAATCAAGAGTAAGTTAATTTTGGGTTATCTATAGAAATTATTAACCTATCATGGAGGATATGTGATTAGGTTAATTATTTTTCAATATGAGAATTTAAGAGCAACTGATGTTATTTGGAGATGAAAGTTAATTTTTACCTTGGAAGACTTTGTGATTAAATCCTTCAAATATTTTTGTTTCAATCTTAGTTTGGTTTAATTTGATTAATTTTATGGGCAAATTGTTTACTGAATGGTCCTTGTTGAACTTTGGGTTTTGTTGGAAAAATTTGGGAGATTAAGAATAGATTTTCTTTTTATAAAGGGTTATCCTTTTCTGGATTATCTGATCTTGTACTAACCTTTTTGGTTTCGGTTTTGGTTAAAGTCTAAATACATGGGATGTATATAGTTCTCTTTTGTGGATTAGGTGATTCTCTAGAAATTTATTATAGTACTCTTAATGTGAACAAGTCTTCCTAAATACTCGTCTTTTGGAGAAAATATGAGTTTGTGTAAGGAATCTAATAAAATATGAAAGTCAACATGATAAGTGATTACGTTTCCTTATGAATAAATTGCTCAATAAAAATTAACATAAAACAAAAATGTTGTCTATTAACTTTTCCTACTAGGGGATCGAATACTGTTTAACCCATCACAATTTTGTGATTTTCTTGTGGTTAACTTTCCCCTAAACATGTTTTCTATCACTCTCCATCAGAACATGACCCTATGTTTTCTCCTCCATGTCCATGTTTTCCTAGATGGAATCCTAGTATGGGTTAACTCGGGTGACCTCTGTACTTATCTTTCTTTATTTTAAAGTGATTGTTTTACCGACTCTTGTTCCGATGTGGGACTTTCAAGGATGTTTCCAAGCTCAATTTTAAAATTGCGAGGACTCAATTCCCAAAAGGGGGGATGGACGTAACACCAAAGGTAAATAAAGAATTTGACATTTTTATATTTATCCATATTTTTGAATAAAATATTAATATTACTTTAAAGGGGATTCTATGCTCGATGGCGTACCCAACACGCAACAACGAGTTTCTTGGGAATCTTACGTTGCAAACTAATAATAAAATAATATTATCTTAAATAGTAGTTAACGCTTAGCCATTGTAATAGCGGGAATGAAATGAACTAACTACAAAATGATTATATATGTTTGTCAAATATTTTTACTTTTTACAATAAATGTTAGAGGATTAAAAATGCAAATGAATCCAATTTTAAGTGTAAACATTCTAATATTCATTAAAAGCTCGATTAATCGCCTTTTGATGGCGAACCTCTTTTAAATCCACTTTTTGACAATTTAATGTGTTATATTTGAAAAAATAAAATTTTTCTTTAGAATCGGGAAATCAAAATTTACATTGTGTAAATTTTTGGCATTTTTCCGAAAAAGTTCAATTTATAATGAATAGTGAAAAATGTTTTATTTTAATTCAAAACCTCTTTTAATCTAATTTATTTATATGATTATATTATCTTTTGAATTGGTTTTAATGTGAAATTAGTATATATTTTTACCATTTAATCCAATAGTGGTCGTTGGAATTAATTTCACTTTGAAATCGAACTTAAACTAGTGTCAATCTTTTGATACATTTTGTTTCATAAAAACATGTTATTTGTTTTGACAGCGGGAATTAATTATTAAATTAATTAATGCAACTTATATGTTTTTAATTTTGTAAAATAGACATCATTTTTGAATTCAGAATATCAAATATAGCTTAGGGTGAACTTTTGGTAATTTTCTAAAAAACTTCAATTTTTTATGAATAGTGAAACCACTAAGTGGTACTTATAAAAATTGATTTTTCCATTTAAATGAAATTTTTCCATATTTGTGTTTTGAATTTCAAAAATCCGACATAAATGGTTGTCATTAAGAAGTAAAATTTTGGTCAATGGGATTAAAATATTTTTTTGGTGAATAGTAACTTATTAAGTTTTTTTATCGCGATTAGAGGTAATTAGTGTAGTTTATGGTATGAATAATGTTTTAATAAAATGAAATGACCTAGAAACATGTCCTACCATCATTGGATGTGTCATGGCCGAACAAGACAATCCATGGGTCAACTTGGGTACCCCATGGAGCCACTTTGGTTGGAAAATGACATAAATATCTTTTTATTTAATGTTAAAGTAAAAATGTCAGAAACATGAGATGTTTTACTAAAACAATTTTTACATGGGGTTATACAAGTCCAATTTTTGACTGTAAATAATCAATGGAAATATAAAACGATTTCCTACATCATATTATTTTTTTGTATAATTTTTAGACATTAAATAAATTAAATTATTTATGACATCATGATGATGTAGCGATGACCTCATTATTTAACGATTTAAATAAAATTGAAAGATAAATTAAAATATAAGACCTAAACATGTCCAAAACCTGTTGGGTGGGTGGAATTCGAACCCTTATTACCATATACTTGAAAAAAATCAACGTGGGACCATTAAAATCTGAAACTCATTCTAAAATAAATTAACATTTCTTTACTTTCCAAGAGTGCCCCTCCTCTCCACTTATAAAAGGCCCCCACCTCTACCTCCTTACCCACACATACAAAGCCTTTGGGTTGGCCAAAACATGCCCATTTTGTCTCTACACATCCCTCTATAACTCCTTGAAGCCTCAATTTGGGCAGAAGTCATCCCAAGGAAGGATTTGATGTCAAATCAAAGGGAGTTACCCGATTTTAAGGTAATGTCTTCATTTGTGTCCTTTTGTTTTATTTTGCTTCTCCAACCCCCTAAACTCTTTTTATTGATTACATTTGTAACAAATACAGTATCTTAAATATACTAGGATGTTTTTATATGATGTATTCTAGCTACACATACACACACCTTCGTCTAATGGTTAAAGAACATACTGTTTCTGTGGTTGGCGATTTTCTGCCTCACGAAACGATGATTGTTCAATATTCTTTTAACACCTTTAAAGGTATCCATTATGATGTCACTATATTTTATATATGATATATATGGTATTTATGTTAACTATATGATTCTTTATTACATATTTAAACCATACCTTTATTCTTTTCATGTTGTGTAAATGCGATAATTTTATATGAGGAAGTGTGGACTACCGCCCCCTCAAGTGATGTGACTCGTAAATGCAATACATGGAACGTATAAAGAATACAATTAATGAAAATATGTGACCTATATAACATATATATTATACTGGAATTATAATATATATATATATATATATCATTTATTTTTAATTCCGTTAATATGAAAAAGAAAAAATAAAAGTAGCGTTCATGCGTACGTACGGCCTACCATCTCCATGAACGGTGCTTTTCATTTTTTATCTCCAAATGATATGGAATAGTATACAATGAATATGTACTGAATATATATGTTATTTTTATCATTAATAATAATCTGGAAATTATTTAATTATAACTACATGGATGATCATTTTTCAAACAAGTTCATTTTTGACTCATGTACCAAACATCGGCAAAAACGTCTGATATGAACTAACATTTTTAAAAAATTATTATAACATTATAATATGCGATATGAACTGAATAATAATCTTTAAAGGAGGTCCTTAGGAAATTATAAATTTACCAATGTTTATTATTCAGGAATATAAAGAAATTAACAAGACAAGTTGGACTTGAGGTAAGGGATCCGAATCCTCTCTTTCTTTTAAAGTACACTCTTTTATGTCATTCCTTTTAAAGCTCATATTTCTTGTTATTGGGATTTTCTTTTATATTAATCTTTTTGTAATTTTTATGTTCATATGATGAGAGACCCTATTCTCTTTCATCAATCCATGTTGGAAGTTTTGAGTGGCGCCGTTAGGCTGCCGAATTTTCGTAAGAGATCCAACCTCTCTCTTTCTTTTTAAGTACTCTCCTTTATGTCACTTATTTTAAGATTCTCTTTGTTATGATGGGGGATGTTATTTTATATTCCTCTTTCTGTAAACTTTATGTTAATATTATGAGAGACCCTATTTCCCCTCATTAATCCATTTTAGAAGTCTTAAGTGGCGCCGTTAGGCTGCCGAATTTTCGTAAGAGATCTAACCTCTCTCTTTCTTTTTAAGTACTCTCCTTTATGTCACTTCTTTTAAGCTCCTCTTTGTTATGTTGGGGGATGTTCTTTTATGTTCCTCTTTCTGTAAACTTTATGTTAATATTATGAGAGACCCTATTTTCTCTCATCAATCAATTTTGGAAGTTTTAAGTGGCGTAATTAGGCTGCCGAGTTTTCGTAAGGTATTTATCATCTCACTTTTATTCCTGTAAGATTTATTCTACATTTTCCACAATTTCCTTTTAGTGGTGTATGTACTGAAAATTATTTTACTCATTGTGTAACATAATTTCATTTATGATTATGTACATCAATTTTGTATTGTCCTTCTTTCATGGGGTGTATGTTTCGAAAGATACCCATGTCGGTAAGGGAACCTTTCACCCTCCTTTTTTTAAAAGACTTCTTTTGTTATGTATTTTAATTCACATACTATTATGTTGGGATATGATCTTCTATATCCTTATTGATGTATGTTTAATTTACAAGTGATGAGATACCCTTTTTATCTCTCATCAACTCATTTTGATGTGACGTCGTTAGGCTGTCAAGTGAACTTTTTAACCCAATTTCGATTTCTTTGGGTTAAACATGTAGTTATTGAATATTTCATCCTTGGAATATGTGTGAATGTCCTTTGATTATTTTACACTTAATATCCTTTTATATTGGGTGTATTTATATTTCTCGCACATAATTATGAGATTGATTTATCTTTAATTTAAGGATACCATCTTTATAATGGATTTCATCTCAATTTACATTTCCATTGAGACTTCATTGTTGTCATGAAAAAATTCACGCTTATATGGTGTATATACTGTCCTTTGGAATATTATATCATGAATCCCATTATTCACATGATATTATAATGATCTGATAAAATGTTATTCCTCAATTATTGTATTTAAGTGTCTCTCATTTTGTTAAACACCCTTTAACTAAAATATTGTTTTAAATGTTTTAAAGAATTATTATTATAAATATTTCTCATTAATCTATATTTTTTAAAAATGGTTTTAAGGATTTATTAATATGGATATTAATGGTTTAAAATGTTAAAAGCTTCAAAGTGGTATGGGACTTCGTCTCAATATCCTTTCATTGAGGCATATTTTTTTTTATACACAACCTTCTTTTATATGGTGTATAAACCCCTTTGGATTTTACGTTTATTCAAAAGGAATATTTTTTATACGAAGCATTTACTAAACGACAAAAGGGAATGTTTTTGTCTTACATATGCGGTGAAAATGACTTCTCCGCCACCGTGACCATCATTTGAGTTTCGGCTTCCTCTACAAGCCATACGTTTTTTTAAAAGAAAAAAATAGCATGTTTTACTTTTCTATTATTTTGGTATTGAAAATGGTTTTCATAATGTTTTTATATCAATGTGTTGTATTTATATCTTGTGATTGAAAGGTGGAAATGTTATGTTTCCTTTATGCATGTTTTATGTGATACGATTATGTTGAAGTTCTTGGGCATTATTATGAAGATGGGTGGTTCCGTGATAATCTAAGGGAAGGTGAGCCCGATATAGCTCTCCAATTCATTGGGTAACGCGAAGGAGTGAAACGTTAAGGTTTCTCCGAAGAGATTTAGGGAATATACTATGGTGGGTATTCCAAACATAACCAAGGGGGTTACTTCCTACATAAGAATGTTATGAATGCCTCAAGTTACCTTTTATGTATTATGATTCATATGATTTATTCATGATTTGATGAGGTATGTTAAAGTGCCTATGTTTTATAGGTAAAGTATGATTTCATTCTTATGTATATATGAACTCATGTTTCCTTTCCATATTTTTTATAACCCTTACTGAACTTTTTATGCTCATCCCAAGTTTTTTTAAATTTTTTTCACAGGTCAAGGGAAAGGTACATGGTATGATGATATTGTCAAGGAAGTGTCAAGAAAGAATCCATTATTTATTTTTAAATATGTTTTCGTTGATTGAAAAAATGAATACTATCTTTTATGTAACCACTTTGTTTAAATGTGGAATGTAATGCAAGTTTTATGATCTAATTCTCTAAAACTCTAAACCTGAAAAGATCCTCAATGTGTAATCTTGTAATAACTCAAGATCAAGTAAGGTTTAAGGCTGGGGCCTTATAGTATTCCCCAATTCCATGTCTTATTCATATGTTATGTTATCATGGATTATGATCTTAATATTATTATGATTCATGACTTTTGAACTACCAATATTTCTTCCATGATTCATTTATATGATATTTGGGGTGAATGGTATGATATTAAAATGTTATGGTTATTCTATCATACCCTTATATAATTTTTTACATATTTAATTTAGTTGTTTACCCTTAATGAGAATCTGAGCACACTCTTTCTTATTTTTCCTTTAACAAAGTTACAAATAATGGTTCTATGTATGATTATTAAGAGGGAATATATTTTTGTAAAACAATGAATATCCTTTACCAAGATAGAAGATTGTTTTCTAAGATTACAAATACACTAAACTATTATAGTCCACGAGCATGTAATATTTTAATTTACTGAATATTCATAAAAATGAGGTAATATCCATCTATGTAAAGTATGCGTCACCGTATTTGGTATTATGGAAATGTACACTCATACTTTGGTATCTATGACAATAAAATATTATTTATATACCTAGGGATTGTTCAAAGGATATTTTTAGGGATGTATCTTTAGATAACCCCATGGTACCAAATATTTAAAATAAGGTGTCATCATTTTAAAACCTAATAAGTATTTTCATAATTATATGGTTTTAAACAATTCTATGTGTTTCTCAAAATATGATATATGGTTTTAGTCAACAATGGGAACTAGAAATAACTGATTAAACATTGGATGTTTTAGTTGTGGAATGTTTGGGCAATAATAATATCGAATCCCTTTATAAAAATATAATGAAGAGAACAAGGAATGTGGTATGAGTATTGGTTATTCTACTAAAGATAAAGAGATCACAAATTTCATGTGATAATAATGGGATTTTCTAATGGTTTTTTACATTAAATGTAATAAAAATGATTAAATTGAAGTTGGGAATCCAAATACATGTTGCATATTTCATAATATAGTAAATGATCATTATAGAAAATATAATCAATCATATGTAACGTACTGAGAATAAATTTGGACGATTGAAGTGTATATGTGTTGGAATTCATGAATTATTTTATATGAAATATGAAATATATGTTTTTCATTGAGTATTTTCGAAAATATATTAAATGGTTATGAAGAACTAAAAAAGGGATTTAATAGAAATGTGATATTTTGATTAAGGTAATGTAACCCATATTGTTTTTCTAATATTGAGAAAATTGTGTTTATGATAGATAATTAGAAGATTGATATGGATAATATAAAATGAATCATACTGACAAGCATGAAATTGATTTTGAATTTGTTGAAAACATGGTCTATATTATCATGAATGAAGTTTAAAACTTTTTTCTGTATTTATAGAATATATCCAATGATATTTGAAGTATGAAAGAATGTATGTTTCCAATATGATTTTATTGAAATTTAATATATTACTATGTTTCAAGAGAAAATATAATGAAGGCATTCACATGTTTTGTATGTGACAACCAAGAGCTACTTTAAAATATTCCGAGGATCAATTCTATGCCATTGTTGAGTAATTTAGTCACCTTTTTTCCAAGGTTTAAGAATTTCATCTTTTATATGGGTTATGAGGTTAACTATTTATTTAATGGTATATGTTAATCTTTTGATGATGTTTTAAAAATTAAGGAATCATCTCTTTATTTGAGGATTTATTATTATTGGATATCATGTGATAACCACTTTTTTGTGATAATGACATATGGAATGAACTATAATTCTAATTTTTTTTCTCATGATCTGCTAATGATTCTAGAGTGAATGATGTACCTTAATTTCTTAGAATAATAGATGAATTTTAAATTGATCAGGGAACAACAAGGAGGCAGATTGTGCTAAAATCATATAAGTATATTTTCTTATGAATGTTCATCAACTTTTGGAAAATGGTCTTGAAATAAAATGTTTTCCCTTTATAATTATTTTTAATGATATAAATGAATATTTTCTTTCCTATTTTGATTATGAAATTGTGATAATTAAATTTATAATAACCATGTTCTTTATGACTCTTTATCAGAACATGATTGTTATATTTCTCTTCCATTGTTATGTTTTCACTCACCACCTTTGTTCTCATATATGTAAACCATGATACGAGTTCCATTGGGTAACCATAATGTTTCAAACATTCTAAATTACAGGGATGTTTTATTATTTGGAAAATACCAATAAATTAAAATATTTTCATGTTTGAATTAATATAATTTTGTTCCTATTTATATACAACACCAAGTTAAGCTTTTTCTACACACTACACTGAGTTAGCTTGTGTTCCCTATAAGACTTGGTTTTTGCAGCCTTTTAATGACACATCTATTTTAAAACTAATTTTTGTAAATTTTTTAAATTTTATTTGTAAAAATAAACTTCATTTTGGAATTACTAATATCAAAATAATTTTAGGGTGAGTTTTTGATATTTTTCGAGATGCTTCATTTTTTGATGAATAGTGAAAATATTGCATTTTAATTAGAAAAAACACTTGTTTAAATAATTATTATTGACCACTTGTAATTTATATTAGTTTTTAAAGGTAAAATAGATAAATTATTCATATATTAATCCAATTTTGGTCATTGGAATAATTGTTTTGTTGAAATTAGATATTAAATCTTATTGAACTTTTGAACATTTTTATATTAAAAACATGATTTCTCACCACATATATGGGATTAGAGTTAATCATAAATTTTATAGTTATGTGATGTTAATTTTTAGTAATAAAAATAAAATATTTTAATAAGTACTATATTTTTTGGTCTAAAAAGATATTTTTAATTTTTGTCAAAAAATATTAGTTAATGTGACTAAAATTAATTAGGTTGAGTAATATTTGATTAAGCTTAATATGTGACCAAACCATAATATTAAGGACCAAAATGACCTAAAAAATTTTCCTAAAGTAATTGTATGTGAATAAATCAACCATATCTTCAAATGGTTTTAATTTTATGGGTAATTGGGACACTATAAAATGTAATTTCTTTATATAAAATTTATGTATGAAAAAAGACAAAAAGTGAACTTTAATTACCTTTAATATTTATAAAAATTTGAGGCCTGTAAAAAATAGGATAGTTTTTTATTCATATAATTTTTAAGATAAATTATTTACTGTTGTCCAAATAAATTCTAAATAATTTTTAGATATGTTTTAGCAACTTAAAATGATTAAGAATTGACAACGTAGTGATTATTGAGTAATAAATTTACTAAAATAAATGATTCTCTAAATTTTAAATGTGAAGTATATTGGTAGAATTATTGTATATAATTATTTATTAGATGAATATATAATTTTAGATATATTTACACATAATATTTTTTAATTCCAACATTTTATTGATATTTTAAAAATAAAATAAAATAAATATTATCAAAATTGACTTTATTGTAATTTTATAATAAATGATATTTTATTAAATGATTTAAAATTAATAAAAATTAAATATTCTATGAAGTAATTTTTAGGCATTAATAAATATTAAATATCATCTATTAATGGAGAAATTTATCATTTATAATTAAAATATTGACTCATATATTGTAAAAACATTGTTAACATGATGCAGGTTTAAGCAGGGCTTTATCACGTCACATGAACTTGTTTTAAAATTAATTTCCAAAACACATAATATTTTTAATCTATAAATGATATTTAATATTAAAAATTCATCGGATCTATTTTTTCTAATAATTCTCACTATATTTTATTCTTTATTGTTTAATTACATCAGTTGGAAAACTGGATGCTTTAATAAAACCAAAATGAGAAATTTGGGGAATCTTATATGTTAAGGAGCCAAATTATTAAAATGAACATATTTTTGTGTGGTAGAGGTTTTAATTGAACATTATTCCCCATTAATCCATTATTTTTCCATTTTGAGTCACTTTAGTTTTGTTAGACCTCACATTAATGAATACGTCTTGGTATTTACAATAGTGTCACTCCCCATCCTGTATAAAAATGAAGGCAATCGAACAATTTCTCACTCCTCTAAATCCAAATTTTATCATTAAAAACAGACCCAAGTAGTCTTAAAAAACACATCCCCCAGATCTATAATTATCCCTTTTTGAATTAATCCATCTATGTAATCTTTTTGGTATAATATATCTATGTACGACGATCTACTGGCTCACGAAATGATGATTGTTCATTTGTCCTTTACCACCTGTCGTGGTGGAAATTATAATGGAAAGTCAAATAATATATGATATATATGATATTTATATTTTTATGCTTCTTTATTTTTTACTTGTAACACATCCTTATACTTTCCATTTTGTTTGAATACGATAATTTCGTTTGAGGAAGTGTGGACTACCGCCCCTTCAAGGTGATGTAACTTGATCATTACATACATGGAATGTATAGATTATGGTATTAATAAACCAATGTAAATTATATAAGACATATATTTTAGAGTAATTATAATATACATTTATATATTTTACTTTTAATTATTTTTATATAACAAATAAATGAAAATAGCGTTCATGCGTACGCACAATCTACCGTCTCCATAAATAGTGAATTTCATATCTTATCTACAAATATTGTAGATTATTATAAATAAAAATGTACATAATATATAAGATAATTAATACATGATTATATTTTTAGATTTGATGAAACCATGATATAATTTATGATAACAACATGTAACAAGTTAAAAGTTAATCGAGAAAACTAGGCAATTAACACCCTAAATAGTGAAATTAATGAATGTTTATTAAGCAATGGGTAATAAGATATTATAAGAAGATGACATATGATATTATAATCCCGATTATGGTTATTTAATATGTTATTAATATATTTTAAACAACTATACTTGAGTATAATGAATACATAACAAATGGAAGGTTAAGATAAGTGATTTTGTCTCAATTTATATTCTATTGAGAAAAATACGATTTTACAAACCAATACACTTTTATTGTTATATAAACTACCATTTTACATGTTAAATCAAGATATTAATTAAAATAATTACATTCTAAGATTAAATTATCATTATTTTGTTTATGATTTAAAATTTTAAAAGTGGTTTGGGATACTTTTTAATGTTTGAAGATTATAATCCTAAAGGATGTTCTTAATGATTATCCTTGAAATATCAATTTTTTTGTTATAGATAAATTAATCTTGAAACAATAACTTTATATTAATCATTATTAATTTTAAATTTACTTGAATTTCCATATTATCATAGAATAGGTATTAGTATTTCATAAATCTGATACCATTTTTCTTACGGTTCCCACATTGATAGTATTAGATTCATGGAATTTTGGTTCGATAATATTATATTATATTCAGAAAGCCTTTAATGGTTTAGATTCATGGAATGAATACTTTAATTTATTATATTATAGGAATGAATCCTTGAATGTATTATATTCCAAGCATGATGCCTGGAAAATATTCGATTCATGGAATGAAGCCTGATTATTTGTATGAATCCTTAAAAGTAATAGATTCATGGCATGTAACTTTTAATGTATTTGATACCTAGTATAAATCCTTGATGGAATGTTATAAATATCCATTATTATTTTATTCCATAATAAATATTTTAGTTATTATTTATCCTTGAGATTTTACATCCACATATATATAGATGTATTCAATTCTCAATTTTATGATTATGTGGCATGTGTTTTAGAATATTTTGTCTTCATGTTGATTTTTTACTGTCTAGTTAGTGGAATGTCATGTTTTATAGTTTATTTACCATTTAATTTTAATTTATTTCTATTGATTCATTATTTTTCTTATTTTCATACCTTTACTAAAAAGTAGTGCTTAACCTTATTATGCTTTCATTTCCCATGTTATGAAGATAAAACTTTGAACAATATTTTAAGGATGCAGTTTATTTAATTTTATTATATATCGTGTTTTATTTTATATTTCCAATTTTATTAGGGGTATCATATTTTTAATATATCTTTCTATGTCAACTAAACTGATCAGTCATTTGGTTTTTGACTTCTGGTAATCCTACCAATGTAAAAAGTTAACGTATAGACGCCTGGAGTCTGGGGTCTGGGAATTATAGTATGTATATAAGGAAGTTTAGTTGAAAAAATGGAAATTATATTTTGAAAAACATAGTTTGAGGAACATAACCCTATGATGGAAGTTGAATATTTGTATAGAATAACATCCTAGAGTTTTGGTAATGTAGATGTTATGTTGGTATTCTTAGAAATACATACCTATTCGGATACTACAAGTGGACGTGGTTCCAGAACAAATATACATTCGAGTAAAAACTCAAACAAGGTGTACTGGGCCTAACATAGTGGAACTTGGTACACAATAATAGATATTTGGATTTTTTATTATTAAATTTATCTTAACCCTGTTATCTAGAACTCTCCATAAGAACATGATTTTTTTATTTTTATTACATATCAATATTTCTATTTCCCAAATATATTCTCTTATTGAGGAAAATAGTCACATGAACTTTTTAATTTCTTTTATCTCTTATTATTAATATGTGTTATTAACCCAATTTATGATGTGTGTTTTCAACAACAGTTTAATTTCAAATATCAATCTATTGATTTCTGAGATCAAGTTTATATTTCTAGGTTGCAATTTAAATATGTTGGTGAGAATGTAACCCCTCAATACATTAAAATATTTTCATGTTAGATTAAATATTATTCTATCTCTATTTATATGAAATTACACTTTAAGATTATGCTACACACCACATTGCACTACCTTGTGTTACACGTAGAACTTGGGTTTTCAACATTATAATTTAACAAATCATTTAAAACTAAAATCTGGGAATATTCTTAATTTTATTTATGATAATAACATTCATTTTTGAATTTGGAATATTAAAATTAGTATAGGGGAAGTTTTTCTATTTTTAGGATATTTATTATATTATGATGGATAAATAATAATACAATATTTTAATTAAAAATGGGATTTTCGTTTAAATAATTATTAGTGTTAAATTGTATATTAAATTTGTTTTAAAAGTCAAAAATGATAAATTATACATATATTAATCCAATTAATTTTATTGGGATTATTTTTATTTTGAATTTTGTTATAAATATTTATTGATCATTCGACTGTTTTCACTTAAAAAACCCGGTCTCTCACCATGTTGTGGGACTATAATTAATCATAATATTCCCACTTATATGATTAATTTTTTTTCAAAAAATGAAAATAAATATTTGTAATTATTAGTGTATTTGTTTTATAATAATATCAAATTAATTTTCTGAACAATAATATTAGTTAAAGCAAATAAAATTAATTATGCCGATTAAGGTAAGATTATGATTAATAAGGGGATAAACCTCAATATTTAGGACCAAAATGACGTGAAAATTTGTTCAAAACCCATTGGATTGAAATTAAACGTACATTTACACAATTACCTAAAATTTTATGGTTTATTAGGTATTAATAAACCAATTTTCACCATATAAATTGTTTTTTAAGAGAAAAGGCAAAATGAGAACTTTCGTTACCGTCAACATTTTTAAAACATTGAGATATGTAAAAAAATTATATTTTAGTTTATTAATATCCTTTTAAATGATAAATGGGTTATTGTTATCATAATAATTTATCATTAATTTGTAGATATGGTTTAGTTACCAAAACTGATTAAGAAAATCCATCATAGTGAGTATTTAGTGAATAATTAACTAAAATAAATGAAGTTGTAAATAATAAAAGTGAAGTATATTAGTTTAATTATAAAATTTAATTATTTTTAGATGAATATATAATGTTAACAATATTTAAACCTTATATATTTTAATTATAATATTTGTTTCTTATTTTGAAATTGAAAATAAATAAATAATGTCAAAATTGAATTTTTTTTTTTTTGCAATAAATGATATTTTTCAAAATAATTTAAAATTAATAATGATCACATATTCTGCCATTTTATTAGTATGTGTTAATAAATATTATTGTTTTTCTATTAATGGATTAATTTGGATTTTCTAATTATCCTTTTTACCCATATATTGTAAAAGATTTGTTAACATAGTGCAGGTTTAAGCAGTGTTTTAGCACGTCACAAGATCTTATATTAATATTAATTTCCAAAATACATGAGGTTTTTATTTTATAAATTATAAATTATGTTATTAATACAATTTAGTTATATTTTATAATTAATATCTCTTTATTTTAGTATTAATGGTTAAATTTCATAGTTTGGGAAACTAGATGCTTTTATAAAAACCAAAATGATAAAATCGGGGAATCCTTGAAGTTAAGAAGACAAATTATTAAAATGATAATGTTTTTTGGTGGTGTCGGTTTTAATAGACCATTATTACCATTTAATCTATTATTTATTCATTTTTTTGGAACTTTAGGTATGGTATATCTTCTAATAATGAATACCTTTGGGTATTTACAATTGTGCCACTCCCCCTCCATTCTCCAATACCTAAAATATAATTTTTTAATGATTTTAAAAAATGTATAATAAATATACAAGGATGTTTTTATTCTATAGTTTTGACCTAAACATACATACAATTCCATCTAATATGTAACGAAAAATAGTTTCTGTGTAACGTGAACTGCTACCTCACAAAAGGATGATTGTTCAGTTTTTCCATTACCACCTCTCAGGGAGGCCATTATAACGGAAACTATTTTTATATATGATATATAATGTATTTATAATGTATTTATTAATCTGAAATTTATATTTATAACATATCTTTATACATTCCATCTTGTGTAAATATGAGAATTGTGTTTCAGGGAGCGTGGACTGCCCCCCTCAAAGTGATGTGAATCATTCATTCCATACATGGAATATATAAAAGATGGTATTAATAATCCTATGTAACACATATAACATAGGTATGATAACTTAATTATGATATACATATATAATTTAATTTTACTTTTTTAATACAACATTGAAATCAAAGTAGAGTTCATGTGTATTATGGTCTACCATCACCACGAACGGTGCATTTCATATCTTATCTAAAATAATAATAACTTATTATGAATACATATTTAATGAATATATATGATAATTAAGTCATGATTTAAATTTTAGAGATAATGAAACCATGATATAATTAATTATAACAACAAGTAACAAGTTAAAACATACTCGAGAAAACTGCGCAATTAACATCCAAAATAGTGAAATTAATGAAAGTTTATTAACTAATGGGCAACAAGATATTATAAGAAGATTATTATTATTTTATAAGAATAATTATGGTTATGTTATATGTTAGTAACATATTTTATTCCACTATACAAGAGGATAGTTACCACAAAACAAATGAAAGGTTAAGGTAATAAAAGTTGTCTCAATTTACATTCCATTGAGATTTATTTTTTGTATTGCACCAATTTACATTTATTTGGTCTATACAATAAATTTTCTCAGGTTTAATTATAAATATTCTTAATATAATTATATTAAAATTTTAATTTAATATAATTCTTTCCTTGGTATTATGATTTAAATGTTCCAAAGTTCTATGGAACACTTTGGAATGTCTAAAAGATATTCTCCTAAAAATGTTATTATTTATTATCCTTGCAATATCTCTTAATTTTGTTAAAATTAAATTTATCTTGAAACAATAAATTTATTTTAATAATTTTTTTAATAAATTTAGTTGAATTTCTATATTATCATACAATGCATATTATTATTGGCTAAACCATATACCATTTTTGACCTGGTGTTTACTTTGACAGTATTTGATTCATGGAATTCTACCTTAATAATATATTTTTATTGGCATGAAGCCTTAATGAAATTATATTTTTGGAATAATACATGAATGTATTATATTTTTTTCATGAGGACTTGAATGTATTAGATTTTCGGCATGAAACCTTGAAAATATTAGATTCTAGGTAAGACTAATTGATTGTATTAGGTTCTTAGCATGAAGACTGGAAATATTTAATTGTTTGGATGATTCCATAAAAATATTATATAGTTTTCATGAATCCTCAGTGGTATGTTATAGATATTCATTATCATTAATTTCCATCATATATATTTCAGTTATTATTTATTCATGATATTTTTCATCAATATATATGTGGATGTTTTCAATTATTAGTTTATTGATTAATTGTCATGAATTTCATATTCTTACCGTTGAATATTGACTTTTCCTTGTCTAGTTATTTGAATAGAATATATTTTCAGTTATATACTTTCACATGTTAATTTATTCATATTGATTCATTTTTCATTATCCAGTTTTTTAAATCATAACAATGTAACAACATAATGCACCATATCTTGGCTTCTAGGTTCAGGGCTTTACAATATTCATTTTTATGATGCGAGTTTCAATGAAAAGAAATTTTAAGTGCCAATAATGTGATAAAGTAGACATATTTCTATGGAGAAATTCATTTTAAGGTGTGTATTGTGAAACACCCTGAGTTTTTATTATGTATTTTTTTGAATAAATTAATTTTTTTGATAGCTTACATTTTACACTACACCAAGTTATTCCTGGTTTATATGAAACACCAAGTTAATATTTCACAACACACAACAATTAGAGTATCTTGCGGTACCCAAAACACTATGTTTGACTTGTGTAACAAATAATGTCGAGTTTTATTGACAACTTTCATTACACACAAGAAAATATTCTATTTTTATTATTATTTAAACATTATTATAGTTATTTTCTTACTATTCGAATGGAAGATAAGTATAAAAATTACTAAACTATGAAACTATGGTTCAGATGCGATTATACAATGAGTATTGTGGTAATAAATTTATTAAAAATGAAAGTAAGAAACCAATTCAATATAAAGGATCTGTTTTTATAATGAAATAACTATTTTTATGCACACAAAGGAATTTTTTATTAATAAACAAAATTAATCACTATTAGTGAGTGATATTATTGGAATTTATGTACTATAAAGTAAACCAATTTTTTTACATTCATCTAATAACTTTAACATGCATATGTGATGAATAAATCCAATTTTTTGGCATAAAAAGATATATTATTCTAGGAAGATGATTTACCGCCAATTAATGGCATACATGTCTTAAAAAAACATTTTAAATCTTATAAAATTTTTTATTTTAAAAAATAAATTTAATTTATTAAATTATAATAGGAAAAAAATTTGGTGAAAATTACGTATTTTTAGACAAGTTTTATTTTTTGATAAATAGTGAAAAACCCAGAATATTAATTGAAAACTACTTTTTCAAGCAACTTATTTAAATAGTAAAATTATATTAAAAAAGTTGGTTTAAAGTATATTTTGATCAATTATACATCTATTAATAAAATTTTGGTCACTATAATGAATTTCACATAGAAATTGGATATAAAAAATTTCAATCTTTGAATATTTCACTATTAAAATCTATTGTCTCATCCTATCTGTGTGATTAATTTTAAAATATTTTCTACCACTTATGTGTTTAGGAAATGAAAGAATGACCTCTATATTTGGAATATTAATAATTTATATGTCCTTTTCAGGTCAACATACTTTTTGACAAAAAATATTAGTGAAAATAATTAAAATTAATTATAATGATTAAGGTAAAAATGAATATACTTATTGCTTAAAAATAAACATAATGGTAAACAAATTTAGAAAAATTTGAAAAAGATATTTTATGTACATATTTTTTCCATAAAATTCCTTATATTTAATATTTACAATTATATGAGTAACATTATGTATGAGAGACATATCAATAGTGTTTAACTTTTCATATTTACAAGAATTCCACTCCACCTCTACTATAAAAAGGAAACACCCTCACAGTTTTACACACATAGAAATCCATTTGGATCGTAATGAAACTACAGAAATAATATTAAAAAACCATAATATAAACCTATAATAATTATTTAGTGCATAAAACAAACCAATGAATCCCTTTTGCGTAAATCAAAAGGAGTTACCCGAAGAAGAGGTAAGATTCATGAATGAGCACTTTTGTTTTATTTAGTTCTCCACCACATAAATCCTTCTTATATCATGATTATATAATAAAATAATTATTAGAAAAATAGATGTTTTATGTAAAGGTTATGACTTCCACCTTCACATACTCCCATCAAATAGTATACACAATCATTGATCGTTTGGACAACGGACTACCAGCTCACGAACCGATGTTGTTCATTACTCCATTACCACCTCTCAATGTTAGGAATATTGAGGTAATTATGGTTTTTGTATGATATAAATGATAATTATTATGTATTTGTTCTTATAATGGTATTATATAACATATATCTTCATGATTTCTATTTTATGGGAAAGGGTAACCTTGTTTATAGATGTGTGGACTACCACGCCCTCAAAGCGATGTGATTCAGTCACACATTACATGGAATGTAATGAGGGATGTTTTAGTAAACATATATGATATATATGATACACTAATAATAATTTAATGATTATATATATGTTAATATTAATATATATATATATATATCATTTATTTTCTTTCTTTCAATATGACAAGAAAAAAAACAGTGTTCATGCCTAGGTATAACTTATCGTTTCTCAGAATCATTAATTCCATTTAATATTTTTTTTATAGACTTGTATAAATAAAGATATGATAAATAAATACTATTTTTATATAATTATTTAAATTCTAGAAATATGAAAATCTTGATATAATTTATTGGATGAATAATAAAAAATAAAAACAATTAAAAAATAAACAAACCTGATATTACATGGAACATAAATTTAATTTCTAATTGTTAATAAATGGGTAATATAAATTCAAAATTAAACCCTATAAGGTATTATATATTTGAATATGGAGATTTTTTGGATGTGTAAAACAATCATATTTATTATATATGAGTTTTTCATGTGCATAAATAAAGTGAAGGCATTAAGTAATGGAATTTCATCCCACATTTTATATCCATGGAATACATTCCATATTCACCAATTCTTTATTTTATGTGGTGTATATAATTACCTATGGAATTTTATATCATTAATTTTCATTTTTTCATTATATTAAAAGTTTAAATTGATATTATTCTATCATGGGTATCATGATTGAAAATATATCGAAGTATTAAAGGGATACATAGTCTAAATTTTATTTATATGAGACTTATGCCATATTCACCACCCATTTCTTTTGTGTAGTGTATATAATACCCATAAATGTATTGTAATGACCCAAAGTTATATCAATAATGATTCCCTCAAAATAATTATATCATTTATTATAAATCACATAAAATAACATAGATAATATATGAAAAACTATATAAATAAAGAATGAATGGAATAAGAAATATATATAGAAATTAAGGAACCTAAACCAATAGAATAGTAACCTAAAATTTGGAATAGTAATGTGAAAATTAATTATATTAACCTAGCCAATAAAAAATTAACCACTTCTATGAATGTATAAATAAAATTTAGGCATTTTATAAATGGAAACATTGTATATTTACATTGTGGTTTAAGTAAATAAATTTATCAAAAATGATAAACTAAGTATTTTTATTTTTATGAAACATCAATGTTTTTTACAATTTCATAATTTATATAATGATTTAAAAGAAAAATAATAATCATAAAATAGGTTTATAAATTAATATTTTTCTGTATTATGGTTATAATATGATTTTATGAGACCATAAATAATTTTTTAATGTGTTATAAAATAAGTTCTAATTTTCAAATTGGAATTTTTAGAAGAAATGATAATTATAACTAAAAATTAAATTACTCATATTTAGAGTTTTTCAAAAAATTGAGTCCATTTATTAATTATAAACTTTGATAAAGTTTAACGATGAATTTGTCGGTTGTTTCTAAAATAGTTGATTTTTTTTTGTGAATAGTGAAACATTGAAATTTACGGTATATTATGTTATATGTTAAATATATTATTTATTGATTAATTTATGATATAATAACTATAATATAAATTTATCATTCTTTATTCAATATATTTAGTTATAAGGATCAAACTATTTATAGTTTTTAAAAAAAATTGAAAACCAATGAAAAAAACGCCCCTCTCCTCCAATATAAATATCACCCCTCAACACCTCATTTTATCAAACCTCTAAAAACATTAAGCATGTAAAAATTATTTACAAAAGAATTTCAAAGTCTCTAACAACGTCTAGGATTATTTGGTCTTAACAAAATACCAATATCAATTCCCATATGGATTTTATCAAAGAGAAGAATTGAGGAGGTAAAAACATCTTTTTTCCCTTTTAATTTCAATACAATTTCTATTACTTTCTTATTCTATCCAATCCTCCCCAAATCTAGGATGAAGGATAAATAAAATATATTATATATACACTATTTTTATTTTATTATTATAATAATCTATCATAAAAGCACTTCTCCTCTCCCTTTTATTCAAAAAATGAAAACATCATATGTGAAGTGACGATTTATCGCCTCTATGGATGATGTGATTTTGTTTTTTAATTACTCATTAAAGGATGGTTATAAAAACCTTTTTACAGTTAAAAAATATTATAATATATGTATTACATCATATTTAATGTTTTTAACAAGTATTTACTCATAATATTAATTAATAAAACCAAAATAGTTCAAGATAATCAAACAAACGCCAAACTAATCAATATGTCTAAAAATTAAATTTTATTCGATTAATCATCCTCACATATAGATAAAAGTAATATATAAAACAATTTAATATTCTAAAATTTCTTTAATAACATATAACATCAATACTTTACAGTTATTGTCATTTTACATGATTTTCCATACATGTATACAAGTGAACTAATCATAAAAACCATGTAAATGAACACTACTGAATTCCGAAATTGAATATTATAATTCATCAAAAAGACCATAAATAAAATTTACAAGATTATAATAAATAAAATAAATGTTGAATATATATATTTTTTTAAATTATTAATAGATTTAATTTCATTATCCAAGACAGTAAGTTCAAGTGGAGAACATTTTTAGGCATAAGGTAAGTGATTCTCTCTTAACCCCCATTTTTTTCATTCGGGTTATGATTTATCTCTTATCACCCCAATATAATTCATAACAATTCTTATGTTTTCCTAAATAATTCTCTGTTTATGTTCCAAAAATATTTACCTATCTCAATTATCATATCTTTTTTGGGGAAATACATGATTTATAAGGTTCCCTTCCCAATTCTTCCAGATAATAAATCTCGATCAAATTGAACTTCCCAAATTCATTCACATTTTTAATTTCCATTCATAACCTGTTTTAAGAAACAATTATTTTTATTAAATCACTCATTTTTTCATGAAAATCTATTTTAGTTAATTTTAGGGTTTAGGAAATTTATATTTTCTTTTTCCATTTTAAGGATTCGTTGATATTTTTCCTAAAAACACACTAAAGTAGAACATTTATAATGCTTCATGATCACACCTTTTAACATTTAATCACATAATTTTGAAATCATTTATCATGATCTATGACTATTTTTCAATATTAATTTCCATTTATGTTTTAATTCCATTCTTTCATAGACATGATCTTGATATACACTTTTATTACGTCTTATTATATGATTATGATACCAATTTATGTCCATGGATAACCCTTATATATATGTTTGATTATTCATGTGGCACACATATTCATGAACATGTTATTATTGGTGTTCCTATATATATCTACAATGAATTAGGTAATATTTAGAATTGTTAGACTTCATGTGTAATGTTCTTGGTGGTTAGCCTTGAATCACGATCCTCCACGTGTAATTGTATTTGTGGTTAGAATTGACTGAGGATTTTCCATGTGAAATGGTCATGATGGATATCCGGGAATAATTATTTTTTCATGTTTTATGTCATTTTCAAATATATATGATTCCCTTATTACATGATCCCATGTTTTTTATGTTATTCTTCTATATGTCTATTCATGTTGTATGCATTTTAATGTCATCATGTTCTACCTTCTAACACTTGCTTCATTCCTATGTTCATCCCCTTACATGAATTTTCAATGCATCCTTTTCTATTTATGTGTATCCCAGTATATCGTATTCTAATGTAAGGGCTCGATGAATGTTAGTATCTCATTATTAGTAAAAAATATAACAAGTTTTTATTCTTGTTCCATTTTTTCAGTTTTATGTACCTAATCTTCAATAGACATTAGAATTTGCGATCATTGGTTCATATTTGTGGGATAATTATGCTTAAAATCATGTAATATATTTGTAAATGATTAAGGAGTCTATAGTTAGTCTTAGGTGATGGTCATGTTTTTTGGGATATTAGGACTAGAAAACTTGCATAAGAACTATAGGTATTACTATATCACCAAGGATAATCAAGATTTAAACACAGTGAATCAAAAATTTGGATCTACTTTTCATTTAAAAGTTTATCCATCTATATTAAATGTTTACTTTTTTATTATTATTTTCTATTTATTCAAGGAAACTAAATGAAATTTATATATCTTAGTTAATGACTTGAAATAGGAGAACCCATGCCAATAGTTAATGTGATAGGAAATGTGATTATTTCACTAATAAGATAAACAATATGATGGGAATAAGTTATTAAACACCATGAAAGTTATTTCTCAATAGGCTCAAATTATGAATAATAACTAGAATCATGTGGAAAAACCATTTTCTCCCTAGAAATTAAACGTTGTAGTATAATCCTTTAACTAAAAAATTTCTTCCATGTTTTGTGGATATTTTTATCCCATCCTTGAAAAAAAGGATTAAATCCATTGAGAATATATTCTATTTCCTCATGGGGTTAGAAGAAGAGAAAGTTGTGACAATGGTTTATTGTTTTGATAGAGATTTTGATTAGTGGTGGAAACTGATCAAGAACATGAATTCCAAGGAAGAAATTGATTCCATGGAATGGGATGATTTTATGGAAATATTTTTCAATAAATATTTTTCTTGAAACCACTATCTCTATATAGAAAGAGATATAATTAGTCTAAAGAAAAAAAGAATATAATACTATCTAGGAATATGAATACAAATTCAGAAGTCTTGTACAAAAAGCCTCTGATATTGTCTTGAACATCGAACACATGGTGGATCTCTTATTTAGAAGACTAAAGATGAGCCTATGAAAAGTATTGTTGATTCAAGACTTTGATATGTTTTAATAGATTTTTATTATTCCATCATGGTTATAATGGAGAATGAATACTCTCAATGGTTTCATGGTCCTAGAGAGAAAAAAAAAACAATAAATGGGTATTTAGTATTGTAGGACCAACAGATAAATCCCAATAAGGAATGAAAAAAACATCCCGTATGTTAATTTTGTGAGAAGAATAATCATTTTGATTGTAAAAAGAGAACAATGAAATGGTTAAAATGTGGATGAATGAGGCCTTTTCTTAATAGTTACCAAAGGGATCTAAATAATCCCACTAACATGGAGGAGTAAAAGTTGTTTCTGATCAACACTTAGGTTATAGTTCAGTGTTTTAACTGAAAGGAACTTGGGAATTAAGAAACCCATTTCTCTAAGACAAGGGTTATTAGTAGAAATGAATAATAACAATCTAGAAGGAAACAATGAAGGGAATATACTCTATATACTACTAAGGAAGATCATAAAAATTATGTGGTATTAGGTATGTTTGTTATTCATTCAAGAATATAAAACAAACTATTTGATTATGGTTCTATATATTATTTTATATTTTTGAAGTTAATTAGAACTATTCAAACAACACATCTAAATATGGATATTGAGTTATATGTGATAATAGAAAATAGAGAAATTATTGACTCTAAAGTATATAACTCCTCCCATGTTATTTATTATAGACTAAAACTTCTAGAAAATATTGTGTTAATTTCTTTGGTATAGTCTGATGTGATATTGTGAATAGATTGGCTGGATTTATAAAAATCCAAGATCGACAGTTGGGAAAAGGATTTCAATCTTTACATATGGAAGTAACCACAATTTCGGTATAAGAGTAAGGAGGAAGATGAATATCTTCTTGAATCATCATCAAAATTATTGAAACTATTTGAGAGAATCTTGCTCAAATACATTCCCATTGTGAGGGACTACAATGATGTGTTCCCTAAAGAATTTTTGGTTCGCCCTCCAAACTGGGATGTTGAGTTCCAAATTGAACTTATTCCAGTATCTTTGCCAATATCATAGACACCATATAGAATGGATTCCATTTAGTTGGATGAACTGAGGAAAGTGTTACATGAGAATCTGAAAAAAGGGTTTTATATTATAGATTTCTTCACTATAGGGTTCATGAGTCCTATGTTTCAAGAATATTGATGGATCAATGTTCCTTTACATTGATTATATTTAGCTCAAAAAATAATGATAAATAAAAACTATCCTATACAATGGATATATGACATGTTTGATCAACTATTTGGGGCCATGTATTTCTCAAAGATAGACCTTCAGTCAGGATATCACCAATTAAAGGTGAGGAATGAAGTTATTCTCAATACCTCCTTTCAATGAGGAATGAGAACTATAAGTTCGTAGGGATTCCCTTTGAACTCACTAATGATCTAGTAATTTTTTAGGACTTAATGAATAGTTTATTTATAGATTACTTTAACAAATTTGTGGTAGTACTTGTTGAAGATATTCTATTATACTATAAGAGTAAGGGTGAACCTAAGCAGAATATGAACACTACATTAAATAATTTAAAAATGGAGAAACCATATGAAAATTAGTGAAAATTTTATTTCTTGATAGAGGAAACATCTTTATTGGTGAATGATATCACCAGTAAAGGAATATATGTGTACCCTTCCATGAAAAAGGCAATTGATGTGTGCCTCATGAAAACATATGTAAAGTAGAACTGTTGTTTCCATTGTCTGACTATGTTTTTTGATGATTTGTGAAGAAATTATCATGATTTTCAAACCTAGTAACAATGATTACTTGGAAAATATTGATGTTTTTTTGGACTAGTGATGATAAGACTTCTTCAAAGAGTTTAAAAATTATTTTATCACCACACCATTAATCACGCTACCAAAATATATGGAACACTTTATGGTGTAAAAAATGCTTAAAATTTGGTCTTAGGATTTTTACTGATTCAAAATGTTAAACTGATATCCTACACCTCAAGGCAGTTGAAAATTCATTAGAAAAATTATCCCACACATGATTTGCAGTTAGGATTTGTGATATCAATATTTAAAATCTAGAGGAATTATATCTATTGGGCGAAGTGTGAGATATATACTGATCAGAAGAGCCTCAATCTTATATTGACATAAAAAGAGCTTAACATGGGGCATTGAAGATAGTTAGATCTCATCAAATACCATGAAATATCAATCCATTACCATCTTGATAAATAAAATAATGTAGATAATGATCCATGTATAAGGGATCCTTTATCATTATCAATGTTGAAAATTCAGAAGTATCCCATCTTCATAGACCTTCAAAGGATGGAAATGGGAATAATTAGGGAAGGGACATCATCAATAATTTCTCAAATAATTTCTCCTCCATCCCTTATAAAGAAAATAAAGGATCCTCAAAGAAATGATGAAGATATTAATGAAATCATGGAAGCTATCTGAAGTGGGAAATCCTCAGTGTTTAAAATTGGTGAGGAAGGATTCCTATGATTTGGGTATTGATTTTGTATACCATCCAATAATGTGGTAAAGAACGATATTCTAAAATATGCATATAACTCTAATTTATCTATTCACCCAGGAAGAAAAATGATGTATAAAGATATCTGATAACACTATTGGTGGGACAATAGGAATAAAGAAATCCCTTAATATACATCAAAGTTCTTGGTGTGTCAAAACATTAATATTGGAAGGGAAAATTATAAGTGGATGATTAAAAATCACCCATATCATCGAGGAAATGGGAAAACATCACCATCAAATTTTTCACTGGACTTCGGATGACATCTAGAGTAAATAATGCTAATTGGGAAATTGTGGATAGTCTTAAAATGATAGATCACATTATCACAATTTTTGAGGACTTATCACAGGATCAACTAAAACTAATATAAATCATATAAGTGGTAAGGTGTTATGGAGTAACACTCTCTATTGTGTCTAATCAGGGTCTGAGATTCATCTCTATGTTTTAGAAAATTCTCAAAAAGTATCTAAACAGAAAATTGAACTTTAGTATAGCTAATCACTCTGAAACTTATGGTCAATTTGAGTGAACAATTTTGAAATGATAATACATCTTAAGATCATGTTCTATGATCATCAAGGGATTATGGGACTAACACCTACATCTGGTTGAGTTCTCCTATAAAAATAAATTCCACTATGGAATTCAAATTGATCCATATGAAGCCCTTCAAGGTAAAATAGATAGAACAACAACATGAGGGGATGAAGTTGGTGAATGTAATATATTAGGACCTAAAATGGTCTATGAAATGGTAAAAATGGTGAAAACCCTTCATTAGTAAATTAGGGTAGCCCAAATTTGATAAAATAGATTTATATAAAATCTTTGATGAGACGTGGAGTTTATGGTTTGAGAAATGGTATTACTCTATATATATTCATGGAAGAGGATCACGAGATTTGGGACGAAAGGAAAGATAAGGCATAGGTACATCATCCCCTTAAAATTATTGATCGGGTCGGAGCTATGGCCTATCGAATAACAATTCCAGCAACCATGCCCCAGGTACACAATTTATTTCAAATATCCCTCTTGAGTATGTACATATCAGATCTACCCCATCTTTTGAAATTGGAGGTGGTACAGTTGGAAAATGATATCTCTTATAAGGACTAGATGGTGAAGATGTTGTAAAATAGAGAGAATATTCTATGTAATAAGACAACTCTCCTAGTCAATGAAATATGAATAAACTATAAGTACGATTAGGAAACAAGGGAAGTAGAGGAAGCAATGAAGGAGATGTACGATCACATGTTTTCCCATTAGTTTGTCAAACAAAATTTTGATGGAGAAATCTTATAAGGGGTGAAGAATGTAATGACTAATAATTCTATTAATGAAATTTCTCATGATATAACTATTTCATATATTATAGATCAAAAAAATTAACTTATAGATCCAAATTAAAATCTTATAAATGAATAATTAATGAAATAAGATGTATTTATAGAAATTAGTTAACCTAAAAAAATAGAATAGAAAAAAGGTCTTTGGAATAGTAATGTGACCATTAAGAATAGTTACCTCTCCTATGAAATTATAAATAAAAATTAAGTATTTTAGAAATGAAAATATGATATATTTATATCATTGTATAAGTAAATAAATCGTTTAAAAATGATAAACTGATTCTTTGTATATTTATGAAACATAAAGGTTTATTTAAAATTTTATAATTAATATAATCATTTAAAATAAATTTTAATTTTGTAAAATAGATTTAAAAATTAAAAATTTGTTGTATTGTGGTTGTAAGATAAATTTATGAGACCTTAATTAATTTTCAAATGTTCTATAAAATCTAATATAACTTTAAGATGGGTATTTTTTGAATAAATGATGAATTCAACTAGAAATTAAAATTTAAATATTTTGAAAATTATTTTTATAAAATTTAGCCCATTTTTAAATTATATATTTTAAAAAAATTTAGCTTATATTTTTGGTATTTTTCTAAAATAGTTGAATTTTTGGTGATTAGTGAAGGCCAATAATTTATGGTATATAACATTATATTTTCAATATAGTATTTATTGATTCATTACTGATGTTAGAACTAAAATATATAAATCCCAAAATTTATATAATATATTTAGTTTTAAGTTCCAAACTATTGATTGTTTTGAGCCAAAATAATTAACTAATGAATAAAAAAATAAAAAATCGCCCCTCTCCACCACTATTAATACCAACTCACCGTCTCTTTTCCCCACTCATCTAATTCCTTAAACCTTGTCCAAATTCTACCCAAACCTCTTTCCAAGTCTCTATAACACATCCAAGAGTTTTTTTTCAATACAATAAAAATCCCAATTTCCTTAAGAATGTTCTCAAGGAGAAGAATACAAGTGGTAAAAACGTCTTTCTTTTTCTTTTAATTTCCGGTAAATTTCTTTTCTTTTCTTATTAAATATTCACATACCCTCATCAAGGTTGCATGATAACTCTTGCATCTTATATATATTCTGAAATTTTATTATTTAAAAGTAATAATCCATTATTATACATTTTCTCCTCACCCTTTTATTCTCAAAATAAGAACATCATCCATGAGTTGATGATTTACTGCCCTCGATGATGGAATGTTATCATTTTTCAATAAGGCATTCAAGGTTGGTAATAATATAATTTTATTGTTAAAATATATTATAATATATTTATTAAATATTATTTAATGTTATATAACTAGTATATATACAAAATTTTAATTAATTGAACAAAACCTATTCACGATGATCAAAAAATGCCTAAATAATCTAAACTATTATAAATAACCTTTTATCTAATTAATCATCCTTGTATCTAGAAAATTTTTATAAATAAGGCCATTTAATATTCTAAAACTTCATTAATAAAATATTATTTCAATTTTGTACAATTATTCTCACTTTACTATATTTTCTATATATGTATACAAGTGAACCAATCGTGAAAACCAAAGAAATGAACAATGTAGAAAGAGGAAATCAATTCATATAATACATTAAAAATATCATAAATGAACTTAGTAAAATTATACTAGAGAAAATTCATGTTGTATTGTTTATGAATTATATTATTAATGAATCTAATTTCATTATCTTAGAAATTCAGTTCTAGTGAAGAAATCTGTTAGACATATGGTAATGGATTCTTTCTGAACACCCATTTTTTTGTTTGAGTTACAATTTCTCTCTCTTTACCCAATTGTAATGATTAATTATTCTTAATAAATCCTAATAAATTTTATGTATATGTTCCAAAAATATTTACCATTCTTAATTTGTCTTTCTTCAATAGGTAAATAAATGTTTTTATAAGGATCCCAACTTAATTCCTCAAAATATGCAAGCCCAATCAAGGGGACATTTAGAAATTCATACCCATTTTAAGATACATTGATTATATATTTTAAGAAAATATTATTTTTATATAATCAATAAATTTTTCATAAAATAATAACTTAGTTATATTATATTTTATAATTCTTTTTTCATATTTCCATATTAAATATTCTTTAATATATTCCCTCAAACCGCACAAAAGTGGATTATTTCTAATGATTCTTAAACTCTATTTTTACATGTGTATAATAATTGGGACATAATTTATCCTGATCTTTTCTAGTTTTAACTCATGAATTCCCATTTATTTTTTAATTAAAAATTTCTTTAACACCATCATGGTATATTCTTTTGTTAAGAATATATACTCTCTTATAAGGTTTATATAATTCCCTTTGAAATGTTTTACCATGAATATAATTTTTTTCATGATATATTAAGATTCATGTAATTTATTATTTCATCGGGATTATGATTGAATGTTAATAAAGTGGTAACATTTTATTGATACAATCTCATTTTTTAATGAGCTTCTTCAAGATTTTTGTTCAATTAATAAAATATTATGACCTATATATCAATTAATATAATGATTTTTTTATAATATGCTTAATAAAGATATCTTCATGAAATGATACCATTTTTCACTCTACGGCAGTTAAGATAATTAAGAAAATGTTTTCATGAAAAATACACTTTATTTATCTCTTCGACCGAGAGTAGGTTTTCTCCAAAAACAACATTTTAAATGTAATATTCTTTTCATTTTTTGATCATAGAAATTTTCTAAAAATTTTATGGTGAAAAATGAATGTTCAATATTTATAGATTTACCCACCATAAATAAAATAATATCCTTGAATCCTCCATTGAATTTTTACAATTTCATTTTTAAAGAATATTATTTTCCTTATATTCTATATATTCATTTTTTTAAAGTGATTTTCAAAAAAAAATCAAAAACGTTTTATGTTTTAATTTTTTTTTTCAAAGAGGAGAGGATATTTTACCCAAGAAATGTTTAAATTATTTTTTAATACTACTTATCAGGATATTAATGTAGAATTAAAATAAAAGCCTTAGGAAAATGTTTTATGTGTCAAAAAATTATTTTCACGAAATGGTTATTTTTCTTAAAAAATTCCCAATGTGATCTTTTAAAATACATTTCTATCTAAATGGACATCATTCGATATAGTTTATTATATAATGGGGATATGATCCATGGGAACCATGAAAATTATTTAGTTTAATTTTATATGATTAATATGATAATTTGTTTATGAAAATAGTTTATTTTTTATGTGATATAGTATTTTAGAATGATTATAACCTAATTATTTTCACAAGTAAATCTATGATAAAATTATTATGACACATGTATATTCTCTATAGGTTATGATTTGATAAAATTTTTATAATACCCATTTCATTTAATTGGTTAAGATATCATGTTTACGAATCCCATCTATTTTTTGGGTCATGATTTGGAGAATGTTTTACTTTATTTCAGTATATGTATATATTATTTTATTATGATATTGTTGGGAACTATATGTATCTCAAATTAATTGTGAAATGATATATGTTCAATTATATCAAAGGTTACATGAGATGGTATCCCAAGCCTATAACAAGAGCGTTTATGAGAGGGAATCCCAAGACTGTAAAAAGAGTTCACATAAGAATTCAACCCAATATTGTAACAAGAGGGTACACGATAGATAAACCCAAGACGGTAAAAAGAGGATACATTAGAGGGATTCCCAAGACTGAAACAAGAGGGTATAATATATGGTATCCCAATCCTAAAATGAAATGGAACATCAAAGGATATCTAAAACCCATAGTAGGTACTAGGGTGATTAGATCAATCCTTACAAGTTATGAATGTCCTGGTAGGTAGCATTGGAAGATAATTTTATATTGTTTTGTACATACCATAAGTCCATATCATATATCTATATTATTCTCTCATGGATTTTTCTCTTGATTTTATTTTAATTCAAATCTTATTAACTTGCACTCTTAAAATAATGATTCATGTCAACTGTCTTTTTTATGCATTTTATGATATTCTAATGTTATTATCATTCTCTCACTAACTTATGATCATGTTATTATTTTTTATTATACATGTTTTCCATTATTGAGAATATGAACTTACCCATTATAATTCTTCCTCTTCATAAGACAAAAAGAATGGGTTTTATTAGGAGTAAAAATTGGGAAAAGCTTTATCGAGAGCATTAAAGATATTTCCCCTAGTTATATGTTTGTGTTACATGTTTCCAAAGACAGTAAAATATTATGGACCTCAGACCGGTACTACTTCAATGTGCTGAATATTCATTGAAAAACATGCAATATACATGTTTTTTAGGCATGAATCACTATAGTTAGTATCAAACAAATGGTTAGTCATCCTTTAGGAACATGGATGAGGAAACATTAGTGAGATCTCGAGGGATATTTCGATAGATATTTCTAGGGTTATAACATAGGATAAAGCCACAACTTCCAAGATTTGAAATAATGCATCATGATTTTGAATTATTATAAGAAATTTTCCTGGATTATTTGGTTTTCTATGATGATAATTCTTAGTAACACTATGATTTCTGACTTTATTCAATAGAGGGAACTAGAAGGAACTATTTTAATATTTAATGATTCATATGTGAAAAGTATAAATATTCATAAAATTTATTACCTATGTGGAAGATCATTAAGAGAATCAGGAAGGTGGTATGACTATTGGTTTTACAAATTAAGATAGAGAGACCACAGTTGGAATTTGAAAGTTACAGTATGATCTAAAAGTATTGTCTACATTAAACATTAAAAGCATGATTAAATTGTGTTCGAGAAACCTAATAAATTGGTTTATGTTTCATATTCATGTAAATGAGTGTTGATGAATAAGCTGATAAATCCAACGTAGTGATTAACGAATAAATATGGGTGATTGATCTATATATGTATTGGAATTAAATAATTATGTTATATGAATCGTTAATTATATGTTCTCCATTAAGTATTTAAAAAATATTCTAAATAGTTTTGATGACCTAGAAAAGAGATTTAATGGAAAGTTGATATTATGATTAAGGGAAGGCAGCCCTTGATGTGTTATTATTGTTGATAAAATTTTGTTTTTCTTGGATAAAGTGATGATTGACATAGATAAATTAAAATAGATAGTACAGATTACCTTGGAACAGATTGTTATTTATTGAAAAATTTGTCTATGTCATTATGGATGAAGTTGATAACGTTTTATAGGATTTAATGAATAATAGAAATGATTATTGTAATATGGAAGTAAGAATGTTTTAAATAAGGTTTTATAATTATTTTAGTTTATTACAATGTTTCAAGAGAAAAAACGATGAAGGTATTCATGTGTTTGGTATATAACAACCAATATCTAGTTTATGATATACGAGGGATCAATGATATATATTTTTAAGAAATTTAGTAAACTTATTTATAAGGTTATAGAATTTAATCTTTTATAAGGGTTATAAGGTTATCCATTTATGGAATGGTTTACATTAGACTTTAGATGAGTATTTATATATTGATATATTATCTCACTATATGAGGATGTTTGAAAATTGGATAAAATTTTGTAAATATTTTATGTGAAAAAGATAGATTCGATGAAATATCATTATATTTATGGATACTGTGATCTACTAATGCTTATGTTATTTAAGATTAACCATAATTTCCTAGAATAAGAGATAAAGTAAAAAATATATTATGGCACAAGAACGGGTGATATTGTGCTAACATCAAGTAAGTATATGTTATAATTATAATTATTCAACAATACAAAAAAGGTATTGAAATAAAATGTTGTCCCGTTATCATTATTTTTTATGATATCTATGATATTATTAAATATGATTTGGTATATAGATTTTTGTCATTAAATATGGCATAACCATGTTTTCTATCACCCTCAATAAAAAAATGATAGTTATATTTCTCTTCCATATCAATGTTTTCACTTTACATATATGTTCTCCTTTGTAGAAACCTAGTTACAAGTTAACTGGGTGAACTATTATGTTTTCAAGAATCATTTTTTAAATGATGTTTTATTATTCATTTTTACAATTGGGTTTCTATGAAATTGAGTATAAAGTATTACAAATATGATAACCCATATTAATTTATAGGGAAAAATTTATTTTAAGGGGGAATAATGTAAGACCCTATGTTTTTTGAAGTATTTTTTTAACAAATTATGTTTATTTGATGGCTTGCGTTTTACACCAAACCATGTTATTATTTATTTATACAAAGAAAAAAGTTAAGACTTAAAAAAATTAAACACTTATACTAGTTTGTGGTACATGCAATACTGTCATTGACTTGTGTTACACACAATATTATGTTCTTTCGATAGCTTACAGTACACGCAAGATTGAGTTTTACAGAACCAAAATATAATATTTATAATATTATACAAATAATATTACATTTATCACATATCTATTAGAATAAAATATTTAAATAAGTTTAACTAAAACATTAAATTTTGGTATACACATGTTTATAAAATGACTTATTTAGCTATCAATAAATTAGAAACGAAACAAAAATCAAATGAAAATAAAGGATGTGTTTTTATAAAAGAACTATTTTTATTCCCAAATAGGAGTTTTATATTAAATAATTAAACTAATCACTATTTTGGAGTGATATAAATGATTTTTATATATTATAAATTCAATGAAATTTTTTTAAATTCATCCAATTTGTTTGATTGTAATAACATAACAATAAATTCAATTTTTGGCATTAGAAGATTTATTTTTATTAGAAGAATTTTTCCTACCTTTTAATCGATGAATTTGTTTTTAAAAATAATTTTTTAAACTATTATAATTTCAATTTTATAAAATAAATTTCATTTTTTAAATAAGAATTTCAAAATTTACTTTTGGTGATTTTTTTGTATTTCTCTAAGAAGTTTTATTTTTCGATGAAGAATAAAAAAAATATAATTTTAAATTACATCTCAATTAGTTATAAAAATACATGCTATTTTAAATTGGTATTTTAGTCTATTTAGTTGAATTTCAAATATAAAAATATCATTTTTTTTCATTGGAATCAATTTCCCATTGAACAAGGATATTAAAACATTTCAAACATTTAAAATTTCTTTTTAATAACCCATTGTCCCATCCAATCTTCGAGATTATAATTATATTAAATTATTCCAATTTTTTATTAGAATTTTTAAAAAAGGATTTAATATTTGGAATCATCATAATTTTTACTTTCTATTATGCTCAAGTATGTTTTTGTCAAAAAATATTAGTGAATTAAATTAAAATTAATATCAACGATCAATGCATAAATGAGTCAACTTAGTGGGTAAAATTTAACTTAGGGACCAAATGACCAAGAAAATTGTCCAAAATATTTTTTATGGAATTGTTTTGACCATATATTCAATTTTATTGAAAAATGACAAGTATTTGAGGTATATGATGTATGTTAGGTCTATCAAAAGTGTTTACCATTTTCTATTTACACGAATGACACTCCTCCTCTATAAAAAGGGAACTCACCCCACTCACATATTCATTCATATAAATCAATTTTATTTAATACAAAAATATTCAAAATATTCTCAAAACATCCATACTATCTATTAGGAGTCCTCGCTTTCTGAAGAAAGTCTACCAAGGAAACCCTTTGCTGAAAGCTGAAATGAGTTTCCCAAAAAGGGTAACTTTATTCAATGAGCACTTTTCATTTATTTCTTTTTAAAACACATAAATTATTATTATATAAATATTATATAAATAAATAATTATCCAAAATTTAATTATATTTTTTCAAGTTATGGTTATTACCAACAAATTTCAACACTTCAATGAAATGGTATTCATATTCATCATTTGTGTGTTCAATGAACTACCAACTCACAAACGGATGTCATTCATTCTTCTATTACCAACTCCCAAGGTTGGAAATAATGATAAAATTACTATATTCATATGATATATTTTATATATTATATTTATTTATACTTATTTTTTATTATATAACACATACCCTCATGTCTACTATTTAGTGGGAATATGATATCTTCATTTGTGGATGTGTGGACTACCGTCTCCTCAAAGCGATTTGACTCGTTCACAATTTATATGTATTGAATTAAGTAATAGTTTCATTAAATTATATGATATATATGAAATAATAACTTTAATTTATTTATAATATATATATTTATATTATTTTTTTTCTCTTCTTCAATATGACAAGAAAACGGAAACAATGCTATTGCATAAATATGGCCTACAATCTCTATGAATAGTGTGTTCCATTTATATATTAATTTGGATATTTTTTAGATTTATAACAAAATAATATTTATTATAATGGAGTTTTGAATGTGTATGAATAAAGTCATGACTTAAGGAAAGGTAATTTCATCCCACTTTTTATATAAGTGAGATACATGTCATATTCACCAATTTTTTCTTTAATGTGGTGTAAATACTAACATATAAAAATTATATGGTTAATTTAATTTATTTCATGGTACTAAATGTTTAAATTATTGTTAATTGTTTATAGGTATCCCGATTTAAATGTTTCTCAAGTAGTACATGAATTTCTAGTCTCACTTTTATTTCTATGAGACCTATTGCATATTCACCCCTCATTTATTTTGTGTGGTGTATATAATTACTATTTGAATGATCTATTGATATTATCCTAAATTTTATGGGTATTAAAATATCTTTTTTGTATCTCTCTTTCACATGGTTTATAGTTTAAGATGTACCAAATTGATAAGGTAGTTTTTTTGTCAATTTTCAATATTTGGGACACATATTATGTTACCCACCATTATTCTATTGTGAGGTGTTTATAATTTCATTTGAAATGTTGCATCATGAGTATAATTATTTTCATGATATTTGATACTTTATGTAATATTATCATTTCATGTGGATTATAACTCCTCAACCCTAGAATCCTAGTATCAGTGCGTTATTTTAATATATTGGCATGATTACAAGGAATCAAATCCTGAAGAAATGATCAATTTAATAGTCTTGGAAAATATATTAAATAAATGAATTGTAAATTACAATTAAAAACATGAAATAATACATAGATAATTATCTGGTAATACCATTATTCTTCTAGTTTAACACTACATATCAATCCTACAACACTTCTTATAATCCTAGGAATATAAAACATAAGAAAGGGGTGAGATCAGACTCTTAGTAATGGTAAAAATATAATGTAATCCATCATAAATAAGAATACAAATTCATCTCAAGGTATAAAACTAAAGAAAAATACTTTTAAAAATAATCTTCAGTATAATTTAGAATGAATAAAATCAAATAATGTCATATTAACATTCACAGGGATATTATACTAGTTAATTGACCACACATAACAGCAATAAATAATCTCATAATGCAGTAATGAATAAAAATGAACAAATTATTTATCAAGATATATCCCCAAGTTAGCTACTGTCAATATCTATCCTCATGACTGTTTAAGTCTGTGGGTAGAAACCTGTCTGATTTTTGTCTTGATCTATCCTCGTGACAAGATAGATACTATCATGATCTATCCTCATGATATTTTGAGAATGTGGGTAGAAAACCATCATATTTTTTTTCAAGATATATCTTACTGAACTTTTAAAACTACTTGGAAACAAATGCGATGGATTTTTCACCCACGAATTTCTTCTCACGGTACCTATCAAAGCATCATGGGGCTATATCGGCCACTAATTGTCACATAATATATCCAACACATTACTCATATGAAAACGGTGAAATATAAACAAAAAAATCATTCATATACAATATATGAATAAATTAACCATAATCCATGAATGGTATCTAAATAGAACATCCACAATCAAATTGATCATCAACCATTCCATAAAATATAGTTAATTTTATAATAATAGATACACCTCAATTAAGAATAAGATTCGTCCAAGGTTATTAACATAGATGAGGAAACCCTATCAAAATCATTAAAAATATATTTAGGAAAATACCCATTTTTTTTAAAATATTTATTCAAAAGTCGAGCAGTTATAAAGGATTACAATTAAAAAGATATTTCTGAATAAATGTGTCTCATACCACATTAAAACAATTTAAAGAAGTTAATTTTCTAAAACATTCATTTATATATAAATAAATCCTTAAAAAAATTCCTAAAAGTAAACATTAATGGGAATGATTAAAATTAATAAATCATTACAACATTTAAAAACTTGCTTTAGTTATAGAGTCTCATACATTAAATCCTAAAAATAATCATTTTGAAATAATTGAATGAAATTAGAAAACATACATAAAGTGTTATTTATAATACTTTATACACATTAAAATACATATGTATGATAATATAAATAATATTAAAATAGAGAATGGATTAATTCATTAAACATTCATTGTTACCCATACCACATTGAACATTTAAATAAAAACCCCAATATCCTTAAATGAATCTCTTACTACCATGTGGATAAATGTATTCATGATATCAAATAAAATAGGGGTATTAAATAAACAACACACATAAAATATGTTGTGAAAATAGAGAATATCTCATGAAAATTAAAAGTGAGATGGAATTCCCTTACCTAAAGTCTGATACTCTCCATATGTGTCCAAAACTCATCTTCTTCAAGTGTCTCTTTTTTATTTTCACAAAAGCACACATTAGTATGGATTTATACCTAATGTTTTTTCTCTAGGATGATATTATGGAAGTTAGTAGGAAAATTGGGAAGGGATTGTCCAAGAAAAATGTCCTTGGAGGTTTTAATTAACTAGAAAGAGAAGTGTTCTTGTATAAGAGAGTTGATAGTCACTTTTATAAGATCTTAAAATACCAATATATTAAAAATTGATTTTCGGTTTAAAATGTCTCCAATGTGATTAAGTTTTTGGATAATATGATTATAGGTCCAAATACCCTCAACTAATGAATCATTGATATATTTATGTCATAAAATTAACTTTATCATTTTTGTTTAATTTTTGGTTAAATAGTTTAACTCTTAACATGTCTTCTTTATTTTTACACTATATGGTTAATTTAGTTATATAAAAATGCCAAACAAACCCCAATTGTATCATTTATGAAATATTTGACATTATACTAGTTATTTGGCTGGACCATATACTTTTATGAATTTTATATGATTTAATAAAATATTATTTATTTTAAAATATAATTTATCCCTATTTTAATACTACTCGATATTTTCGTTTTTTAAAATATCAAAAAAATTATAACTACAGAAAAATAATTCTAATATGTCACTAAAATTTCTATGTTATCCAAAAAATTAGTGTATTTGGTTATTTATGTTGAATTATATTAATTTTAATATTTTTATTATAATTTATTTGATATCTCAATTAATTAAATATTTAATGCATCATCATTGCGTCACCATTTATTTTAATTTTATAATGTAAAAAAATTATAAATAAATTATCACGATATATAGATTTTAATGATTTAAAAATACTATTTATACTCGATAATATCACTTATATAACCTCATATTAATAAATTTTTTATTAAAAGGTGAATATCCCATTTTTAAATCTTCTTTAAATAAAATAAAATAAATATCATAATATAACAAAAGTGTCTTAATAAGGATCATATTTCTCATCTAAGGTTCATATTGGTTAAAAAAATAATTATTCCATCAAATTAAGACCAGTTTTAGGGTAATTTAATCTAATTATAATATATTTTTACCTTTAATTACAATATATACCTTCAACTGTGGTAAATATAATCCTAAAAATAAAATTCAGAAAAAATTATTTTGTTCCCATTGAACCCGAATTTTTATACTAATTAAAAATATTTATTTTCCTTATTTTAAAATTCAATGAATATAAGTGGTAAAATTATGTTTAATGTTAATTTGCGAATGTGGCTAGAACGTTGGTAAAATGACGTTAAAAAAGGCCAATGATTTTTTATATCTAATTATATTATAATAATTATTCTTAGTACATGAATTGGGTTAATATAAATTCTATTTATCTATTTTTACTTTAAAATAATTTAAATTAAAATAATTATTTAAATGAAAAGGTTGGGTTTTAATAAAAATGAACTATTTTCACTATTCATCAAAAATTGAATGTTCTCAGAAAATAGTTTTTATAAACATATAACTATTTTACCTAAACATATACATTTCATTATAAATAATTTATATTTATGTAAAAACATTAAAAAACATATAAAATTTATTACTATTTATATTACTATATATAATTGATTATTTATAAATATATCATTAAAATAATTATAATACTAAACTGTTGTTTCACAGAAACTCAATCTGTCATATAATGAAAGCCATGTTAGTGTTACCTAAAATGATAGCTTTTGATGATATCATACCATGAAATATTGGGATGTTATAGGGAAAATTATTCAATTTTACTAATGTGGTAACAATTTATTGCTATAATCTTAACATTTATCAATATTTTTCATGATTATGATGCCATTTATGAAATATTATGATCTATATCTCGATAACCCTCATGAACTTTCCTCTTCTATGATATTTTTATATAATAGTACCAATTTCAAAAACTTTTGTACAATATATATTCAGAATTGTTTTTAAGAAAATTCATCTTTATATCTCTCTTCGGTCAGAAATATGTTTTCTTCCAAAACCATGCTTTCTAATTTTTTTTTCTAATATAATATAATTTTTAAAATAAAAATTTACCCCTGTTATACATTTTAAAAAATTGTTTTAAAAGGATTCATTATTCCATTTTTCAATCAATGAACATTTCATAACATTTTATTGTGAAAATTGGTTTTTCATCTTGTATAGATTTTTCCTACTGCCATTCCCACCATTTCCTTGAAGCATAGCTTAATAGATAACAAGGTTATATTAAATTAAACTATTTTAATAATAATATTGAAATTATATGTTTGAATGTTCATTTCAAAGGAAAAGGCTTTCAAAATGATTTTATATTTTAAAAATAATTTTTTAAAGAGGAATGTATATTTTCCCCAAGAAATTTATAAATGATTTTTATAGAATACTCCACCTATTTTCTAATAGTTTTTTAATGAAAAGGTTATTGAAAATTTTTTGTATCTTAAAAATTATTTTCAATGAAATGTTTTTTTCTTTATGAAAATCCCTAGGTGATATTTAAAAATCCTTCTCTATCTAAGTTGATATCTATTGATATAGTTTATTCTTTAATGGGGATATCATCCATGGAAACCCTTCCAAATATTTATTTGTAATGGTTTATTTTTAATATGAAATGATGTTTATCAAACCTATTACTCTTCCTTGGGATACACTGAGTTAAAATGAATACAAAACCCACTTATTTTTAAAGGATATTCTATGATGAAATAATTTTGAAACTTGTATCTTTTCCATATGTTATGGAATGATTAAATTTTTTTGATTCATATATAATTTTATGGGATATGTTATATTATGTTTATGAAACCCATTGCATTTTTTCGATAATGATTTGATGAATTTTTTATTTCATTATGGTACTTGTATATGATTTCATTATGTTATGGGTGGGACCTATATCTAAATTCAATGCATTAGGTAATGATAAATGTTCACTGTGGTCAATGGGTATGTGTGAGGGAATCCAAAACATATAACGAGAGGGTACAATGAATGTAATCCCAAGCTTGTAACAAGAGTGTACACGATAGGGAATCCCAAGCCTATAACAATAGGGTACATGGGAAGACACCTGAATTCTGTATAATGAGGGTACATGGGAGGAAATATCATGTTTGTAACAGTAGGGTACACAACATGGAATTCCAAGAATGCAATAAGAGGGCAGACGAAAGGGAATCCCATGCCCAGAACCAACAGGAACATAGTAGGACATCCCGTACCCGAAGCAGGTACATGGGTGATTCGCTCAAGCCTAAAATATTATTAAGGTCATAGTATGTATCCTTGACATAATATTTTATATGATTATTTATATTACAAAGTCAAATTTCTTATTCATATTTTATTCTATCATAAATTATGCTATTTATTTTCTTATGATTCATGTCTTATATATTTAAAATATTTATGCTATGATTCAGGCCTATGATCTTTTCTATGTAGGTTATGATATTCTAATGCTATTCTCATTATATCATACCCTTATGGTCCTTATATTCTTTAGTATCTTATTTATTTACCATTACTGAGTATATGAGCTCACCCTATCTTATTATTTCTTTCCCCATGTTATAAAGATTTTTTTTAAGTTGGTGTACTAAATGGGGTGATCTTTGTGTAAATTAGTGAAGATATGTCACCATGTTAAAAAAATTTTGTTCCATGCTTCCTAAGACACTAAAATATAATGGTACTTGAAAATTTAATTTTTTAATTTTTTTTAATATTCATTGACATTTATTTTATATCCATGAATGTTAATCCTGGTCACTATAGTTTGTATCAGTTGAAGGATTAGTCCACCTTTGGAAACTAGGATGAGAAAAAAATAGTGAGATAGATAGGGATATTTTGAAGGATATTTATAGGCATGTCCCCTTGGATATTCCAAATGTGTCATAGATTTATTAGAAGGTATCATGATTTGGACATTCTATAAGTAATTTTTCATGAATATGTGGTTTTATTTTATTAGTTGTGTTGGTTAGACTATTATTTATTGTTTTATTCAAGAGAAAGAATAGGATTGAACTGGGATAACATTTAATGTTTCATATATGGATATAAGGGGAATTATGAAAATTGATACCATAAGTTGGAATCTCATAAAGAGAATCAGGAAGGTGGTATGAGTATTGGCTATACTATTGAAGATAAAGAGACCAAAAAGGAAATGTGAATGGTGTGGGATGTTATAACAATATTTTTTATATAAATCATGAAGTATATGTTTTACATTGATGATTTGACAAAATATATTTAATTGTGATGATGACATTTACAATATGGTGCACTCTATATAGAAATGGAGATCCCTATTATTATGAAGAAATCCCTATAAGATTCAATGTATCTTATGAATTATATTTTTTCCTTTATTTGAATTTCTTATGGTTTTATTCATTGATTATATTCTTGTGTACTTAGTTTTTAGAAAGGTTTAAAATGAGGAATTTGGGCATAGTTATGGATATAATTAGAGTTAACCATCTATATAGAAATATTTCGTTATGTTAGTTACGAATTTGAGAGGTCCACTTACTTTGGAATTTTATCTTAGAGGAATGACTAGTTGTGGAAAAGAAAAAGTTTGAGGGAGAACTAGCCTGAGAACCACCCAAGAGTGTGACTAAAGTCTGATGTTACCATGTATTAGAAGCCTCATATTAGATACTAATTCATGAATTATATAGGATTTTGGCACCCTTGACTACTTTTTTCCATATGGGAGAACTTTTATGTGGAGAAATAAGTTCCAAAAAGATTTTTAGGAGTTATAGTAGAGGTTGAAGAGTGCCCCCATATTGAGACTACCAGAGGATGGTTGTAATTTTGTGGTGTTTTTATATTCCTTATATACTATGATTTGGTTTGTTCTAATATATATATATATATATGAAATTATTTCATAGGGGTTCTATAAGTATATTAATCATGAGAATAACTACATGATGAATGATTTAGAGATAAAATAAGTTGTAATATCCAAGAATATGTGTTGAAAATACTCTACGGGTGAGCGGTATATCATTAATACTAACCAAAATATCCTCAAGTATATCTTTTCCTAAAAATATTTTATCTTACAATAGTGCTAGTCAATAGATTTCCTCCATGATTATTACTTAGAGATATTCTATATTTTGAAGAAATTGAACATGGTGAGATCTTGATTGTAGTTGATGAGCCACATGTCCACGATGTTAGCCTTGTAATAGTCATCCTTAGTGGATGAGGATGGTGAAACATAACTTTAGTCTATAATTTTTCTCCTCAAATTCATTAGTGTGTTTGGGAGGGTCAACATATAGATATCAATTGTGATAAAACTTAAGTTCATATATCTATTGGACAAGCTCCCGATGGATTTTATGTAGGTGGAGAACAAGTATTCCTTTTTTATAGTGTAAATGGTACCCGAGGCACTTCAATATGTGGTCATAATAGAGCTTCATAAATCCCCCAAAATGGTACCTCCTGGTGTTTGGAATATGTTCCAAGGACATCATAATTAGATATGGTGACTAGGAATGAAGGGATGTATAACCATGTTTTCTTATGATTTTTCACTTGTATGAAGGTGATGTAACAACCCATGTTTTTATGTTATATATTTTTAGAAAATTTATTTTTATTATGTTTAGATACATAAAATCATGTCTATATGTGAATTGTAGAATATCTATTGCGCCCCAACCCCCAAAGCCCATAGTCGGTGCAATATGTTATTACATTTTCCTGATTAAAGGGACAAAATCCCAAAGATCAGATCAATTTACTAGTCTCGAAAACCCATATTAGAGGAATGACAGCTATATAACATTGGAAAACTTGACATAAAAAAACAATACATAAAAAAGGAATAAAATGTATCCCTGAATGATTATTCATAGATTGATTCTTCATAACATAGGGAAAGGAAACATAATAAAAGGGAGCTGAAATATTAATTAAGGGTAAGTAAATGGGAAGAAATAATTAAATAAATGAGGATAAATTAACATGAATATATCAATAACTGATTGAACGTGCCAAAAAAATAACTAGATAAGGAAATATTAATATTGTAAGATCTATATTTGAAACACATCCATATAATCATTGAAATAAAAATGAAAAGCATCCATAGATATGTCAATGAAAAATCTTATTGATAAATAATAATAAATGAATTATCAATAAAGTAAATTATTAATTATAGTATTCCATGATTCCCAATAACATGATACATTCACCATCAAGCCAATGTTTTATCTTTTCTGATTTTTATTACAAACTCATCTGATGAGACTACTGATGAATTGAGGGGAGTTCATTAACTGGTCTGCAACCAATAGGGCTTGCCTTAATCGGTCCCTAACCCATGCATTTCATGTCCAAAAAATTATACATATATTGAATAGAAAATTTTCCTTATCAAATATTAATATTGAATAATGAATATGGATTTATCACTAATACCTCATAAGGGTTTAAATAATAACAAGGGTTGTTGACATTAAAACATTCTTGAGGAAATATTTAAACATTCTAAATTTTCCCATACCACTATGAGACATTTAATTAAGAATTTATAATTAATTAAATGATACTTTGAATATTACTAGAATAAGGATATTCTTGGTATAACTTGTCAAGGGCAGTATATATACCATATAAATGTGACTTGGTGTGTAACAAGAAAAAAGTCTCAATGGAATGTTAATTGAGACGAAATACCTTACCTTAACCTTCCTTTTACAATGTTTTTATCCTAATATATAGTGGTTTAAAAATATGTTACTAACTTATAATAGAAGTATAATATTTTTTATAATATCATATATTAATTTCTTATGATTTCTTGTTATCTTTTGGTAAACAATTTTTCACTATTTTGACTATTTTGGGTGTTAAATGCATAGTTTTCTGATGTATGTTATGACTTGTTATTTGATGTTATTATTAATTAAACCATGGATCAATCATATAAAGAATATAAATCATGATTTAATTATCATATATATTATCTAAAAATATATTTATAAAAAGTTATATATTTTGAAGAAATGAAATGAAATGCACAGTTTATGGAGACGATAGTCTATTCGTATGCATGAACCCTACTTTCATTTATTTATCATATTAAAAGATCGAAAAATAAATGATACATATGTATATTATAATTATTGTATCATATTTACGTAATATATCTAACATATATTTGTAAATACCATCTTTTATACATTCCATGTACGTCATGAATGAGTCGCATCGCTTTGATTGGGTGGTAGTTCACACTTCCTCAATAAAAATTTCATATTTTCACAATATGGAAAGATAAAAGGTATGTAATACATAAAAAATAAATAATCTTATTATAAATAACATATATATTGAATATAAATATAGTTTCCATCATAATGGTCACCATGAGATGTTGTAAATGAAAAATGAACAACCACAGATTCGTGAGGCTATATTTCGCCATACATAGAAACAATGTGTTGGTAACCCATTAGAATCATGTGTGTATTAGTGTGGGTATAAATATTAAGAACCAACATATGTCAACCTAGAACCTGTCAACTAATATGATCTTCAACAAGGACCGAAGGGAATTCTGATACCCATAGGATAGAAACTGGTGTCAGGTATCAATATAGTTAATAGAGGGAAAAATTTATCCCTATAATAAATAGATTAAATGAACAAGAATATATATATATATATACTACATCTGAATTTGAAAATTTTTATAAAAATATGGAAATACATCAAAACTGATAAAACTATATGATGACCAAAATAATCATTATGACTACAACATCTCCATGCGACCCCAAAGGAGACTCTCCGATACCAAACCCAACCATCACCCATAGCTATTGATACTAAGCTGAAAACATAGGTCAAAAGCTGAAAACAAGAAAGAAATATAGGCATGAGTATTAAAACTCGGTTGGTGTGACCGAATAATTTATTCCCAATGTACATTCTTTAATATAAAATAAAAATCAACCTCATTTCATACATACAACATACAAGGTAAGTTTTTTTTACATTTTTCACATTAAAAACCAATCAGGGTCTATTTCCCTTTTCTGTTCCATATCCAATTTCATTTACATTAATGTAGCATCAATATTTTTATGTTTAATGTGGTGTTTTCATTTCAAAATGGAACAAGATAATTTAAAACATTATTACTTTAAAACATTTTTCCATACACTTTAGGGAGCTAACCCATCACATTCTATGAGAGACACATCCCACGAGAGCTCTACAACAGCCACATAATCTGCGCAATGAAAATAAGAGCACAAGATTAACCATGTTACAAGAATCTCATTCATCACTCTATGAAACTAATTTCCAATTACATGGGATAACCTAAGAGATTGTACATAATCCATCACATACTAAAAAATGAGACCCATCCTTGGAAGCATTCCTCACAAGATGAAATAAAAATATCCCAAAATACTCATGGACACCCTAGATTAGGAAATCATGAGGGAAAAATCCCATAAAAATAAACCCAATACATCTACCTACTACAGTGCACCAACTAGAGCATAATCTAATTAGTGTAGGAATCGTTATCAGGAAATTATCTCACTATGAAATCTTCCCATGTCTCTTGTATAATGGGGTGATGCAACTGATTCATACCGATCATCCATTCACATGTGTATATAATAACAACTCAAAAAACATGAATCACCTCATGCAACTACAAGGATCAATAGTTTTCCATATAACTCATAAGTTATGATGGATTTCATAGTGGGGATCTCTCATTATTTGCGAAGTACATGGTTCACAAGAATTTCACTCCAATAAAATACCACCCATGGAATATTTATATGTAAAAAAGGCATGAATATTATTCTCGTGGGGTTTTTATGATAAAAACTTCACAAAATGTAATGAATTTTCCAAACGAGCTTTTAAGAATCATTTTTCTCAAACCATCACTTTAAAAGTTCTGAATAAACCTTTCTAAAAGTGTGTGAAAACACTATCTTCAACTTCAAAATCATTTTAAAAACTATTTTAAAAACTCATAACACACTTCCTAGACAAATCCATTTCAATAAAAATTGAAAATGCACCACAATCTATCACCCCATGTCAAGCCACTTTCAATAGCCAAATAAACACTTCTTTTAACTAAAACTGCATGAAACACATTCATGAAAAAACAAGTCATAATTTTACAAGCCACATATTTATTAAAAAATCCAAACCAGTATTTGTATACCATGAATCACTCCCAAAATCTAATCGATAATTTTATTTAACACTTGGTGTGAAATATTTAACAAAAAAACCTATATACTTTTAATAAATAATAATATTAACACATTTCACACCAAACTATCAATACAATGATTATACAACATTATTTATCATACCAGGAAGGTGAGAGAAGAATGAAACTAATTAATCATAAATCATAAAGGAATGTTAAAAAGGAAACCTATCTCAAATCTATGGTGCATCAATGGTTCTCTCTCGAAAACACCCCACTAGGTTTCCAAGAGATAAGATTTATCAAGTGGAACCCTAAAAAAATCCCACATTTGGAACAAACATAGGTATTAAAATCATCCAATGAGGACTTGTAGGTTTCGAGGAGAAATGTAAAATAGAATAAATGAAAAGGATAAAGAGAAGGGTTCCCTAACCATTCAAATCGGGTAAATATTCACCAAGAAACCACCTCAAAATCCACCTATAATGGCTTGGAGGATCCAAAAACCACCATGGGATGTGTATTGTTCATAGGGTTCGAATGGGGGGGGGGTACAAGGAAATAAAACCCAATTAAAAAGAATGGGAGAATCCCAAAATACACATTCCAGAGTGGGTTTCATGGTTAGATTGCACGGTATAACAAACCCTGTGATTACCCACTGTCTAGTGTTGCACATGATACACACTTGGGATGCATGGTTAGTTAATCCAAGTAACCTTCTACACAGTTACCTACATGTATAATCTGACTATGTGCCTTAACTATGTGACTAGAAGAAAGACCCCCAAAATCACCCTTTTATCTGAAAAACTCATCTAATACAAAGGGATAAAGCATCCAAAAAACATACCCCATAAAAAGATTCCAATAGGAGTTTCAGAAACTCATTTTCTAAGACTCCTCCTCCTCATACATTTAAATTTATCCAAGAATAAGTTATTAAACGACCCAAACACTCCAAAAAAAATTATATTTGGAACACCCAAAACATGGTAGAAAAACCAAGGGCCAAAAGTTAAGATGGATTAAAGGAAGAAAAAAAATCTGGGTGTGACAATTCTCCCCACCATAACACTTCCCATGGACAAAAATATATAACATTTTATTATTGATTGAACAAGAAAAATTATTTCCACAACTGCGTGATTCAATCTTCTCAAATTAAGAACTCCTTTACCACCACCAAATGAAACTGTCCCCCCATACTTGAAACAAACCAATGAAATATATTACTTCTTGAGAAACATCCTAAAAAAATCCATGACAAAAACATCCCACCTAGAGATGAAAATATAAGGTGTGATCCATATGCCAAAAAATCCCCAAATAGAGAGGAACTCATGATTAGATAACCTAAAACAAAACCACATGCCTCCTGGACAACATCGAGAATCACATCGTGTTTATCAACATGAACGGCCCAAATAGACTCCCCATCATAAGAACCCAACTAACACTGATTATTTTAGAAGAATTAAAAATGAGACCAATGGTGGGACTCCACCCCATTTAGAGCCGACAATATTAGGAATACTCAAAAAAATACCAACAAGGGCGATAAACCCCACTAAAAGGGGTTTGGAGGGAATAATCCCAATGAATGGGACACCAAAACCACCGCCAACACCTAATCCATGAATCATCACCTCCAGATGGCCACAAATCAAAGTCACAACCAATTCACATGGGATGTGTCCACCAGGAAAACAAATTAGGAATATGATCAATGATAGAGAACCGAAAATAGAAATTTAGAAACTACCTCACCGTGATAGTGTAGACATGAGATGAGACAAACTACCTACACTGCTGGGATTCAGGACTACACACCAGCTTCACTCCAAGGATTTAGGTGGAGCCCTGATGTTTGATTTATGAATTACCTCACTGTCATGATCATATAATCAGTAACTAGAAATCCTTTTTTTCATTGCACAAGTAGTAACATAGCACCCTTTAGATAAATAGAATATTATGACACACCAAAAAACTCACGTTCTCAAATAATACACTTTCTCCCAAACAAGGGCTTAGAAGATGCATAGAAAATTATTTCTCACTCCAAACAAGGAGAAGAATGAATAAGGATCGTGGAGAAACACAAAAAAAGACCACATAACACAAATGTTACAACTGAGAGAATTATTATAACAGGAATGAACATTAAACCGAGACCAAATATATTTAAACATTAGAAAATGGGTTGAAGTACCCATTGAAGAGGGGGATTTGACTTTTAAAACACAAGAATTAAAACCTTAAGTTAATCAAATGGAAATATTTCTTAGAAAATTTCATCTATAACTACACCTCAAACATCCATAAAATTTCTATTTGGGTCAACAAAAGTCAATGAAAAAACCAATATATCTATCAAAACCAGTTCATGGTCCAAAAAACACATAAAACATACACTTCCACCTATCGAAATTAGCTCATAGAATCCCAAAACCATTTTTTAAACCCACTAAACACTGCATGAAGACCAAAATAATTATAAAAAATCAATCAAATGACACAACAAAAACATCACCTCTAAATAACACGACTGAAACCAAAGAAAAAACAGTTCTAAAGCATAAGAAAACAAGACACAAAACCATTGGTTACAAAAACCCCACAATTTTGAGCATAAAAACAGTTTCGAAAAAAAACAAACTTGGGGGATTTTTACACTCACCAATGGTATTCTGTAGAGTCTCACTCACATTAATATTTCTGAACCAATCCGGTCACATATTAATTCATGCCATTCTAGGCACTCATAAACCATGATAATCCCAATCAATCTCTACCTGCATCATCATCTCCCAACTTCCTGCACTTATCCTTGCATGTGAGAACTCATTGGACACACCAATGGTCAAAACCAAAAATTATAAATTTTCAATTAATAAATCATTATGACCAATTAAAAAAATCATAAAACCTTCCAAAGGCTCACTAACCACTAAATCAAAAACCATTTTCAAGTTACATGTTTTAATCAACTTCACCATGCTCAAAAAAATACCACAAATTTATATCGAAAAATTCAATTTGTTTCATTCAAAAAATTCTCTAATATCTCAAATAATCTCATTCCAATAAAAAAAAATTTATTAAAAGCCCAATTTTTTAAATTTAAACAAATTCGCAAACAAACAACCTCTTTCAAACTACCATTTCCATAAATCTCATATTTTTATTATAAATTTTCAATAACGATAAATCATTTTTATTTTACCCCAAGTGGTCATTTAATAAAAAATCATTCTTTCCATAGACTTCTATACGGTTAATTCTAAATTTTTTTCCCACATTCCAAAATCCAACCATTACCCCAAAACCCCATTTTCACAATTCCAATACAAGGGTTTTTAAAAATAATTTTTAGAATCAAAGAAGACTCAAATAAACCCACAAATGGGAAACTACGGTTGACAGGTTACTTGGTTATATGGTTGGAGACTATATTCAAAACATGACACTTTCACAGAGTGCCTTAGAGGAAAGTGCCCTCATCTACACATGGCTTACCAAAACATGAGAGATCACAGAGACAACTATACCAACTCTATTTTCATATCCCAAACACCAAACAATTTATAAAGACCAATGAAACCAATAATACTAGACTAACCATGGAAACTTGAGGATCATAAATAGTAAGGGTTCATGATTTCCTTCTCATTCCTTCCTCTGGAGTCTTGAAAGTCCTACACCATATTGCTCAACATCCCATGTAACAAAGGTCACTCTTAAAGGAAAGTTCCTCTAATTAGGTCACCTCCTCTAATACAATTTTCTCATGAACCGATCCAGATTGAACACGAACCGGTCACCTGATCCAATCGGAGATAAGGAATGAAGGTCAATCCTGATCCCCATGGCCTTGACACTAGTTTTTGAAATCAACAAAACATAAAGAGGGAAAAATTTCAACAAATAATAAATAGATAAACATAATATCCCAACATATATATACAATATTCAACCTAGAATTATTGTATATAATGATGGAAATAAAAAACCTCAAAGAAAACTATACAGAGATAAAACTGAACGTGCTAACTAAAACGTCTCCATATGACCCTAAAGGTCACTCTCTGATAACAAACCCAACCATCACCCATGAATACAAATGACATACTGAAAACCAATTGAAATATCTAAAAACAATAAATAACTATAATAATGTGTATTAAAAATCTGTAGGCATGCCCGAAAAATCTATTCCCAGTTCACATCCATTAATATATATGAATAATCTTCCTTAATTATGAAATAAAATATAAAAATTATGATTATCCAAATTATTCCCATTAAAAAAAAACATGGTCTGTTTCTATTTTTCATTCCAAATATAGTTTCATTTCATTTAATGTAGAATTAACATTTTATAGGGGAATTGATGTTTTCATTTAAAAATGGAACAAGTGAGTATAAATTTTTTTTATATTAATTTTTTCCCATAAAACTATGGGTGATAACCCATAACATTCCAAGAAAGACACCACAAAAGAGATAAATAAAATAGTTACATAATAAAGGGAACATAAATAAGAACACAAGTGTATCCAAGTAACAAGCATCGTATTCATCACACTAAGAAAATAAGTTCCAAAAGACATGGGAGAACCATAGAGATCATGAATCAAATGGAACATAACAATACTTGAGACCCATCCCCAAAATCATGCCTCACAAAATGAAATTAAAAGATTCATTAATACTTCTAACTGCCCTAACTCATGACAAACCTAATGGAAAATCCCACAGTTATAAACCTAATATATCCACCTTATATGGGCCACTATCTAGTTCATAATCTAGCCAGACTAGAAATCATTCATAAAAATTGCTCCCATATGCTAGGTTCTCATGTCTCACGTATAAAGAGGGTGATCCAACAAATTTATAATTGAGAATCCAATCACATGAACATATTATAAAAATTCACCAACATGCATAACCTTGAGCCACTCCAAAGATCAATATCTTTTTATATAACTCATAAGTCAAGGAGTTTGTAAAGAGGATATTTGATTCCATAAAAAAATAGATGGGTAGAAAGGATTCCACATCAAGTACATCCCACCCATTTAATATTCATATATAAACAAGAATATATAATCATACTAGGAGGGGTTTCATGATAAACACCAACACTATTTTTTAAAAAAATCCAAAGGGGACTTTGGAATTTTTTTAAAAACATTACTTTAATAAAACCAAATCAACCTTTATAAAAGGTTGTAAACACACCATTATACACATAAAAATCATTTGAAAAACTATTTTAAACACTCAAATCACACTTCCAGGCCAAGTCCATTTCATTAAAAAGTCAAACATGCCAAAATCCATCGTCCCATGTCAAACCACTTTCAAAATCCAAATACATAATTTTTTTAAATAAAAACTTCTAGAAACACATTCAATAAAACCCAAGTAATAATTTAACATGAAACATAAATATCATAAAATACAAACCTTGATTTACATACCATGAATCTCTCCCAAAATCCTATCTAGCATTTTATTAAACACTTGGTGTGAAATATTTTTGAAAAAAAATCTATATACTTTAAAACAATAATGAAATCTTCCCTTTTCAAACCCAAAAATCAATCCAAATACAAGAAATTATTATTTATTATATAAGTAATATGATAAAATTTTGAAATCAATGAATCTTAAATCATAATGGCATGTTCTATGAGAAATAAACCTCAAATCCACGGTGTATCAACAACACACCATCGAAAATACACCACTAGGGTTCTAAGAGACAAGATCTATCAAGAGGAACCTTAAATGATAAATACCACTAATTTATCACCACAATAAGTATGGAAATATTCTAAAAAATGGTTACTAGGGTGAGAGGAGAAACAGTAAGTGGTAGAAAATGAAATTAGAAAGAGATTAAAACCCTATCCTTTCAAACAAGGTTAAGATTCATCAATAAACCAACATAAGAAATACTTAGAGGGGTTTGGAGGAGACAAAAAACAATGGGAGGTATTTATGTTGTAGGTATTAAATGGGGGAGGCTAATGGAAGAAACCCCAATTAAAAATAAGTAGGAAATCCCAAAATACGCTTTCCCAAGTGGGCTGTATAGTTAACTTGCATGGTTTAACAAACCGTGTAATTCCCATAGTTAGGTGATTCACATGATGAACAATTTGGATGAATGGTTATTTAATCCTTTTCCAAACCATGTTACCCCCCTTATATATTACCTTCATGATAAAACTAACTATGCACCTTGAGCGCACGACATGGTAAAATTCCCTAAAAATTACATTTTCACCTAAAAACTCATCTAACTCAAGGGGATAATCCATACAACCAACATACCCAATAAAAAGGTTCCCACTAGGATTATTAAAAACTTTTTTTCTAAGACAAATCATCCTAATACCTCTCAATATAAACATTAATACGTCCAAAAACCATCCAAACACTCTAAAACATAAAATTTAAATCTAGAAAACCTAGAACATTGGAGAATAAACAATAGCCAAACGAAAAGGTGATACAAAGGAAGTAATAAAAAATATGGGTGTGAAAACAAAACTTAGAAAAAAAAGCATCCATGTATGTTGATGATACTAGTTTTTTATACCATCATATAATAAGAAGGGTTTACGGAGTGGAAAATGGAAATAAAACTAAAAACCTTGGGGAAATTTGTTACCTCTTAATCAGGTAGCACCTTTTGGTTTGAACCAAAAACATACTTTGATTTACTTATGCATAAGGGGAGAGTTATAAGATTATGGAATGGAGGTTTATGAGATATTTTTCAAGATATTTATCCACCAAAATTTTCCTGATATGTGTGAGCAAGTGGGAGGAGAGGAGGCCTTTTCATAATGGAGGAGGAGTGGATCCTTTGTAGTATTTTCACAAAATAATTTCATACATGGGTTTCATACTGCATGTGGATATCATAAGGGACCCAATTACATAAAAGTGATTATAGGGTCTAAATATTTATAGGGAATAAATTTTGGACATGTTTCTATATCATTTTGGACCTTATGATTGAGGTTTAGTCCCTTATTAATCTTAATTTGACCTTAATAATTGTAATTAATTTTAATCACATTCAAAAAAAATTTGGTCAAAAAATATGTTGAAAAAATTAGATATTATAAATTGCATTGACTAAAATTATTTAATCCATTTTTCAAAATTTCAATCACATAAGTGGCATAAGCTAATTTATATGTAATCCCATAGATGGGATGGAAATGTCGGTTTCTAAGCTTAAATCGCCCAAACGTTTGCTATGCTATTATTGAAAATATTAAAGTAAAATTGATTTCCATAACCTAAATTTTATTAATTGATAAAAATATAATATATTTAATATTTAAAACAAATATAAAACATAGTTCAAATATATAAAAAATTAATAAGAAAAATTCTATTTTGAAATAAAATTCTATATATTAAATATTCATTTGAAATTGAACCTTCATAGAAAAATATAAAAAAATTAACCCTAATATTTTTTTTCACTCCCAAATATTATATTTATTTTTAATTATCTAATTTATAAAAGGGTCAAAAATTATATTTAAAATTGGTTTTCTATTAAAAGGTAGAAAAACTACATTTATAAAAATATATTTTTTAATATCTAATTTTTAGACAGATAAATAATATATAAATTTATGATATAAAATCTCTAAAAGTGTAATAATTTAATTAAATATTTAAAATATTACTAAAAATAGTTTTTTTTAAATCAGGTGTTGTGTAAATTGAAAAGCTATCAACATAATCTGAAGGAGAACAATTTAAAGCCTTTTGGGGAATCATTATTCACTCTTAAAAAATACATAGATATTTTAGGGGTATTACCTTCAAATTTATTTTTTTAGTTCTCATTCATAGAATCATCTCGTTCCCGTGTTACTTCCTCCAATTTGTGATTTCTCTAGATTACCTTTACTAGACCAGTTGTCAAATTTCTCAATAATTTCTATCTAGATCAATAATCCTGATGGGTTCATTGCAATATGAATGTCCATGTGCTACCTCTATCTCATCTAAGTTGAGCATATGTGTTGGATCAGGCATGTATTTCCTTAGTAGATATATATGGAGACATCGTGTAACATTGGGAGATTTGGTGGAATTTCCAAACTATATGCAATGATTCCAACACTTTAAAGAATTTGTATGTTTTCAATGTATTTGGGACTTATCTTCCCTTTTTTACTGAATATTATAACACCAGTCCCTACATACACCTTTAGTAAAACATTATCTCCCCCTTGGAACACTAAATCATTCCTCTAGTTATTATCATAAATCTATTTTCTAATTTGAGACACTTTAATATAATATTGAATAGTAATTACCATTGTCATTGTCTATTCCACATGTTTTGGGCCTATGAGTTTCCATCCACCAAATTTATCCCCAATAATTGGAGTAAAACATCTCTTTAAATACAATGATTCATATGATTCCATTTGAATAATTGATTGGAAACTATTATTGTAGGAAAACTCTACAAAAGGTTAGTAATGATCCCACATACCATGAAAGTCCAGTAATAATGATCTCAAAATTCCTTCAATCATTTGAATTGTTCTTTGAGACAATCCATCAGTTTGATGATGGTAGTTAATTCTCAAATAATGATTCTTTTTGAGACCCTTATGAATACATTTCTTGAATTTTGATGTAATGAAGGGATTTCAATCAGAAACAATTGACATAGGTGTTCCATAAAGTGTTATAACTTTATTAATGTAGATCCTTGTGTGGTGCTAGAGAGGTAGCACTTCCATTATGGAAAAGAAATGGGAATATTTTATTAAGCAGTCAATGATAACCCAAATTGCATCATTACTTCTAAAATTCATTGGTTGTCTAGTGAAAAAATCCATAGTAATATCCTCCAATTTCCACACCGGACTAGAAATAGGTTAGCAGGATAATTTAGCATGTTTCTATAATGATTGTAGTTGTTGAAAATCCAAACATCTTGAAACATAATAATAAATTACCCACATCATTTTGTCCCATGAAAAATTTCCCTTCAAGTCCCTGACCATATTTATGCTACCAGGTTGTATAGAGAAATTCAAGCTGTGTCCTTCATCCCAAAATTCTATTTTTAGATTAGGTATAAATAAAACACATAGCCTCTTTCAAAATCTAAGAACACCATCTTCACAAAAAAAGTCTACAAATTTTCCATCATTGAAAAAATAGATTTTCTTCGAAAAGCCATCATCGTCATACTGAAAATTCTTTATCCTCAATAATAAATATGGTTTTTAAATAATTCGAAAATTATTTGATGTCTTATCTTCTATAGAAACTCACATATACATATTTACTAGATCCATGAACACAAAATTATTCTCAATCCCCATTTGGGGTAGAACTGCATGATCCTTCCAACTAAATGCATCGACTACCTTATTCTCTTTCCATAAAAGGTAGTGTGCTAAAGAAATCATAATCATTGAGTAGCTCGAGCAGTCTCCTTTGTCTTATATTAAGCCATTTCTATGAGCTGATGTACTTTAGGTACTTATGATCCAAGTGTATCTCACATCTGTCACTATAGAGATAATGTGTCCATATTTAAAAAGTGAAGATCACAACTACAAACTCTAGTTAATTGGTTAGATGGTTACATTTCTAAGCCCTTAATTGACTTTATACATATGAAATAACATTATCATTTTTAATTGAGACCCAATCAATTCGACTCTTTGATGAATCAATGAATAAAAAAACCCTTTACTACTAGGTGGTAGAGTCAAAATAGAAGAATTGATTAATGTTATATTTATTTCTTCAATATATTCTTCACATTAATTTGTCCAATAAAAAAATTAACCCCTTTATGTGTAGACATGGTTATGGGTTTATCCAATAGGGAAGAGTAATGAACGAATTAAGAATTGTAACATGACAAACTAATGAAACTATGTAACTCAGTTATGATTGTTGGAATATGCCATTCAATGACTACCTTTTTCTATGAATGATCAAATGATATCCCACTGATAGAGACAATATAGAAAAGAAAAGAAACTTCTTGAGTCTATAAATCACACTTTCTAAATTTCCGATATAAATCTTCACTTTTTAGAGACTTATGATTGATCTTCTAGTGACTCTCATGGTAATCATATCTTTTATAAAACACCAGCATATCATCAATGAATACCACAACAAAATAATGATGATATTACTTGAATAATATATTGATTGGTTTCATAAAAATAGAGGTTTCATTATTCAGTGTGTATGTAATTATAGAAAACTCATAATCTCCGTACTCCATTCAAAATATTGTCTTCAGATTTTCTGACTTCTTCATTATAAATTGTTATTACCTAGATTGAAGATAAATCATTGAAAAATATTGGTCCTTGTGAAGGTGATAAAAAATCAACAATATGAGGTAGAGGATACTTTTTATTTATTGTTATGAAATTTATTTCCCTATAGTCAATGAATAAACTCAGGTATCTATCTTTATTTTTAACAAAGAGAATAGGGGATCCCCAATCTGAATCACTATGGTGAATAAATCCCTTATTACCCACATCCTCTGGTTGGTTCTTTAATTCCAATAAATCGATAGTTTCCATTCTATCGATAATTTTTGATATTGTCCTTCCATGATGTATTAAATCAATAGAAAATTTGACTTCATGCTCTAAGGTATGACTAGGTTATTTCTTCTTAAATATGTCAATGTATTCTTACAAAAGTAGTAAATCCCTAATTTGAATATTAACTTTCTCATAACTAGAGGGTTTTTCCTTTTCTTCCCCAATAATATTATTTATTAGAGCTACTAAGGGTGGGTCTTGATTAGAATCAGGTTAGGAATATTGGTCTATAAATACAATGGATTCATCATTTTCTTCACAACTCATAGCTTCCTTTCACTTATAATAAATTTTAGCATTATGTTTTGAGATCCAGTCCATGCTAATGATTTTTTCAAAGTATTCCATACTTATAATGATAAGGTCTACACATAAAGCATATTTACATATCACAGATGGAGATGACTGACACATCTTTGTTGCAATGATACTTTTCTCATGAGTTTTGACTTAAAACACACTTATTAAATAAAAATGGAAATGTATAATTTTTCTAGAATATTGCGTTGATATAAAAGGGAGTGATGATCCTGAATGAAATAATACATTGTATATATTTGATGATATAATTAATGTACCTTCCACCACATCATTTGGCAGTTAGTCCTCTTCTATAGTGAATCCATACACTTTTCCATCTCCCCTTGGACTCTTCTATTGAAAATTCCCTTGATGCTGGGGGCATTCATTTGAGTAGTTCCCCATATCTCTATAGGTGAAACACCAAAATTTATCACATTAATTCATACCTTTGCTGTATTTATTATGATATGACTTTTCTCCACTCTTAATACAACTCCCAATCTATTAAATTATTTCCAAGATTGATTTTCCCACAGTTATCATGTTGTGGGAATTTTTTCATTCCAATATTCTTCAATTAGAAATTCACTTTCTCATGATGTTCATAAGAAATTTTCTTCTCTTGGATTATGTTGAATACAAAAGATCTTGAAAATTCCTTTTCCATCTTGAATACACATAAAACATTTTATTTTAATGATAAAAAAGTATGAAAACCAGTTCCCTTTGATGATGTGGCTAAGGACTTTAAGGAATTGGACAATCTTGAACTCAGTGTTTCATTTATAATAGACAACATACATGGAAAACCCTGTAAATGTAGCTTTATAATATGCAACACTTTCTTCTTCCTTCTTCTTTAACCTATGGAACTTTATCTTTATCTCAATGTTTTAATCATGGGGGATGCATTTACAGAATAAAATATCATTAAAAGTTCTCCATTCTATGAGTTCAATTTCTTCTTCCTATCTTATATTCTGGATAAGAGAGCACCACTGATCAACATAACCATGTAAAAAATAGGCCATTAGGGTATCCTTTAAAATTTTATTTAATTTCAAGGCCATAAATATCTTCTCAAGAGACTTTGTCCATTTGTAAGATACAATTGGATCATTAGTCCTACTAAACAACAGGTGAGTTTTCCTTTTAATGAAATCCATCATACGGGGTTATCTATTTTGAATATGTTTCTTCATTTAGGCAATGTTATTTTTCATAACCTAATTAAGTTTCTCTAATTTTTCCATGATATTCTCCATTCCAATACTAGCTGTATTTTTTCTTTTATAGGGAAATCGTTATATTTTCCAAGATTATTAACACCATTCATCATTCTAGGCACAATTTCAAAATATTATAATATACTACAATAGCTCAAAAAATAGAATTTATAATTCCATATATGGTATACAACATAAAAAAAGTTGATACATCCAGAATCATAGAATCATAATCTTCAGTTACATTGGGGAAACATTTACAATCAAATCCATAATAATGGTATGTAATGAAAAAATGAAGTATCCTAAGAATATCCCTTGGGATTGTGAAACTAGGTGTGTAGTAGGGTCTATTTTTTTGTACATGGTTAAATTGAGTCAGGACCAAGATACCTTTCTATAGTTTTCACTACTAGGTACATCTATGCCATAACCATGTCAACTTATTGTATCCAGATATGGATGTATTTCTGGGAATATCCACATAATCACTACCTTATAAATGTTCTAGAACATTCTTTAACACCTATCCTCAATGAATATCATAGGTTTGTGATCCCTAATCTATGTTTTCTAAATTTAGTTTCCACAATTTTTAGAAAACATCCTCCGATACCACCTGTAAAACTCCAACCTGAGATGCTCAAAGCCAGTAAACTATTTTATTATGTTGGCATGATCATAAAGAATGAAATATCTATGGCCCAATTGGGCTAGATGTCTTAGAAACAAATATTATAATAATGAAACCCATGATACATAAAAATGATCAGATTTCATTCTTGAATGATTATTCATTGATTTTTTCTTTATAATCTGGGGAAAGGAAACATAATAAGGATGAAATCAAATTCTCAGTAAGTGGTAGTAAAGCATAGGTAATAATAACATAAATGAGATTAAATTAACATGGAAAGGTAAATAAGGGATAACATATTCCATACAAATAACTAAATAAGGCAATGTCAACATGGTGTGGTAAGAATAGGATACGCATGCCATTTAATTATTGACCTAAAAATGAAATGCATCCATATATATATTCGAAAAAATATCATGGAAAAACAATAATAAATGAATTATCAATGAAGGATATTCTTAATTATTAGATGCGTTGTTTCCTAGGATCATGATAAATTTACCACCATGTGAGAGTTTAAACTATCTGGGCTTGGACAACCAATTTATCTAATGAGACTACTGATGCATAAAATGGCTCTCATTAACCGGTCCCCAACCCATTGGGCTTTCCATAAAGGGTCCTAACCCATTTATTTATTTTAAAAAGTATTAATCATATATTGAATAAACAACTCGCCTCATAAAATATTCATATTGTAAAAATAATATGTATTTATGAATAATACCGTAGAGGGGGATATGTAACCACAAGGGTTATTGACATTGAACCATTCTTAGGGAAATATTTAAACATTACAAAATGTCTCAGACCACTTTGAAACATTTAATTTATAATTCTAGATGAATTAAATTAAAATTGTAATATTTTGATAATAATGATAGTAATGCTATATAATTTCAAGGGTTGTATATACACCAAGTAAATGTGAGTTGGTGTATACTAAAAACAATTCTAAATGGAATTTAAATTAAGATGAAATACCTTACCTTAACCATATTTTTTCTAAGTGGTATTTATCCACATGAATAGAGGTTTAATAGTATGCTAATAACTTATAACAGAACTATAATGATGTTTATAGTATCCTATATTAATTTATTATAATATTTTATTACCTATTTTTGAAAATCATTCATTATTTTAACTATTTCAGGTGTTAATTGCCTAGATTTCTAAATTTTGTTTATGTAACACCCCAAGCTTCCACCGTACGCTTCTCTTTGAATAATGCAATAGCTTTCATTTTATGAAACTTTGAGTTTTAACACACCACAACCAATCAAACTAGCTGTTATAAATAGTAATACCCACTTTTTAAAATTTTATAAATTTTATCTTTCAAATTGGACATCATTTTTTAATTTGGAATATCGAAATTAGCTTAGGGTAAATTTTTTTTATTTTTCTGAAAACTTTCTATTTTTGATGAATAGTGAAAAAACACTGAGTTATTGGTTAAAACAAAAATATTATTTAAATAATTAGTTATTTATTTTAAATTTATTTTATGTAAAATTAGATACATAAAACCTACATAAATTTAATGAAATTCATTGGAGTCATTTTATAATAAGTTTAGATATGTAAAAATTTTATTGAACTTTTTACTGTCTTTTACCAACCTCCTAAGAGGTTTTGCAAATTTTCATAAAACGTTATTTTAATGATTTTGTGATTTTAATTTTAAAAATTTGAGAGACATGATTGATATCAGTAAGTAAAATTTTTTCAATGAGATGAAAATAATTTTTGGTGAATAGTAACTTTTTTCTTTTATTTACCACGGTTAAAAGTAAAAATTGTAATTAAAGGTAAAAATGATATTAATAGTACCCTAACAGAACTCCTACTTCTATTGGATATGTATAATTCGACCAAAAACAACCTTTGAAATAAAATATGAACTTTTTTGGTCCACTTGAATTGGATTAGGACATTTATTATTACTTTATTTAAAGAAGAGTTAAAAGAGTTAAAATCAAAGTTCAATAACTAATTTTTTTTAATATAGGGTTATACATAAGATAAATTCAATTATAAATATTCATTAGAAATCTAAATAGATTTCCTACATAATCATATTTTATTTATAATTCTTAGACAATAAATAATTTAATTTATTTATGACACAATGGTGATGCAGTAATTACATTATTAATGAAATATTAAAATAATTAAAATTTTAAATAGCCAAATAAATGTAATTTAAGAATTATTAATGTATTTAGTGTTTCCAAGGCTAGTAAACTAATCAGTCTTTCGATACTTGCTCTAATGTGATCATGACAATGTTATGTAATAATGCATCGACTCTAGGTAACTCGGGTTGGGGCGTTACAGTTTGTATCTAAGGAAGTTTAGTACAAACCATGGAAGCTAGATTTAGATAAAATCTAATTAGAGCACATTACACTAATATAGAATTTTAGGATTAGTATATAATAACTTCCTAGAATTTTTTTAATGTAGAGATTTTGTTAGCTTTACGAGCAATACATCCCTGTCTGGATACGAGCAGGTAGAGGCGGCTCTGGCACACATGTACCTAGGGCTAAAACCCGAAAACACCGCATTGAGCTAGACTCGAACGGTAACTGGTGCACAACAACGGGCCTTGATGCACTCTTGGTTACAGAACTCTCGGGGAATATTCTTAAGATAATTATCATTTTCATTACAAACCATTATGAAGGGTTTATGAGTATATAATTCCTCATAGAAAACATTTTCATGATTATGGATTATATTCATAAACTGTTCAATTTATGTTAATTGTTTTTCAAATTTTTAATTATGTATTTCAATTCATAAACTAATATAGTTTATGACATTGTTTAGAAATGGAACATAGTGGAAGGAATGGAAACCGTATCAATGCACGTAATCCATGTAGGGATTTCCCTTCTACTCAAGATAATTAGACTGGAGTTGGGGATACAACCTGTGCTGATCAGCTTATCACCATACTGGGACAACTCACTCAGGTTATGAATAATATACTTACTCATATGGAGTACCCAGATCCGCAGCATGGAGAATCAATGTTAGATCACTTCATGAGGAAACAGCCACTGACATTAAATGGGGGTACAAATGCACAAATAGATGAGAAGTGGATAAATTCCTTAGAGAAAATATTCCACGCCTTGGGGAGTAGCGAAATAGGAAAAATTTGTAATGGCAGTTTAGCACCTCACTAGAGGTGCTGACCAATGGTGGACATCGATTCAAGACATAAAAGAAGATGATGAAGTATCAAATATGTAATGGAGGGAGTTTAATGATATTTTCTTAGAAAAATACTTTCCTCATGACCGTCGAGAAGATATGGAAAGACAATTTCTGATTCTGAGGAAAAATGAGGATGAGAATGTTTCAATGTATGTGTCTAACGTTCCAAGGTTATCAAGGCATGCTGCAAATTATATACGTAACCCAAGAAGTAAGATTGATCATTTCATTGGTGGGTTAAAACCATTTCTCTATCAACCATTAGTCTCACAATCCTTCTCTTCATATGAAGATATTGTCTCATGTGCTATCAAGACAGAAATAGAATTCTCTAAGTTTTATGACTTTAAAGCAAAGCAAGAGAAGAAGATATCTACTGATCACTCTGGAAATGGAAATAAGGGGAAGAAGGGGAATGTTTAATATCCATTTTATAGTAAATGTGGGAAGAAACACCCCGGTACTTTCTCGAAGGGAATTTGATTCTATTACAAGTGTGGTGAAAATGGACACCAAGCTCGTGATTGCAGGAGGAAGAAAGAATCTACCGATGTTCAAGCTACAATTGCAGGGACATGGGACATTATGAAAATGAATTCCCTAAGCATCAGTGAAACTTACATCAAAAAAGGCCAAGGGGTCAAGACCAAGCTTATACGACCACTACTGCTAAGGTTGAAGCTCTGAAAGAAATTGTGGCTGGTAATCTAATGGTTTCTTCAAGTTTAACCAATGCTTTATTTGAGTCTGGATCATCACATTTTTACATATCTTACCAATTCTCTAAGAAAATTAGATATTTCCAAATTTATTTAACAAGGTAGTTGTTAGTAAAAACTCTTAAGGGAAGTTTCATTGCAACAATGTTTTTTGAATCAGTTCCCATTAAGGAATATAAATGTTATTTATCTGCCGATCTCATCGTCATACCGATGATGGAAGTTTATATATTCCTCTGTATGGATTGGATTTCTGACCATGATGTGAAAAGTTTTTGTAAGAAGAAGGAGGTTACAATTTTTGATGATGCTAAGGTTTACCTTATCTAATGAGTAGAAACGTCACAACCTAATTCTTATCTAGACCCACCCCCATTAGCTCAATTAAATTCAATTATTGTGGAGTAAGATAATGAAATAAATAAGGATAAGGAAAAGAATGTTCAAATAGAGGATGTACCTATTGTGAAATAATATGTTGATATGTTTCCAAAAAATTTACATGGACATCCATCAGAAAGAGAAATTGAGTTTTTCAATGATTTAATTCCTAGATCAAGGCCCATATCGAAGACCCCTTATAGAATGGACACTGTGGAATTAGTGGAACAAAAAAACAACTAGAGGAATTGAGTAATAAGGGATTTGTTCGCCCTAGTGTTTCTCCATGGGGATCCCCATGCCTTTTTCATTAAGAAGAAAGATAGATATATGAGTTTGTGCATTTACTGAAAGGAGATCAATGCTATAACAATAAAGAACAATTATCCCCTACCTCGCATTGATGATTTATTTAACCAACTACATGGATCTCAATACTTTTCTAATATTAAACATTGATCTGGATACCATCAGTTGTGCATGATGAAGGAAGACATTCCAAGGAGATCATTTCAAACTAGGTACGAGCATTATGATATTATAGTAATTCCTTTTGGATGGACTAAAGCACCCTCTGTCTTTATGGATCTAATGAATGGATTTTTCAAGGAATATCTTGACGACCTTGTAGTGGTATTTATTGATGATATATTGGTATTCTCCAAAATCTATGAAGATCATGAAAATCACTTGCGCGTTATCCTAATGACTCTTAGAAGACATGAATTATATGGGAAGTTTAGAATGTTTGAATTCTGGATTCAAGAGATTTCTTTTCTTATCCATATTGTCTCTAAGGATTGAATCTACATTGATCTTTCTAAGACAAGAGAAATCCACAAATAGCCACCTCGAATGAGTATAACTGAGGTACATAGTTTTATTGGTTTAGCATGTAATTATCGACATTTCATCCAAAATTTTTCCCGATTGGCTAGCCCATTAACGAGGCTCCCACGTAAAGGGGTTAAATTTGTTTGGAAAAAAGAGTGTGAAGAATTTATCGAAGAATTGAACAGAAAATTAGTCAATGCTCCTATCTTGACTCTACCATCAGGGAATGATGGGTTTGTTATTTATAGTGATGCTTCAAAAAAAGGACTTGGTTTTGTCATTATGCAGAATGATAGGGTTATTTACTATACATCCCGACAGCTAAAAATTCATGAGAAAAACTGTGCTACTCATGATGTTGAGTTAGCAGCTGTAATCTTTGCTTTGTTGATTTGGACACACTATCTCTATGGTGAATGATTTGAGATCTATACTGATCATAAGAGTTTGAAGTATAGATTCTCATAGAACGAACTCAACATGGGGAAAAGGAGATGGCTTGAACTACTCAAGAATTATGATTGCATGATACACTACCACACGAGGAAGGAAAATAAGTTGGTATATGCTTTGAGAAAAAATGATCATGGAGTTTTGAACAAGATGATAAATGAAAAGGATCCTATGTACATGGATCTAGTAAATATGGATATGAAAATAACCACAGATGGTGAAACATCAATACTTTTTCAAATGTTTTCCAAAGAACCTTTACTGGGAAGGATAAAGAGTTCTCGGACCAATGATGTAGTGTTTCAAAAGAAGATTAAAGCTGTGAATGATGGGAGATTAAGTGACTTTTTGTATGGAGATGGAATTTTGAAATTTGGGAAGAGACTTTGTGTTCCTGATGTACCTGATCTAAAAAGGTAATAGTTAGATTATGCTCATAGTTCCAATTTCCTTATACACCCTAGTAGCTCAAAAATGTATAGATATTTGAAGGAATATTTTTGGTGGGACAACATGAAAAGGGAGATTGCTGATTTTGTTTCAAGGTGTATAGTATTTCAACAAGTGAAAGCTGGAAGGAAACATCCAGGAAGAGTTATGCAACCTCTTCCCATACCTGAATGGAAATGAGATAATATTACGATGGACTTTTTCATGGCACTACCAAAGACTCCGAGAAGGAACGATGCAATATGGGTCATTTTTTATCGTCTTACTAAGTCAGCACATTGTATGCTATAATAGAAGATATAGCACTTCAATGTCTAGCAAGACTATATATTAATTAAGTTGTGAGACTTCATGGAGTATCTCTATCGATTGTTTCTGATCATGATCCCCATTTTACATCAAGATTCTGGAAAAGTATTCAGAATGCCCTTGATACTGAACTTCATTTGAGCACTGCCTACCACCCCCAAAAATATCGACAATCAGAAAGAACTATTCAAACCCCAGAAGACATGTTGAGATCCTGTTCACATGACTTTTGGGGTATGTGGGATCAATATTTACCTTTGGCAGAATTTTCCTATAACAATAGTTTCCATTAAAGTATTCAGATGACACCATAGGAAGAGTTATATAGAAAGAGATGTCTCACACCAACCTATTTGGATGATGATGGTGAAAGAAAAATTGTCGGCCAAGATTATGTTGAGGAAACAATGGAAAAGGTGAAGGTAATACAAACTAACATCAAAGCAGCTCAAAGTAGGCAGAAGAGCTATGCTGATAACCGAAGGAAGGATTTGAAATTTCAGGTAGGAGATCATGTTTTCTTGAAGGTATCTCCATGGAAGGGTGTTATAAGTTTCAGTAAGAATGGTATATTGAGACATTGGTACATTGGACCTTTTGAAATTCTAGAATGAATTGGGGCTGTAGCATAACGTTTGGAAATGCCGCCAAGTCTCTCCAATGATCACGATGTGTTCCACATATCACTGTTGAGAAAATACATGTACAACCCAACGCATGTAATCACCTATGATGAATTAGAACTAGAACACAATCTGTCTTATTGTGAAGAGCCCGTCAGGATGCTTAATACCAGAGAACATGTATTGAGAAACAAGACGACTCGTCTGGTAATAGATCTATGGAGAAACCATAAGATGGAAGTGGTAACATGGGAACCCGAGGAACTTATGATGAAGAACTACCTGAGTCTTTTTATGCATTAATATTCTAGACATTTTGAGGAAAAAATTATTTTATGGGGGGGATAATGTAACACCCCAAGCTTCCATGGTACGCTTCTTTTTGAATAATGCAATATTTTGCAATGTACGCAACTTCGAGTTTGAACACACCACAACCAATAGAACTAGCCGTTATGAATAGTAATACCCAATTTTGAAAATTTTATAATTTTTATCTTTCAAAATGGACTTCATTTTTGGATTTGGAATATCGAAATTATCTTAGGGTGAATTTTTGGTATTTTTCTGAAAACATTCAATTTTTGATGAATAGTGAGAAAACACTAAGTTATTGGTTAAAACCAAATTTTTATTCAAATAATTAGTTATTTTATATAAATTTATTTTAATTCAAAATAGATACATAATACCTATATAAGTTTAATGAAATTTATTGGAGTCAATTTATAATAAGTTTAGATATATAAAAATTTTATTGAACTTTTTACCGTCTTTTACCCACCTCCTAGGAGCGTTTGAAAATTTTATTAGTAAGTAAAATTAAGTTCAATAAGATGAAAATAATTTTTGTTGAATAGTAACTTTTGTAATTTTATTTTCCACGGTTAAAAGTAAATTGGGTAATTAAAGGTATAAATGATATTACTATTACCCTAAAACATTTTATAATTCAATTGGATAAGTATAATTCGATGAAAAACTACCTTATAAATAAAGTATGATCCTCTTTGGTCCACTTGGATTAGATTAGGACATTTATTATTATTTTATTTAAATAAGATTTAAAGAAGTTAAAATCAATGTTAAATAACTAAAACATTTTTAATATAGAGTTATACATAAGATAAACTCGATTATAAATATTCATTAGAAATCTAAAAATATTTTCTATATAATGGTATTTTATTTATTTTTTTAGACATTAAATATTTTAATTTATTTATGACATAATTGTGATGTAGTAATTACATTATTAATGAAATATTAAAATAATTGATATTTTGAAAACCCAAATAAATTTAATTTAAGACTTATGAATGTATCTAGTGTTTTGAAGTCTATTATACTAATCAGTATTTTGATACATGATATTTTGTCATCATGCCAATGTTATGTAATAATGCATCGACTCTGGGTAACTGGGGTCGGGGCGTTATAGTTTAGACATTTTATTTCTTGTTGTTATTAAATATAATATGGTTTAATAATCTATAAAATGTAAAAAATAATGTAATTTTAATATTTATTATGTAAATATGTATTTATAACAATCTATAATCATTAGAGGTAAGAAATGATATGCACCAATAATGGAGACAACAGATCGTTCATACACATGATTTGTACTATTCTTTCATAGTTGTATTAAAAGATTAAAAATTTAATGATACATATGTATATTATAATTAAAGTATCATATATATGTAACATATGTTACATTAGTTGATTAATAACATCTTTTTTATATTCCATGTATGGAATGAATGAGTCACATCACTTTGAGGGGGCGGTACTCCACACCTCCTCAAATGAATTTATCATATTTACACAAGATGGGAAGCATAATGGAATGTTATAAATAAAAATTAATGAATAATGAAGATGTTATAAATTTCATATATATCAAATATAATCAATGTTTCAATCAAAATGGAATCAATGGAAGGTGGTAAATGAAAACTGAACAATCATCGTTTTTCGAGGCAGTAGTTCCCCGTACACAGAAACAATATATGTTTGTTACCCATTAGACAGAAGTGTGTGTATGTTTAGGTATATAAATTATCATAAAAAATACTATAATGTTGGGGATATTGGTTTTCTTATAAAATAATATAATTATAATACTTTTGGGAGTGTATAATGGAATTAAAACTAGAAATCATGAGAAAATTTGTTACCACTTAATCGGTTAACTCATTTTGTTTTGAAGTAAAAGCTTCCATGGATGGACTTATTAAAAAGTTAAGGCTTATAGGACCAGGGAAGGGATTTTTAGGATCTGTTTTGTTAGATATTGGTTTATCCAAAGACAAGTGAGAGTTATGAGGAAGCGGGAGGCGAGGATGTGTTTTTAGAGTGGAGGTAGAGTGTCACTCTTTTAATTTTTTACAAAAGAATTCTATACACATTTATTTAAATTTCAAGTAGACACAATAATGAAAAAATAATATATAAGAGATGATAGGGTCGAAATATGTCCAAAAAATAGATATTGGACAATTTTCTATGTCATTTGGGCCCCAAAAGATTGAATTTTAGAAAATTATTAACCTTAATTTTACCTTTATTATTGTAACTATATTTAATTATTTTCACTAATAGTTTTGGTAAAATACAAATTTTACCATATTATACATTATAAATTATGATTATTATGAATATTTAATCCATTTTTCTAAATTATGATCACATAATTGAAAGACATTAAGTTAAATTTAATCCTATTGATGGGATCACAAAGTGAGACATTGAGGTAACAATGTCCAAGAGATTGGTATGTTTTTAAAGTCAATTTCAATGTGAAATTGATTTCAATTTTCTAAATATTATTAATTGATAAAAATATGATCTATTTATACTTTAAAATGAATCTAATTCATAATATATGACTATAAATATATTACATAGAAATTTAGTTCTGAAATAAAATTTAGTACTTTTCATTATTCATTAAAAAATAAAATTTCACAGAAAAATTACAAAAAATCAACTTAACATAATTTTTATGTTTCTATTATAATGATTAATTTTATTTGGAGATTTTAAATTTTATAATAGTGTAAAAATCGGATTTAAAATGGGGTTTCTATTAAATGGCATAAAAACTACCTATATAAAAATATAGTATTTTATATGTAATATTGGGTTTGTTCTTATATTATTAATATAAAAAATATATTATATGGGTGTAAAAATATTTTGATGGATTTATAATTTATAAATTAACTATATAAAATCTCTAAAAGTGTTATAATTAAATTAACTATGCAAATTGTGACAACATATTTTCTTGTTTAAATTAGACATTGTTTTTATTAAAAATCTATCAACAAAATCTAAAGGCAAATATTGTAAAGTATCGGTGTCATAATATATTTTACCATTATAACCTCACCATAAAAATGAAGGAATGAATAAAAATATAAAAATTTTCAAAATATGTATAAAGGATTAAGATAAAAGAAATATATTTTTAGTTAATTAATTATATTCTTCAAAAATATAATGTTTTGTCGAAAAGGATTTTTATTTAATTTTTTGATAAAACAATAAAATTAAGATATGAATATATTAAAAAATTTATTTTACAAAAAATTACCATATTTTTTAAATGAAAATTTCAATATGATCTAAGAGTGATTTTTGGAGAATTTCTTGAATGGATTAGTTTTTCGACGAATATTGTAATTTTTTTATTATTATCAGGAACTACCTATTAATTTAATGAATTAATGAAGTTAAATTTATTTTTAATTTTATTAAAAATAAAATGAGTTCTTTTATATTATCAATAATCCAAATTTTGGCATTAGCAATAATTTTTGGTTTATTTTGGAATAAAAACCTTGTATACGTAAAATATGTTTTTATTAAAAAACTATATTATTGTTTTTGGAATTTTTATTTTACAAATAATTTCTTTTAATTTTATAGATTTAATTTGAAAAAATTTATTCCATATAGGGAACCAGCATGCCCAAATTTGTTAATAATTTCACTTTCACCTTTGTCACAATTGATAGTAATATTTGTAAAAACTCATCACTGCTGTTGAGTTTAAAGTTGGTTTAAAATGTTGGTTAGATGAAGATATATGGGTAAATTTTCCAATTAATCTTTTCTAAATACTATTTAATATTTTATGAACTTCTATGTTTGTCATCACCCTATGTTATAAAAGGAAAACCATCCATTCTCTTCTTTATAGATCTCTGATCCAATTACCTCAAACAAAAATTTCCCAAATAGCTTATCAGCTTCTTTATCTGTGGATTTGAGGTTTTCTCTTTCAGGAAAAAATCATAAAAAGGTCTTTACTAAAGGATATATTTTATTCAAACCGAAGGGGAGGTAATCATCTTACCAGATTGATTTTGAATTATATATTATTTCACCTCAAGTCAACATTTGGTAATAATAATAAAATAATAAAGATAGATTGTGGAATGACCAATATCCAATTCCTAAATATAATTAAATGTTATTATTGTTTGGGAGATTAAAATATCCTCATCTATCCCATAAAATGGAAATAGAAATTATTTATCGTCTATGAGTGTCTGGACTACCCCAAACACTTAATGATCGAATCTCTTTTACATCACCATATTACATGAATGAGTATTATGAGGTGTTTTATGTTTATATATTTTAGTTATGAAAAATTATTATTCTACAATTATAAAATTATATCTACTTTATTACCTTCCAATCCATTAGAAAATGATAACATCGCACTTGCGTACATATGGACTACCACCTCCATAAAGCGATGTTAATTTTATTTCGTTTCCTCTTTACTTAGATGGTAATAATGTTAGCATTAATGAATTAATGTGATAAATTTGATATAATTTGATTCTTAACTACGTGAATTATTGCTTATCTTTATTTTTTCAATCTATGAGAAAGAGAAAATAGAATTAATTCATATGTATGGCCTACCATATCCATGAACAATGTAATTCATTTTCTCCGTCTTTTTCATTTACGGGGGTCTATATATATATATAATTAATATGTATGATTTATACAGTTTCAAAAAAAAATTTAAGGGTAGAATCATGATCAATGTACTAAGATGGGAATTATAAAACCAAAATTTTCAAAGAAAATGACACTTTTAATACAAAAAAATGATGATTTTAATACATAATTATTGTTAAATGGGTGTTAAAATGTTATAATAGGATCAAATATGAAATTATAATTAAGTTAAAAATACTATTATATAATTATAATAAATTTAAATGTATTAAACAATTGGTTATAGTACCTTTGATGCGTATCAAAATTTATGGAAGGTATTTATGTTTCAATTTACTTATTTATATGGATTATTTATGATCATGTTTCCAATGGAGAAATTTTAGAACCTATATCACAAGAATCCCTTGAATTTTATTATCCAGAAGTTATTTTTGTTGGTTAATTTTTTTCCTTTCAATTTCATCCAATTAAGAACACAGGATATTAAAATAATGTTTTATGTAAAATCGACTTTATTTATATCTTAGATCAATAACCCTCTATATTCTATGTCCATGTTTTATTAAAATTCTTTCAGGAACATTCTTATATTATAATATGAATATTTAAATTTATGTTTTCCCATTATTCGCTTTTTTTGAAATGTTATAAAAGGAATATACTTTTCATTTTCCAAATGATGTAGTTTTGAATTTTTACTAAAAATGTGAAAGGAATATTTGTTTTATCTTACCTGAAATTAACAGAATTTACCACCACCTGTCCAGATCAAAGATTTGAATTACTATTTACAAGATTCTTTGTCTGTTTTAAATTAAAATTACCACAAAAATATTTTTTACTCGTTTTTTATTTTACAGAAGTGATTTGAAAATAAAAACAGTATTTTCTATAAGAAATATTCTAAGTGATATTTTAAAGTAGTTTTCATTTTTGATAACATCCTTTGATGAGAATTTTAATATAATGGGGATATGATCTAAATCTTCCATACATAGTATTTCTCCAAAGGGATTATTTTTATGATAATGAAATGTTTATGATAACTTTTTTTTTTCCATAGGTTATTCTATAGGGAATTATTGGAATGTTTATAACACTAGTTTCCTTTCCTCGATTAATGATATGTGTTGAATGTTTTATGATATTAGGTCACTCATATAAATTGATTATGATTATGGGACAATTGTACCTAGAATTAAACATCCCTATAATGGAATGGCAAGATATGTACATCTAATAACATAATGCAGACGAGAACGAAGAGTGAACTTAGTTTAGAAAGGGTCTTTGTCTACAATGATATTCATGGGAGTGAGCCATATCTAAGGTTATAATAGATTGTTGAGCGAACCAGATCCACTACGATACTATTATAAGTGATACTTGAAAAAAGAAAATTATTTTCAATGCATTTTTATATAATAAATACTTATGTCTTATGATAATGATATGCTCTCATGGATGATGTTGTTTGATTCAATTATTATTCATGTTTTATAAATTTATAATATTTAATCCAGTACTAATAATTATGATCTATTCCTATAGGGTATGGTTTTCAAATTTGTTTCTCAGGTTAACATACCCTTTTTCTTAGGTTATGTTTAAGTGATCATTAGAATCTCTCTTGTTTACCCTTATTGGGCATCAAATATTACACTTTTGTATGTTTCATTTTCCCAAGTTATACTGGGTGGTTTTTGTTTTCGACATGTCAAAAAAGGGTCTGAATTCGGAATAACTTTGTATAAGAAGATATAGAAATCATAATAACCACAATTTTATGTATCCATGTTTCCAAAGACACTAGACCTATTAAATTATAGCATAAAATGTTAATTTATGTATTGAACATTTATATTATAAGAGGTGATATTTTTTTATGTAAAGTATGAGTTTCTATAAATTGAATTAGAGAAAGGATTAATTACCTTTATAGAATAGGTTGAAAAAAAATGGTGAGTACCCTTTGGATAATACTATATATAGTATAATGTACAATGTTAAGCTGAATAATGGATTGTGATTATTCAAGAAAAACATCACTATATAGATACAAAAGTTAATGTAGTTTTTATACAGACGTATCTAGGTGTAACAACCCTAAAAAGAATTTGTTGAGTATATACTTTCCATCATTCTAGTGTACTACTAGTGTTCCGTTATAATGCACTTGGTTTTCAATCCTGGGGTATATTTTTGGATTACTCACATTTTATTTACGAACCATTATGAAGGATTTAAATATATAATGAATGGCCTATGTGAATCTTATGTTTTCATATTTTGAAAATATGATGTTAGTATTTAAAAATCCAATAAATATTTTATCATGATTATATAGTTTTCCACTATGATTATTGTTTCTTAAACTATTATTTGTTGGTTTTTGTCAATGGATAGAACCCAAAAGAACCATATTAATGATGAATGTGAGGGATAAATAATTGATTATGATTCAGAGCAATTTTTTATTGGAGTTTGAATGAAATATATCAGTGCTATGATTATTTAGATTTCTTATGAGAATGATCATATCATTCTTCCAAATGATAAAAGGATTAAAGAATTTTTTGTTTTGACCTTCATAATGCAACATCCACCCTCTTTTAGTGGGAAAGATGATCAAATAATAAATGAAAAATAGATCAGTACAACTAAAACATATATTATCAATTCTCTATTTATTATAACATGAAAAATTTATTTTATCAATTCATAATTTTAAAGGAGAATTAGATCAATGGTAGACCCCTATCCAGAATAAAATTCAATAGGATGAAATTGAGTTCATTTAGTTCGATGAGTTTATGAAAAAAATCAGTTAGTATTTTCCTTTTTTTATTTATAGAGAAAATAAATAATGATTACTTGAACTAAAATATAATGATGTTTAATATATTAGTACCTAATATGTAAATTTTAATTAATTTATGAGACATGATTCTAATATTATTATATAACTTGAAATTAAGGTCAGTCGATTATTTTATTTAATAAGACAATATCCCCAAATAGAATTATCCATAAGGGAATTTAATAGCTATAAAAAAATCATTTGATGTGCTATTTGGGTGGTGATGTATATTGGAGTTATTTATCAATATCATGGTCTTGATATGAAAAGAAATAAGGAATTCAATGGAATTTCGAAAAACCATGTATAAGGACATGGACTTATTACAAACATAATTTTGATTTTAACCAAGAAAACACTTCCCTTTACATTGAAGATATTTTCATGTTTAGATCATTAGAGAATTAAGACAGTATATTCTCGAGATTACACATTATTACAAAGTGGATAACATAATAAAAGTTTCCATTTTTTTCAAAATATAATACATTAAATCATAAAACAAGACTCCTTGACAATTTATCAACATTTAACATGGATTTAATAATTGTATTACACATCCATTAACCTGTGAAAAATCATTTAAAAACATGGGATGAGCATAAAAGCACAGTAAGGGGTGGAAAATATGGAAATATCACATTATTCCATGAATAATCGTAACATATGAATGCATTTTCAAAAGGAATTATTGTCACCCATGTATACTTACTTTGTGTAACATGAGATTTACACAAGATCTTTACAATAAATTAGAACATAAATATAATAATAAAGGTATGTTGGGGAATTACTTACATAATCATGTAACCATTCTTGGCTACCTTATAATTTGTAACCATCATGGCTACCTTACTTTGTGTAACCATCATAGTTACACTTGGAGTAACCATACATCCGACCTAAAAATTACTCATACCCAATGAATTGGAAGGAAATATAGGTCCCACCATTCATAATAAATAATTCCCAAGAACCAAAACATAATCATACAACATGAATAATTCCTTAAAAACATTACGTTGGAATTTCGAAAAAATGATTTTAGAAAAAGCTTTTTTAATGAAAAGGCCCTTATAAATATTATAAAATTGAAGAGAGACTTAATAGAGTGGATGGAGTATGAATATATATTGTAAATACACATAATAAAATATAATATAAACAAAAACCATCACAAAAACAATTTAAATATCATATAAATAATGAAGTAGAAGGTTAACCAAAAGAAAGGAAATCGGGTTAAGAATTCCCTTACCTCGGGTTTTTCTTACATCCAACTTGATTAAACCTTTGTAACATCTTATAGGATCATTTTATAACATCATTATAACCTTTACTTGTTAGTATTTGGCTCCTTGCACTGTTTTTGGGTGAATTCTTTACATGATTTCTATGATTGGTTCATGGTGGACATTCTTGTCGATTGGAAGTGAAAATACAGAATTGAAATGGAGTAGTATTTAAATATATCCAACAGAAAAAATTCTTCCATTCATTATTTTTAATTCTTACATGAGGATTATTCATAAGTTAGAACATTAATGATGTTCATTTAGATCATTTTAGTGGTTCTTTGATAAAAGCAACCTCATTTTTTATTATAAATTAGAACCATGAGTACAAAATAATTAAAGAAGCATTGGTGATTCATAAAACATATATTATAACCTATTTAAATCATATAAATGTTTTCATGACCATACATGAATGAATTAATGGAAATTGAAATCACATCGTCCACGATGTCGATAATTCGACACAAACGGACAATGTTTTTATTATTTAAATAAGTGGGAGAGGAGAAGAATAATGATGAGGAAGTTTCCATAAACATGATAAAATATAGAATATACATTATTTATGGAGATTTCATGTCTCTTTTTTAAGGATATATGAAGAAAGAATAAGGAAAGAACTCAAAATAAAAGAATAATTGTGAAATCGCTTACAAATTTTTGGCAGCCTAACGACTACGCAACATGGTTTTTAAAAATATTAAAAATAGAGGGGACAAGGTTCACCCATACATAAATGAATGATAATATATATTAGATCAAGAATAAGAATAAAATTTGATCATGGTATGGAAACATGAAAGATATACCACATAAAAGAGAACTTGAATGGAAAAAAGAATGAAATTCAAGATTTTATTACCTAGTAGAGTAACGATTAAAACTAGAAGGTTGGGAACTTGGGGGCTTTAGTAAACCTTGGGAGGAAGAATATGAAGGTAAGGAGGCCAGAGATTCGTTGACGGAGAATTGGGAATGAATTAAATGAAGGGAAGAGTTGGTATTTATAGGAACATTGAGGGATTATTTTAATAATTTTCAAGGGACACCTCATGAGTGGTATTTACAAAACCATGGGCTTTCCCATGGTATTTTCCCATGGTATAAGCCACTTGGGACAAATAACTTATTATTTGACAATAAAAAAGTCGACCAGATTTATGAAATCATTATTATATCATTAATGATTTCATTAATACACCGAAACTAAAAACTGTATTTTTTTACTATTCACTGAAAAATCAAAAGTTTTAGAACAATTCCCAAAATTCACTCTAAACATTTATCGACATGTAGATTTCAAAAATGAAGTCCATTTTTTGAAAATAATTTCAAAATATAATTAATTTAATTTTTGAATAAAATCATACTTAATTCAAAAATTAACAATTTTAATTCTTTAACTACTTCTATATCACAGTGAAAAATTAACATAGATGTTATTATCTGAAATCCTTAATAAAATAAAATAGTAACAAAATTTACTATTAATTAGGGTCATATTACTATTCATATTACTATTCATAAGGGTATGTTACTCTTCACCAAAAAAACAAGTTGGTTCTAAGAGACTCCAAATAACATACTGAACACAATTGTATATGACAGTTTCTTGAAATTAAAAACCTAGAAGAGGAAAAATTACGTTAAAAGGCCAGTTATAAATATATACATAAAAAATGTTCCCTGAATTTCTATGTATTTTTAGAAAAACTTGGGGTGTTACACCATGGAGAGAAGAATATAAGCTATCCTTCTTATACAAAGTGTATAAGGAAACATGGATGAAAGATTCTTAAGGGGAACAGTAAATATTTTAATTTTGGAAAGGAAGATCATTAAATAGTCATATTCTAATGTGATAGGAATTATAAATTAGAAAATGGTGTAGAAAATGAACTACCCAAAATTCAGTGTTTGAAATGAAAAGATTATTAGAATTATTCTAACTAGTGATAAAAGACGAAGGTTAAAGATGATGATCAAAGGACACAGCCACATAAGCTTATAGAAAAAAGAAATCTCATATGGTCACTATTTATAATTCATTATAAAATAATGGAATGGATAATGGTACCCTTACCATACCCTCTCGAACTGGTAATGTCTTATATGATTATGGATCTACCCAATATTTTATACATAACAAATTTTTTATGGGTATCAAAATACCACCTCACTGAATATATGTTGAATTAGTAGTGAAAATACCATATGATATGATGATCCCATCTAAAGTCAATGATTCTTTTCTAATTGAAGTCTGTGAGAATGTGATTCCTTAAAATTTTGTTACACTCTCTCTTTTTGATATTGGTGTTTTCTTAGGCATAAAATTGATTTCTATACCTTAATACCACATAAATTATCAATTACGAGAATTCATGTTTGATATTCTGAACCAACTTATGATCATCTATCAGGGTGATGATAAATATAAACATCTGGTATAAATCACATCCTTTATAATTTTCATGATTACTATTCCAAATGGGTATTTATATCACATGTTTAGGTATAAACTCAACAAAGAATATATTCCTATTGTGTGTTTGTTTATCATTGTATTTTTAAAAGAGCTTCTTGGTCATCAAAAATGTTGTAAATTTGGTTTTTCAATAGAACTCATAACTTGGTATAAACCTATTTAAACGATTCCATATAGAAAATCCATGATTGAGTTACTTGGGTAGAATAGGAAACTCCAAGAGATTCATGACAAGGTACTCATTCATCAAAGTGAACTACCTATGGTTGAACCTATTGTTTTTTAAGAAGAATTATAGATCAATTAGGATCTTCATTTATTATTGGAAACCTAAAAATATCACTATGAGGAACATGTATTATCTACCTCATATTGAAGAATTATTTAATCAACATTTAAAATATCAATACTTGCTATAGATCAACTTTATTTTTCATATCATCATTTTAGGGTCAATAAAGAGGATATAATCTAGAAAAAATTATTTATAAGGCATAGATATAATTAATTTGTGGTGACGTGAGTAGGACTAACTAATTCGCCTTATATCTTCCTGGATTTATTCCATAGAGTCTTCTTTGATTAAATTGATCATTTTACGAAGTATTTATATATGATATTATTATATTTTTAAAAAGAAATTAATTACATAGAGATCACTTCAATATTGTACTAAAAAAATTAAGAAAGGAGATGTAGTATGCAAATTTTTCCAATAGTGAAATTTGGCCACACAAGTTTCATTTTTGGTTGATGTAATCTTTTGGAAAGTTATATATGTAGGTCTATCAAGGATAGATCTTTTTAAACATTTCTATAGACTGACATTGGTGATTGATATTCCTAGTTTTATTTGTTTGGATAGTTATTATCGAATTTTCATGGGACATTAATATTGAATACCCAATACACTCACCAAGTCAACTCATAAGGGAAACAAGTTTCATTAGATATATTAATGTGAGGAAAATTTCAAGGAATTAAAGAGATAGTTAGCCAGTTCACCAGTGATCACACTACCCTGTAGTGGAGAATGATTTTTGATCGATAATGATACATAAATGAAGGGACTGAGATTTTCTCTCATTTAGAATTATACAGAGATAGATTTTTACTCATGAAATTTTTTGGTTTATGAAAAAATTTACCAAAAAAATTATTTTTATTTCGGTGTAGTAATTTTTACGTTAACGATTTGGAGGCATTATCGTTGTGGGTAAATGTTTGATATATACTATTATCATAAAAGTGTAAATTACATACTCTATTAGAAATAGATAAATATACTCTAGAAAAGATGGTTGGAGTTGATTAAAAATTATGAATTATCTATTCAATACCAATCTAGGAATGATAAAAAGTTGTTTGATGCTTTTAGTGAAAAGAATAAATATAGCTTATATATGAAATGAATCACAAAAATATAATAGTTCAATATTTTTAAAGGATGGAAATGTAAATTTTGAATGAAGGGGAATAATAATATCTTCCTCAAATGAGTTTTCAACTATATATATTGGTATATATTAAAGAGGTGAAATATAAATATGTAGAACTAAAATATATGTTCAAAAATTCTACTAAGTCTAACATTGCTTATGATGTAATAATAAGGATTTCTGGTTTACTTTATTGTTCCAGTGATGTTTGTAGTAATCTCTTGGTTTATAATTCATTCTTAGCTATTCTTATCAACATCATAGCAATGTTTGTTATGAGAAAACACTTCGATCCCTAGAGGATATTCTATGATCATTTTATATTTATTTCAAAAGTTGTTCAGATCAACACATTCATATGATCAATTTTTCTTATACAAATATATTTCAATCAAGAATTCAGATTAGTTATTTTGAATCCCGATAAAGAAAAAACATATAACTGCAATGTTATTGGATGAATTTTGAGAAATAAAGCATTTAGGGACCGTGAAAACTGAGGAAATGGTTGAGAATCTCAGAGGCATTCAACAACATATCATGGTTACTCAGAGTTGAAAAAATGTTATGCTGACAATCATTAGTGAAATATGGGATTCGATGTTGATGCGTAGGAATTATTATGAATATATCCATATAATAAAGTTATGATATTAAAAAATAATGGAAAAAAATTACCCTAGTTATATTTTCCCATTCACGATTCTTAATCGAGAAGGGATGATAGCTTATTCTTCAAAGCTTCCACAAATGCACTCTCACGTTCATGACGCGATCCATATATCTCTTTTGAGGGTCTATTTACCTGAACCATCACATATATTTATATCAGTGGCGACACAACTTTATGATGATCTATATTATAAATAAATAATGATATAAATCATTGAACATAGGGATAATGTTATACAGATAAAGTCAAATTTTGTAATCAATGTTCTCTAGAGGAAAACATTTTTAAGGCACAACATGGGAACCTGAGGATGTAATAAAACATAGATATTATTATTTTTTGTATCTTAAATATATAATTTTTGGGGTGATTTTAATTTTAAATGGGGTAAAATTTAATTCCATAAGCTTTTATGATATATATATATATATATTATAAAAAATAATTTATTTGATAACATGCAATACACGCAAACTCGAGTCTAAATGAACTGTAATATAATATACCATAATAACATAGCCACAAAATTGTTGGTATGAGTATGCATAACCACATTTAGAATATATATATATATATGTGTTTTAGATAATGAATATATATATTTAGTATAGTCATTTTATGCATCAAAATATACTTTTTTTAAAAAATAATCATTATTTATTTTTGTGAGATATTTTTTCCACTTTTAAAAAATATATTTTAGAATATAAACTTTTATTATTGAATTTAACATTTCAAAATTAGCTTAGATTTATTTTTTATAGATTTATAAAAAGATTAGTCTTTAGATGAATAGTGATTGTATTGATTTATATTAAACGATGTAATTTAATTTTAATAATTTATATAGTTTGAAATTTTAAAATGGGTTTATAAATAGAAATAGTTAATTTTTATTACTATGTATATCATAATCTTCATTGATATTAATTTTATGTGGATTTTGGTATAACGATTTTCCGAACATAAGAAAAAGTTTTTTTTATTGAAAACCATTTTATTTTCATTTTGTATGTTTAATTTAAAATTAATTCCCTTGAATTTTTAAAATTTGTTTTTGATAAAATTGATTCCATTGTTGGAAATATTTATTCTTGAATGTTGACACATTCATTTTTTGTGATAGTGATTAGTAACAATAGTAATAATATGTCTTCGCAATTGAGGTTAAAATGGGGTAATCAATGGGGGTGTGGGTTAAACCATGAGATAAGGGTAAATTTTGCAACTAAACATGTCTAAATACTATTTTATTGAAAACTTTTGACCACATAATATCCCAAATTCTAATATATGTAAATCTAGAAGAAAGTTTATTGAGAATTAATTTATATTATTTCAATCTTTTAAGAAATTCCAAGGTTGTTGTCTCCCACGCTTATTAAATTAAACCCCCATATTTATTCTTTACACCACCTTGAGACATAAATATCAACATAACCCTACCCATTTAACTTATAAACTTCTCTATCAACGAATTAGAGGTGTTTTTCATATAAAAATACTATTCCATGGAACTTAATGAAATAATTTAATGGAGGCCAACCAAAGGAGAGGTAATCAACATACTCAAACACATTCAATTTATTTATTCTTCCACATAAAATAATTAAATAGTATTCATCATAAAATAATAAAATTATAATAATAAATAATCATGAACCTTATTGTAGTTTGGTAACCACAAATATCCTCTTATATTACATCAAATGGAAAGTGAAATTTTCTCTTTTGTCTTTGTGTCGACTACGACCTCCACATAGCGATACAATTAATTTTCCACCATTGTCATTCATTGACTGTTATTATGAAGGGATTAAATTTTAAATTTGATATTTATGACATAATTATACTTTTGGAATTTTAATATTATATTGACCTTCGTACTTTTTTAATTTATTTGGAAGTGATAACATCGCCAGTGCATACTTGTGGACTTCCACCTCCACAAAGCGATGTGATTTATTTTCTATTTATGATTTACATGGATGGTAATAAATATATATTTAATGAATATATGTCATATTTATGGTATAATAATTATTATATAAAGGTAAATTATTGTTTACCTTTTTTCGTACCATCAGTCAAAAAGTGAAATCAAGGTTAATACGTACGTACAACCAACCATCTCCATGAACACTATAATTCATTTTTCAAATATATATTTTATTTAAGTCTATAATTATATATATAATTAATATATATGATATTTATACAATGATTAAAATTATGTATTTTATGGATTTATGATTGAATTACGAGGATTAGAACTACCAAATCAAAATTCTCATGAAAAATGAATGAATTAACACTAAAAAACTATGATTTTAATATTGTCTCATTAATAAAAGTGTGTTGAAATTTTATAAGGGGGTCATAAATCATATTATAACTATATGAATTATTCTAATATTTATTTATAATAAATTTAAATTCATTATACAATAGGTTAAATCAAATTTTTAGCAACCTTAATTTGAGGTAAGAGATTTATGTTACAATCTAATTTCTTGTCGAGATTGTTTATAATTATGGTTTTGATGATGATATTTTTGGAATATTTATCAAGAATAATTTTATTTTTCTTATAGTATGGTTAATTATTGAGATTAAATGTTTTAATTTCATTTTCAAATTTCTATGAACTCACCATATTTAAATAATGTTTATAACAAAAAATTATATTATTTATCTATTTGATTAAAAGTAATTTCTCTTCCATAATCAATTTTCAACAACGATTTTATATTCTCTTATGATATTTTAACGTCAATTTTACCCAAATTTTGATTTTTATAAAATATTTTAAAATAAATTTTACTATTTTTTTTGAATGATTTATTTTTTAGTTTTTACAGAAAATGATAAAATAATCCTTATTTTAACTTGTTATGATTTATTGTTAAAGTATTATGATATGTATGATCAAATATGAATAGATTATGAATATGTTATCGGTGGACCAAAACTATATATCCCTCCATTTCATTGGGTAATGATGGATACCTCATAAGATAATATGTATTGAAGTGGTCAGTGAACCTAGTTTACTAAGGTACTATATCCACTATGATAGTCTTGGGAGTTATCCTTGATAGAGGATATGTTAGAATGTGGAGTAAACCCAATCAAAAATGGAAATTTTGTAAGTAATCCTTTACTGAGGAAATTTTGTTCCATACTTATGTACATGCCTCATGATTATGTTTAATTCCAATGTTATGATCTCACGGATCAAGTTATTTAATTCTTTTATGATTCCTGTCAAAGGATTTTCCAATATTTATTTCATGAATCAATATTATGATCTATAATATGTAGGTTCAGATATTCAAATGTAATTATCATGTTAACATAACCTTATTACCATGTAATTATTATATGATCATTTATATCTCTCTTTTTTACCCTTTCTGAGAATCATATTTGACCCTTTTAGATGTTTCCTTTCCATAGGATATGAAAAATGGTTTTATTTATTATATGTTTAAGAACGGTGATGGTTATAAAGAGTTTAGTGGCAGATGAAGATGATCTATTATTTACAATATGTTCATGCTTTCATGCTTCCAAAATTTAATAGATCTTTGTTATTATGGTATGGATATTAATGCTATGTATTGACCATTCATATAATAGTATGTGATATTTATGTATGAATTGATTGTGTCCCTATAGGTGATGAATTTTAACTTGGTTCTGCTAGGTTTGGCTATGTCCCTTGTCCCGATGATGTTGAAATGAGACGTAATATCCATAGATTTCGTGATAGGAATTCCATGACCAGTTAGAGGTCATGATGCTATATGGGAGATCCTTGAAATACTAACCAGTTCATACCTCTTCTTATCCATCTGAGACTGATGTTCTCTAGAGATCACGAGAAACTATTATATAAAAGATATCCTGTGGCTTCATGGAGTTCCCTAAATGATCCTTTCATATTCATACTCTATCTTCAATTTATGATTATTTAGAGGAATAACGAAGGCCATTAAAACAAAAATACGGTTGATCATGGAGTTCCACCCCCAGATAGAGGTCCCAAAAATTATACCATTTATGTTTTGAAGTGAATTATTCTCGATTATAAATTTAATTTGGTTATAGTAGGTACAATCGCCAACCCTTAGTGTGATTTTCAGAAAATAACAGTTACCACTCCACAATCAGTATGCCACAATTGGAGGTCATGTATAGGAGACCTTGTACATCACAACTATGCTGGACTAATCCAGGGGAGTTATCACTAAATTTTATAAAATTGGTCTCAGAAAAAAGAAGGTACAAAACGTCTAGGAGCTGTTGAGGACTTCTGAGAGACATAAAAAGTCTTTTGCAGACAAATGATAGGGGTGTTTGGAGTTCTAAGAGGAAGACCATTGTTTCTTTAAGGGAACACCTCAACAAGGATTATAACGATTTATACAGGGTATAATGTTATCTCCATAAATTATTTTACCTTTCTAAATACTATTTCGGGTTGGAGAGAGGGAAGACCGCTTAGCTCTATCGTCACATTTAAAATTGGAAAATGATATATTCTCCATGTCATAGTAGAGAAATTAAGTACATGATTTGATCCATGTATCGACTGGGTTGTTCTAAACCTCAAGTATTGACCTACCTTCATAGAGAACTTAATAGAGATCAATTATTTTAAAAACAATATCTTTCATGTGTGAGATATTTCCTAGTGTGTTTCTAATGATAGAATTATAATCTCTTTAAGAGAAACATGGATCAGGAAACCCATATTGAAACTCGATATCAAAATATATTTTAGTCATCACTTTTGAATTTTGGTATGAAAATAAATGTGGTTGGGAGAAGGATATGACACATTTTATCCTTTATAAAAATTTGGAATGTTATTAGTGGATTGTTTGGGATCCTGGTGCAGAGTCTGTATGTGATTCCAAGATCTAGGGAACCTCTGTGTTGATATAATAAAGATATTAAATATATTATATCATTCAAAAAGATTTTTTTTGAAATAATGGTATATTTAATAAATAGTGTTCTCGATGGGAAATCCAAGATAATATTTACATTTAGAATTTTGTTTATCCAAGGTGCGATATAAACTCTGTGTATTAAAATTTTCTTAAGAGTGGCCATGGATGAAATAAAAACAATATAATTTTTGAATTAATATATTATTTATTAAGTTAGAAAAACGTAATTTAAACCCTATTTAAACCTTGTTATGGAAAAATTGTTTGGATATTCTCATAACCCTTGAGATTTGATAGGGTAACAATGGAAAAATTGTAATGTGTGGTAACATTATTGTGGTGTTGATATCGTTTTTCCTAGGATTTGTACTTTCCGATGAAGTTATTGGATATTTCCAATGAAAACATCACTAAACCATTATTTATCTTCAATCTATGTAGTATTGAGGTAGGAATTTTTTATTTAAAAATCATTTTTATTTTCTATTATTTTATATAAATTAATCACTTAACCTATTAATTTAGGGGTTGATGCCATAATTTTGAATTTATGTCTATCTTCTTATAAGTACATATTGAATTTTTTTATTGATACTTGTTTAATATTATGTGATAATAATTTCATACATCAATAAATCTAGTATAATGTGGATAATTTTTGACTTCCACTTATCACTCATGTGTTTAGTGATTTTATCTTCTTATTCTTTGAACAATCATCACTAGTGTTTCTTTATGTTGAATATATGGAAATACCTAGAAATCGAATATTTTTCAATTGATATCTGGAAAAAAAGATATTTTACATGAATGTGGATTTAGGAATGATGAAACGGTCCGGGTGCGATGATTCTAATGGAATATTAGGAGTTTGGATAAGGTATTTTTTTCTCTTGTTTTGGTGTAATCCTGGAATAGTTTGACGAGATGCTGATCCTGAGAAGATATTTGGCCATAATCTAAAAACTGATAATTGATTAGTGATGTTAAATCATATATCATGGAACTATGGAATTGATTATCATAATATCCACAGGCAATAGTGATGTGGGTGGAGACACATGAGAGCTTTAGACTATCTTAAAAAATGAATTTCATGACAATAATTTTTGATGAATACACATTGTGTAGTCCCCTTTACATGGTGGATATAGTTATAAAAAGTGATAAATATCACACATCATGTTGCTAGACTACACACCTTATGACTTGATACTACTGACCTGACATGTACCTCTTGGTATACAAGAAGAAACATGACTAGGTACATGGGAACGAATGAGTAAATGGGTCTGACCAGGATACATGGGCAAGATTTGATAACATAGACCCAACTAAGTAATAGATCATGGAAAATGTACCTAGGAAAATTAAAAGTACATTGGAAAAAATTTATGAACATATACACACACATGGAAAGGTATTAACTTAATCGGTATATGTTTTGTAATCCATATACAAATCATGTACTCCTTCAAAAGTTAGTTGGAGCATGATTTATCCTCATAATAAAAGAGTATTTATAGGGTATGTTTCTTTGGAAAATCCCTATGAGGGTATAGTGAGGTACCGTATTGTCATCCTTGGATGAGTGATCCCATATGTGGTTTAGTCTTGAATATAATAATTAATCCATTCATATGGCCTATGGTTTGATCCTATATCATTAATCCCTAGGTTGGGTCAGGTATCCTATTAATGACTATTATGAAGTGTGATCCCCATCCTAGAAGGTCAATCCAAATAGTTTTTTGTATCCCCACTCCGACCTACGTTTTATCCCCTTACTATATATTGAGATCTTTTAAGTTCCAATGTGTAATTATTCTTGGAGAGTCTTGATAAGCTTAATGTATCAGTTGAGTGACACAAGTCTTGAAAACAGTGGACGAGTGAGTTCTATAATAAGTGAATTGCCTTGAATCCTCAAATAGGATACTTCGATGGTGGTGTGGTTATTACCTTTTTTGAGATCTAGTGTCTGTAATGTGTTAATTTTACATTATATAATCCTTTATTTAAGAGGACCCTCTCTTGATATTTTATGTTTGGTGATTCATGGGTGTCCTACTTGGTATGTTTATTCCAAACCATTCATGGATCTTCCAACACATTTCAAGACTTATGCACACTATAGGCCCTTTGACAGAGTCGTAGGTGGAACAAGGATAGGTTCAGCATATTTGAGCTATACCAGCCACATTCTTTTCCAGGAGTTTCATTCTATGGGATTCTCGTCCTTTATTAAAGGTTAGACACTTGTATATTTTTAGTGGGACAATCTTTTTTCATTTTCATTCCCATTCATGTGTCATATTTTAATGTGAGAATTATTTGTATACATGAACCTTGGTATCAGTTTTATTATCCCCTCATTCATTATTTTGGTTCGTAGAGATTTGTGTGTTTTTATAGGTAATCTAGGATAAGGCCTCCCACGTGTGTGAAATATATATTAGAGTCTTGTGTCCATTCCTTATCCTATTTAGGGTGGGGCGGGCTGCACACTAAGTTTACTATTGGCCAGGACGGCCTCCGTAGGTCAGTTCATGACACTTTTTCATTTTTTTAATGTAAATTTAGAGAACCTCATGAATATAATCATCATAATATTAAAAATGTTAATTATGTTGAATTTAATATCTTCACCAATCACTAAAATTTATACCATAAAATATCTCTTGATGATTAGGTTTTATTTTTTATGAACTCTCTAGGATAACTTGAAATATTGGGTCATCTTCTCCCCCATAATTTTTATTTTCAACTAATATCTCTAAATATATAGAAACCATGACATCATGTTATCTATATTCATGGAATGATTTATTTTTCAATTAAATTATAATATGAAATTTAACTTTTATTGTTAATCATCATGTTGTGGCCATCATATCGAAAATGTTATACTCATTTTTTTATTCTTACTCTTGAATAATTTGTAAATCATCTGTTAGTGATATATGATATTTGAAGTTCGACAGAACATCATCAGAGTTTACATGAAATGAAATCTAAAATAATATAATTTGAAGCTATTTTAAACTATGATTTTTATTTTATCAATAGGATACTTTCATGTATGATATTTTTACCCATAATTATTTTCATGAAGACCCTTACATACTTATGTTAAGCATGGGATTTTCAAAATTTCATATTCGATAACTTTATAAATAAACTATATTGAAACTTATTTATTTTGAAATTTATCTTTTAAATCATAATGGTCTTCCAAAATTTGTTATATTTTATATCAATTGACAAAAATACATTTAAATGTTATTATGTTTACTCTAATTCCCATTTCATTAGGAATTTACAAAAATATTTTTTAAGGAACTTTTATAGAACCATTTCTCTACTACTATAGAAACCTAATTTAATATCAAAAAAAATTCTAAGAAATATCAAAAACACTCTTAATAGATTTAAATTATCTTAAATATTAAATGTTTAAAATAAAATACAACACTTCAACAATTACATATGATCATTCATTACCTTTAATGGGTTGGTTTTACATTTGAAATAAACCCAACAAAATTTATTAAAACACATCAATTAAATACCTTTCTTAAAGATAAATATCATTTCACAACATATCTAGGAAAAATAAATCCTTTGAGTGAATTACCTCACAATGTGGAAAGAAAATTTTATACATGTGATTTGGATTCCCTCTTCCTCAACATATACACTCATTTATCCCAAATTTTTGAGGAAATATTACTTTGGATTCCAATAAAGTTAATAAGAGTTATGTACCTTTATCCTCAATTGAATATTGAAACCAAAGGAATGAGGGATCTCTCAATGTTCCTCCAGTGAGATGGAATCTATTAATTTGTATTTTAATGCTAAGAAAATTAAATTTTTTTGGGAATTTATTTGGTGAAAATATTATCAATTTATACACTTTTAGAATTAAATTATAACCACAAATATCATAGTAAAACCTTATATTTGATACATTAATATTTTTTATAAATGTGTTTAGATCTAGAGTGTTGGAATTAATTTTTAGAAATATCATTTGGTATTTTATTATCCAATTAAATTCAAAAAGGATTTTCAATCCCCACCTTCAAACCCAAGTTATACATTCATCCAGATCAATTTTATTCAATAACATATAAAAACCATATAATCTTCCTTTTGGTGGTTAAGGTGACTATGTTTTTAATTATATAGTTCTAGTCGACACAATTTCCACCAAAAAAGATTATTCACCCGGGGTATAATTTCTTGTCATCATAATAACAATATGTTCCAATATCATTATATCCTGAATGCTTCAGTATCTTATATTTTTTTAAGGAAATGAAATATTAATGGTTTCATTTATGTATTATAAAATCCCATTTCTATACATAAAATTATTTTATTTTGGAGCATTTTTTACCATTAAAACATCTTCACAATAAAGATAATGTCATGTATTGATATGTTGACATAATGTAAAATTCCATGAAACCTTGGAAATTCCATCTAAATGACCTTTCATCGTCAAGAATCCTAGAAAAATATATTCATCAGTTGTATAGTTGTTGAAACAAAACTGAATTCTTCCCTAAATAAAAACATCAAAAATAACTTGAAATATTTTCATTGTGATAAAAAAGTTGAATTCTAATGTTTTTATACAATATAAACATAGAATGAAAATTATTTCTCAAGGAATAGAAATTTTAAATTCATAGTATATTTTTATAAAAAGGATCTCACTAGAACACTTTTTTTTACTTTAAAAATAATTTTTCTTCAAAAAAAATTGAAATAAGAGTTCCTGTATTCAGATTACTCAAATAAATTATGTTGTAAAAAATCATTTTAGAGAATTTACTATTTTTAAAAAGGTATTATTCTTTGAATACCAGACTATAAGAGCATATTATATCCCTTTTATATACATCTTCAATATCTAAAACATAGTTTCATTATTCTAATACACAATACCATACGTTTGTTTTATATATACCTCTTCATGTTCAATATTCTTGAATGTAGACTTCACATCCATTTATTAAATTTTTCAGCGTCTTTGAGGTAAAATAGCTAGGTAAATATTTATGCCTTATAGTCTTGAAACTAGTGAAAATTTATCTTAAAAGTAACTCCTTCAATATAAAAGTATATTTTATAAAAAAACTATTCATTTTTCCTAATGTTTCAAATTTTTCATTAATATATTATCTAAATACCAACATAGTGGAAATGATATCATTTCTTTTTTCCCTGGGAACAAGATACGATGTGTAATTCCTTTCTATCAGATACAAAACCTCATTTATTAAATATATCCATAATATATCTCTAATATCCTAAATAACGAAATATGGATAAATTTTGAAGATAAAACCTATCATTGTATCAAACAAAAACTTTCTCTTAGTTATGAATGACTCATTTTGGTTGAAAAACCTCAAACTTCATCTAGTTTGAATTGGGGCATCCTTATTTCCTATTATATTTTTTAGTCATAATTTTTTTTAGATTATGGTATTTCTATTTCTGATCTTAAAAAACTCCTTCATTATTATTAGTATGATATTATTCAATACTGGCATTATCAGGTTCATTTTATACTTATTCATTATTATTTATACGAAATCTACATGTCGTACTCAAAATATGTTTCAAAAGTGGATTCATTTGGATCATTAATAGTATATTCATTTTCAATAAAATTTACATTTTAAGAGACTAAAATTTAATCATGAATCATATTTTAAATATTATAGTGCTCTGAATTGTATATGTAACCCAGGAAAATACCTATATGGACATTCACATAAAAAATTCCTATATTTGAGTTTTTAATCTTCATTTAACATGGGATTCCAAAAACCATTATGTATCCCATAATTGGTTTTTTTGTATGACACATATCATAGTAGGTAATATAGGAATTGGATCTCAACATAAATCTATTTAGAATATGCACTTGTTTTTTGTAGATTATCTCTGGAAAACTTTGAATCATTTGAATTTAATAATCCTAGTTCTCATCATTTAAACTAGGTTTTTTAATTTTTTAAGAGACTCTAATCAATTAAGAAGTTTGCGGATAAATATACTAAATTTTAATCTAATTAATTAAAATATAAAACAAAAAATAACTGTCATTTTATTTTATATCATTTTTAATTTTTGCTTCTTCATATATACCCTCAGGTTTTTCTCGCGTTTTCACTTAAAATTATTGAACATCACTACTAAATCAAACCCATTCTTCATGAAAATTACATTTTTTATTATTGTATATTAATAAATAAATTACCTAATGAGTAAGTAACCTATTGTGGTGTCATGTATCATTATACCACATATATCCAAGAGAATTAATTCACGTGGCTAGGTGGATTGGATTCCCATATTGTTTTGTTTTCCATGTGCCATATATCCCTTTTAGCAGCCTTTAAAAATTAAATTTTTTCCATTTTTAGTTTTAGTTGACCTCTAAATATATTTTACCTTGAAATTATATTAAATCCATTATAGAAAATATGTATAAATGTTATATTATAATTATACTTTAGTCTTTTATACTATGATAACATTAGATTCTTGGATAAATAATTTTTAATTAATTTATACTTCCTGTTTATAAATTGGTGATAATTATTCAAAATATTATTCCATTTCTGATTTTGGAGTTTACTATATAAATAATACTATTACCATTATCATGTTATTGGATTTCAGTTAATAAGTTATTTTTATCCCATCAATGAATAGAACATGTTTATATTTCAAATTTTGATGTTCAATCTCACATAAAACAATTACTTTAATTTGTGAGGTGGTTCCATTCAAAAAAGTTATTACACCATAATCAGTATCTTTAATAATCTTCAAGAAGTTTTCATCCCCTATCATTTGATATGGATAACCAATAATAATTATCCCCATCTCGGATCATTGGTTATATTTAATATCCTCCGAAATAAGACATGGATTCTATGTTTTTTAATCTTCTCAAATACTAATTATTTATTGAAGAATGAATAGTATTTATTAGATTAATTATGAAACATTATTTATCCGAGTGAGATTGTTTTTCACATCTTTAAAAATTTTAATCTATGCAAATAAATATCTCTTAAATTGGAAATTGTGATAAAAATATATTCACAACATACATTATCTTCAAATTTTTACTCATTATCATTTGATATCTCCCTCTAAATTCTTACCACCTCTCACTCTATGAAAATGAAATGATATACTAGAAATCATAGAATTGTTTTCTAAAGAATCCATAACACTAAAAATGTCCCCTCAAAATGATCTTGTGTGAAACTGGTGAGTCTGTCTATGAAATTACACCTTATGTTTTAGTAAATTCCATGTTTATTTTTTTCCAGGGGTTACATTCCTTGTCAATCACCCCCCAAAATTACTCGATACCAAAGTGGTCTTCTCATGATTTTTATCAACCCAAAATGGCCAAAATTTACTTATATAACCTTTTTAAGAAAATAATCTTAACATTCTTAAAATTCATAGGAGTTTATTCCTCTCAATATTTTGTACAACAATATAAAACACTTTGGGATAAATGTATGTTAATATATAGATTTTTTTTGTACTCATATATTATTATTTCCAGGGTATTTTTAGCTTTAATACACCATGTTTATATGTTATTCAAGAACATTTCATTTCAACACATTTCTTCTCAGACCCCTTTAGTATTTCCTCTTATTAATAACCTTTAAAATATGTTTATTTTATTTCATCAATTTATTCATTATCTATATTCTAGATATTCTACTTTCTTTTTTTATCTTCTCAATCTATCTTTGGGGATATTTAATTTTCCTATTATATTGGGTAATATTGTCCATTAATACATAAATCTTAGCTTTCTACATGTGAAAAATGTATGTTTCATCACTTTATTTATACAAGATTGATGTTTATTTATGATTTTCTACATGAGACATAAAATGTATATATTTTATTAGGAATTTATTCAATTGAATGAATAATTTTTGAAGAGCATTGTTCCTCTTATTTTCTTAACATTTTTTTCTATTTCTCATTAGAAACACTATTTTATTCCCACTATATATTTTACATTCCATTAATATTCTTTCCAAATTCATCAATTTGGGTATTTCTTCATTTTCATCATCTTCAATCTTTTAAATTTTACTATTTGGACAATAATCTACAAAAATGACAATTTTCAAGAGATGAGTCATCCTTTTTTAATTATTTTATAACTAACTAGAGGGATCATATTCATTATCCTTAATATAATGTATGTTAATATATTTGGATTGAAATTATCCTAGTATTTTCTTCTTATACTCAAGAATTTTACTCATCTCTTGGTATCTATATTTTGGATCATTTAAACATGAATGTTTCTTAAAAAATATTCTCAAGATTATCTAATAAATAATTTACAGTTATTAATACCATTATTTTTTATACATTTTTTTAGATAAAATCCATATAATATCATTTATAATATTTATAAAAAATACCATATTTATTTTATTGACAAATAACATGTGATAATATCTCCCGAGTAGTGTAAAACCCACTTTAACAACATCACAAACTTTTTCGACTTATCAAATAAAAGATAATTAATCATCATATTCTTCCATCCCTGAATTTTCTTCCATTGCGTATAAGAACCATTTTAAATGAATTTGGATTCTCCATTTTTCAACATTATTAGAGATTTGATATTACAAAGGGAACTTTGTTTTCTCTGATATGTCTTGAAGTTACCTAGACGAAGGTGATGTATTAATGGGAAGGGTTTAGGGTATAATGATTAATAATATTTTTATAAATTTTCCTTTTAAATATAACATTTTTTGTGGTTAAAAGATTAATCTCCTCTGTTTAATTCCCACTCTCACTCAGAAGTAGGTGTAATAAGTAAATTGTAATGTACCCATGTTTTTTATAAGGATCTCCCCAAAAGTGAGTGGCTAATCCTTGATATTCTTGGTTTGATAAAAAGATATTAATAACTTCTAATTAATTAAAATTAATACAAATGTTCGATAAGGTATCATTGAATAATTAATACATATAATGTTTGGGTAGGTATCATATTTAACCCATGGATATGAATCATAATTTCACATTTATTACACCTAATAAATATTTACATTGGTTATGAAGTAGTCATTCATCGATCCTTATTCCCCCTCATGTTAAATACATTTTTAGTGCACGTAGAGATGTATTTACATTATTATAAAAGATATTATTTTTGAATTGAAGGTATTTCCTTACCAAAAAAAGTTAATAAAAAACATAGACTTCATCCATTATATCATGATTACAAATTTTTTAATGTTCTTATGATTTCAAGAAATCACACACCATCTTTCTTACTTCACAATAGAATCCTTCATATACTTATCGCTCTATTCTACATTAATTGATTAAGAAAATGAATATTTGTTATAGGCCCTTTTCAATATGTCTATGTTTTTATTTAATTAGTACAGTAGTTCAATAAAAAAATAAAAAAATCAAATCATAAACATATTTAATATATATTTTAATCTTCATAAAAGGCCACTGAACAAAACTAATATTATATCCATATTATTTTTTAACTTCAATTATCATTTAATTAAGGTATTCAAGTTTCATTAATACTAATACCATAAAATATTTCTTGGAGCCTTCGGTTTACTATTATTTTTTAAACACCATTTGATTTCCTAAATAATTATATCTCTCTTTTCATCAAAAAAGTAGGAATGTAATCTATCAATATAAATAGTAACTTTTGCAACATGATTATTGTATCCACAATATAATATTTTCATTAATCACACACCATCATTGAGGTAAACATTGATGGGTAATAACCATGGAATGAAATATCAATAAAAAACATGACTTACTTCAGATAAATCATGTCTGAGCCAGTATAAAATTACAATGGTGTGAATGGGTTTCATAGTTTCTTATTGGGAATTTTTAATTTGAAAATGGTCTCGACTATGATGTTTATTTTATCATATCTACATTTTATAGCCTCTATATTATCATCGATTATGTGGCCTCTTTTATCTACCTATTTCATAAAACCAAGGGTTTCAATGAATTGTTGTCAGAAAAACCAATTAATTTTTATGATTGATAAACCATCAATATTATATTCATAGTGTGACCATTCTTCTCAATATGTAGTGGTATCTAAATTATTAAAAATATTTTGACTAGTATCTCTTAGTCAATGTTATTCAGAAAATTATATTTATCTACACAATTTTAATATCATATTCAATGTTGTTTAGATTGAATCACAACTTAATCACCTTCAAGTTATATTTGAAAATCCATGTTTTCCACAAAAACATGAGTGTTTAAATGAGAAGAAATATCACATAATATTATATAGATATATCATTTCATATGATTAAAATTTTCATAAAAGCTGTTATTTGTGTATGAAATTTTCACAATTTTTTATTTTCTTGAAGATACATATATACATTGTTAATTCTAGATATATATCCAAATTTCATAATGAGTACCTTTATAAATTCACTATTATGAATCATACGTATGGAAAATATAATCTTATGAATTAGGGTAGTCATTAAGACTTTCTTAGATTTATTGTTAGTAGTCAAAACTATTATTTATGACTTTATTTCCTCTTAAACATTGAAAAGTAACACAATTTTCTAAAAAATTCTATATGTTAGAATTTTTTGATAACCTATTTAGCACATTCCCAGGGTAACTTTTTCCACAATAACAAATATGAAAAGTTTTAAACATCTCAAGGAGATTATTTAAAAATTATAATGATCATATGTTATAAATGGTTGAAAAAAACAGAACACTTAAACAATTAAATTGAATTATTCATAAAAATAACTTATATGTTAGATTTTTACCATGTATTACCTTATTGGAAAGTTCTATAAAAATATAATTTAGAATTTTTTCATGTGGTTAATAAGTTTAATGTTTTATAAATCGTGATACATATTTCATGGTTATATTGATCATGTAAAACTTAAAAATTAATTATTTTTAAATGCATAATATGGTATCCAATCCAGTGATAAATAAGTCATAAAAATGATATGGGTGTTCACATACCTTTAATATCAATGGGGTGGGTATTCAGACACCCTAATTCTATATGGGATGGGTGCTCAGAAACCATCACTCAATATTAAATGGTATATGATATCCTAATTCCACACATATTCATTTCGCCTATGCGATATTCTAACAATTATATGAATCTTATATTTCTTTTACATAGACTCCAAGTGGTTCTCAAAGTAGTTATAAAAAGTATTGGATCCTTTTAGTATAGGCTACCATTAGTTATAGTTAATATTGAACCGTGATATACCTTATTTCTTATTACCATCATAATTCGACGAGTTTACATGAAAATTGATTATTTATTATATATGAGAATGTGTAAACACATTCTGATGCACACATTTGATTATATCATGTGTTAGCTAGGTTTTTTTAATGGTTCCTACATGGTCAATGTACAATCACACAGTATATGTACTTCCGTAGACATGAAACTTATTATTTAATTTCAAGTATGAAATATATATTACTATTTATTTTGAATTAGCATATATTATTGATGTACGGGTGTTGATTTAGGGTTTTTAGTCTTTTTGGAGATAGGATCATGATGGGCCTTGTTTTTAGGTGATTATTTTGAATCATTTCCTACACTATATAGTTTTTTTGTTATTAGTTGTTGTCACGACCCCCTCCCCACAAAGTGTACCCCTCCTAGGCCGGCAATGTTAGAAGAGAGATAATGACCCCTCGAGTCCCGCCTCCAGTAGGCCCCGGGTTGGCGACTAGCACCGAGGGTATAGTAAACTGACAAATGGGAGGCATTACCCTCTAAGAGAACACATACAGAAGAGAGATATAAGATAGACACCAATCAAATCCAACTCAGAACTAAAATATAAAAGAAACCCAAGTATATATATGAAATTTCATGCAAAAGTACTACAACGGAAAGGGGAAACTAAAAGTACCCAAAAAAAAGTAAAACAACAGCGACCAGAACCCTGAACTGCTTCTCCTCCAACCACAAGCTAGTAGTAACCAGCTTGATCTCTATCATGCTCCATGTGACCTAAAAAACAGTTTATATATACATATGGTGAGTATAATAGTATACTTAGTAGGATCCTCCCCATGCCTATCTTGCAAAAGTAAAGAAAGCATGCTAAAGCCCAGGGAACAACATGTGAAACTAACTCGTCACCTAAACAGGTATACTAAGTTCCCAATCTAACCATGGATACCCTCACCAAGTAATGCATATAATAATATAGAATATAGTAAAGAATATCAATGGTACCCCGCTACTACTTCCCCACTAGTTTGCCGCTTTTCCCCAACGACATACAACATGTGCATCTCACTCCAAAGTCTTTCCCCAGACACATGGGCTAAGATATACAATCTGCACCTCGTGCACCACAAAGGATTTCCCACAGACACCTAGGTGAAGCAATACACCATCCTCCCAACCAAAAGTAACCAGGTATGTTCTGGGAGCCACCACATCCCGAATAATGTTTATCATACATCGGGTATTATACCTCAAGCCATTATAGCCCATACACCGAGTAGGGATCCTCAAGCCATCACAACCTATACACGTTACACCTATTGTAGTCCATAGGATACTATATCCAGAATATATGTTTGTGAAATAACAACAATCCATTACAACCCTCTACACACATATATGGGGAAACTAACTGTTGTGCCTGTTGGCATATGCATTTACCAAGATAAGAGAGTGGGGCCAAAAGGGGTAGTCAGCCATTCAACCTCCCATCAGAATGTTGGGGAAAATACCCCCCAGGGCTCAGAATCCCAAGGGTGTCAGGTTCCCTTACCAACAAGGTGGAGTAGCGTATAGAAACAAAAAAAGTAAAAAATATATATATAACTCACATCCACACTCTGGGAATTACCTAGTCTTAGATACAACTATAGTTAACATATCTCATATTCCAGGCTGCTACTTCTAAGACTAGGTGTCTGATAAGCACACAAACATTTGAAGAGATTTATTAGATTACTCTATTCTCATTTTTTAGTTCCACTGGATAGTAATTAATTCTTTAAACATTAATTAACCATGAATAATTTAACATTAAACTTCATTAGCATCACACCCAAAAATCAACTGCCCCTTTTAAGATTCACATCACCCTTAAATTCCAGTATCTCCTTCCCCGTGGATTTTCACCATTTAATGAAACTTTCATTACAGAATTACTTTCCCATATTCCCAGGCATTCTAGAAAAGCATCCTATGCTACTAAACACAAAGGAGGCTCAACACAGTGAGTAGATATACTACCCATCGATTCTTTTCCGCCTATAGAAAGAGCATAGATCCATTCTTCCTTGAGAGGCTAAACATGGAAATAACGTGGAATACCGCATGTGTCTTCGCCTCATTCGGAAGAAGGGTAAGTAAGAACAACTGGCTTGAGAAGTGGGGAGAAGAAAAGTAGATAAACATTCAAACAAAACCACCAATATCTAGCCATCACATTCATCCCATTCCATCTCCCCTGGTGTCCTCCCCGACACCCACGTGCATAAACTGATGCATTTTTCCACTCTAGGCATCATCCGCTGCCACAACCACAAGGCCTCCATGCCTCCACATATCACGACACCCTTCCAGGGTCACATCACAGTACAAGTAGTAGGAAAAAAACAATCACATTAATGAGATCTTGGCCCTTTAACAATCTAGACGGTAACACAGAACCCCTTTATGAAATTCTTACACAATCTGTTCTTTAATCCATATTGAATTAGAAGATTTGTTATTCTTAGGTTCCAATTACGGGATACCTAATCAGTAAGATATCACAATTAAACAACCATGCTTACTTCCTTAACTTGATTAACATCAAATTAGATCAACTACGACATCAACCAGAATAATTTACATGCCTCTTTATCTTCAGCCAATTAATTATCCATTAATTCCGACTTTTTGTTCATTATCAATTTCCATCAAGAACAAACAACAAATCAACAAAAACATAGATATCACTCTATCTAGAAAAACATGAGTCAAAATGTTATCAATGTACAAAGCAACAACATGCGATCAACCAATACTTTTAATCTGGTTCGAGTATTTAATCAGGTCAATTTCATTGTGATCCAAAGGGATAAATCATGCTAATTCTATGATTGCACATATACAATTAGAGAATCCATGAATCCCCTACCTCAAAGAGTTCCTGACGTCCTTTTTCCACACAACGGGTCACAATCCTCCTCTCATGACAACTGCATCCACCAGAGGATGCCATGGTACGACAGTACCAACCAACCCCAGGAAAATCCCACTAGAACCTTGGAAATTATATGGTATAATATGGAAGGGAGAAACAAGAGAATATGATCCCCAAAGGAACGACGATAAAACATACCTTATTGGGAAGATTGACAGACACAGCTTGGTTGCATCCAAAATAGAGTGGAACCAATCGGAGGATAATGGTTTTATTGTAAAACTCCCACAGGAATGATTGAAAGGTTTTAGTGTCTCTTAGCCGAGAAAAAGGATTAAGAATAAGGTAGAATGATATCTGGTTCCTTTTTGAAGATTTAACGAGGTAACGGTTTAAGATCCGATTAATTCTCCATTAAAAATGGATCACATTAACCCATGTGGTTTGACCAAGTAAATACATCGTGGCCATAGGAATAATTAATATAGGATTTATGGCATTCGAATCATCCATAAGAGACTTTAAAACAAGTCTTTAAATGTATCTTACGTCGAAGGAAATGTCAAATGGGGCAAAATTGTAGGAAGCTGGAAACACTATTCACATACTCAAAATTTGGCCAAGGAAAGAAAAGGTCACTGTTAGACCTCACCGTTCAGGAAACACTGTTCAAGTCCACAATTATAAGGTCACCGTTAGAAGGTTACCGTTTTGGAAACACTGTTCAAATCTACCGTTATAAGGTCACCGTTAGAAGGTTACCCTTCTGGAAACACTGTTCAAGTATACCGTTATAAGGTCACCGTTATAAGGTTACCGTTCTGGAAACACTATACAAGTATACCGTTATAAGGTCACCGTTAGAAGGTTACCATTCTATAATCACTGTTCAAGTATTCCATTATAAGGTCACCATTAGAAGGTTACCTTTTTGGAAAAACTATTCAAGTCTACCATTATAAGGTCACCGTTAGAAGGTTACCGTTCTGCAAGCCATATTCAATTCTACCGTTATAAGGTCATCGTTAGAAGGTTACCATTCTGGAAACACTGTTCAAGTCTATCGTTATAAGGTCACCATTAGAAGGTTACCGTTCTGGAAACACTGTTCAATTCTACCATTATAAGGTCACTTTTAGAAGGTTACCGTTCTGGAAACACAGTTCACTGAACCTCACCGATAGAAACACTGTTCACCTACCGATACTGTTCATAGAACTGGAAACACTATTCACAGTACTGCAAATTTGGCAAAGTGTTGGGGATAAGTCACCTTGACCTCCCAGAACACCTCCAACACCACATTTTCACAAAGTAATGGACCGGAGTGGTCCGACCATTACATTAGATACCTCTCAAAAAAATCTCGTTCTCGAGAATTATAAACCAACCCAGAAGAAAAGAGGGGTCCGAACAATCACCCCATAAGATACCTCTCAGGGGAAACCCACCATGAGTTGTTCGAAAGCTGGAACAAAACTATGACATCTGAGAGTATGGGAAAAAACAATCCATATCCAAATAATTCAATCATAACATCACATCAAAGGTACATAAATAAAACATGAAAGGTCTAACCACAAAGGAAACATCATTACATGAAAGTAGTTAACCATTAAACAACTCTGGCTACTAAGCACATATCTGTGACTCACGCTCCCAGGTACTCTCCTCCCTGCCACCGTGTCGCCACAAGACATGAACTAATTGGATAGAATGCCCACGCAACACCTTCTTCTTGTGGTCTTGGATCTCCACAGGTCGCTCCTAGATGGTTGCATCATCATCAATATCAATCCCTCCCCCATAGATAACATGAGATTCATCATGAAGATAATGAATGAGATGTGATACATGGAAAACATCATGTATCCGACTCATCTGAGGGGGAAGTGCTACTCAATATTCCACAACTCCAACATGAGATAATGCCTTTAAAGGCCCAACAAACCGTGGAGAAAGTTTACTTCCACGACCAAACCTTCGCTTCCCACAACAGGGAGTCACCTTCAAAAAAACATGATCCCCAACATTGAAGTCTAAGGGTCTCTTTCTTTGATCATCATATGATTTCTGACGATCTTGTGTTGCCTTCATCCTCTCATGAATCACCTAAACCATCTCTGTTGTATTCTGCACTAGTTCTGGTCCGAGAATTGCCGACTCTCTGACCCCAGTCCAGCACAACGGAGAATGGCATGGCCGGCCATACAAGGATTCAAACAGCACCATACCGATGGTAGAGTGAAAACTATTATTGTAAGGGAACTCTACCAAGGGTAAGTGCTTCATCAATGAACCTCCAAAATCAAGATCACAAGATCACAGAATGTCTTCAAGAGTCTGGATGGTTCGCTCTGTCTGAACATCTGTTTGAGGATGAAAAGCAGTGCTAAGGCATAGTTGAGATCCAAAAGCATGCTGGAGACGTCTCCACACCCTGGAGGTAATATGGGGATCTTGATCAGAAATGATCATCCTAGGTACTCCATGAAGTCTCACCACCTCCTCTAGATACTGCCTTGACAAAACTTCCACTGAGCTCGACTCTTTGATCGCTATGAAGTGGGCCGATTTTGTTAAATGATCCACTACCACACATATAGAATCATGTCCTCCTGGAGCTTGAGGTAAACCTGTAACAAATTCCATTGAGATGTCCTCCAACTTCCACTGAGGAATCTCTAATTGCTGGAGAAGACCACTAGGAACACGGTGTTCGGCCTTCACCTTCTGCATCAAGGATGACTGCACCATCATCTGGAAAAGAAAACCTCTAGCCCCAACTTCTCCCATATCAAGATGCAAAGATGACAGTTCCTCCATTACTCTCCAAGAATCACTAGATTCATGCACAAAATCATTATGTGACTTTCAGCTTAGTGAATCAGCTACAACATTCCCTTTTCCATGTGTATACGATATTTCAAAGTCGTATTCCTACAAGAACTCCATCCACCGACGCTACCGCAAGTTCAAGTCACGTTGGGAGAAAACATACCTCAAACTCTTATAATCGGTGAAAACCAGAAAGTGCCCACCAATGAGGTAATGTCTCCACAACTTCAGAGAAAACGCCACGACAACTAACTCAAGATCATGGGTGGCATAGTTTCGTTCTTGGGGATGCAACTGCTGAGACCCATAAGAAACAATTGACTTCTGCTGCATGGGAACATAGCCTAGACCCATATGTGAAGCATCACAGAAAAAATCAAACTGGACTCCCTCCACTGGAAGACAAAGGACTGGGGCACTTACCAACATCTCCTTTAGATACTCGAAAACAACTTGACACTGATCATTCCATATGAATGCTTGATCCTTCCTGGTCAAAGCTGTTAGAGGAGTCGCAAATCTGGAGAAATTGGCTACAAGCCTCTTATAATAGCCTGCGAGTCCATGGAAACTTCACACCTTTAACATGGTCTTGGGGCTACCCAAGACACCACTACTTCTATCGTCGACGAATCTACAACTACTCCCTGTTGGGACATAACATGACCCATGATACGAACTTCTCGAGCCCAAAATTCACACATCGACAACTTCCCAAACAACTGATGTTGGCAAAGAACTCCTAAAACAGCTCGTAGATGCTCTGCATGCTCCTCTTCTGATGTGGAGTACACAAGGATGTCGTTGATGAAAACCACAAAAAACATGTCTAGGAATTTGCGGAACACAGCATTTATCAACCCCATGAAAATAGCTGGAGCATTCATCACGCCGAATGGAATTACAACAAACTCATAGTGCCCATGATGACAACAGAAAGCAGTCTTCGGGATATCCTCATCCTTTACACGCATCTGATGATATCCTGACCTCAAGTGGATCTTCGAGAACCAACATGCACCCTTCAGTTGATCTAATAAATCATCAATTTGCGGGAGAGGATAGAGGTTTTTTTTGTCACTTTGTTTAATCGATGATAATCAGCACACAACCACCAAATGCCGTCAGCCTTTTTCACAAAAAAAACTGGCGCACCCCACAGTGACACACTTGGATGAAAAAAACTGCACTGCAACAGACCATAAAGCTGTAAATGTAGCTCTTGTAAATCAGAAGGGGCCATACTATACGAAGACATAGATATAGGAGATGCTCCTGGCTTGAGCTCGATCCCAGACTCGATCTCTCGTCGAGGGGGTAACACTACAACCTCTTCTGGAAAGACATCAGGGTACTCCTCTATGACCCAAGGGAACGCCACTGCTAAACCTCTGAAGAACTCATCATCATCTTAGCCATCATGGATGATACAGATTGAATTCTTCTATGACTCATCCGAGGATCTCGCTCACCAAAAAACACCACTTCCTCTCCATCTTCATCAAAGAAAACGACCTTCTTCCGGTAGCAATCCACAATAGCCTGCACCGAATACAACCAATCCATGCTGAGTATGACGTCATATGGTTGTGTTCATAAAGATAGAAAATCTCCCCAAGAGCGGTGTTGCCCCAACACTAGCTCACTTTCTCTACATACTTCAAACAAGTCGGCTCGACCTCCAACTGGCATAGTCAATGCCAAGGGCACTAGAAACCTCTCTACCTCAAGTCCCAAAGCATGGACAAGGGTTGGTGATATGAAGGAGTGTGTTTCTCCTGAATCAAATGAGGCATACACCAAGGTAGAAAATAAGAAAAGGGTACCTCAAACGATATCTGGCTCTCCTGGGGTTCAAAACACTAGTCCATGAAGCTGACCACAACCTCCTCCATAGCCTCTCTAACCCTGATGACAACCACCACCAAGACCGTGCTTGGCTCTAGGAGGACGGGGAGCATCATGGGGTTGTCCTCTACCTACTCCATATACCCTCTGGTGATCTAATACTGGTGCAACCTACTGCTCCTCGGCTGGAACTGCCTCAACGGAGGAACCTGGAGTGGAGCACCCGGTGCACGATAACTTCTCTGAAAGGTTGGGCACTCCCGCTCCTGATGACCACGAACACCACAAGAAAAACAAGCACCGTATCCCTTGGCATAGGCCTGAGAGTTGCTGCCTCCAGATAAATGAGATGGGAAGGGCTGGGACATACCCCCAGGTGAACGGAAACACTTCTGCACTGAAAACCAAGAACCCTAGACCACAGCTCTGCTTCGTGAGGAATCATGACGATTCTCCTCTCGTGACGATCTGATCCTGGCCAAAGTCCTCTCAACAACCTATGCCCTTGCCAGCACCTCAAGATATATCTTCAGCATAAATGGGGTTACCTGGCGCTGGATCTCTGGACACAAAGTCTCCTCAAAATGCCTCTCCCTGGCCTCCTCATCTGGTAACAAGTCTGAACCATATCGCAGAAGGTTCCTGAAACGGATTCCAAACCCTCGAAAACTGGAGTTCCCCTATCGAAGGGTAAGAAGCTCATGGTGACTGGATGCCTTCGCAGTCGAAGAAAGAAACTCAACTCTAAACCTGTCTCAAAACTCCTCCAATGAGATCGCTGACTCCCCACGATCCCTGAGGAAAAAGAACCACCCATACCTCGCTGCTCCACATAGCATCTTCACTACTAAGGACACCCAGTGTTCCTTCTGAGCACGAATCGAACTGAAGCCTATCTCAACCTCCTCCAACTAGTCTTCTGTGACTGCATCTGAAATAGATCCCTCATACTTCTGTAGACTCTAGTGCTGAAACTCTCAGAGTGTCTTTATCCAAGTGTCATCATCGTCAACCTCCACCTGGCGGCGATCTACTAGAACAACCTACTGGACATCTTCTGCGCAAACCTGATGAGGACGTTGACCTGGAGCCATACCTGTAAAATAACAACTGTTAGAGCTCCTAATCCTGGAATATAGAAGACTCAACATCAATAAATTAATTATTTTCTTTAATTAATTTTTAGGTTAACCTATCCCAAGGTCTACCTATTCAAACATAGGAGAAAATAAGAATGATGCATGATCCTTTCCTAGGTCTCTACCCAACAACAAGTATCACTTTGTTTAGTAGCCATTGTAAACTTAAAGGTCTGTACGTCAGATCATAGGGGGACCTAAACACCTATGTCTCAACCGGTCTCCAGTGTTTACCCCACTTTATAAAAATAAATGACACCATTCCCTACCATCCCATGCAACCTCACCTGTGCCTAACTCCAAACTCCATCCTATCCCTCAACCAGACCTCTGATACCACTCTTTCACGACCCCCTCCCCACATTGTCTACCCCTCCTGGGCTGGAAATGTGAGAAGGGAGATAATGATCCCCGATTCCTGCCTCCAATAGGCCTCAGGTTGGCGACTAGCACTGAGGGTAGAGTAAACACACAAATGGGAGGCATTTCCCTCTAAGAGAACACATGTAGAAGAGAGAGATAAGATAAACACCAATAAACTCCAACTCAGAAATGAAATATAAAAGAAACCCAAGTACATATATGAAATTTCATGAAAAAGTACTACAACTTAAATGGAAAACTAAAAGTACCCAAAAGAAAGTAAAATGAAAAAAAACCACAAGCTCGAACAGCTCCTCCTTCTACCACAAGCTAGTAGTAAACAGGTTGATCTCCAACCATCTCCACGTGACCTGAAAAATAGTTAATATATACATAGGGTGAGTATAATAGTATACACATTAGGATCCTCTCCAAGCCTCTCGTGAAAAAGTAAAGAAATAATGCTAAAGACCAATGAACAACAAGTGAAACTAACTCGACACCTAAACAGGTATACTATGTTCCCAACCTCACCATGGCTACTCTAACCAAGTAACGCATACAAGAATATAGCATATACTAAAGAATATCAAGGGTAACATGCTACTACTTTCCAACTTGTTTGACGCTTTTCCCCACTGACATACCTCTTGTGCATCTCACTCCAATGGCTTTCCCGCAGACACCTGGGCTAAGCTCTACAATCTGCACCTCATGCACCACAAAGGCTTTCCCGCAGACACCTGGGAAAAGCACCACACCATCCTCCCAACCAAAATTAACCAGTTAAGTTTCAGGACCCAACACAACCTACATAATGTGTATCATACATCGGTTATTATACCTCAAGCCATTATAGCCCATACACCGAGTAGGGTTCCTCAAGCCATCCCAACCTATACACGTTACACCTATAGTAGTCCATAGGATACTATATCCAGAATATATGTGTGTGAAATAACCACAATCCATTACAGCCCTCTACACACATATATGGGGAAACTAACTGTTGTGCCTGTTGGAATATGCATCTACCAAGAGAAGAGAGTGGGGCCAAAGGGGGTATTCAGCCATTCGACCTCCCATTAGAATGTTGGGGAAAACACCCCCAGGGCTCAGAATCCCTGGGGTGTCAGTTGCCCTTACCGACAAGGTGGAGTAGCGTATAGAGACACAAAAATTACAGAATATATATATAAATCACATCCACACAATGGGCATTTACTAGTCTTAGATACAACTGCAGCTAACGTCTCTCGGACTCCAGGCTGCTACTTCTAAGACTAGGTGTCCGATAAGCACACAAACATTTAAAGAGATTGATTAGATTACTCCATTATCATTTTATCAGTTCCAATGTACATTATTTAATTCTTTAAACATTAATTAACCATGAATAATTTGACATTAAACTTCATTAGCATCACACCCAAAAATCAAGTGCTCCTTTTAAGATTCACATCACCTTTAAATTTCATTATCTCCCTCCCCATGGATTTTCACCATTTAATCAAACTGTCATTATTGAATTACTTTCCCATATACCTAGGCATTCTAGAAAAGCATCCTATGCTACTAAACACAAAGGAGGCTCAACATGGTGAGGAGATATACTACTCATCGAGTCTTTTCCTCCTATAGAAAGAGCATAGACGCATTATCCCTCGAGAGGCTAAACACAGAAAGCACGTGGCATACCCAACGCGTATTCGCCTCCTTCGGAAGAAGGGTAAGCAAGGCCAGATACCTTGAGTAGTGGGGAAAAGAAAATCAGATAAACATTCAAACAAAACCACCAACATCCAGCCATCACATTCATCCCATTCCATCACCCATGGTGTCCTCCCTGACACCCACATGCATAAACTAATGCATTTCGCCACTCTAGGCGTCATCTGATTCCACAACCACAAGGCCTCCATGCCTCCACATATCACAACACCCCTCCAGGGTCACATCACAGCACAAGAAATAGGAAAACAACAATCACATCAATGGGATCTTGGCCTTTTAACAATCAAGAGGGTAACTCATAACCCCTTTAAGAAATTATCACACAATCTGTTCTTTATTCCATATTGAATTAGTATATTTTTTATTCGTAGGTTCCAATTAAGGGAGACCTAATCATTAAGATATCAAAATTAAACAACCATTCTTACTTTCCTAACTTTATTATCATCAAATTAGAACAACTTCGACATCAACCAGAATCATTTACATGCCTCTTTATCTTTAGAAAATTAAGTAACAATTAATTCCGGCTTTTCGTTCATTATCAATTTCCATCAAGAACGAACAACAAATCGACGAAAACATAGATATCACTCTATCTAAAAAAACATGAGGCAAACCGTCATCACGGTACAAAGCAAGAACATGCGATCAACCAATTCTTTTAATCCGGTTCAAGTTTTTAATCAGGTCAATTTTATTGTGATCCAAAGGGCTAAATCATGCTAATTCTACAATTGCAAATATACAATTAGAGAATCCATGAATCCCCTACCTCGAAGAGTTATTGATGTCCTTTATCAACACAATGGGTCACAATACTCCTCTCATGAAAACTACATCCACCAGAGGATACCACGGTACGACAGTACCAACCAACCCAAAGAAAAACCCATTAGAATCTTGGAAATTACATGGTATAATATGGAAGGGAGAAACAAGAGAAGATGATCCCCAAAGGAATGACGATAAAACATACCTTATTGGGAAGATTGACCGACACAGCTCTGTAGCATCCAAAATAGAGTGGAACCAATTGGTGGATTAGGGTTTTATTGTAAAACTCCTCCGGGAATGATTGAAAGGTTCTAGTGTCTCTTAGCTGAGAACAAGGAGGAAGAACAAGGGAGAATGATATCTGGTTCCTTTTTGAAGATTTGACGAGGCAACTGTTTAAGATCCGGTTAATTCTCCATTAAAAACGGATCACATTAACCCACGCGGTTTGACCAATTAAATACATACCGGCCATAGGAATAATTAATATAGGATATAAGGCATTTGAATCAGCCATAAGAGTCCTTAAAACAAGTCTTTAAATGTATTTTACGTCAACGGAAACGTCAAATGGGGAAAAATTATAGGAAGCTGGAAACACTGTTCACATACTCAAAATTTCCAAAAGGAATGAAAAGGTCACCATTAGACCTCACTGTTCTGGAAACACAATTCAAGTCCACCGTTATAAGGTCACCGTTAGAGGGTTACCATTCTGGAAACACAGTTCATGTATATCTTTATAAGGTCACCATTAGAAGGTTACCATTCTGGAAACACTGTTCAAGTCTACTATTATAAGGTCACCGTTTGAAGGATACCATTCTGGAAACACTGGTCATGTCTACCGTTATAAGGTCACCGTTATAAGGTTACCGTTTTGGAAACCCTGTTCAAGTCTACCATTATAAGGTCACCGTTAGAAGGTTACCGTTTTGGAAACACTGTTCAAGTCTACCGTTATAAGGTCACCATTAGAAGGTTACCATTCTGGAAACACTGTTCAAGTCTACCGTTATAAGGTCACCATTAGAAGGTTACCATTCTGGAAACACTGTTCAATTCTACCATTATAAGATCACCGTTATAAGGATACCGTTCTGGAAACACTGTTCAAGTATACCGTTTTAAGGTCACTGTTAGAAGGTTACCGTTCTGGAAAAACTGTTCAAGTCTACTGTTATAAGGTCACCGTTAGAAGGTTACCTTTCTGAAAGCATTGTTCACTGAACCTCACCGATAGAAACACTGTTCACCTACCGATACTGTTCATAAAACTGGAAACACTGTTCACAGAACTGGAAATTTGGAAAAGTGCTGGGGATAAGTCACCTTGACCTCCCAGAACACCTCCAACACCACAGTTTCACAAAGTAATGGACCAGAGAGGTCTGGGTCATTACAGTTGTAATATATCCTTTTCATAAAATATAGTATCTTGTTTGGATAGTTTTGTGTTTCCATCTATAAAAATAGAGAAATACTTATATATTTTCATTGGTATAGTAGGTACCCCAGTTTACATTCAATCCATTTGGTGAACACATCATTTTTTTTATTTTATAAATATCCAATGTAAAGTTGCATCATTTGAAATCTCTATCATAATTTGAAATTGTAATAGATGATCTTTCCATGAGAGAAAATTATTCCCAAAAAAACTTCATTTCCTCTATGATAGTTTCCAACACTATGGATTGAGATGTGTGGGGCTAGTTGTTGTTTAGTTTAGATCGAGAGAATGTCCATAACATGTCATTACAAGCTGTATCAAAGTGATTCTTGAATTAATAAATTATTTTAGTGATCAATGAAATGGTGTCACGACTTTAATAGTAACCCATAATGAATAATGATCTCACTATTTATAGTAGATGATTATGTTTCCAGATGATGTCTAGGAATTGAGGTGTCATTGTAGGTTTAACTAAGGATTTTGTTTAAAAATATCATTTACAATGTGGGAAAACATGAGATATTATATAACACTCTATTCAGAGCTAATTTATGCATTGGTTCATGAAAAATCAGTATAGTGGCCCATTTGGAAATAATAATATAATATAATTTTTTTATATATTATTTCATTAAATAATTATAATAATCTAATAAATAATTCAATGTTTTCTTGAATTATTTACTAATGGTGACAAAATCTATTATCATTTGTCACATGCATATTTAAATTTCTCTTCAAGATTATCTATTTATTGTTGTTGTGTTTCAAAACATGATTTAAAATTTTGAAGCTTATAATATTAGTTTTGTATTAATAGTGTGTCTATATATATATATATTATATTCAATATGATGATCAAACCTTTTATCATTTATAAAATTGGAAACATATTTACAACACCGTGTTTAAAAGGAAGGTATTGTGTAATAATTTCATAATTTAGAAATAGTTAATTATGAGAATTTTAATTGGATTTTTTTTATTTTTAGAATGAATTTTCAAAAATATTATTTTTTTGGAATCATGGTTTTTTTTGAAATATATTTTGACCTATGAATTTTGGAAAAAGAATTAATATTATGTAAAATGATTTTTGATAATGGAAATATTTAGTAAACTAAAAATTCATTAGTACTATATATCATACGGGACCCAAATTGATTCTTACAGTAGGGATAAATTAGTATGGTCTTGTATCTTTTTTGGTTTTATTGAGTTATTTTTTTAGAATTTATGATTCTAATAGGTATGTGATTTAATAACAATATGTATGTTTTTTATGGAATAAATGTGCTATGGTGTGTTTTTTATTGTGACTAAAGTCCAAACTATCTAAACTAAGGTATATATATTGCATTAAAAATAGAAATCCAAATAGTAGAAACATGGGATTATATTTTTTTACTTTTAATTTCAAACATGAATTTCAAAATACAATGATGAATTCTATGATGTTTTAAATATGTTTTGAGATATTTATTCTATGAAATTTTCTCTATTAAATGTTTTAAGTATTTTAAAATTTCATTTAAAATTGTAACGATTACTTATTATGTGTTACATGATCATTGAGCATTTATTATGGTTTCTAATAGTGAGAGGGTCTTGGGATATTACAAAAAACCTTGTGGTGGGGTTCTTGGTACCCGGTAGGTAAAGAGTGAGTCTTTTAATTTTAATTTTTCTTATTTATACAACTGAGGGAATAACGATATTTTATTGTTTTAATAAATGAAAATTTTATGTATTTAACTAATATATATCCTAATTTTTTTAATTTTCATATAGATAAAAATAAAATGAATTTTTTATTGGGAAATATTGTAATTTTTTGAAATGTATCGAGTGATAAATAGTTTCCATGGAATAAATTTTGTAATATAGAATAATTTTGAATTTTTATTTTAAAATAATATAGGAATATTTTTAGTGATCATTGGAATTTATATAATAATTAAATAATGTCCATATTTTTATGATATTTTTAACATTTAGTAATTTTGAAGTGCTTAGTATACAATTGTGACATATATTTATTTCATTACAATTATTATTACAATATGAAATAATATATTTATTATATTTATTAATAATATAAGTAGCATGGTTTAACATACATATATTTCTATTACTAGTATTATCTTTCAAATTTCAAGAAATATATATGAATAAATAGTTTTATTGTTATTGTTAGACGGTCAAATTTAATATTGATATTGTTATTATAATTATTTTTATTAACTAATAAGTGATGTGTGAAGGACTATATTTCCATAACCATGAATCTATGACTCAAATTTTGGAAGAGATGAATTTATGGTGTTATTTTAGAAGGGCTACATAAATTTCTATAGCAACACCATTATGGTGTTATGAAGGAGACCATGTAGTATGTATTAAATAATGTACTATATCAGATCTATATTAGGAACTCTAAAAAAATATTTGAAACTATTTGGATTAATTTTTTATTTATATAATAATTCATTTGGAAAACGTTTAATGGGATCTGGGAAAATTTATGAAAGGCCTTCATGCATAATGTAATAAAATAGAGAAATTTTAGGTGGGTCACCCTTATATGGTATGGTGGTGACCTGGTCAAATAAGATCCTTTAGGGGTGTATGTTTTCTCAAAGGTTTGCACCCTCATATACTAATACATATTCATATAAAATAATAATATTTAGAATGGTGAATAAGGGGATGGTTGGGGGAAAACCAATAAATAAAAATATCCCATTACATGGGGGTTTCATCTATTATACATCACTCTAAAAGGGTGGGGCCACCAATGGTTCATCTCTCTTACTTTCGAAATTCTCCTCCTCTTCCTTTGATTTTGGGTTGTCCAAGTGATTTTTCAATCACTATTGTAGGTATTATCCTTCAATCTTTTTTCATTGAATTTGTTAGAGATTTCAAATTATATTTGGAAAAAACATGATATAATCAGGAAAAGGATTAGGGATTTTAATATTCCTATCTAATTAAGATTAAAGGGTTTAGATGAATGTTATTAAATAATATTTTTAAATATGTATATTTAATTTGATTCTCTAGAATATGTTTTATTTTAGTTAAATTATTTATTTTGAATGTAATGTTAATTTGGAATTTATGTATTAAAGTGAAAGGAATTTTAACAAGTCACATTTGATTATTTTTATATTTAATTTTGATCATTCAATTATAGAATATAAATTGTATGGATTAATTTAGTTATAGGATTTTTTTTATAATTTATAAAAATCCACATGCGATCAACACAATTGAAAAATCTATACTGTCAATTAAACTCGATTGGGGTATTATACATCATTGCCTATTTAAGTTGGTTATTCATATAGTGTGTATCAAAATGGTTTTTATAAATTAAATAATATTTAAAAATATATTTCTACGGAAATAATTTTGAGTTTTCATGGGCCTTTTAATTGTTTGATTATGTATAGTTTTTCATGAAAGTATTATGTAAATTTTTTATTTCTCATGTTATAAATTCCATGATTGAAAAAAATTTATATAGTGGAATTTGAATCATTTTCATTATAAAATAATGTGTTGCTTTTAAAGAAATTATTAGTTTTTCAGTTTGATTTGTTAATTACATGAATATTATAGAACATGTTTTGTTTGATTCATTTTCAACTTCAATTTATTTTATATGTGAAATATTTGACATTAGTTTTTTGATATAACTTATTTGGAATTTTTTAATTTTAATAATTATTAATAAAATACGCATTTTTTTTCATAAAATAAAATATAAAATTTTATGTATCATGTCCATGTTATCAACACTTTGTTTCTTCATAAAGTATTAAATATTTATTTTTTTATTTTTTTATTTTTTTAAGAAACAACGCTACTTAGTTTGACTTATGTTATTACTTTTTTTATATTTAATGAAAGATTCAGTGGCTTGGTATTGTAATGTTGAAGATATGCATCCATGAAAATGGTTATTGTATTTTGAATGTAACATGATTTCCATATTATCTAACCATAGTGTAAATACCCAACTCCAGAATACCAAGAGCTGGTTCCTTGAAACATTATGTGTATTTTTTTACAGAAATCATGCAATGATATTTTACACATCACATCTCTTACATAAGGTCGTTATGGTTTAGGTTTTGGGAAACCAGCCTCTTCTAACATGTTTCTTCAGCTAAAAACTAATACCTTAAAACTTTTATTCAAAAAACGTAGGAAGAGCATAAGAATGCCCAGTAAGGGGTTTTAGAATAACATAATATAACAATTATAACATTAAAATAAATTATTTCAAATATTACCATAATTTTTTTTAGTAATACTGAAACACAAGAATCATGACAAAGCATTTGGTTTTAAAATCATAAGTGTACATTTCATGGAACACTGACAGAGATATAAAGAAGCAGGATTCAATCATAAGAATGTTCATTAAGAATAATGAGTAAAATACATTCTAAATAAGTATGACATATGAATATGAAAGTACCAAAATTAATAACTAAGAGTAATACATAATCAGAGTTGCATATAAAGGTAATAAATTCAATTTCATCCTTTACTTCTGTGAAACATACACTGGATAATAAGTCAATGAGGGTTGAATAAATGTGATTCTATAAGCATTTACTTCTTCTGATACTCATATGTACTGGCTCTTAACCATGGATATTCTACTAGTCTAATATCCCCATGTTTAATTAATTATCATAAACATAATGTGGGAATGTATATTATGAGACAATATAACCATAACGTCAAGGCATCGTGCCAAGACTATTATTAATCATTGTGTCAAGGCCTTGTGCCTAGATGGTAGTTTGTCTCATAAGACCAACCGATCCATTGAGGGGCTATAGCTAGCCCCACCCGACACTTACTATGTCCAATACATTCCTCATATGTCGTGTAAGGTCATATATTCAAAGTGTCACATACCACTTTGAACATTTAATTTCTCATTTCATATTATTCAATGTGTCCCAAACCACCTTGTATAATCTAGTTCATAATTTCATAAAATGTCTTAAGAGTTTTAATTACATTCTTTACCATTTACATATATTTAGTGATTCTGACATATAAGTGTTAATTAAAAAACTATCAACTGCATGAATATGTCATTGAATGGTAAGTATGATAAGAAGATTGTGGCATATGTGAGAACAAGTAATGTACTAAAAGAAATACATGATTTTTCAAATACAATGATCACCTTAAATTATAAAACCTTATTAAGAAATACATATTCTAATTTCATCTGGATGCATAAATAAATAAAAGTTAAACCAAATATTATAGGTGGGGTATTAGAATCATAAATGCTCAAAATCATATTACTATTATTCTTTTGTATTGCACATAACTAGGGTATACATAATGTTAAAAATGGAAATCATGAAACTCAACCATAACTAATACCATTTAATATATATGAAAATAAGTTATTCATAGATATGTATGTAAGAGTAGAAACCCCCCAATATTATACTTATGAGATCCCCAGAAATACTAAACGTATCAAAATTATAATATTTGGAGTATCCAAAATTAGGTTTTTGTGTTGTTTAAATCTGTTTATACACATCGATGTATATAAAGAGTTGTATATAAAAACCACTCATACATCAAAAACAAATTTATTTTATTATTTCTTAGAGATCCTTGAAAACTTCTAAATAAAATTGAGAATTAATGTTTATTTGTATACACATATATTCACAAAACTGATAATAAATTATGACCCCAGCTACCCAAAGTCGGTGCATTACTTCGTAACATTGGCATGACAACAAAAGATCAAGTCTCGAAAGACCGATTAGTTTAGTAGCCTTGGAAACACTAGATACATCAATAAGTCTTACATTACACAATAATGTAAAAGAAAACTACTACATCTTCTCTTCATATCCCCTTATAATATCCATGCAGGTCATTCATAATATACTTCTTCACATCCTGTAAAATATTAAAACATTGAAAGGGGTGACCTTAGATGCTCAGTAAGGATAACAATATTGCGGAAGCTTTCATAAATAAACATTAACATTTAAGGAAATGTATAACAAAAACAAAAGCCTTTTAAACATGAACTTCAACATAATATGGCAAAAGTAAAATGAGATAATGCCATTTACTTATTCACATGGATATTCTACTGGTCGAATAATCACATGCAATATCATTAACCACTTTCATAATGATAGAATGCATAATGCCAGACATTCTGAAACATTTTGTCAAGGCCTCGACCAAGACGTCTAAAATGATTAAGGCCTCGGCCAAAACCATAAATCAAATTGGGAAAGGGCCTCGGCCAATTCCATGTCTAGATGTCTCATGAGACCTAGCGATGCATCGAGGAGCTATAGCGGGCTCCACCCATCACTTATTATGTCCAATGCATTCCTCATATGAATAGGTTTAAACATATCATAAACCATAAAATAATCGTATCACATAAAACATGCATAAAGGAAACATAACATTTCCACATTTCCATAACAAGATATCAATACAACACATTGATATAATAAAAATGCTTTCAAAACCATTTTCAATACCAAAATAAAAGAAAAGTATAACATGGTATTTATTTTTCATTAAAAAAAGGTATGGCTTGTAGAGGAAGCCGAAACTCAAATAGTGGTCACGACGGCGGAGAAGTCGTTGTCTCCGCATACGTACGATAAAAACATTCCATTTTGTCGTTTAGTAAACGCTTCGTATAAAAAAGATTATATAACATCCCCAAATGATAAAGGGTTAAATGACTAAATGATATGACTCATGTCAACAAGGTTCACCTTCCTTTTCGGGAGCCTACCTGGTTAGAACTCCACAGTTAAGCGTGCTTGGCCTGGAGTAGTGATCAGGATGGGTGACCTTCTGGGAAGTTTTCCAGGATGTGTGCGAGTGAGGACAAAGCACACTGGAAAGGACATGTGTTGGCATGTGGGGACTGTCATTAGTCAGATAACCCGTTCAAGCACGTGGGTGGACCCTGGGGTGGGCCCCACGTGTTTGCGGGGCAACTGGTGGTACCTGGTGAGCCAGGACCTGACAGCCATGTTAAGGGCGGGGTGGTTGTGCTGCCACCGGGACCCGGTTGTGACATTTGGCATCAGAGGAAGAACCCAGCCTTAAGTGCGGTGCACTGCCTGGGTTGAGATGTAGGGCCCACAACGAGGGCGTTGTGCTCTAAAGGGGGGGTGATTGTAACATCCCCAAATGATAAAGGGTTAAATGACTAAATGATACGACTCATGTCAACAAGGTGCACCTTCCTTTTCGAGAGCCTACCTGGTTAGAACTCCACAGTTAAGCGTGCTTGGCCTGGAGTAGTGATCAGGATGGGTGACCTTCTTGGAAGTTTCCCAGGACGTGTGCGAGTGAGGACAAAGCACACTGGAAAGGACATGTGTTGTCCTGTGGGGACTGTCCTTAGTCAGATAACCCGTTCAAGCACGTGGGTGGACCCTGGGGTGGGCCCCACGTGTTTGCGGGACAACTGGTGGTACCTGGTGAGCCAGGACCCGATGACCATGTTAAGGGTGGGGTGGTTGTGCTGTCACCGGGACCCGGTTGTCACAGATTCCTTTTGAATATACGTAAAAGTCAAAGGGGTTTATATATCGTATAAAAGAAATTTGTGTACAAAACCAAATATGCCTCAATGAAAGGAGATTGAGGCGAAGTCCTTACAAAGATCATTTTCTAAAATAAAATAGATATATTATGTGTATTCACTATAGGTACACATAAAGAAATTAAAAATATAAAATAATACATAATAATATCATGCCATAATTTGAAAGTAGGAGATTAACCCAAAGAATGGAAGTTGGGTTAAGAAGTTCCCTTACCTTGCGTCTTGTCCTGACTCGACCGTTCTTTAACCTCCTGAATAATAAACTAGAGTTAATTTCTATTTACATAAGAACGTTTTTCATGTTCATTATTCCTTTTATATCACTTATTACCATGTTATGAACATTATATTATTATTTAATTTAATAACGGTCGTTTTGTCGATCTTTGGTACTTGAGTCAAAAATAAACTTCTTATAATTACAAGTTGTTCATGTGGTGAAATATCCATTATATACAGAATTATATTCATGATGTAGATATCATATATATCATATATATACAGTATATACATTCATTTATAATATTACGTAACATTTAGAGGTAAGAAATGAAATGCACCGTTCATGGAGACGGTAAGCCGTACGTACGCATTAATGCTACTTTCATTTCTATTTCGTATTTAATGGAATGAAATCATAATGATATAAATGTATAATATAATTCCAGTATAATATAGTTTATAATACCATTTACTCCGTGCTTTATACATCCCACATATGGCATTAACGATTCAAATCACTTTGTGGGGGCGGTAGTCCGCACTTCCTAAAATGAAATTATCGCGTTTACCCATAATGTAAATCATAAATTATGCCATGAATGAGAAATACAGAAGCATACGTAAAACATAAACATATTATATATCATATATAAATATATTGACATCTTAATGGCCACCTTTGAAGGTGTTATATGAGTGTTGAACAATCATCGTTTCGTGAGGCAGAAATTCGCCATCAACAGAAACCGTATGTTCATTAACCATTAGATGTAGGTGTGTGTAAGTGTAGCTTGAATACATCTTATAACAAAATCCTAGTATATTTAGGATACTGGTGATGTTACAAAAGAAATTAATAAAAAGAGTTTAGGGTTTGGAGAAAAAAAATAAAACAAAACAACATTAGAGAAGACATTACCTCAAAATCGGGTAACTCTTTTTGATTTGAGCCAAAGGCTTCCTTGGGAAGAGTTCTGCCCAAATTGAGGCTTCTAGGAGTAAGAGGGGGATGTTGGGAGAGTATTTGGGTAGAGTTTGTCCGAGCCAAATGGCTTGAAAGTGTGAATTAGGTGGTAGAGGTGGTGGCCTTTTATAAGAGGAGAGGAGGGGCACTCTTGGAATGTAAAGAATAGTCACTTTATTATAAAATGAGTTTCAGATTTTAGAGGTCCCACACTTATATAATTCGAGTCTAAGATGATAAGGGTTCGAAATATACCCATCCAGTAGTCTTTGGACATGTGGTGGTCTTAGATTTTACATTATCTTTCCATTTTATTTAAATCGTTAAATAATGAGGTCATCGCTGCATCATCATGATGTCATAAATAATTTAATTTCTTTAATGTATAAAAATTATAACAAAAATACTATGAGGTAGGAAATATTTTTATCTTTCCAATGACTATTTATAGTCAAAAACATGACTTGTATAACTCCATGTAAAAATTGTTTTAGTAAAACATTTCATGTTTGTGTCATTTTTTACTTTAACATTAAATAAAAGGTATTTATGTCATTTTCCAACTAAAGTGGCTCCATGGGGTCCCCAAGTTGACCCATGGATTGTCTTGGTCGGCCATGGAACATCCAATGAGGGTAGGACATGTTTCAAGCTCATCTTATATTATTAAAACATTATTTTTACCTTAAACTACACTAATTATCTCTAATCACGATTAAGAACTTAAAAGTTAATATTCACCAAAAATTATTTTAATCTAATTGAACCAAATTTTACTTCTTAATGACAACCATGTATGTCAAATTTTTGAAAATCAAACCACAAAAGTGGTAATATTTCATTTAAACAAAAAATCATTTTTTTAACTACCACTTAGTTGTTTCACTATTCATCAAAAATTGAATTTTTTCAGAACAATGCCAAAATTTCACCCTAAGCTATAATTGATATTCCGAAATCAAAAATGATGTCTATTTTAAAAAATTCCATACAAATAAGTTGCATTAATTAATTTTATAATTAATTTCAGCTGTCACAACAAATAGCGTGTTTTTAAGAAATAATTTATATCAAAAGATTTGCAATTGTTTATGTCCAATTTCAATGTTAAATTAATTTTAATGACCACCATTGGATAAAATAGTAAGAATATATTCTAATTATACTTTAAAACTACTAAATAGTATAATTTATCACTATAAATTATTTTGATTAAAAAAGTTGTTTTTAAGTATTTTTCACTTTTCATAAAAAATTAGAAGTTCTCAGAAAATTACAAAAAATTAAACTTAGGGTAATTTCGATATTAAGAATACAAAAATGAAGACCATTTTGAAATATAAAATTTCTATAATTTTAAAAAGTGGTTATTACTATTAATAATGGCTACTTTGATTAGTCGCGGTGTTTTAGAACTCGAAGTTGCGTACAATGCAAGCTATTGCATTATTGAATGAGAAGCGTATTGTGGAAGATCGGGGTGTTACATTCTCCCCTCCTTCAATAAATTGCGTCCTCGCAATTTGAAAATTTTCTTGGAAAATAAAAGGTTGAAAATAGAAAATACCTTTGTGGAAAACCCACATCGGAAATAAGATTAATAAAATTTAGCCTTAAGAAGAGGGAAAGGGAAATGAAAAAGTCACCACCCAATTATGATCTCGAATAAGAGAACATTGGTGGAAATTGGAGACATATAATTGGATGAAAAACGTAAATACTTGTAGGGAGTGATTGAGGTCATCCATCACAATCAACTGTCAAATTGAGGGCCTCAAAGCCTTCAATCTATGTTGATTTAAAATATCATCAGTTCAACAAGACATAAGGTATTAGGATAACACATTTTTTGTTTTAGTATCCCTTTAATAAAGTTTAAGAATTAATTTATTCATTGAATAAGAGATAGGTATATATATATTTATTCTTGACAATTAGAGTTTCAACCTTCAACTCATCTTTCACTCAAAAAGATAATAGAACTCAAAAATATTATACTTATCCTAATTGTATAAGGTTCAAAATGTTAACACATACCATTTAGATTAGTAAAATTATTTTGTAATAACCAGGGACTTCCTGTAGGCTAGTGGTAGGAAATAAAGGCCTGTCGCACTATGGTTATGGGTTCGATTCCTGCAGCTTTGTCCGACGCGACGGGTTATGCCCCACCCTTCAGGTTGTCCTTTTCCTAAAACTATAGTATTATAATATTCCAAAAACAATCTTCATAAATTTTTTAACCTTAAACAATACTATCCAAAGATCAACTTAATCCACTCCAACCTTTATAGTTATCCAAAATAACTTTGTCCAAACTTTCTCTAAAAGGTCTCTTAATTCCAAAATCAATTTATCAGATTCCCCAAACAAAGTAAAGTTTCTCTTATTGTCACATACTAAAAATATAATTACCTTCATCATATTAAAACCTTACTGAAATCAACAAGTACTGCAGTACAATCCTTATATATATATCACATTATTATAATAACCAGAATATAATCCATTAGTCTAAAATCACCAATACATTAGTTATTATGCTTCAACTGTAGTAACAGCATAAGATTGTCCTTGATCCCTTGGCCTTTTCTGAGGTAAGTTTCCCTGATGCTTAGGACATTCATTTTCATAATGCCCCATTTCCCTACAATTGTAGCATTCAACATTGATAGCCTCTTTCTTTCCCTTGCAATCATGCGCCTGGTGACCTTTTCCCCCAAATTTATAACAAACTCCCATTCCTTTTAGGCAAGTATCAGGGTGATTCTTCCCACAATTATCACATAATGGAAAATCCTTCTTTCCCTTTTTCCATTTATCTGTATCTTTTTCCACCGTTCTCTTCTTCTCTTGCTTTACTTTGTTGTCATAAGACTTAGAGAATTCCTTTTCTGTCTTGACAGAACACGAGACAATATCTTCGTATGACGAGAAGGTTTGTGAGACTAATGATCGACGGAGAAATGGTTTTAACCCATCAATGAAATGATCAATCTTACTTCTTCGGTTACGTATATAATCTACAGCATGCCTCGCTAACCTTGTAAAGTTGTCCTCATACTTTGCGACATTCTCATCCTCCTTTTGTCTCAGACTCAAAAATTGTCTTTCCATATCTGCTCGATGGTCACGAGGATAGTATTTTTCTAGGAAAAGCTCTTTGAACTCCCTCCATTCCATATTTGATACGTCATCATCTTCCTTTGTGTTTTGAATCAGCGACCACCACTGATCGGCATCTCGAGTGAGGTGGTAAAATGCCATGACAACCTTCTCCCTTTCGCTACTCCCCAAGGCATGGAATATTTTCTCTAAGGAGCTTATCCATTGCTCAGATACTAATGGATTTGTACCCCCATTAAATGTTGGCGGTTGTTGACTCATGAAGCGGTCTAACATTGATCCTCCACATTGTGGATCAGGGTGATCCATACGAGTAAGGTTATTATTCATAGCTTGAGTGAGTTGTCCCATTATGGTAATAAGTTGATCAGAACCAGTTGTATCTCCAGATCCACAATAATTATCTTGAGCAGGAGGGCAATCCCTACACGGAGTTCGTGCATTGATACGGTTTCCATTCCTTCCACTAGGCGCCATTTCTATAAAATGGCATAAACTAGATTAGTTTATGAATCAAAATACATAATTCCATACTTATAAAATACTTAACATAAATTGAACTATTTATGGATATAATCCATAATCATAAAAAGGTTTTCTTTGAGGAAGTATATACTCATAACCGTTCATAGTGGTTTGTAAAGAAAACGAGAATTTTCCTAAGCATATCCCCCGGGAGTGTCGTAACCAAGAGTGAAGCAAGGCCCATTGTCACGCACCAGTTCCCGTTCGAGTCTAGTTCAAAGCGGTGTTTTCGGGTTTTACCTCTAGGTACATCTGTGCCAGAGACGCCTCTACCTACTCGTATCCAGACAGGGATGTATTGCTCAGAAAACTCAAAAAATCTCTATAATACCAAAATTCTAGGATGTTCTTCTATACTAACCCTCAAAGTTCATCTTAGGTCTACGTGCCCTAATCAGAGTTTGTCTAAATCTAGCTTCCAAGGTTTGTACTAAACTTCTTCTGATACCAACTGTAACGCCCCGACCCCAGCTACCCAGAGTCGGTGCATTAATTCATAACATTGGCATGACCACAAAAGATCAAGTCTCGAAAGACCGATTAGTTTAGTAGCCTTGGAAACAATAGATACATCAATAAGTCTTACATTACACAATAATGTAAAAGAAAAATACTACATCTTCTCTTCATATCCCCTTATAATATCCCCGTAGGTCATTCATAATATACTTCTTCACATCCTGTAAAATATTAAAACATTGAAAGGGGTGAGCTCAGATGCTCAGTAAGGATAACAATATTTCGGAAGCTTTCATAAATAAACATTAACATTTAAGGCAATGTATAACAAAAAAAAAGCCTTTTAAACATGAACTTAAACATAATATGGAAAAAGTAAAATGAGATAATTCCATTTACTTATTCACGTGGATATTCTACTGGTCGAATAATCACATGCAATATCATTAACCACTTTTATAATGATGGAATGCATAATGCCAGACATTTTGAAACATTTTGGAAAGGCCTCGGCCAAGACGTCTAAAATGATTAAGGCCTCGGCCAAAACCATAAATCAAATTGGTAAAGGGCCTTGGCCAATTCCACGTCTAGTTGTCTCATGAGACCTACCGATGCATCGAGGAGCTATAGCGGGCTCCACCCGTCACTTATTAAGTCCAATTCATTCCTCATATGAATATGTTTAAACATATCATAAACCATAACATAATCGTATCACATAAAACATGCATAAAGGAAACATAACATTTCCACATTTCAATCACAAGATATCAATACAACACATTGATATAATAAAAACGCTTTGAAAACCATTTTCAATACCAAAATAAAAGAAAATTATAACATGGTATTTATTTTTCATTAATAAAAAGGTATGGCTTGTAGAGGAATCCGAAACTCAAATAGTGGTCACGGCGGTAGAGAAGTCATTGTCGTCGCTTAAGTACGATAAAAACATTCCCTTTTTTCATTTAGTAAATGCTTCGTATAAAAAATATATCTTTTGAATATACGTAAAAGTCAAAGGGGTTTATACACCGTATAAAAGAAATTTGTGTGTAAAACCAAATATGCCTCAATGGAATGAGATTGAGACGAATTCCATACAAAGGTCATTTTTTAAAATAAAATAGATATATTATGTGTATTCACTATAGGTATACATAAAGAAATAAAAAATAAAAAATAAGACATAATAATATCATGCCATAATTTGAAAGTAGGAGATTAACTCAAAGAATGGAAGTTGGGTTAAGAAATTCCCTTACCTTGCGTCTTGTCCTGACTCGACCGTTATTTGACCTCCTGAATAATAAACTAGAGTTAATTTCTATTTACATAAGAACCTTTTTCATTTTCATTATTCCTTTTATATCACTTATTACCAGGTTATGAACATTATGTAATTATTTAAGTTAATAACGGTCGTTTTGTCGATCTTTGGTACTTGAGTCAAAAAAAAAACTTCTTATAATTACAAGTTGTTCATGTGGTGAAATATCCATTATATCCAGAATTATATTCATGATTTAGATATAATATATATCATATATATAAATTATATACATTCATTTATAATATTACGTAACATTTAGAGGTAAGAAATGAAATGCACCGTTCATGGAGACGGTAAGCCGTACATACGCATGAACGCTACTTACATTTCTATTTCGTATTTAATGGAATGAAATCATAATGATATAAATGTATAATATAGTTCCAGTATAATATAGTGTATAATACCATTTACTCCATCCTTTATACATCCCACATATGGCATTAACGATTCAAATCACTTTGTGGGGGCGGTAGTCCGCACATCCTAAAATGAAATTATCGCCTTTACCCATAATGGAAATCATAAAGTATGCCATAAATGAGAAATACAGAAGCATAAGTAAAACATAAACATATTATATATCATATATAAATATAGTGACATATTAATGGCCACCTTTGAAGGTGTTATATGAGTGTTGAACAATCATCGTTTCGTGAGGCAGAAATTCGCCATCAACAGAAACTGTATGTTCTTTAACCATTAGATGTAGGTGTGTGTAATTGTAGCTCGAATCCTTCTTATAACAACATCCTAGTATATTGAGGATACCGGTGTTGCTACAAAAGAAATGAATAAAAAGAGTTTAGGGGGTTTGATAAGAAAAATAAAACAAAACAACATTAGAGAAGACATTACCTCAAAATCGGGTAACTCTTTTTGATTTGAGCCAACGGCTTCATTGGGAAGAGTTCTGCCCAAATTGAGGCATCTACGAGTAAGAGGGGGAAGTTGGGAGAGTATTTGGGCAGAGTTTGGCTGAGCCAAATGTCTTGAAAGTGTGAATGAGGTGGTAGAGGTGGGGGCCTTTTATAAGAGGAGAGGAGGGGCACTCTTGGAAAGTAAAGAAAAGTCACTTTATTATAAAATGAGTTTCGGATTTTAGAGGTCCCACACTTATATAATTCGAGTATAAGATGATAAGGGTTCGAAATCTACCCATCCAACAGTCTTTGGACATGTGTAGGTCTTAGATTTTACATTATCTTTCCATTTTATTTAAATCGTTAAATAATGAGGTCATCGCTGCAGCATCATGATGTCATAAATAATTTAATTTATTTAATGTCTAAAAATTATAACAAAAATACTATGAGGTATGAAATCTTTTTATATTTCCAATTACTATTTATAGTCAAAAATATGACTTGTATAACTCAATGTAAAAACTGTTTTAGTAAAACATTTCATGTTTGTGTCATTTTTTACTTTAACATTAAATAAAAGGTATTTATGTCATTTTCCAACTAAAGTGGCTCCATGGGGTCCCCAAGTTGACCCATGGATTTTCTTGGTCGGCCATGGCACATCCAATGAGGGTAAGACATGTGTCAAACTCATCTCATATTATTAAAACATTATTTTTACCTTAAACTACACTAATTATCTCTAATCACGATTAAGAACTTCAAAGTTACTATTCACAAAAATTATTTTAATCTCATTGAACCACATTTTTCTTATTAATGAAAACCATGTATTTTGGATTTTTGAAAATCAAACCACAGAAGTGGTAATATTTCATTTAAACGAAAAAACAGTTTTTTAACTACCACTTAGTGGTTTCACTATTCATAAAAAATTGAAGTTTTTCAGAACAATGCCAAAATTTCACCCTAAGCTATAATTGATATTCCGAATTCAAAAATGATGTCTTTTTTTCAAAATTCCATACATATAAGTTGAATTAATTAATTTTATAATTAATTTCCGCTATCACAACAAATAGCGTGTTTTTAAGAAACAATTTATATCAAAAGATTGGCAATTGTTTATGTCCAATTTCAATGTTAAATTAATTCTAATGACCACCATTGGATAAAATGGTAAAAATATATTCTAATTATACTTTAAACCCACTAAATAGTATAATTTATCAATATAAATTATTTTTATTAAAAAATTTGTTTTTATGTATTTTTCACTTTTCATAAAAAATTAGAAGTTCTCAGAAAATTACGAAAAATTCAACTTAGGGTAATTTCGATATTACGAATACAAAAATGAAGTCCATCTTGAAATATAAAATTTCTATAATTTTAAAAAGTGGTTATTAATATTCATAACGGCTACTTTGATTAGTCGCGGTGTTTTAGAACTCGAAGTTACGTACAATGCAAGCTATTGCATTATTGAATGAGAAGCGTATTGTGGAAGCTCGGGGTGTTACATTATGTATTAAAGGGTTTAAATAAAAAATCTAATGACACCCATATGACATAAATGTATTGGACACATTAACTGACAGGAGCCACTAAATTTTAAATCATAATGTGAAATTTAATAGGTTTACTTATTCAAAAAACTTATATATACATTCTTATGTAGACATATATAACATAAATTTATAACTGAGTATACATAACTGTCATACAATAAAATTTGTTGACACTTATATGTATACCAAGAACCTAAATTAATCATTGAAGTTCAAATTTGAAAGTCTTAAAAATGTTCTAATAGGTGAGTTAAATAAACCATATAATAATATATGATCATGTATGTGTATAAAAATGATTCCTAAATCATGGTTTAATGAAACTTGCATTCTTTTAACCCATTACGAAAATTTGTTAATTAAAGGTATATAAAATGAAAATCATGACATCAATTATAAACGTTTGATTATGAAATATATTTATACATTTCTTATAAAATATTTTATACAATTTTTCTTGTATATGATTATATATACTTATATAGACATAGAACTGTGACATCACACACACTCTTGCATGTTTAAGAGTTTAGATCATCATTTAGGGTAAAGGTCTAGCGCATGTGGGAGGAAGAAGAAGGAACTGCAGGGACAAAATCTAGAAAAAGAGTGGACGATAGGAATTAGATGAGGGAAGATCCCATGGTGGAGGTGATTTCACCGATTTTAACAGAGATGGATGATCCATATTTGAGGAGGAGATGACAGATCGCTATGGTGAAATGCATAGATTTAAAAATGGATAAATGATCCAGATTAGATCGTGTGTGATATTATGACTCAGGATGACGGAGTGTTTTAAAAATTCTCGGATGATTGATATTAGATACGTGATGGATCGGATGGTGCACAAAAAATGTGTAGAATCTATACGTCTACTAAGGATCGATATACGGACAGATCCAATGGTTTAGATCATGCGCGTCATGATCCAACAGCCTGGATTCGATCTTGGCTGATTTTTTTTCTCCCACATTGAAACGGAGGGAGCCTCCACGACTTCTTTATAAGCACGAGACTCCATGTATAAGCTCAGATTTCTCCCTCTCCCTCCCGGTGCCGCGCTGTACCAGGTTCTGCATGCGCGCTCTGTGCCCACCCCTACCGTTATGCTGCCCCGCATGGTGGCGCATTACTAGGCTCCTCTGCGCGTGCTTGAGATGCGTGCACATGCCTTAGGGCTGGCCTGTGCTGAGGTAGAATGCCAGGCTCCGCCATCTTGCACATGCTTCCTCCTTCATCCCAGCAAGAGGGTCTCCCCCTAAAAGGTTTATTTTTTGTTAAATGTTAAACCATGTTTCCGTACACATATGTAGGTGTTTCTCAAAAAAATATTTCCCTTTGTTTATAAACACTAATGTTTTAAAACCCAATGTAATAAATCAAAATTTAATACATCATAATGAAAAATTTATACTAGTATTATAAATATCGAAAACATAGTTTAGTTAAAACCTTGTTTAATCTTTAAGAATGAAAACATTTAAAATACATTTGAAATATTTGAAAGGTGTTTGAAATCCTCAACTAATTTTAACATTACACTATGTGAAGCTCAAAATTTTAATTTTATTACATATCCTAAATATTTTGAAAGACTAACTGAAAACTAAATTATACATTGATAGTTTACTTTAATACACCAGAAATACCAACACCTATAATTATAACCTTTAGAACGAAATGGTCTCCAATTGAAAACAGAAAAATTCAGACTCTTATAAAAACACGCATTAAGGTGTTCCAAAATCAAGAAAAATTGAAAATGATGGTGCACATCATTCCATTGTTGTATAGTGCGGCTGTAGTAGCTCTGGCCAGACTGATGTTTTTTTGTGATAGATTCGAAGGACCCTTACAATATTCCTGGTTTTTTTGTTGTATTCGGTGGTCTCCCTATAATTATAATTGGTATTTTAATTGGTTATTTTGTGTAGTATGGTTTTCCTTTGATCTGGCTATAATGTAAACACTTCTTTTTTTAATTAAATATAATGCATTGTGTTTAATTTGTAAGTATTTTTTGGATAACATAAAATTAAACAAAATAAAACAATAATATTATTATTACATGGAAAATAAGTTTTGGGTCATCACATTATTCTCCATACAAAGAATTGTGTCCTTACAATTCATTTCATATAACCATGCTAAAAAGAAACTATTTGATGTTTTTCACCACATCCAAAATCGTGGTGGATCCTTAGGTGTGGCAAGCTGAGTACCCAAATTGGGGTTCAATTATTCCACTTTCTTGGCCTAGACACACCTGCATTGTATGGGTTAAACTCATTCATTGTACACTTAGGTTTCAAAAGTGTGGATCGAAGGGTAAAAAGTTAGGTAATTTCCCAACAGAGAAACTCTATAAGAACTCGTTGGACTATCTCTTATCCAAGAATGTCAATGTCTTAGATGTGGTCTAACAAACTAAAACACATGATATAGTGCATGTGGGCTATGAGACGACTCCCTTCCATGACAACCTCTTGAATCCTTTCTATGCGGTGGTAGAAATATAAATTTTCATGGAAGGAGCGGATAATGTCTGGACTGTTCAACACCTCCTAAATATGTTTTCATGTTCATCACGGGTTTTTGAAGGGAAGGTATTATTATGAATAGGTTCTGACCGTAATGGGATCTAGTACCTCAACAATAAGGGATAAGATATGGGTTTGTCTTTCCCTCTGAAAATAAAAATTTTCTTGAAAGTCCAATTAGTGAAACTCATCCAAAAGCATAAAAACTATGAATGTAGAATAAATAAGTAATAAAAAGTTGTATTTTAATAAAATAACTAGTACACAACACCCTAGACTAATGTTTTCCCCAGTTCCCAGTTACATGAATCCTCAAAACAATATCGAAACTCTCGATCTCCCTGAACCCAAGGCAACCTGAGTGGTCTGGTTCAATCTCGTGGGTACAGTTATGTTGTCTCTAGATTGAGACATGAGGGGTGTAAATTCAAGAGAAATTAGTATATACTTGATGGATGTAAAAAGAATAGAAGGCCTCAATTTCAAGGATTTCAATGTCCATTACTTGACCATAATGGCCATAGGATATTATTTGGAACATATATGCTATGTGGAAGTCACCTACTATTGCTTATTAGAAATCCATGAGGTACTGGAAGCCTAATGCAATGGTGAAGCGTACCAAAAGACCCTATAAGTACTTTCCCTATCATGCGTATGATTGAACATGGATTTTCATCATAAATAGGTAGTCTAAACTCACTTTATGGTGGAGTTTAAGTACGTGGGGAGAGTTTGACGCATCATAGAGGTGTTTTTATGTCATTCAATTGTGTTTATAGTTTATAAAGTTGTCTTGGATGGAAATTGAAACTATGGTTTCTAGATCCATAATAAGTTGAGACAAAAAATTGTATTTCATTTTCCATCTGAAAATTATGAATAAATTATACTTAGTAATGAATAAGTAATTTTTTTTTCTTTAGTTCTGGTTTTTTAGAGTTATCTAAAACAAAACTCTGATACCAACTGTAAAGACATGACCCTAGAATACCCCATGCCGGTTCCTTGAAATGTGATGCTTAATTTTTTTTACAAAGATCAGGAACTGATATTTTACAAATCACATCTCATACAGAGGATCGTTACGGTTCAGGTTCTGGGAAACCGGCCTCTTATGACATGATTCATTGGCTAAAAACTAATATCTGGAAACTTGTTTTCAAAAATCATATGGTGAGAATGCGAATACCGAGTTAGTGGTTTTAAAATAACATAATATGCCAATTATTACTTTTGAGAGCATTCTTTCAAAATTTCCCATAAATCATTTTCTTAAGGAATACTGAAACAAATGCCTCATGAAATAGAATTTAATCTAAGAATCATAAGGTCACATTTCAAGTAATTCTGACAGAGTTATAAGGAAGCATGATTCAGTCATAAGCATGTTTATTCAGAATAATAAGTAAAATACGTTATAAATTTTTATGACATATCAATATGAAAGTACCATAATAATAACTAAGAATTATATATAATCAGAGTTGTGAATAAAGGTAATAAATTCAATTTCATCCTTTTCTTTTGTGAAACATACACTGGATAAAAAATCACTGAGTCATAAGTAAACGTCATGCCATAAGCATTTACTTATTCTGATACTCATAATTACTGGATTTTAACCATGGATATTCTACTAGTAAAATATCGACTTGGTTAATTAATTATCATAAACATAATGAGGGAATGTATAATGTAGTAAAATATAACCATAATGTCAATTCCTCGTTCCAAGGCCATAAATAATCATTTTGTGGAGGCCTTGTGTCAATACTGTAACTTTTTTTCATGAGACCTACCATTGCACCAAGAGGCTATAGCGGGCCCCACCCAACACTTAATATATCCAATACTTTCCTCATATGAAAAGTATGGGTGTATATTCCAAGTGTCTCATATAACATTGAACATTTATTTTCTCATTCATATTATTCAAAGTGTCCCATACCACATGGGATAATCTAATTTATAATTTCATAATAGGTCATATGAAATTTAATTACATTCTTTAGCATTTGAATATATTTAGTGAATCAAGAGTATACCTGTTTATTACAAAACTATCAACTGCATGACTATGTCATTGTATTGTAAGAATTATAAGAATATTATGGAATTGGTGATAACAAATAATGTACTAAAAGAAATACAAGTTTTCCACATGGAATGATCAGCTTAATTTCTAAAACATTATTAATCAATACATATTGGAATTTCATTTGGATGCATAATTAATTAAAAGATAAACCAAATATTTCATGTGGGGTATTAAACTCACATATGGTCAACCATTTATTACTGATATTGTTTTGTGTAACACATCACAAGGGTATACATATTATTAGAAGTGGAAAGCATGAAACTCAACTATTACTAATTCCATTAAATATATGTGAAAATATGTGATTCATACATATGTATATAAGAGTATAAAACCACAAATATTATTCTCATGAATTATTCATAAATAATAAATTCATCAAAAGTATAATATTTGGGTTATCCAAAATTAGGGTATAGAGTTTTGTAAATATGATTATACACAAGATTGTATATAAAGAGTTTAATATAAAAACAACTCATACTTCGAGAAAAACATGTTTTATTCTTTCATAGAAATCATTGGAATATTCTAAATAAAATTGAGGATCAAAGTTTATATGTATACCCATATATTCCCAAAACTGAAAATACATTATGTATTAAAAGGTTTAAACCAAAAATACAATGACACCTATATGACTTTAATGTATTAGACACATCAATTAATAAGAGCCCCTGAATTTTAAATCATAATTTAAAATTTAAAAGGATTATTTATTAAACAAACTTGTATATATATGCTTATGTTAAAATATATAACTTTCATTTATAACTGAGTATACATAAGGGTCTTACACCAAAATTAATTGACACTTACTTGTTTATCAAAAAAATAAATTAATCATTGAAGTTCAATATAGAAAGTCCTAAAACTAGTCCAATAGGTGAGTTAAATAAACCATATAGTAATATATGGCCATGTATATGTATATAAAGGATTCCTAAATCATTTTTTAATGACACTTGTTTTCTTGTAACCCATTAGGAATATTAGTTAATCAATGGTGTATAAAATGAAAATCATGCCATCAATTATAAATTTTTTTATGAAATACATGTATGCATTTCTTTTAAAATCATATATACATTTTTTCCTATATATAATTATATATATTCATACACATATAGAACCTCGACATCACACACACCCTTATATATTAAGGGGTTGTCATCCTTTTGTAGGTTAAAGGTCTCACCTTTAAAAAGAAATGGGTATATAACACTCTTAACTGTATATATATATATACACATAAATAACCTAATATATAAAATGTACATAAATAAGTTTTTCATGTGTAATATAATCCCCCATGTTCATAATACCACTTAATCCCAAAATACGGATGACCTAGAATCTTGCATAAGAGAAAATTTTATCTAAACTGTAATGTTATATATATATATATATTTATAAGAGTATATATATGTGTATATAACATTAATAATAACAAAATAAGGTAACATATTGCCTTACCTATTTTGAGGAGGAGAAGGGATTCAGGAATTTTCCAAAGCAGGCTTTCTTGAAGCTTAAAAGGATGAATAACTGAGGGGTTCTTGGTAGGAAATCGATTGTTTTTAAACTATAATATGCATAAAATATAAGTAATATTTTAATGATACTACTAAATAAATGAGGCCTACTCGGTATATTAAATGACTGAGGGTGAGTTTTCCTTGTAGAATATGAGAGCAAGAAGGCCTCTGATAGTGATGGGAGGAGTCACAAGTGTGAAAAACAAGAGAAAAGGAAGAGTATGAGGCTACTGGTCCCACACATGTAGGAGGAATAAGAAGGCTCGGTGGGGAGAAAAACCGGAAAAAGAGTGGAAGGAAGAGATTATCCAAGGGAAGATCCAGCGGTGGAGGTGAGTCTGTAGATTTTAAAAGAGATGGACTATCCAGATCTGAGGAGGAGATGATCAGATGGCTATGCTAAAATTCAGGTATTTTAAAATAGGTAAACGGTACATATTAGATCATGTGTGATCTGATAGCTCAGGATGACGCAGTGTCTTAAAATGACTCAGAAGACCATGCTTAGATACATGATGGATCAGAAGATTCACAACATTTACAGAGGATATCCACAAATGCTGAGGATTGATAGCCAAACTAATCCAATGGTCCAGATCATGCGCGAGATGATCTAATGGCCTGGATTCGATCCAGGCTGATTTTCTTTGTCCCACATTGAAATAGAGGGAGTGTTAGTGGATTCATTATAAGCCCATGACTCTAAGCATAATCTTATATTACTCCCTCCCCCTCCCGGTACCTCCCTGTACTGGGTTTTGCGGGCGCGCTCTGTGCCCACCCCTGCCATTGTGCCGCCCCACATGGTGGAAGGATACTAGGCTCCTCTATGTGTGTACAAGCCCTAGTGTTGGCCCATGGTGGGGCTGATGGCTAGGCTCATTCTCCAAGTGTGCGCTTACTCCTTCGGCCCAGTAAGAGGGCTATCCCCTAAAGGGGTTTATTTTTTTGTTAAATATAAAACTAGGTTTCTTTACACATATATTGGTTGTTTTCAAACCAATATTTCACCTAGTTTATAAAAACTAATGTTTTAAAACACAAATTTATAAATTAATATTTAACACATCATATTGAAAAATTTACACTAGTAATAAAAAAATAAAAAAATATAGTTTTGGTAAAACCTTCAGTAAGCATTAAAAATGAAAACATTTAGAAGACATTTAATATATTTGAAAGGTTTTTGAAATCCTCACCTCATTTATAATCACACTAAGTGTAGCTCAAAATTATAATTTCAATAAATAACTTAAATATTTTGGAAGAATAAATGAAGAATAAATTATACTTATATAGTTTAATTTAATCCACTATAAAGACCAACGACTATAATTATAGCCATTTGAACCAAACAATATCCTAAGGGAATGGTCAAATTGAGATCCTTATAAAACCATGCATTAAGGTTTTTCCAAAATCAAGAAAAAATGTAGAAGATGGTGAAAATAATTCCATTGATACTTAGTGTGGCTCCAGTAGATTTGGGAATACCAATGTTTATTTTGATCAACCTGAAGGACTCTTTCTATCTTCTTTGAGTTTTTGTTGTTTTGGGTGGTCTCCCTATAATTCTGATAGATTTTTTAATAGGTATTTTTGGGTAGTATGGATTTCCTTTGATATTTCTATAATTGAAACACTTCAGTGTTTAATTAAATAAAATTCCTTGTGTTTAGTTTGTATGTTATGTTCGGAATACATGAAAATTAAAGAAAATAAAACCATAATATTATTATTACATGAGAAATATGTTTTGGGGAATCACACATAGACATCTATATTTGAGTTTCCTAATATGATCATGAATATTATGTTTGAGTTCCTTAAATACATTTAAATTATTTCTTGAAAATCATTTTGAGATGTAAAAATAAAAAAAATAAAAAATTATCAGTACCAATTACTGTAATTATTATAAATAATAGAAACAATTTCTTTTTTTATTTAAAATTCAATATCTAAAATTTATTAAATGATACATCGGTTATTTTGGGTTTATGGTGGATTTGTGAGAATATTGGATCATGATATACTTTTTAATATTTGTCTCTAGTCAGTGTTTGGTTATGTAATGTGAAGCATTTCATGAGTGTCAATATGTTATTTTTAATGGGTTATGTTTAATTTTTATTCATTAAATTGAAAGAATGAATGGAATATATTAATTTGAAATAATTTTAATAAATAGTTTTATAGGTTTTGAAATATTTTATTAATGGTGTTGAATTTGTTTGTAAATTTAGTTACCTAGTTTATTTTTCTAATCATATGCTTAATTTTTTTCTAATTATATGACTTAAGGCTTGTTGGGATTGTTATTGGTATGCCTTTGTTATTTTATATTCTATATATTATAATTTGTATTAATTTATGCTCATATATAATTTATTCCTACTTTTTTATATTGTACTTATATTTGACTATTGGATATTTTTTACAAATGTGTAAAATTAAAATATTGTATGTTTCGAATAGTATTAGTGGTGTATATATGTTTATGTTAGCTACCTTGTAATATTTAGAATTTGAAAATGGATATATTCATACATTACAATACATAAATAGGTATCCATGTAAGTTTTGAACTTATTTTGAAATACCATATGAATGTTTAAACACCCCAACTCTCTTTGGGATCTATAAATATTGTTTTTTGTTTTTAATATATATGTAAATATTCGAACACATTCTGATTCACACCGCTAATTATTTAATATTTGATTTGAGGGCTTTTCGGGTTTGAGCTACGACATTGTAATCATTGTCTCTATATGTACATTGGTGGACATACCACATTACTTATTTTATTACAGGAATTCCAGATATACTAGAAGTTTTTTTGATTCATTGTATACTAGATTTTTATGGACACAAATTTAATAGGTTTATTATTCATGGGGCATATATCATGGGATTCCATAATTAAAAGGGGGATTATTTTGTCTCATAGTCATAGTTTATGATGTTTGTTTTGAGTTTATAGTCATATTGTGTCAATTTTTAACAATAATGTTTTTTTGGATAGTATTTTCATATTTCTATGCATATATATAGGCACAATAGGTTCCTTCATCATATAGGTAATTAATTTTTTCATTAAGTCATCATTTAAATTTTGGAAATGTCTAATGTGGGGATGGGTCTTGTAAAATTTTATGTGAATACAATATAGACCCATTATGATTCATAATCCTAGGAGTACTATGAGCCCAAATGGGTTCTTGTGATCTTTTTACTCTAAAAAATTGGACATAATTAAGGTGGAATATGTGATTGAATCTCAAGAATATTTTAGGGGTGTTATATTGACGAATGTAACCATGAATACCATTCTAGAATTTATTCCTATAAGAAAACAACCAAATAGTAATGGGTAATTCTATATTATTAGAATCTTGAAATTCTTCTTAATGTTCTTGCCGCATTTATGACAAAAATATTTTATATTCATCTAATACAAAGAGTTTCAGAGGAGTAAACATGGTTTGATTAAAAGGAAAAATATTCCGGGTTCTATTGGATTTTCCCAAGAAATGTTAATTTATCATTATGGGAGAGTGATAAGTTCCAATGTTATGATAAAAATTGATATGAAAAAGGTATATTATTAAATTTAATGGTCATTCATTTTTAAAGTGCTCAAAGTGCGTGTTTTGACCTTTTATTTAGGTGTTTCACATTTCATGGGTTTACTCTCTCAGATATCGGGAAATGATTTCTATTTTTCTAATCAACCAAGGGTTTGATACTAGGGGAACTTTTCTCCCTTAGCCATTTAATTCCAAACTAGGATATACATAGTAGAAATATATAAAAGGGTTATCAAGAAGTTATAATTCTTCATTCCAAGGAGATTTATGGTTTATTAGAAAATGTACAACTTTTCTTTATGGTATCATGGAATTTTTTTCTCAATGGTAATGATTATTTTCTTTTTATCTTCAGGGTGATTATAACTGATTTATGTAACAAAAATTACCAATGCATTAATACCAACAAAATATAGGTCATTATCCCCAACAAGTACCCATCTGAGACGTCCAATGTGATTCATGATAGTCTCAAATTGGTGATAAAAATGCTTATAGAAGTTTATTTGGTTACACCATTATCCAATAAGAGATTTCCAATTCCCCATTAAGAAAAAATTATCAAAAGGGTCATGGGTAGGATCTAAAACTAGAAAATCTTATTCCACTCATTTAAAGGTATTCTCATTTTTTTAAATAGTGTTCTATCTTCCCTCGTCATGCATGTTCTATCTATCTTTATACCACTCAATGTATTGCTTAATAACATTGAAAGCCTCATAAATATATTTATTTGGGACTCATATAAAGAAGGTTATCACTATTAGGAAACTTATTCTAGAATATATTGAACCTTTCAAGAAGGTGTAATCAATAATAAACTTAATAAAGGGAGTATGTGGATATTAATATCTGAAATCATGTAGGAAGCTATCTCAGGAAACTACCTCTAGTATAACATAATTAAGAGAAATTTTAAAATATAACCTATTTAATGGGATAAAATTACCTATGGATCCCATATTTTGTGTATTTTTGAAGGGACTAATGAATAAATTATAGAAAACTCTTGATGGGTCATATGTCATAGTGAAGTCTCATAATGGAAGAATAATTGGTTGTGAATGCACCTATTCTTTCCTGGGTTACCAACTTCAAATTTTAGCCTCAAATGATCTTGTTCCCAACAAAATTCATTTCTATAGTTCTTAATAAGGACCATAAGTCATTGCTTCAAAACATTCAAATATTTGATTACTCAGACCAATTATTTATAAAAAATGTCTCTTTTTAGGAAGATGACTTTTTTATGGTTACCCGATATGAGACATCATTATCAAAATATGGATTGGATGGGAACCAAAACATGGTGTAACAACATATCCCCTAATTTCAACTTCATAATTTGGAGTATTTCAAATGAAACCAAGCACATTTCTGAAAACCTTTAATTAATTGTAATTATCAATTTATTGATTTGAAGATAAAAAAATTATTAAAAGTTTTAAAAAATTATCCATGATAGAACAACATAACAAGATACTAATAAAGACCATACCTACTCATAAAGGATTTGTGAGGTATGTGTGATGATCTAATATGTAACATATAATATTTTAACCTCAAATAAATCATATAGAATACCCAAGATACTCAGACCTGATCAAAGAGATCATCTTTTTGTGGTAGAGGATATTGGTTATTAGCCATCAACTGGTTCAATTTTTTATAATCCATTCATAGTCTGAGGGTATCATATGTATTTTTTTGAAAAAACGAATAGAAAACCCCACAGAGAAGTAGTGGGTCAAATGGATTACGTAGCTTCCAAATCCTCTAACGACCTCTTGATCTCATGTGACTCTGTTATAGCCATCCTATAAGAAGTATTGGGTACTAGTGTTACTCGTAGATCTAGCTTGATATATAACTCTACCTCTTTTATAAAAGGTAAACCTGAAAATTCATCCATGAAGAGGTACCTGAAATGTTCAACTGTAGGAGGGAAATCCAACTGACATGTTTTAAGGCGATTGTAACACCCTGAGATTTTATGAAAAGTATTATTTTTAATTTCATTAATGTCTTGTGTTGTACGCTACACCAAATGGAGATTTCATAATACACATCCTTGACTTGCCTTGCATTACCCGCAATCACGACCTTCCTCGATAGCGTGTGTAGTACACAATACCGAGTTTCACTAAACAAAGATATGCTATTAAAATATTATTAAAACTAGCCGTTATGAATAGTAATAACCACCTTTTAAAATTTTAGAAATTTTATATCTCAAAATGGACGTCATTTTTGGATTCGGAGTATCGAATTTAGCCTAATGTGAAATTTTGGTACTTTTCGGATAACTTTCATATTTTGATGAATAGTGCAAATTACTAAATTTTATTTAAAAACAAATTTTTTAATCAAAATAATTAATAGTGATAAATTATGAATTTGAGTGGTTATAAAGTATATTTAGAATATATTTTTACCATTTAATACAATGTTGGTCATTGGAAATAATTTCCCAATTAAGCCGAACATAAACAAGTATCAATTTTTTTGATAGTTATTATATCTTAATAACACGCTTTTTGTTTTGACAGCAGGAATTACTTTTAAATTAATTTTTGACAATTCTGTGTTTTGAATTTGGAAAAATGGATTCCATATTTGGAATCAGGATGTTCAAATTTTGTAAATAGTTAACTTTTTTTAGACATTTTGAATAATTATTTCGGTAAATATTTTATTTACCATGGTTAAAGGCTAAATCCTGTAAATAAGGGTTTAAAAATAATATTATAATAATACACAAATTACCCTAAAACGTGAGATAACATTATTGGTTGATACATGTTAGACCATGGAAATCATTGGGTCAATTTTGGGACCCCATGGTGCCACTTGTAAGTGATAGGGACACTTTATTTTAATTAAGTTAAAATGAATACAAAAATGACACAAGCATATATCTTTTAGAAAAACAATTTTTACATAGGGTAATATTTGTTGGATTTTCTATTTTAAATATTCATTAGAAATATAAAAATAATTCCTACAGAATTATTTTTTATTTATAATTTTTAGACATTAAATAATTTAATTTATTTATGACACAATGATGATGCAGTAATTTCAATAATAGTGAAAAATTAACATAATTGATATTATAAATATCCAAATAAATATAATTTGAGACTTTTAATGAATTAAAATAATTTTATAGGTTAATAAAACATTTTATTAATGATTTAAATAACTTTTTTGAAGTAATAATTCTGTTATGAGTTTCACAAAAATCAATTATTGAATAGTGTAAAAATTGACATAAAATAGTTTTTAAAACAAATATTATATTATTGATTTTTATTTTAATCCTAAAAATCTAAGGATCGGCCAAGATACTTATATAAAGATAGGTATATCATTAATGGACCACTTGGGGGTCTCTTGGATGTATATGGTAAGTTTATTAACTATATAATATAAACATAGAAAGTGACATGGTAAATGTCAATCTAATTAACTAAGAGTTAAAACTAAAAGATAAGGTTATTATAATGACCTAAACTTGTCTAAATTCTATGGGATGAGATTATTTCGACCCATACCCACTTTATCTTCGAAATAAATCAATTTGGAGCTATTTAAAACAGAATTTGGTTTTATAATAAAATAATATTTTTTGTTATTCCAATGGTGCCCCTCTCCTCCCTTATAAAAGGCCACCTCTTCCCCCTATTCCTCACACCACATTGAGCCTTCAGGCTCAGAGAAACCCTGAAAAATTCTCTTCTCCACTTCCCTAGAAACATCCCAGAGGTCATGGTATTCTTCAAATACCAATTTTAGTGCCCTAAGAAGAGGACTCAAAGAGGTGCTTCAAAGAAGAGGTATTGTCTTTTACCGATTCTTTCAACTGTATTTCTTCTTCCACTTCATCTTCTTAGGTTGTTTAATTATGAAGTAATAACATCAGTTTCAATAATATACTGATATGTTATTATAAGTATGAAAAAACCCTATTTCACAATCTATCCATCCTACGGAAAATGAAATCACCACGCGTGCGTACGTATGGAATACTGTCTCCACGCCGTGGTGTAATCTATTTTCCACCACCACCTTACTTGGATTGGTATAATGGTGTAAATAATTACTATATATGATTAATTTAAAGTGATATTGATTCTGAAATAGTATACATACAATCCAATACAGTCCCACGATCATGAGAACGATATGATCGCTCGTGCGTACGTACGGACTACCGTCTCCACGACGCGATGAGATTCATTCTCCACGTTAACCATTCATGAATGATTATAAACTATATATAATAAGTAATCATGAAATATATTACATAATAATGATACTGGATTTATGTGTATATATATGCATGTATTCTACTTAATTCCATTCAACTCAATAAGGAAACGAAAACAGCGTTCATGCGTACGTACGACCTACCGTCTCCATGAACGGTGTATTTGTTTCCATTTACTGATTTATTATATATATGTATATTCTGAATATATATGATATATAAATCATGTTTTACATTCTGTAATTATGTAATCATGATCTAAGTAATCATATGAATAATTACGAGTCAAAACACGGACGGCAAATGAAACAATTTTACCCAAAACGCTCTTTAACATGGAAATTACAAAAGAATGGGTAATATAAAGTCATAAGTGAACCATATATGATATAATAACAATTAGTATGATTCTGGAATAAGTCAATGACATTATTTAAGTCATTATACAGGAGGTTTGGACACTTACGAAGCAAATTGGACCTAAGGTAAGGGAAAATATCACAATCTCATTTTATCCGAGATTGTTTATACTTTGGTATTTACTGGGGTGTATTTTATCATCGAAATCCATGATTCCTCAATATTTAATATTGTTTCCATACACCTACAATTGTTTAAATCCAATTTTACCCTTCGGTGGATTTTTAGTAAAAGATATAAAAGAAATCTTATTTCGTTTTTCGTACGAGGTACTTTTTGACTTTTCCGAAAAAAGTACGGGAAGAATGTATTTTTAAACTTATACGGCATGAATGGATATTTAATAAATTATTTCCAAGAATCTTACTTTAAAAGTTTTCAAGTTTATTTTTAATCAACTTATATTAGTTTAAAATTGTATAACTTGTTAAGAAAGGAAAATGTTTTTGAAGTAGAATGGATATTTTCTTCAAGATTGGAGTTCAAGTGTTTTATCAAAATTATTTTCAATCTAAGTTAATATAGTGTTCTGTTTATATCCCTATTATTACATTGATTTGATTATGTTGTGATGGAATTATTTTTATGAAATCCTTTATATTATATGAATTGTTTTATGATGTCATGTTGTTTAATAATCCCATTTTTATTACATGGGTTATGCAATGATGTATGATTTATGATTTTGTGGCACACATAAGAATGGTATCATTATGAGATGGGTGGGAGATATATCTCTCTCCAATTCATTGGGTAAAGATTTTATATCTCATGAGATAGACATGGCTGGAACGGCTGGTTAAACCGGTTCAGTGAAACAAGACTGAAACGAGGAATGAACTCGGTTCAGAAATGGACTTTGTCCACTAAGATAGTCTTGGCAATGATTCTTGTCTAATAAGAAATGATTCTCTATTATTATGTGTGTACGCCAAAAAGTTTCATGTTTTATGTTATGATTATTGGGATTATATTTCACTACTATGATTTATCACATGTTATGATATTATGATCTCTTTTGCAAGTTAAGATTTCCAAAATGTTATGTTCTTATGAATATGATGTGATTGATATTTCTTTTGTTTACACTTACTGAGCATTTGAGCTCACCATTTTATGTTGTCTTTTACCCGGGATATAAAGAGGGGTTTTATGTAAGAAAAAAATGGTAAGATCTTTATGGGAGATGTTGAATATCTTTCACCATGATTAGAAGATTACGTTCCGAGTTTCCAAAGACACTAAACTGTTAGGGTCCTTGTGTGTGTGTTTTTGTTATCTACTAAGTATTCTGAAAAAGTAATTTAATGTCCATGTATGCCAAGATTTTTCCTCTACAGTTGGTTTCAGAGGAAAGGTTTAGTCAACCTTTGGAAACTAGGATGCGAGAGCTTTAGTGAGATCCCTAGAGATATTTCTAAGGTATGTCTAGGGATGTCCACAAGGTTATGTATAAGTATAGGTTATAGTACTAGAATTGAGGTATCCCAAGATGTTAGATATTTAAGGTACTCCTCATTTGTTGTGTTGTTTTCCCTAGCATTATTTTTTCCTCTCACACTATTCTTTTTGGGTTTTACCAGATGGCTAGAACCCGAAGGAATCGTGTTGATCAATGTAATGGAAAATGCAATGATTTTCCTCCTGAACAAACAATTGTTATGGGAGATGGAGTGAAAAATCTTATTTCTATACCTACACAAGCTATGAATCATTCTGGGCTTCCAAATGAGTAGAGAAGGGAATAATATTCTATTGAGTCCTTCATGAGGCAACGTCCACCTTCTTTCAGTGGGTCTTCTGATCCACTTGTTGCTGAACAATGGATCAGTACTACTGAAAAGACATTTTCAGTTCATCAATGTTCTGAACAAGATAAAGTACTCTTTGCAGTGTATCGTTTGGAAGCTGATGCTGATCAATGGTGGAATCTTATCAAGAATACGAGGCCAAGATATTATATTGAGTCTATGGAATGGGACGAGTTCAAGAACTTATTTTTCAATAAGTACTTCCCTCGTATTATTCGAACAAAGATGGAGAAGGAGTTTCTTGAAGTAAAGAAAAAGGATAATGAATCTGTTGGTATATACGAAGAGAATTTTACAAGGCTTGAAAGGTATGCATCTAAATTTATCATCCAACCTGAAAGTAAATATGATCGATTCTTTAGTGGCTTAAAACCAAATCATCGAAGGGCATTAGCTATAAGAGACTTCAGTAGCTATGAAGAAATTGTGCATTGTGCTATCAATGTATAAATGGAAGTTGGTGTTACTTTTCCATCTCATAGTTTTGACAAGAAAAGAAAGATGGAGTTCAAGGAGAAATCTCAGAATAATGGTGAACATAAGATGAATGTTTCCTTATTCTCAAAGTTTGGAATGAAGCATGGTGGAGATTGTCTTAAAGGGACAAGTAAATGTTTCAAATGTGGAAAGGAAGGTCATCGGGAATTTGAATTCCGAAATGATGGGAAGAAGATGTCTAATGATGAAAACAAAGGAAGGGATACACAGAATGAACCTACTACACTTCAATGCTTCAAGTGCAAGGAAATGGGGCATTATGCTTATAAATGCCCTAATCCAAGGGTTAGTGATGATCGACATGAACAACCACTTAAGGCAAAGGACAAAGGGAAGTCACATGCGATCACCATTGGAAATGTTGAATATGACAACGATGTGGTGGAATGGTTAAGGGTTTATGTAATGGGATTCCAAAATAATGTTGTATATAGTATCGTGGAATATTGGAATATTTATGTATTGGTCTATTGTGGTTTTCAATAATGTTATGGTACCGGTAACCATGGAAAGTGATTGAGATATTTTTGGAAAAAATATGATATGCACATAATGAAGGGATAAGGAAAAATTGAAATGTTTGATAGTATTCATGAGCTCAGGATTGATATAAGGACTATGTGATATCATGGTTTGAGTATATAGAATTTTGAGGATCTTGGTATTTGGAAAGAGTTAACTTTTAACATCATTAATGTTTTCAATAAGGTTCAATGGGTATTCATTTTTTTCAAGATAATACATGATTAAGGCCTTTGAATGTTTGGAATGTGACCAACAAGACATATCTCATGATATATGGGGATCAACAATGGTATTACCATGCTATTTTTATGAACTATTTGGTAATCGTTTTCACTATAATATGAGATTAGACTGCATTATTTTGGATAAGCCTAATGATTGGAATGGATTATGTTGGACATAAGTTAGTATTGTTTAAGGATATAAGTTTTTTCGATATTATTTATGGGATGTTATAGTAATGTAGTTTTAGAAAAAGGACAACCTGCAGGATGGGCGACAGCCCATCGCGTCGGACAAGGCTGTGGGAATCGAACCCACAACCGAAGTGCGACTGGACTTTATCACCTACCACTGGCCTACAGGAAGTCCATGTTTAGTAGAAACTAGTTTTATTATATTAATCAGTATGATATATGAAGTATAAGTCCATTTTAGGAACCATATATGATTAATCTCACTGTAGATGGACTTATGTATTTTTTGATAACTTTTCTAACCTTTTGATTGAGACAGATGGAATGACCCATCATTCTATCACATGATCTGCTAACACATCACGAATGAAAAATTCAACTACATTTCCTTAAGAGATTTAGTGGAAATTGTCCAAAGAATGACCAACGGTGAGACTATACCAAAATCATGAAAGTATTTCTTCTAATTCAAATTTCATCATCTTTAGGGAAATGATCTTTAAAACCAAAAATGTTGTCCTAGTGCTGCTATATCTGATGAATCATATGGTACCTTAGATCATCACAAATTTATGGCTTTGTGATTTCTGGCTTTTCCATAGCCATGTTCTCTACCACTCTATATCAAAACATGATGGTTAGATTCCTCTTCCATATACTTATTTTCACCTATGTGGAAACCCAGTGATTAGTTTATTTGGGTAACCGTTACATTTCATACTTTTATTTTTAAAGATTGGTTTTGGTATTCCTTTTTACGATGTGGGTTTCTATTAATGAATCTTTCGAATAGTAAACCATTTATAACCCCAACGAATTTCGAGGGAGAAATTCATTTTAAGGGGGGAAGAATGTAACACCCCGAGATTTTATGAAAAATAATCTTTTTCATTTCATTAATGTCTTGTGTTGTACGCTACACAAAAAGAAGATTGCATAATAAGAATTCTTGACTTTCCTTGCATTACACGCAATCGCGACCTACCTCGATAGCATGTGTAGTACGCAAGACCGACTTTCACTAAACAACGATATGCTATTAAAATATTATTAAAACTAGCAGTTATGAATAGTAATAACCACCTTTTAAAATTTTAGAAATTTTATCTCTCAAAATGGACTTCATTTTTGGATTCGGAGTATCGAATTTAGCCTAAGGTGAAATTTTGGTACTTTTCGGATAACTTTCATATTTTGATGAATAATGAAAATTACTAAATTTTAATTAAAAACACCTTTTTTAATCAAAATAATTAATAGTGATAATTATGAATTTGAGTGGTTTAGAAGTATATTTAGAATATATTTTTACCATTTAATACAATTTTGGTCATTGGACATAATTTCCCAATTAAACCAAACATAAACAAGTATCAATCTTTTGATAGTTATTATATCTTAAAAACACGCTTTTTGTTTTCACAGCGAGAATTAATTTTAAATTAATTTCTACCACTTCTGTGTTTTGAATTTGGAAAAATGGATTCCATATTTGGAATTAGGATTTTTAAATTTTGTAAATAGGTAACTTTTATTTTTAGACATTTTGAATAATTACTTCGGTAAATATTTTATTTACCATGGTTAAAGGGTAAATCCGGTAAATAAGGGTTAACAAATAATATTATAATAATAATAAAATTAGCCTAAAACGTGTGATAACCTTATTTGTTGATACATGTTCGACCATGGGAATCTTTGGGTCAATTTTGGGACCGCATGGAGCCACTTTTAAGTGATAGAGACACTTTATTTTAATTAAGTTAAAATGAATACAAAAATGACACAAGCATATATCTTTTAGAAAAACAATTTTTACATAGGGTTATATATGTTTTATTTTCGATTGTAAATATTACATAGAAAGATAAAACGATTTCATACATAATGATATTTTATTTATAATTTTTAGACATTAAATAATTTAATTTATTTATGACACAATGATGATGTCGTAATTACCATAATAGTGAACAATTAACATAATTGATATTATAAATACCGAAATAAATATAATATGAGACTTTTAATGAATTACAATAATTTTCTATGTTAATAGGACATGTTAGAAATGATTTAATTAACTTTTTTCGAAGTAATAATTCTGTTATGAGTTTCAAAAAAATCAACTATTGAATACTGTGAAAATTGACATAAAATAGTTTTTAAAACAAATATTATATTATTTATTGTTATTTTATTCCTAAAAATATAATTTTAGGACAAGATACTTATATAAAGATATTTGTATCATTAAAGGACCACTTTGGGGTCTCTTGGATGTATATGGTAAGTTTATTAACTATATAATATAAACATAAAAAGTGACAAGGTAAATGCCAATCTAATTAACTAAGAGTTAAAACTAAAAGATAAGATTAGTATAATGACCTAAACTTGTCTAAATTCTATTTTATGGGATTATTTCGACCCATACCCACCTTATATTAGAAATAAATCAATTTGGAGCTATTTAAAACCGAATTTGGCTTTATAATAAAAAAATATTTTTAGTTATTCCAAAGGTGCCCCTCTCCTCCCTTATAAAAGGGCACCTCCTCCCCCTCTTCCTCACACCACATTGAGCCTTCATTCTCGGCCAAACCCTGAAAAATTCTCTTCTACACTTCCCTAGAAACATCCTAGAGGTCCGGTCTTTTCAGAGTCCAATTTTAGATCCCTAAGAAGAGGACACAAAGAGACGCTTCAAAGAAGAGGTAATGTTCGTTATCGATTCTTTCATCTTTATTTCTTCTTCCACTTCTTCTTCTTAGGTTGTTTTATTATAAAGTAACAAAATCAGTTTCACTAATATAATTATATGTTATTATAAGTATGAAACAACCCTATTTCACCATCTATCCATCCTACGGAAAACGAAATCACCGCGCATGCGTACATACGGAATACCGTCTCCACGCCGTGGTGTAATCTATTTTCCACCACCACCTTACTTGGATGGGTATAATGGTGTAAATAATAACTATATATGATTATTTTAAAGTGATATTGATTATTAAATAGTATACATACACTCCAATACAGTCCCATGATCATGAGAACGATATTATCGCTCGTGCGTACGTACGGACTACCGTCTCCACGACGCGATGAGATTTATTCTCCACGTTAACCATTCATGAATGATTATAAAGTATATATAATAAGTAATCATGAAATATATTACATAATAATGATACTTTATTTATGTGTATATATGTATTTCATCTACTTAATTCCATTCAACTCAATAAGGAAATGAAAACAGCGTTCATGCGTACGTACGGCCTACCGTCTCCACGAACAGTGTATTTCTTTCCATTTACTGATCTGTTATATATATATGTATATTCGGAATATATATTATATTTAAATCATTTTTTATATTCTAGAAATAACTAATCTTGATCTAAGTAATCATATGAATAATTACAAGTCAAAACACGGACGAAAAATGAAACAATTTTACCCAAAACGCTCTTTAACATGGAAATTACAAAAGAACGGGTAATATAAAGTCATAAGTGAACCGTATATGATATCATAACAATGATTATGATTCTGGAATAAGTCAATGACATTATTTAAATCATTATACAGGAGTTTTGGACACTTACAAAGAAAATCAGACCTAAGGTAAGGGAAAATATCACAATCTCATTTTATCCGAGATTGTTTATACTTTGGTATTTACTACGGTGTATTTTATCATCCACATCCATGATTACTCAATATGTAATATTGTTTCCATCCACCTAGAATTGTTTAAATCAAAATTTACCCTTCGGTGAGTTTTTAGTAAAAGATATAAAGGGAATCTTTTGTCGTTTTTCGTACGAGGTACTTTTTGACTTTTTCGACAAAAGTACGGGAAGAATGTTTTCTTAAACTTATACGGCATGAATGGATTTTAAAAATAATTATTTCCAAGAAGCTTACTTTTCATGTTTTCAAATTTATTTTTAATCAACTTCTTTTAGTTTAAAATTGTATGACATGTTAAGAAAGGAAAATGTTTATAAAGTAGAAAGGATATTTTCCTCAAGAATGGAGTTCAAGTGTTTTATCAAAATTATTTTCCATCTAAGATAATATAGGTTTCTGTTTCTATCCCTATTATTACATTGATTTGATTATGTTGTGATGGAATTATTTTTAGGAAATCCTTTATCTTATTTGAATTGTTTTATGATGTCATGTTGTTTAAAAATCCCATTTTTATTACATGGGTTATGCAATGATGTATGATTTATGATTTTGTGGCACACATAAGAATGGTATCATTATGAGATGGGTGGGACCTATATCTCTCTCCAATTCATTGGTTAAATATTTTATATCTTTGAATGGAAGGTTTAATCGGTTCAGTGAAACAGGACTAAAACGAGGAATGAACTCGGTTCCCAAATGGACTTTTTCCACTAAGATAGTCTTGGCGATGAGTCCTGAAAAATAAGAAATGATTCTCTATGATTATGTTTGTACTCCACAAAGTTTCATGTTTTAAGTTATGATTATTGGGATTAAATTTCACTACTATGATTTATCCCATGTTATGATATTATTATCTCTTTTGCAGGTTAAGATTTCAAAAATGTTATGTTCTTATGAATATGATGTGATTGATATTTCTTTTGTTTACCTTTGCTGATCATTTGAGATCACCCTTTTATGTTTTCTTTTCACTAGGATATAAAAAAATGTTTTAGGTAAGAAAAAAAGGGGTTGATCTTTATGGGAGATGTTGAAGATCTTTCACCATGATTAGAATATTACGTTCCGAGTTTCCACAGACACTAAAATATTACGGTCCTTGTGTGTGTGTTTTTGTTATGTACTAAGTATTCTGCAAAAGTAATTTAATGTCCATGTACGTCAAGCTTTGGGACTCTACAACCATCCATATAAAAATACACAATCTAGGATGTCATACTACATAAACCATGTTGCTCGTGTCAAGATTGGCTCCCATGGACCTCCCTTTCCCCCTTGGGTAGAAATGATCTGCACTTGGGTGATGTAAAACTCACCCTACAACGATATCAATTGACACAGGATTGAAAGGAGACCAAATATTATATTCTGAATAGGACATTGATTCTTGTCATCTCTATGACATAGATATCTAATAAAAAGTGACACCCAAAAACCTCAAGGAGGCACTCCATACATGGAAGCACAATTACCATTCTAATCCATAATGAGTGTCTAGCATCATAACATCATCACAAGTAAAAAACAGATTTTCCAAGGCTCTCTATAATGGTCCCAAATATGAAACTGTGTGATGCCCTTTTATCAAAAAGTTCAAAATCTAAAACATAGGTTACTAGAATAGTAACTCATAAAGTAGGAGGTCTGAGATCCTACTCTTACTGGGTCTATTGTGCTGCATAATTCTAAACTATACTGCCACCTAGTGACACTTCTTTGATACCCTAAGCTGATCCACACTGTTGTCGATGAGAACCTAGGGGCTGAATTCTATGGCCATGAGCACCACCTTAGAATGAATGACCTAAAACATTCCAATTTCTTGACAGGTGAGAAGCTGCTGACCCTTCTCCTTAACATGGATTCAGTAGAAGCCCCCTCAGGAAAGACACTAGTTGAAAAATTATTTCAGAAGTGATATATATTTTCCATAATACTGCATTCTTGTAACTCTATTGGATCCTTCATACGTAGTGTCCTCGTATTCCCGACCTAAAGCACTAGTAGCAACTCACATGGCTTCCCGAAGATACTGTTTGACTGCTACTGTCATAGCTAGAAAGATCCTGATGATGCTTCTTACTATTTTTTGAGACCACACTTGATATCGGTGCCAAAACACCCTAGATCTCACCTCAATATTCCCTCAAATTTTTCTTGATAACTTGTGTCTAATTCACAATAGAAAATACAATAGACAACTTGAAGACATTTACCAATGATCAGATATCATAATTGAGACCATAATTGAATCAACAAGTTTTAGATATATCATAATCCATATAAATAGGCACGAATTGCTGGACTATAGTAAAACTGGAAGAATAGAACATAACTAATTGTGTTACCTTCTTTAAGTTCATGAACTCCTAGGCTTGATTGACCCTCAGTGTCTCAGAAAATTAGTAATCATATATTATTGTCTAAAAATCACCCCATGGAATATCTTGATGATGTTCTAACTAAGTAATAAAACCCACCATATACTGGCAGAATAACATTGCATATACTACATGATCTTTACCATCATCTTAGGAGGCAACTATAGGTAATCGAAAATAGAAATCATGGACTCCAACCATGACTCTTCATCCTATTGTCGACCATCCCTAGAAAATGTGGAAGGATGTTGTTGTTGTAACACTCGCGTCAAATCTTCAATAGATGTGTCGGTTGTGGTGCTCTTTGAGAGGTTTGAATGATACTTATAAATCCTTCAAGGAACTAGGAATTATCACCTCTGTCTTGTATAATAGGTGGATCCACAACTGGAATGACCAGAGGATTCACTTGTAGCCCATGGCCTACCACCTTTCGAGTATGATCATCACCACTCACCTGGCGTACAATAGGAGGTCGTCATGGAGGTGTGACTCTATATGGTCAATAACACCCCTATGTTCAAGTCTATTATCAAGGTTCATAGTTTGAGAGTTAAATAACTAAACAAGTGTAGAAAACTTTCATAGGGTGACAAAAGAGTAGTACACAGTGTGTAGAAACCATACACAAAATTTACCCTCAAACACTCACATAAGCATGCACTATTGTAGGCCTAGACATGTAACCACCCTAGGTATATGTGGTGTTAGTTTTGTACACAGTGTGTACTACAGTTTCCCCTCACAGTCGTGTACTTTTACATTGCAAAATCCACATGGGGTATGAATTTATAATACTATATATTGTTTATTTAAATTAAAAAATGTTCCCTATTTAAAAAACATTATTTTTTCTTCCCTATCACGTGGTAGGGCACACGGTCATGTACTACATAGATTGTTCTCAAAATACACATCTTCAAATTAATAAATTAAATTCTTCACAAACAAAAGAACTCATGGGATGAGTTCATTGAACAAAACATCATGTTTTCTGGGTTTCTGAATATAAACTCTCTAAAATTTCCCAAAAACCACAATTTTGGAAATCTAAACGAAAGTTATATGAAATTATAATTCTTGAGGGACATAGAACAAGTGAATAAACGTCAGGAATCCACAGTATCACATCATAACACAATTGAATTTATGTTAGCAACATGATCCAAAAAATTCCAATCCAAGAGGGCCCATACACCTTGGGGACCAATGTTTGGAATCCATACAATTCAAACCATAACAAATACCAATATTAAAATCACAACAACATGAATATATATCATGATACCTTTCAAAACATCATTTATATCAAGAATAACATCTATCACAATATCATGCGATCAGTAATGCTCCCTAAATGGATATGCAAGAATGTATGACATGTGATTTCTAACAAGTTCCTATTTGATGCATGAGATGGAATTCCCTCATAAAATTGGGTTGAAAAAAAGATAAAACTACAATAATATCTATAATAACAACACAATACAAGTGTGTCACCCAATGGTGAAATTGAATAAACTATAACCGTTCAAAATCCAAAAAATCACAATTTAATCGAGGCAGTTTCGATTTTCCCTGTATATAGTGTAGCTACTCCCAGGAATAGCTTATTACCAAACTTTATTTCCTTCCAATCCCTTAATAATGTCTCTAGATAGTAAGAAAAACCAGAAATACCCCTTTGATACCAAATTGCAATGTCCCGTATCTGGATGCCACTCAAAGGTTCCCCTACATGGTTGACCACATGGCATCAAGCCCAGTTACCCAAATTTTAGAGGATGTTGACCAGAAGCGAGGGCCTGGGTGTGATAGTGGGAAAACTATTCCCTCATTGGCATAGTGTAACACATTATAAATAATAATAATACAATTTCAGAAGTTGTAATACCATACAACATAACTAAATAGGAGATGACTATTAATAAAAAACCAGATCTCATAACATACGAAGGATGATGCTGCATGTCTCATGTTCCAAGAAAATATCAAAAATTAGTCACATTGGTGTAATACATAATAAAAGTACCAAATTTACAAAAAGACAAAAGAATCTCTAATTCATCGTAATCCTTGGCTTGGTCCCATGCTCTCAAAACTATTCTACAAGCATTATTTTCATTTATAATCATTTAAAGTTAATAAATAGTTCAATTACATATAATTATATAAGTATTTGGTTCCGGTATATGCACGAAAACCCCCGTGTGAAAGTAGGAACAATAGATACCTCAGGAGTCAATCTAAACATGTAATGTGAATACTGAATCCAAACATGTTCTCTCACATGGAAGATGAGTCATAAGTCATTCAATTTAATTATTCAAATTAAAATCTGAGTTTCTCCTTGACATTCTAATGTTAAAATTTAAGTACTACTCCTGGTGTAAAACCACTGACATCCTACTAGCCCATCCTTATGGTCCTATCAGGAACATGGTCTCACCCTAGGTGCGGTGACAAAATATGTTAATGGGGGTAACCCTGGATCTATAAATAAGACCCAATAACTCCAAAGACATAACAACATTTCCAATAGAGCCCATATGTGATATCAATATTTCCAGCACTCGGTTGGCCTTTAAACTTAATATCCACGAGCCCGACCACTGTATTTGTGGATTTCTCATGGTTTAACAAAATAACCCACTTTGATTCTTCCCATGGTATCCCTCCAGATCAATGACTCCCGCATCGTATGTGGCACAATTGTCACCCAAACCTGTCCATGGAAATCTAATCCAAATTTGTGGTTCACCCATTTCTATTTACCATTTTGTCATAATAAGTTCAATAAAATATTTCAATAAAAATGATAAGGTCAAAACCTAAAGCATCAAATATAATCAAGAAAGGACCAACCTCATAGGTCTTGGCCACTCAATTACTCTAGTGGGAAAAATTCACATAAGTTCTAACACATGTAAATTAAACTATCACATGGCTTTACCATTTACAAACTCACATGGAACTTATCATATATCCGGAAACATATGTAAATTAAACAATTACATAGTTCAACCTCAAAAAAATAACATTTCAACATATCAAATATCAATCATATCTTGTAATATATACTATTACAAGGATTTAACATAATTGAACTCATATGGGAAGCTACACAATTGGAGAAAAAAAATTCCAACATGCTTAAATAATAATATTTATAATAAGGGGAAAGGTGAAAATCACTAATAACAAGACCATAGCCTATTAAATTAAAATTTAAACACAATTTAAATTCCATTATAATTCAATTTATATTTAACAACCCATGAATGGGAATCAAAGGCATGCCTCGTAGGAATCCTAGCCCAAACACCCATAATAGTCATCCAAGGGAAACACTCCCACGGGGTGGACCTAATTCAAGGTAAACAACCTTATACATGATTAAGATCACAAATTAAATTACCAAAGCATCAATAAGGAATAACAAGGTTCAATTCAAAATTAAAGAGACACCCAAAAATGGGCGTGTGACACTCTGGAATATATAAAGATATTGATCTTAATCAAAAATCATGAGACCACATTAATTGTATTCATACGACTCACATCATACATTGTTGGCCCCTAAACCAACCTATAATGAAGTATATCTACAAAACAAGCATAAAACCTAATGTTTCGATAACTTGTATAAGATAATAAAACATGAAGAACAAATCAAGAGGATTCAAGAACTCATTAAGGGGATTCCAACAAATATAACGGTGTTTGAATCGATGTTCGAACGAACAATTGGAATCCAAAACATCATCTGGTGCTGCAGATTCTCAATACCTAGGTGTGCATATATACATATATGAGAAAACATAGTTAATTACCATATAATTAAAAAAACAAAAAATATAAGATGTGTATATGAATATTCAACCGTGTATATGCTTGTTTTTTCATATTTTCCTGGAAGGACCTCATGTAAATAAAAGGCCATGCCAACACTCATACAAAGGATGTACTTGGATTACTCATCGTGTAACCCCATGTCAGGTCATATAATTGGTTTCCAATAGTACATGGCATGTTTCCCTTCACATTTTTAGGTACTAACCAAACATAAAAGTTTCTTACCTCAAAATAATAACCATGTTCACACACACGTCCCATGGGGATAAAATTTAATTGGGCATCCACCCATTATTTTAGATTTTGGACTTTAACAAAGCTAAAAATAGGCTATATCTGTGTTAACTTCAAAAGAGATGTTAATAGCTGACCATTGTCAACACTTGCAAAATGTTCTAATAATGGGTGGATTTATCATCTCTTTTTTAGATCATATACTAAAAAGATTTAATAGTTCTAAAAAAGCGATAATAAAAGAACCCTTTATCATTTTTTAATGTTGATAAATAATTTGAAAAATTTATTTTTTCTCACACACCGAAACACCCCTTTCTCAGCATTAATGACACCATTTTTCATGTTATTCCACTATCCAATCTCCCTTCACACAACCCTATCCCTTTTCATCACTCACAAACTCCAACCCACCCTTCTGCAATGTTATAATGGACCCCGAAAGTACATACTTGATCTATGAATTGATCATGTGACATATATTCTATGTTTCGATTAAATTTACCACTCTTCTAGTCATATTTTGTTTTAAATTTAATAATATTTATATATATTCGTATATATTTAGATATTCGTGATATACATTTACCCTTATATTTATTTGAATATGTTAAATATCAGTATTCATTTATATGTATTAGAATATAAATATAAATATATATTTATATGTTTATGTTTATTAACACACATATATGTATATATAAACATTACATAAAAATTTATATAAGTATATATTTATATATATTTGGATATTATGATAATGTATAAGAAATGATGAGATACTGTTTTAATAAAATGGATAATAATTAATTTAATATTACTTGTGTAAGGTTTTAAATGAATTTTAAAAATAGTTTTATATATTGAGATATAAATTTTACACATAACCTATATTATTATATTCCAATATATTTACATGTATATTTTTACATATTTACATGCAATTTTATATATAGATATAAATTTTTTATATTTTGTTTGTAAATTTTTACTATAAACACATGTATATTCTTGAAATAATGATATAGGTATATATATTCAAATATATATATATATATGATGTATGTACAGAATACTAATATATGTACACATACACAAATATTTAAAAAACACAGGAATAGAATTATATTTCTCATATAAAAATTCAAATATTAATGTATATTTGTATTTATTTACATATATTAGAATATGAATATAGATATATTTTTTTATTGACGCACACATGTCTATATACTATCATTACTTATATAGGTACACATGTACAAAATATTTCATTTTAATAAGGTAAATAAAATGTATACTTTTTGTAATTGAATAAAATGAATAATAAATATTTATTTCCTTTTGGTTTATATATTTTAAAATATATATTTTTTAAATATTTTTAAATATATATTTATATTACTGATTTATTATAACTAAATATAATAAAATATGTATATATTTATTATAAATAAAACTAAATTTTTAAAAACTATAAAATTTAGTGATCATAATATCTATATGATTGCAAGCCCTTATAATAAATTTAGTCTCTATTGAGAAAGTACAACATGACTCTCTTGAATGAAGATAAAATATCATTGAATATTAAAAAGTTGTCCCCCAAATAAAAACTCAATTTTGGTGGAATTATGGGCGTTTGAACAAATAAAAATAGGTTATGAAGGGTTTTCAAGGTCAACCTAGTGTATATATCTTTGATGGATTTTGATTTGATATGTGATGGATCCCAAATGGAAACTGAGATCAAAAGTTATTAGTCTTTGAGAATCACGTATCATTTTCAACATATCTTTGACCCATAATTAATTCATTTAATTTTAATGTGTTTCAATTTTTACTAAATAAATTTTACTCGATAATAAATAGAAAATTATTAATCAATATTATTCTTTAGTTATTTTATACGCTGAATTTCCATAAATATGATATATAATAAGTGTAAATGTGTATTTTGATATATATAAATCATATTTAAAATTTTATTTTATTTTATTTATATCAATATTAATGAAATTATATATAAAAGTAATATTTCTAATTAAATATAAATTTTTTATGAAATATACCATTTATCAGCCATTGAAAATGGTATGATAATGTTTTTCATTATTAGCACTAGTAAAAAATCATTGATAAATGCCCACTTTATCAGCACTTTTTTCCTAGCACTGATAAAATCCCCCCATTTTCATTATATTTTTTTTCTAGAAGCGATAAACCCCCCCTTTGTCACTTATTTTTTAGAACCAATAAAGTGACCTTTTTATTAGTGCTTTTTTATTTGCACTAATAAAGGTCCCCATTTATCAATTCTTTTTTTAACGCTGATAATGACCCCCTTTATCCATTCCTTTAAAGAGAACCGATATGGTCTATCATTATTAAAGGAATATTCTGTGGTTGTGACCATGGGACTCCCCTATTTTACACAATATCTTGGGGAATTCAAAAAAAACATCAATTTTCCAAAAGGTCACATCTAGTGCAGGACACCATATGATGGGATCCTCTTGGTCATCCAAAAGCACATTGTATATGCAGCACTAAAACATCCCTTACATCTCTCACTGGTCTCCAACAAAACTATGATCTCTAACTCACCCAATGTATCATCAAAAAGAAAAAGCACACCAATAGGGGAATTCACTATAGTCCTCAAGACTACCTCAAAAGAAGCGACACTCTTTAAGGGTTCCTCAAGAAAATATGAAAAAACATTCCATACATGATTTCTAAATAACTAACTATGGAAATAACAAATCACTTGATTAGAAACTAGACCACGAGGGAAACCTCACATGTCCCTCAGACTTGACACATAATCTCAACAACAACCATGTGTAACCACCATCGAAATAAGAAAACCATCCCAAAAGGCTCTAGTAGATTTGGTCTCCAAACATTGAAGATAACCATACAATCCTCTAACATTGGTAACCGATCACAACCTTTAAGGACAACCAATGTTATCCTCAATGATACTACTCAATACAATCTTATAGTATTCTCAGAAAGAAATTCAAATAAAACTAACTAATATAAAAAATCATCAGCCAACTTATGAGATCACAAACTCACAGATCAAAACCGAACCTCAAGGAGGATTCTGGAACCACTATAATGAAATCCACCAATTAAAATGTTACAATCCAAAACCACATTCATAAGGTATCTGAAAAATAAAAGCATATATACATAATTATCTATGTGAAAAATGGTTAGAATAAACTACTCAAAAATGTAATTCTATCTTAAAGGTGAAAACAAGAAAAATAACATAGGATGTGGAAAGTAAATTTCATGCACTCCGGGTACAAAACAAATACATGCAGAGGTACCCCCTGGACACATGCCTCATGCCACTCAACATGAACTTTTTCAATGTAAACAATGTATTCGTCCTAGTACAAGTTGGGTACCACTATATAGGTACCATCACATATACCCAGCTTCACTTGGCATGTAAAAATATAAAGTACATGACATGTACCACATTAAAAGATAATTTCACCCACATGTATTCCCTACCAATGGACCTAGAAATGTAACCCCCCTTGATATGCACTCTTACATAGTGTGTATCCCACCTGAGGTCTGGATGTGTACCCAAAATTATCAAGTACCCCCCACCTGTGATGTCCACCAGTGCACCCATCCACATTCACATGATTAATACCTAGAGTGTACCCTTGGTAAATGGCGTGTAATACCCCTGAATAGGAAGAACACATGACATGTGTTTATAAAACCATATGTCATGTATTATGGTTTCCTTAAAAAGGGGACCCCTGAATCATCTTGAAACACTCTATTTTTCTTGAAAACACCTAGATCAACCCACAAGGTGTCCCAAAAAACCCATACAAAGATTTAAAAATTAAAAAGGACAAATAAATGAATTTGTTTGGTAGATAATGTAAACGTTTCCAACCTCAATTTGGAAACATCCCATACTTCAGCCTGATGTGCGATCTACAGCTGCCACACAATGATCCAGTACATCCCGAGATCCATGATGGTGGCTCATATTGTCCTTCTCCCTCTTCTTTTCCCCTCCCTCCCCTAACCCCACAAAATAAATACCCCTTGGTTTCAAATAATGTCCCATGTGAAAATTAAGAATAAATATACAAAAATGAAAAGTAAAAAATAAAAATAAATGAAAAAGAAATGCGGATCATTCCTGGTATGGTGGATGATGATAGGTAATAACTCATCTAGAAATAACATCATATTTTCAAAACCTATGACAACATGGGTTTCCACCGATAACTGGCATTGTTGTTGGATGTTGGGTCCAAATGGACACATGTAAGGATTTTTTATAATGAGATCAATCTAGACATCCAATACATCGAAACCAATTTATTAGAGAATCTTCACTCTGTCTAATATAAATTTAAGGAATACAGTTTTCCTGTTACTGTGTTGGGTCATCAATCATCCATCCACCTCTCAAATAGTGTGCCTCCCCCAAAGACTATGGAGATATTTTCTTGATATATATAGAGGTATCCTAATCATAGATTGAAAAATAAATACAAATGGATCATATACCCCTGGGATTGTGTGAGGTTGTGGAATTGTTCAAGACTCATAGGGATATATCATCATGGATTTCCCATTGACCATTGGGGGGGATTTAGTTTCTCTGATGCAATGATGATGCATTAAACGATTAATTTATATAATAATTATAACATATCTTTATCTAAGGAAGATTTAATATCTTTCATGGTGATTAATTATTCATGGTTCCATTCTAATTTTTTCACAGAATATCATTTATTACATTATATAATTTAAATTCAATCTAAATATGGGAATTAATATTATTCAATCATAGAGAGAGGGTAATATGATAGATAATCTTCTAAATTCCAAAGGAAAATGGGTTAATAAGATTATGGTCTACTCAAGTATTGGTTATATTATATTTATTCTCGTAATGTTTAATATGAAAAATTCATTTATTATCATCTATTCTCTGGGACTTTTAGATTGAGGGACACACTTGGGGTTTGTGGATGTTTGGTTATATTCAATTGATTGTCTATACATAGTCATTATATGTTAGGTGTTTTAGTTCAGTGGATAAGTTTTTTTATAATTAATTTTTTTCATATTTTCTACTTGATTAAGTTATTAAGGTACTCCTTAGAAGAAATAAATTTGGAGTATAATAGAATTTTGATTTTTTTAGGAAATGGTTTTGAACATTATTTCCATATTTGAAATGAATATGATAAAAATAGAGTAGTTAAGTATTGTAATTTAAGGTTTCTCTTGGTAGTGATAATCATGGGTAGTGGGAATAAAATTTTAATAGATTTAGTTTTTTATTAATTTCATTGGATTTATCCACATCAAATATGAATTTAAGGATCTCTATAATATGGTATTGTTCATGGTTTTGATTTTTGGTCAAATTGATTGTTGTAAAACATGTCTGAAAATGGTTTATCTTCATAATTGGGTTATAGGAAGAATCAATATATATTTTTATAAACGGTGTAATTTAAAAATAAAAAAAAATATTATTTCTTTATTTATATTATAAAAATAGTTGTTAATTTATTCATTCATCTAGGATTATATATTCCAAAAAATAAAAACTTTGGTAAAAATGGAAAAGGTTATGTTGTTGTGAATGAATTTACTATGGTTTGTGTTTGGATTCATGGTTTGGAGAAATATTTATGTGGAAAAGAATATGGTAGTCCTATTTTTTGGGTTTTATATTCTAGTATATTATAAAATGTAATGTTTATAGTCCTCTATATTAAAATTTAAGTTGACCGTCTAACAATTTTCATCTTTCTCCTCCCTTGAAATCTCTATTTCAATAAATTACCCATAGTGTTTCCTCAAATTAATTATATTTAGATATGAAAGATAAGTTTTAATGGATATACCATAATATTAATAAAAAAATCTTAAACTAAAAATAAGTTAATAACATGGCATGAAAATCCTCAAGTGATAAAAATATTTTTCTGTTTAATAATGATACATGTATTTTCTCATTGAAATAAGTTTAGTAAATGTTTGTAAAGTTTTTTATCTACTAATTATTAATCCAAATAATGTGATATAATAAATCTCACTAAATTTTAATCATGGTATACCTTTTATATATTTTTATTCATATTTAAATTTGTACCATTAAATTATTAAATCCCCATAGGTCAATGTTGAAATAATCCTAGGAATATAAATGGTCCCAATAACCATAAATTAAAATTATTGGGAATAAATAACAAGTGTGAGTAAAAAAATAGTTCAATTTCTCTAGACGAAAAAACTCACTAATAAATGTTTTTTTTCACTTCATGAATTTCTGTTCTTCTAGTAAATATTATTATTCTAATCGGTATTTATCCTGACAAATTTATGTTTATCTTGAAATGATTTTATTTCTAGTATCATTCACATGAAATTTCCAATAAATTAATGCAAAATATGATTATTATAAATAACTTTTCTAGTTGTAAGATTGGTTTCCCATAGGAGAACCCCCCCAAATATAGTTTTAAAGGAATTCATTTATACCAAATGTGCATCATAATTATTCTATTCGGATTTTTCTGTGGAATTCACAATTTTCTATGAAAAAAATTTCGACATATTATTCAACACATCTACTATTACATTGGACTAATGTTTTGGTGGTGGTCCAATTTTATATAAAACATTATATTTTTCTTATATTATTTTTAATATATTATTTTTGAAATTAACGCCTTACCCACTAATGAGTAATTGAGGTACTCAAAAATGAGAAAAAAATTATCTTTAAATATTTATAAACCATCTAATTTTGGTTATTTTATATTACCTCGGATTATACTAACATGGATACATAATCTACACTCATAAATACATATTCATTAATAAATATTTTTCTAATGGAACTTATAAATTTAAGGACTTATAAACCAAGAAACTACAATTCATGAATTTTTTATTACAAGTTCATTGGAAAAAATAACATGTATTTTCATTGTATCTAGAATCTCCATGGAGAGTATTATAAAATAATACAAATTTTAAGATATTTTCTAGTTTTATTTTCGACACAAGGTGTTATGTGATAGATTATGTATAGAATATAAATCTGAATGTTCATTGACTTATTTGATGATATGATTGAATGCATATTTTTATCTCGATGGGTTCTCAATATTATGGAATATTTCATGAAATTTATTTTAATATTGAATATAATATTTCAAATTGTTGTGTTATTAAATATTAAATGATATCCTCTCGGTAAATATAGTATATAAAATCAATTGTACCAATAAATGAGCATATATAATGGCCAAAAATTGTTTTTTATGATAACCCATCATCGATCAAAATATATTATTCTTTAGTCAAATTTTGATACTCTATCCATGATAATTATTACAGTATTATTTTATCATATCTTTATATGTATTTAATTGTTATGTCAAAATCTTTTAATATTAGGATCCACTGAATCAAACACTGATTGAGATCCTTCTAATTTTACTATTACTCAACCATAATAAGATTAATATAGACTAATACATTTAGGTTAAAAATTGACAGTATAACGTAAATTAAAAAGATTAATACTACATATGATTCATTATTTATGGTGGTAAAATTTATTTTTAAAATATTTAACATCATGTATGTTTTCCCATCAATAAACTATATTTTAAAGTTATCTTATTTTAATGGAATGACATTTTGAGGGTTTTGGAACTAGAATGGTTCCTTATTTAAGATATTTACCTTTAATTTCCTCCCCATAACAATGGAACACTATGTAATTATATGGTATAAGCTCACTCAAGATATGGTGTATCAATGAATATTTCCTTAAGGGACACATATCGATAATCAATTCTTCAGGAGGAATAAAATTGTGGGAATATCCATCTTATTCCACACACATATTATAATTATTTCTCAGTAGGGGAGTTTCAAACGATTTCATCCAACTTGAGATCTAACACACTATAGTAAGATTCTATGTAAGTCCCAATCACATGACATGAAGAAAAATTCTCCTTCTACAATTCGTGGTTAAACTCCCAGACATTCCTAATTTTCATTTACCTTTTAAAATTTCTTTATTTATGATTATTTATGTATGTTTAATGATCATTACCAAATATTCTATGGGTTACCTTCATGGATAATTTAATGATAGTGAAAGAACTATCTTTTGGATCTTCACCTTTGATGGTTCCATGAATAAAATGAGATTCCCTCACTTAAAAGAAAAACTACCACACCAAGCTCTATCGCGTATTTCAAAGTCATGGATTTGTTCAATGGATATCCTGTGTAACATCACCAATAATCCATCTTATACAAAATAAAAAAGAATGATATGGTTCCACCACACATGAATTTATAATATATTTAATGGTTCTTATTGGTAAACCTTAAAAGGAATTGAAATGGTCAATCACACATGACCTTATTTTACATGGACTAGTCCTAATTGTTCAAAAAAACTACCTGATATTCATTGATCCCACAAGATATTAAACTAATTGAATTAAAAAAATACATGGTTTTAAATTACAACACTAGATATAAAGGATGAGTTTCACCCCCTAATTACATGGCTATATGTTGTTCTTTTTTATTATAGTATAAAATTGTAATCATAGTTTATCAATGATAATATCTATAACCTCCAACATGTATTTAAAATATTATCCCATGAAATTTGCGTTTTCATTCTATAACATCCTAACCCTAACCATTGGATATAAAAGAAAATAGGTGCCACTAACCTTAAGGGACATCTCCTAGAAACCAAATACTAAAAATAAATTCCAGGGTCTTAGTAAATTACCAGGAGATGATTTGATCATTAGAGTAACATGACATTACTTGAAAATAATACAAAAATACAATTCATAACAACATTATGAATTATATATAAATAATAAAACTCAAAAATATAAATATCTAACAACATCAATGTCACATAAAATAGTGAAAAAATATCCTAGAAAAAAATAAAAGACGTCCTAACACAGAAACACATAGGTGGTATCACTCTAACTGTTCCATGAGTAAATATACAATCTCCAACCTCATTCTTATTAATTTATACTTATAATGATCGTCTAGAGTGATAAATGAAATTTATTTTACTTGTGTTATGTGAAAAAACCTTTACATGCACATTGAGTTGTATATACAGGCGGTGAGTAATAAATATTGTAGGAACCCCAAAGTTCTCCGATTTGATGCCCCTAAGACAAGAACAAGTTATTATAAAGATAAAAATAAAAAAAATGATAGTAAATTATAAATAATTTTACCAATTTAAAAAATTAAACTTATACAAAAAACAGTTAATCCATTTATTCCACTTGGAATATGCATTCCATGTTATACAGATAGATGTATTCTATGAGAGTCACAATACTAATATCTAGAATCTCATCTGTCTACCAAACTGGTCATTGGGGATAATCCTCCATGTTCCCCAAGTGGCACTAGGTATCATGGCCGAAACAAGAAGTCTATTTCCAATTTTCATGAACATTTAATGTTCCATATCTTTGAAGATTCCATTCCAGCATCACCTTTTAAAGACTATCAATTATTTTAGTCATTTTATAAAACATGTCAAATGTGATAATTCATGTTACCCATTTTCAATCATAAAATCCAAGGTTCTCTAGTCCTAAAATATGGGGTCTCTTTAATAATAAATCATTATGTACTTTTATTCAAAATCAAATGAAATAATTGAAAAAACTAAATCATGAAGTTCTAGAATGAGTGGAGATAAAGAGAGAAGACACATACCTGAAAATGATTGATTTTTTTAGAAGAATCACACAATGATATTGATAGATATGTTTTCCACCTTTACTTAGATTCTTTGTCCACATTCATAAATATCCAATAAAACTAGCGTTTTGACTGAAGAGAGACTCTTTAGTTTTCTGAAGGAGTGATTAAATTTGAGGAAAACAATAGAGGAGATAGTTAAAATCATATGGTAGTAGAATAATATATTTTATTTGTGTGGTTCATTCATTTTATCATGGAGTGATTCTTCTGTTGGATCTTCATGATTACACACTAGTAAATATTATTGCAACCTCAACTTTATATTTCTAAAAACCCTTTCACGATGTGAATAAAATTTCATGGTGTTAATGGAACAAAACAACGTACTAATGAATAATCATATAAAACTATTCTAGAATTAAATTAAATTCATCAAATATTCGAAGAAACAATTAAAATTGTGAAAATTTATTCACAGGTTGAATTGGATCCTACAGTGAGATTCCAACTTTTAGGCCACTTTCTTCTCTAAAAATTTCTATCAACTCAACCCAATAACAGAAATCATATATAAATAGTATAAAACAAATTTGTAACTAAAAATGGAGGTGATACATCCCCCCACTATACTTTCCTACCACAAAATTCGGAGACTGAGGGTGAATTGGATGAGTCTCTACTATTAATCAAACATCTTTTTATCACCTTACCGTATATACTCTTGATATTAAACATGTTTCCATGAAATCTAACCCAAAGGAATATGAATTTCATAACATAACTTATCTCATGTTTTAGAAATATGTATCAGTTCAATAACAAATGTTTCATATTATTCATGATCAACACGATCCCACAGAATTTAATTAGTAATACTATCTTGGTGCCTCCATAATTAGAATATATGAAATGAATTATGAACCAAATTGATAATTGGGTGTATAGATAATCGATAAAAACAATATCATTTCATTAATATATATCCATAGATTGAACATAGTAAGGATAAAAAATTCCTTACATACCCAACTGATGATTCCTTATCTCTATAGTGACATTATGGATTACATGGTGTCCCCTAAAAAATATATAAATGGAATCGATGATTATCTGCAAAAAATATGATAACTTTGGGGTGAAACCATATATTTCTTCATTATATAACTTCTAAAAAATTCTATGAAGAATTCCATTTCTCAATAGTTATGTTTCGATGGTCTCTACCCATTAAAGTGTAGATTGATTTTAATTAACATAAAATTCCTTGAACGGATCCATTTTTATCATTTCCTAAAACAAATAATTGTAAAAAAACTATACTACAGGAAATTCATCCTCCATGGGAAAATGAGATCCATAACACAAGCTCAATGCATGTCTTCTGTTTTCTCAATCATTAATTCTAACCAACCATTCATTTGAGAATTATATGTTGTTCTCATGGTCAAGTATGTAAAAAAATCATAATGAAAATATTCCAAAAACATAGAGGTAAATCAAGGATTTGTGTTAGAGATAATAAAAATTTGCGTTCAATTAAAATTTATCAATTCCTGAATTTAGATATTACCCAAGTCATCTACTATATTATATTTATGAACAGGAATGAAGTGTCATTAATTCAGATCTCATTCTAAAATCATCTAGATTGAATCATGATTTTTAATAGTTCATTGTAGACATTTGACATAGTCTACAGGGATCTTCTCCCATGTATGTGAGGGTATAAGAAAATATTTTAACATTTTAGAAAGTTATTTTTTCTCAACAATGTACTCTTGATTTGTGGTGATTTTTGTAAAAATATTGACCAATTTATATTTCATTCATAATTAAAAAATGGGTTCATATAACCTATTTCATATTTATTATAATTATAATAAGAAAAAATATCTGTCTTTTAATAAGATGGTGGAATTATCTCACAAATGAAACACAGGGTTTCTATGTTGTTTCCATCAAACAATAGTCTCCACACCATTATTTTATGATGTAAGGGTACAATATTCAGAATTTAATTTTTTATAATCGTTGAGTTTACAAAAAAATAATATATAATATTACTCTAGAAATATGATTTTAGATTTATTTTTCCCAGTGCAACACAAATTAATAATTCAAATCATACCCATAAATTTATACTAGTCAGTGATTCACTAAACAATTTATTATAAGACTTTAGTATTAGATCATATAGTAAGGAATTTACTTTTTTATGGTTATAAATTAATCTAAATTTAATTACATTAAGATATTTCATCAATAATTTTCATCTCAGGTGAAAATACAATTATGAAAAGTTCTGTTTCAAGCATGTATGATCTGTAAACCTAGTGAAACGGTATCCAAAGAGATAATTAAATTGTGTATTCAAATCATAAACCAATTAATCAAAATCGAAGTCATGTTTTTCTTTATTATTTCATGAATTAATAACTATAATTATCTATAATCTATGGAATAATTTCTATTCACAAGAAAAAAACTATGTCTAGACATAGACATATCAAAATTGATGATATATCCTTTCAAAGGATCTGAAAAAGTTAGAATGATTACAGAAGTGAGACTAGATTTAATTTCAAAAAGGTATTGTTGAAAATATTCACTATTGTGCAATAGAGTTCACCTTCATGTTAGAATTATTATAGGAGATTTTAGATGTGGGTAGTCATAAATGAAGGTGTGATAGTATGATACTAATCTTTAAAAGGTGAATATCTCAAAGATGTTTTTGTTCGGTTTTGAAGATATTACAACTTCTATATATTTCAGCTCTACTGATATACATTTCTAGGAAATTACATTCTTATGTATATGAACTTATTTTATCCACAAAACCACATTCATATTTTTTTTAAAATCAGTGCTCTTTAAAAGTGTTCCAAAAAATTTCTAAATTTTTTTACTGTCTTTTTGTGTTTAACAAAACTATATAATGTTATATAAAAATTCCAAAACAGAATAATCTAGTTACCTTTAGAAGTAATTATTAATTAATACTAAAAAAACTGGTGGTCCATTTGTATGACCAAAAGGGCATGAATATAAATTCACAATGAATATGGTGTCTCCATGAAGTGGTATTGAGAATATCCTCTTTATTAAAATAGATGTTGTGATACTCAAACCATAGATCAATCTTGGAGAACTATTTTGATAATTTAAATTGCTTAAATACATCATTAATTTTTGGAAAATGATAAATAAATTTTTATCATGATATGATTTAGTTTATAATAACTAACAAAGGTTTTTAATAAATTGCCTTCCTTCTTTACAAAGGGAATAGGAATAACCAAAGTCAATGTAATAAATTTTATAAAACCTTTACATTTCCATTCTTTAAACATGAACATACATTCAGAAAATATTTTGGTTACATTCCATATAATGGAAGTGAAATAGAATTTATCCCCATAAATAGAATAATGGAAAAATGTACAAATCTTTTTAGAGGAAAAAAGTGAAAATTAAAAAAAAAATCAGGATATCAATTCACATTGATAGGAAAAATCATATTCTAAATTCTTCCATTAGTCCCTAAAGTGACTGCTAATAATTGATAAAAATAGTTCCAACCATTAGATATAGAGTTCCAACTCTTCCATCATTCACATACCAACCTCCTTTAGAGTGATATAACTTCCTTTCAGAAGTATTAAATTTTGTCATGGTTTTTCAATCAATGGCATACCATTAATGACACACCCCATGTAAGTTAACTCACTATGGCATCAATTCCAATGTATTTATATTTCCTCAATGTATATAATTAAATGGTACCAATTGATAGTATGGTCGTTTCATGATACCAATACACATGTTCACATATAAAAACAATCAATGACACATAAAACTTTGGTTGTTACTATTTGAGGGTCATTCCTCACAATCTCAAATATTCAGGATCACCAAGATCAATATTATTTAGATAAAAGATGAATGATTATAAAAACCCAACACTTGATAGTCAAAAATCACCTATACCTAGTCATGATTTATCTAGACCATACAACATATGTTTAAGATTAATTTCATAGTACATTGAAGTTCTAGTTATATTTTGTGAAGTTATATTACATTTTGACATGAAAAATAATTTTTGAACATTGACATGTAAATATTGGCCATATAAATATTTACACAATTATAGGAATTTTACATCATTCATAAAATATTGTATAGATGATATGGTAATTGAAAATTACAATTAATATTCTGTTGGGGGATCCAAATTTTATAACACTCCAACTGTCACTAGATTCATCTTTCAAACTATCCTTGTTACCACTCACCTGATAAGATCATTCTTCTTTTGATTTTTGAATTATTTCATTGGGCTTGCACCATATCCACAAGGTGGATACATTGATATCTACATATTCAACTCATTGATTATGACTCCTCAAGAGATGATATTTTTCAGTTTATTCATTTTTTCCACAATCAAACCATGAAATATTATATTTTAATAGTAGTTTAACTATTTTAAATTATATTATGATAGAACATTACATACAAGGCAAGTTTTCAATTACTATAACAAATAGGTTCATATTTTACATTTCTTCTTAAGCTTCATTAGTATCCAAAACACACTTTGTATTTATAGTTATAGTTTTCATGAATTTTCTTCGTATTCTTATTACCTAATACTCACTATGATATATGATTATATTGATCAATAGGATGAATCATTCATTTCCCTCTTCTACAAGTACTAGGAACATATCACTTGCAATCTGTCATGTAAAATAGGATAGTTCTCACTACCTCCAGTAAATTTTTAGGGATTGTACAAATATTTTCCAACGATAGAGAATATGTTATAAATATCGTTTTTATCATATAACATGGAAAATGATACTAATATATCATAGAAGTGTATGAAATTACACTCATCACAGTAATATCTTACATTATCCCATACATGTATTTTTGTAGAGATTTATTTTATATAACATTCATAATAGTTCTCACTTGAGTTTTCCAAAAAAAAAATGAATAATAGACAATATATATATATTTATAGGATCTACGAAACCCATTAGATCTACCGTAGTATTTTACATTTTAAAGAAATTAGGTTGTCTCTTTATGTCTGTCTCCGGATAGATACTATCATAACAGTCTTAACTAATTGTAAGACTAAATATTTAATTTCCCTATTTTATCAAAATATTTTACATGGAAAGTTGTATCCCTCCTACTAACCCATAATATACACATGGGAAATGTGTATTCCTAATGAATATCCTATGAACTTGTTTCTTGCATTAATCAAAAACTGTATTTTACTAACATACCCCCAATATTTGAATTTTATAGGGTCACAAAAAAATTATGGTTTTTTTGTATGCACAATTTCAATGAGAAGGTGGTATTGAAATCCAATTCCCAATATAATGATTATAGAATGTAGAAATGAAAATTATAGTTCTGATGGATTTAGGAAAAATTACTTGGTATTACTAGTCGATCGTTATTGGAACCATGATTTTTCCACCCAAGTAATGTCTCTCTTAAATACGTCCACACTATAATACTGAAATCATTCAAAATACTAATTATTGATTTTTGATGCATGGAATAAATTATTGTTTTTAACTGAACTTTTCAATATTTTCTTGTTTCCATTTACTTATTACTGATATGATTCTTTATTCTCAATGAATAATGTATCACCATCCACAGTTATGTAAAACCATAAAAATGGTTTGAAACTTCTTATGCAGTATGTGTCTTCGGAATATTCCTTTTCCATTAGCTATTGTAACACCCCAAGATTTCATAGCATTTTATTTCTTCAAAATAATTCAATAACTTTCACTACACGCAACACCGAGTTCAATCGCACCACGACATACCAAAAAAAATCCATTAAAAAGAGGTTATGAATAGTATTAACTAAATTTTAAACTTTATATAATCCTTATAATTTTAGAATCCATATTATGTGTTTCTTATATATAATGCAAGAACAAATTCATTTTCAGTATTGCACTTTTATCAACTTTTAATAGTGAACCCTTTCTAAATACAATATTTTAAGCTTTTTGACTAAATGGGGACATCAAAAAATTAAAATGAAACATCCCAAGCTTCCACGGTATGCTTTCCTTTGAATAATACAGTAGCGTGTGTTATACGCAACTTCAAGTTTTAACACACACCACAACTGATCAAACTAGCCGTTATGAATAGTAATATCTACTTTTTGAAATTATATATATTTTATATTTCAAAATGGACTTCATTTTTGGATTTGGAGTGTCGAATTTACCCTAATGTGAAATTTTGGTACTTTTTGGATAACTTTAATATTATGATGAATAGTGAAAATTACTAAATTTTAATTAAAAACAACTTTTTTAATCAAAATAATTAATAGTGATAAATTATGAATTTGAGTGGTTTTAAAGAATATTTAGAATATATTTTTACCATTTCATACAATTTTTGTCATTGGACATAATTTCACAATTAATCCGAACATAAACAAGTATCAATCTTTTGATAGTTATTATATCTTAAAAACACGCTTTTTGTTTTAATAGCAGGAATTATTTTTAAATTAATTTCTGCCACTTATGTGTTTTGAATTTGGAAAAATGGATTCCATATTTGGAATAAGGAATTTCATATTGTGTGAATAGGTATCTTTTATTTTTAGACATTTTGAATAATTACTGCGGTAAATATTTTATTTACCATGGTTAAGGGTAAATTTGGTAAATAAGGGTTAAAAAATAATATTATAATAATACTAAATTACCCTAAAACGTGTCCTAACCTTATTGGTTGAGCCATGTTCGACCATAGGCATATTTGGGTCGATTTTGGGAGCCCATGGAGCCACCTGTAGGTGATAGGGACACTTAATTTTAATTAAGTTAAAATGAATACAAAAATGACACAAGCATATATCTTTTAGAAAAAAAATTTTTACATAAGGTTATATATGTTGGTTTTTTAACTATAAATATTAATTAGAAAGATAAAACTATTTCCTACATAATTATATTTTATTTATAATTTTTAGAGATTACATAATCTAATTTATTTATGAAACAATTATGATGCAGTAATTACCATAATAGTGACAAATTAAAATAATTGATATTATAAATACCCAAATAAATATAATTTGAGACTTTTAATGAATTAAAATAATTTTCTAGGAAACTATGAAATATTAGGATTGATTTAATTAATTTTTTTCTAAGTAATCATTCTTTTATAAGTTTCTAAAAAATCATCTTTTGAATAGTGTCAAATTTGACATAAAAGAGCTTTTAAAACAAATATTATATTATTAATTGATATTAATTTCCTAAAAATCTACAGTTCGGCCAAGATACTTATATCATGATATTTATATCATTAATGGACCACTTGGGGGTCTCTTGGATGTATATAGTATGTTTATTAACCATATAATATAAAAATACAAAGAGACTTTGTAAAAGTGAAACTAATTAACTAAGAGTTAATACTTATAGATAAGGTTAATATAGTAACCTAAATCTATCTAAATTCTATTGGTTTAATGGTTTTCGACCTATAACCACCTTAAAATTTAAATAATCAACTTTGGATCCATTAGAAACTGAATATGAATTTATTATAAATTAATATTTCAAGCTTTTCCAAAAAGGTGCCCCTCACCCCTCTTATAAAAGGGCACTCCTCCTTCTCATTTCTTCACACCTTCAAAGCTTTTTGGTTCGGCCAAACGCTACCCAAATACTCTCCCAACATCTCTAACTAAAACCTAGAGGCCTTATTTTGATCAGAAAGCCAACCTAAAGAGCCCTTTTGATCAAATCAAAATGAAGAACCGGAAGAAGAGGTAATGATTTCACCACCCTTTTCCAAGTTCCTTTCTTCTTCCACTTCTTCTTCCTTTGTTGTTACCATTCTAAAATAATAAATCCAGTATCATATATATACTATGATGTTATTATAAATATCGTACAACCATATTCAGTATTCTATCTACCATTTGAATAACATGTCACCATACGTGCGTACGTACGACTTACCGTCTCCACGTCATGGTTTAATTGTTATTCCATATATTATTATTTGGATGGGTATAATAATGATGTGTAACACATGTAAATAATAAATATAACATGTTAATGATTCTGTATATATGATATACCATCCATTTATATATTATTTTAATATTAAAAAAATGATATTGTCGCTAGTGCGTACGTACGGACTACCGTCTCCACGAACGCGATGAGATTTATTCTCCATCGTATCCATTCAAGTATAATTCTCATTTGATGATTAAAAAATGATTTTCAAGGACTTGATATCATTATGTATATGAATAATATACAACTTATCCCTGAAAAAAATGGCTTCTGAAACAAAACATATAAAAAAAACGAGTAATTTAACACCCGAAACGACGATAATACTAAGATATTATTAACAAAGTAATGTTAAAATATCATATTTAATATCATATGAATGTATATGATTCTTGTATAATTTAATAACAATTATTTCACCATGATACAGTAGGTTAACCTACCCTAACCAAGTAAAGGTACAAGGTAAGGGGTTTTAATCTCACTCCTTATTCCCGTGAGATTCATGCCATATTGCCACCATTAAATTTTGTGTGGTGTATGTACTGCCCATAATTATATTCTTTGTGTAATACACTTTAATTTATGTGTATTTACATATTAATTTTATGATACCTCTTTCATGGGTTGCATGTTTCGTAAGACACCAAATTGGTAAGGGTTTATTTCACAATCTCTTCATTATCTGAGGTTGTTTATACATAATAATCTACTGGGATTTCTTTATCATCCACATCCATGTTTCTTAAAAATGTATTTCAAAACATTTTTACTATTTACTATAATATGGGTTAAAGTCATTTATACCATTGTTAAATTTTAAAAGTGTTTTATAAAGGAATATTTCCGTCATTTTCCAAACAAGGTCCTTTTTAACCTTTTTGGAAAAATTAAGGTAAGAATATTTTTTTAACTTATACAGCGGGTGTGGTTACTCTCCGCCGTTATTACACCTTTGAAGTTTCCTTCACAAGCTTATAAAGATATTTTCAAAATAAAGGTTTTCTTTATAATTATATGACTTTTAAAATGATTTAAAAAAGGGATATTTATCTCAAATAGTATTGATTTCATCTATGTCAACATACATTGATAAATTTTAAACTTGTTTCAAGTTTATTTATTATGATACAAATAATCCATATTTTATTTAATTTTTTGTGATATTTTTGTCTATGGAGGAGTTATTTTTATTCCATTAATGGTTTATGATTAAATTTTTGACATTTTGTATGTTAGTTTTAATATGAATGTTTATGTTATATTTTATCCCCTTCTTAAGATGAATGTGTTGGAATAGTATGTTCCGGGTAGGGGACCGGTAAAAGTAGGCCCTCCGGGTTGGTGTCCGTTTAATAGAGGCACTCCGATTTGGTGTCTGGTTATTAGAGGCACTCTGGGTTGGTGTCTGGTTGTTAGAGGCACTCCGGGTTGGTGTCCGGTTATTAGAGGCACTCCGAGATGGAGTTCGGTTACAGAGGCTCTCCGGGTTGGGTTCCGGTTACAGTTATCCATTAGGTCTTGGCATGAGACCTCGACATAGAAATTAAAGTTCGGCATCATGAATTCCATCATTATGAAAGTGGTTATTGATATTGCATGTGATTATTTAATTAGTAGAATATCCATGTGAATAAGTAAATGGCATTATTTCATTTTATTTTTTCCATATTATGTTTAAGTTCAAGTTTAAAAGGATTTTGTTTTAGTTATACATTTCCTTAAATGATTATTCTTATTTATGAAAGTTTCTGCTATATTGTTATCCTTACTGGGCATTTGAGCTCACCCCTTTTCTATGATTTATTTTTCCCAGGAAGTGAAGAAGTAAATTATGAATGACCTGTAGGGATATTATGAGGGGATAATAGTGTGGATTATGAAGACAATAGGTTGTTGTTGTAGTTTTTCACTTCATGATGTAATGTAAAACTTTATGAATATATATAGTGTTTCCAAGGCTACTAAACCAATCGGTCTTTCGAGATTTGATTTTTCTTGTGATCATGCCAATGTTATGTAATAATGCACCGAATCTGTGTAACTGGGGTCAGGGCGTTACAGTTGGTATCAGAGGAAGTTTAGTACAATCCTTGGAAGCTAGATTTAGAAAAAAACTGATTAGAGCACGTAGACCTAAGATGAACTTTGAGGATTAATATAGAAGAACTTCCTAAAATTTTGGTATTGTAGAAATTTTTTGAGTTTTCCGAGCAATAAATCCCAGTCTGGATACGAGCTGGTAGAGGCATCTCTGGCACAGATGTACCTAGGGGTAAAACCTGAAAACACCGCTTTGAGCTAGAATCGAACGGGAACTGGTGCGCGACAACGTGCCTTTCTGCACTCTTGGTTACGATACTCCCGGGGGATATGCTTAGGATAATTCTCATTTTCTTTACAAACCATTATGAAGGGTTTATGAGTATATACTTCCTCAAAGGAGACATTTTTATGATTATAGATTATATCCATAAACTATTTAATTTATGTTATGTGTTTTACAAGTTTGGGATTAGGTATTGTTATTCATAAACTAGTCTAGTGTATGCCATTGTTTAGAAATGGTTCCCAGTAGAAGGAATGAGAACTGCAGCAATGAACATGATCCAAAGAGAAGGAAGGATCATATCTTTCATGGTCTTAAGCTAGAATTTATAAGATAAATAGTCTCCCATGTATTATCATCATATGAAGAAATAATATCATGTGTTGATAAGATAAGTAAAGAGTTTACTGAGTCCTATGGCTTTGAAGGGATACGAGAGAAGAAAAGGATTGAAGAGGGAAATATGGATAAAGGGAAGAGGGAAAAGAAGAAATTTCCCATATGTGATAACTATGGGAAGAAACACCCTGGGACTTGCCTAAAAGGAATGAGAGTTTGTTATAAGTGTGGAGGAAAAGGTCACAAAATACATGACTGTAAGGGTAAGAAAATGGTTTCAAATGTACACTGCTTTATTTACAAGGAGTTTGGACACTACGCGAACCTATGTCTCATTCATCAGACTATGTCACAAATGATGCTATTGGATAATAATCAAGTTATGATACTACCACAGATGAAGAGGAATGATTAATGTTCTTATGTTGATTATGTCATTTGAGTGTTGTATCAACAATGTACATGTTATAATAATTATGAAGTATATAAGGATTGTACTGTAGTACTATTTCATTATGGACTTGAGATTGTGTGGAACAAATAAAAGTGACTCAATAGCAAGTTAAATTTTTGGAAAATATATGGTTGAGAGAAATATAAACCATAATACGGTTCTGATGCCGAGGTAGTGATTTTAGAATAATAAATGATTGTTTTGGATAAATTATATTGGATATTCTTGACTACCTTGAAACTGATTAATGATTTGTATATTCCGTCATTTTTGGGATTTACAACATTTTTGGATTGAAGGTGTATATCTATTATTCTATAAGGAATAAGGGATCATGAAAGTAATCAATAAGGTTTTATGATAATTCAGTATGTTTTAGTGTTTTAAAAGAATACATGATGAAGGTGATCACATGTTATTATGCGGAAAAAAAGGACCTTCATTGTGTTTACCTTCCTTATAAATTTTGGACTGAAGTATTTTGGATAGTTCTATTTTGATTATTTTGGATTTCCATAAAAGGACAACCCGGAGGTCGGGCGGAAACCCGTCGCGTCCGGCAAGGCCGCGAGACTTCAACCCACAACCGAAGGGCGACAAGGGTGTATCACCTACCACTGACCCACGTGATGTCCGAGATTAAATAATTTATTTTTTTAAGATCTGGTAGATGTATTATAAATTCGTTTTTTAACCCTATATGAATAGGATAAATAGAATATTTTTTTACGTTCTATTATCTTTTAGAGTGAAAGATGAGTTTGTGGTAGAAATTAGTTAAAGGATGGAACTCCACTTTTCAAGAATATATTTTTTTTCTCTTATTCTATGAAGAAATTAATTCTTATACTTTATTTAAGGAATCCTAAAACCAAAAATGTGTTATCCTAATACCCTATGTTTTGTTGAACTGATGGTATTTCAAATCATCATAGATTGATGAATTTAAGGACCTCAATTTTATACTTGCTTGTGATTGATGACCTCAATCACTACCTATAAATATTTACCTTTTTCCTCCAATTATATGTCTCTAATTTCCACCAATGTTCTCCTAATCGAGATCATAATTTGGTGGTAACCCTTTCATTTCTCTTTTTCTCATATTAAGACTAAATTTTAGTAACCCAATTTCCGATGTGGGTTTTTTCCCACAAATATATTTTCTATTTTCAACCTTTTATTTTCGAAGAACAATTTCAAATTTCGAGGATGAAATTTATTGAAGGAGGGGAGAATGTAACACCCCAAGATTTCATAGCGTGTTATTTTTCCAAAATAATTCAATAACTTGCACTACACGCAACACCGAGTTCAATCGCACCATGACTTACCAAAAAAAGCCATTCAAAAGAGGTTATGTTTAGTATTAACTAAATTTTAAACTTTATATAATCCTTATAATTTTATAATCCATATTATGAGTTTCTTAGATATAATGTAAGAACAAATTCATTTTCAGTATTGCACTTTTATCGACTTTTAATAGTGAACCCTTTTTAAATAAAATATTTTAAACTTTTTAACTAAATGGGGACATCAAAAATTTAAAATGAAACATCCCCATCTTCCACGGTATGCTTTCCTTTGAATAATACCGTAGCGTGTGTTGTACGCAACTTCGAGTTTTAAAACACCCCACAACCGATCAAACTAGCCGTTATGAATAGTAATACCCACCTTTTGAAATTATATATCTTTTATATTTTAAAATGGACTTCATTTTTAGATTCACAGTGTCTAATTCACCCTAAGGTGAAATTTTGGTACTTTTTGGATAACTTTAATATTTTGATGAATAGTGAAAATTACTACATTTTAATTAAAACAACTTTTTTAATAAAAATAATTAACAGTGATAAATTATGAATTTTAGTGGATTTAAAGTATATTTAGAATATATTTTTACCATTTAATAAAATGTTGTTCATTGGACATAATTTCACAATTAAACCAAACATAAACAAGTATCAATCTTTTGATAGTTATTATATCTTGAAAACACATTTTCTGTTTTAACAGCGGGAATTATTTTTAAATTAATTTCTGCCACTTCTGTGTTTTGAATTTGTAAAAATGCTTTCCATATTTGGAATCAGGATTTTCATATTGTGTGAATAGGTAACTTTTATTTTTAGACATTTTGATTAATTACTGCGGTAAATATTTTATTTACCATGGTTAAAGGTAAATCTGGTAAATAAGGTTTAAAAATAATATTATAATAATACTAAATTACCGTAAAACATGTCCTGACCTTATTGGTTGATTCATGTTCGACCATAGGCATCTTTGGGTAGATTTTGGGACCCCATGGAGCCACTTGTAGGTGATAGGGACACTTAATTTTAATTAAGTTAAAATGAATACAAAAATGACACAAGCATATATCTTTTAGAAAAACAATTTTTACATAGGATTATATTTGTTGGATTTTCGACTATAAATATTCCTTATAAATCTAAAAGGATTTACTACATAATGATATTTTATTTATAATTTTTAGAGATTACTTAATCTAATTTATTTATGACACAATTATAATGCAGTGATTACTATAATAGTGAAAAATTAAAATAATTGATATTATAAATACCCAAATAAATAAAATTTGAGACTTTTAATTAATTAAAATAATTTTATAGGATACTTTGACATATTAGGATTGTTTTAATTATTTTTTTTCGAAGTAATCATTCTGTTATGAGTTTCACAAAAATCAACTATTGAATAGTGTCAAAATTGACATAAAAGAGTTTTTAAAAAAAATGTTATATTATTAATTGATATTAAATTCTTAAAAATCAATGGTTCGTCCAAGTGACTTATATAATGATATTTATATTATTAATGGACCACTTGGGGGTCTCTTGTATGTATATAGTATGTTTATTAACCATATAATATAAAAATATAAAGAGACATTGTAAAAGTGAAACAAATTAACTAAGAGTTAATACTTAAATATAGGGTTAATATAATAACCCAAACCTGTATAATTTCTATTGGTTTAATGTTTTTATACCTATCCCCACCTTGAAATTTAAATAATCAACTTTTGAGCCAATATAAACCAAATATGAATATATTATAAATTAATATTTCTAGATTTTCCAAAGGTGCCCCTCACCCCTCTTATAAAAGGGCACTCCTCCTTCTCATTTCTTCACAACTTCAAAGACTTTTAGTTTGGCCAAAATCTGCACCAATAATCTCCCAACATCCCTCACTACAACCTAGAGGACTTAGTTTGATCAGAAGGCCAACTTAAGGATCCCTTTTGATCAAATCAAAAGGAAGAACCCGAAGAAGAGGTAATGATTTCACCACCCTTTTCCAAGTTCCTTTCTTCTTCCACTTATTCTTCCTTTGTTGTTACCATTCTAAAATAATAAATACAGTATAATATATATACTGTGATGTTATTATAAATATGGTACGACTATATTCAGTATTCTATCCACCCTTTGAATAACATGTCACCATACGTGCGTACACACGGCTTACCGTCTCCATGTCGTGGTTTAATTGTTATTAAATATATTATTATTTGTATGGGTATAATAATGATGTGTAACTAATGTAAATATTAAATAGTAAATGTTAATTATTCTTTATATATGATATACCATCCATTTATATATTATTTTAATATCAAAAGAATGATATTGTCGCTCATGCGTACGTACGGACTACCGTCTCCACGAACGCGATGAGATTCATTCTCCATCGTATCCATTCAAGTAAAATTATCATTTGATGATTTAAAAATGATATTTAAGGACTTGATATCATTATTTATATGAGTAATATACAACCTATCCCTGAAAAACATGGATTATGAAACAAAACATATAAAAGAAAATGATTAAGTTAACACCCGAAACGACGATAATACTAAGATATTATTAACAGAGCAATGTTAAAAGATCATATATCATATCATATGAATGTATATGATTCTTGTATAATTTAATAATAATTATTTCACCATTATACATGAGGTTAACCTAACCCAACCAAGGAAAAGTACAAGGTAATGGGTTTTCATCTCACTCCTTATTCCCGTGAGATTCATGCCATATTGCCAACATTACCTTTTGTGTGGTGTATGTACTGCCCATAATTATATTATTTGTATAATACACTTTAATTTATGTGTATTTAAATATTCATTTTATGATACCTCTTTCATGGGTTGCTTGTTTAGTAAGATACCAAATTGGTAAGGGTTTATTTCGCAATCTCTTCATTATCCTAGGTTGTTTATACGTAATAATCTACTGGGATTTCTTTATCATCCACATCCATGTTTCTTAAAAATGTATTTCGAATCATTTTTACTATTTACTAGAATATGGGTTAAAGTCATTTATACCCTTTTTTACTTTTACAAGTGGTTTATAAAGTAATCTTTCTGTCGTTTTCCAAACAAGGTCCATTTTAACCTTTTTGACAAAATTAAGGTAAGAATTTTTTATTAACTTATACGGAGGGTGAGGTTATTCTCTGCCGTTATTACACCTTTGAATCTTCCTTCACAAGATTATAAAGATATTTTCAAAATGAAGGTTTTCTCTATAATTATGATACTTTTTAAATAATTTAAAAAAATATACATTTCTCTCAAATAGTATTGATTTCATCTATGTCAACATACTTTGATAAATTTTAAACTTGTTTCAAGTTGATTTATTATGATACAAATCATCCATATTGTATTTAAGGTTTTGTGATATTTTTGACTATGGATGAGTTATTTTTATGCCATTAATGGTTTATGATTAAAGTTTAGACATTTGGTATGTTAGTTTTAATACGAATGTTTATGTTATATTTCATCCTCTTATTAAGATGAATGTGTTGGACTAGTATGTTCCGGGTTGGGGACCGGTAAAAGTAAGCCCTTCGGGTTGGTGTCCGGTTATTAGAGGCACTCCGGGTTGGTGTCCGGTTATTAGAGGCACTCCGGGTTGGTTTCCGGTTATTAGAGGCACCCAGGGTTGGTGTCCGGTTATTAGAGGCACTCCGGGTTGGTGTCCGGTGATTAGAGGCACTCCAGGATGGAGTCCGGTTACAGAGGCTCTCCGGGTTGGGTTCCAGTTACAGTTATCCCTTAGGTCTTTGCCCGAGGCCTCGACACAGAAATTAAAGTTCATCATCATGCATTCCATCTTTATGAAAGTGGTTATTGAAATTGTATGTGATTATTCGATTAGTAGAATATCCATGTGAATAAGTAAATGGCATTATTTCATTTTATTTTTTCCATATTATGTTTATGTTTAAGTTTTTTAAGGCTTTTGTTTTAGTTATACATTTCCTTAAATGTTTATTCTTATTTATGAAAGTTTTCGCTATATTGTTATCCTTACTGGGCATTTGAGCTCACCCCTTTTCTATGTTTTATTTTTCCCAGGAAGTGAAGAAGTAAATTATGAATGACCTGCCGGGATATTATGAGGGGATAATAGTGTGGATTATGGAGACAATATGTTATTGTTGTAGGTTTTCACTTCATCATGTCATGTAAAACTTTATGAATATATCTATTGTTTCCCAGGCTACTAAACCAATCGGTATTTCGAGATTTGATCTTTCTTGTGATCATGCCAATGTTATGTAATAATGCACCGACTCTGGGTAACTGGGGTCGGGGCGTTATAGCTATTTTGTAAATGGTTCCTATGAGAAATACTTGGGCATATACAACATTAACTAAATAAAATTTAATCATTCTCCCACTATCTCGAATAGAGATTTTGACCATTTTATATAAATTTAATCTATCACATTAATATAACTATTCTATCATATCAATTTCAATAATTTTTTATGAAACCATTAAGATAAATAATTTAGATACAAAATTAGTTTTATGTGATGAAATATTTTTTATATCCATAATAAAAACAATGAATCTAAAAATATGTTATTATTAAATGATATAATTATATCATAGATAACTCATATGATATTAAAATTTCATAATAAATGGAATATTGTTGTGTGGTAAGAATATTATTTGTGAATAATTTCTTGAAAATAATAGAACTATTAGCAATCCATATTAATCATACAAATATTTATCCTTTTACATGCAACTTGACTTTCATGTGAATATGGAAGTATATGTTTCGGAATTATATAATGATATATTTTTTATAAATGTTTTCACATCAGAATCATCATAGATATTTCTTAATAGCATCATAAAATTGATGAGTATAAGGAGATTCAATTTTATAAATAAAACCACTCTTCATTTCATGATCCAGGAATACTTAGTTAAAATATTCATGGGAAAACTGACCCAAAGAAACACATATATTTCAAACATTTATATTTCACACATCAATTTTACATTCATTAACACTCTTTACATATAATTATTATGTAAATGATTTTTCCTCTATCTTATTCTTATAACAGTTCACACATCATATCTGAAAAAAAATATAAATTATTTAATGATTATCATTATTTTTGAAGTATTATTTGTCCAAAAATAAATAAGTAAATTTTTAGAAAATGAATATGGTCATCAATTCCAAAAGTCTAAAAAAATACACTGTGTATATCCTTGAAAAATACTTTGTTTTTATATACAAATAATTTTCTCTCCACAATAAGGTATAATAGTGTCTTACATTTTATATTAATATGTTAGCCTTAATGATTCTTGAATTACTAAACTATAGGTTCTGTATTAGTCCCGATGAAAAATATTCATTAAAGAAAGTGAATAATTTATCCTTATTTCCAATGGACCCATGAGATTAATGTTTTTGAAATACTTAATAAATGTTCAATTCTTTGTATTAATCTTGTATATTAGAAATTTTGTACTTCTCACCACTTCTTTAGGAAGCACACTTTTTTAACAATTTTTTGTACAAAACAAAATCATTATAACATTTATATAGTTACATGGTTCTAATTTTTGAATAAAAATATGTGATTGAAATATTTTATTTAATACCAAGATATATTATATAAAGATCACATAAAATGATTAATATAATTTATGAGGAAACAAATTCTTTACTCTTTTATTTAGTACATATAATTTAATCTTCCATAGAATTTCTCATGATATGAAATGTAAATAGCCTAGGGTATATGCTCATCCTCTTTTCATTTAAGTAAAGTGTGAATGTGTCTTTGGAATCAAACATTCCATTAACCTATTGACCATGTAATTCAAAATTTCCACCATAATAACTATATATGTATCTTTTATTAGGATCTTATCAACTTGGAGAATCACACCCAATAATTAATGAGTTGTTTTATACCTACTGTTCATTTTATAATCCTAATCAAAACTCAAGAAAGTGGGTGATAAAGATAAATAAATGGGTTGTATGAAATGATCATGATACATCATTTAATTTACACATATTTAATTTAACAATAACCTCAAGTATATCATGCTTCACTCTCTACTTTTATATGAGCCAAAATATCCAGGCACCCATGTCCTGATGTTGTTTCCACAACTCATTAGAATTGATGATATTATTGTTTTGTTAACAAAAAATGAATCATACATGAGTCACGTATAATAATATTTCACATCCTCTCTTATTGAGGTAGATTAATAGGTAGTTGGGACATTGGGACCTTGAATTTACATTCATTTAATAGTATATCATGAAAGGGAATTTACTATATTTGAAATATGGTGCTTTTCTGAACATGTTTTCTGTCCAATAGTAATCAACTCTTACCTATGGTATTATTTCCATTATTATAATAAAGAATCATATGTATACATTAGGGTATTTAATTTTTCTAAATTAATAATTAAATCATTAAATTTATCCAGGTAATTTATTAAACCCAAGTAGATCTCACTATTAGGTTCAGTATAACCATAGTATTCGAGTGTAAATGATCCATGAAACCACTTCCCATTGTCCAATCTATAGATACTCCACTACTAAGATAATATCAAAGTAGGTGTTTGACTAGAAAACCACATCAAATAGTGATCTGTGAAATATTGAGTGAATTCATGGATTCTAGAAATTGTAAACATGATTTACTAAACATATTTGTTATAAGGATGAAACAGGATAGTTATGAATACTTTTTTTCTTCAATAATTATCTTAGTCAACCCATCACTCTCAAAATAACTATCTAGTAGTAGGAGGTTACTATATTTGTAAAAATAGGGATCATGTGAGTGTTTAAGTCAATGAAAAATTAAAAATTCTCTAAATTCGATTAAAGTGTATCATTACTATTACATTACCCTAAACCGAGCATCGATCCGATCACTGGAGGCCATGTTGTAGCCATCAGAAAATTTTAAATGGGATCAAAACCGATTATAATGTGGGTTAAAAAATAAAGTATATATATAAATATATGATATATTACATGGAATCAGTTGATGATTTTTTTCTGAAGAAACGCCAATTTTTGGTGAACCTATGTATTATGATCAGAAATCCGATGGTCAGAATAACATATTTATGTTGTAATTTTCCACACCAGTGTGGAAATTTCAAAAAAGAATAAATTTGTGTTTTTTCAAAATCATAACATTAGGATTTATTATATATTTTTTTCAAATTGGACTGTGTGTTAACTCAAGTATAAGAATTGAGAAAATGGTTATGGTTTGGTGCAGTAGCACTGCCACCCCCTTCATTTCCTGCCTCTTTTGACAAGGCCTCACTAGTCTCCATTCTTCCACCCATATCCATGGGCTCCTCACATCACCATCATGCACTACATGAATCTTGATTCAATACAGACCATAAACTATACACCTCATTAGGTGCTCCTTCCACTGGCCAAACATTCCACCCACCTCCTCTTGAAATACTATCCACTGGCTTCTCGGCCCCAACCTTTGTCCTATTCCACCTAACCTCCCCCATAGGCTCCTGTTATGACTCTTGTGTATATCCTCCCATATTCAAAGACCCTTTAGTTAACTTTTTACCTAGTATAGGGAGCACCAATATCTGACCAGCCCATAATCTTGACAAGTAAGACCAACATAGGGAAAGCTGGGTCATTCTATATTTGACCCACCTGACCCATTTTGGGCCCATAATAGACCAATAACACTTTTTTATATTGTTTACATGCCATCATGGGATATATGTTTTTATTTTAAAATAATATAAGTTATGATAAAATTTATTTAGGTTTAACAATTTTTTTGTGATCCTGTATTTATTTATTTTGTGAATTAAAATTTTATATATTTATTTTAATTAATTAAAAATGATCTCAGTAATATTTTATTGAAAAATTAATTTCATACCAAATTTTTTACTGTGAGATGACTGATCTTGAGATATTAACAACAATGCATGTATGAAATCCAATTAAACAATTAATTAATTATATATCTTCAGATGTATGTAATAATTAGTTTATTTTTCCTGGTATGCACATCATATTTTCACACTTAATAAGAATGAGGAAATATGTGTCCATAAATATAATATGAAATTATTTTTAACATTATTAAGTGTTTATATATTCTGTTGAGGATGTTATAATATGAGGCCATTATGAGATGATGTAATATTTCAGATGATACATGGATACATTTAACCATGGTGAGAGCTATGATAAAAGTCAAATATGACTCAAGTATTTTACACCTAGGCCAATAGTTAATCCATTGATCATAAATGGACAAATAAATACAAATTATCAAGATCATAATTCTTTTATCTAATTTATGTTTAATTTACTACTGATTTGTGATCTTGTTAGTGAATATAATTAAATAAAATAAGAAAACATATTTATAGATTAAAAAACATAGATATATTGAAAATTTTCTTATTATGTCATGGTCCATTTGTGAGTTATATCTCATTGTTTTCATATATATGAAATAAAATTATTTCATTCATTGAGAAATAATAAAAAACACTCAATGTTATGTTATGTCAAGACTATTTATGTCATTTGAATTTGAAAAAAAATTATGTGTATGAGGTGGTAAAAATCCATAGTTGAGGGTGAATCCATTAACTGGGGAGTTTTTTTGATAGAAATGCTTTTAATTAACTAAATATGACCACAAAGAACTATCCATAACTATATTGTCTCAACTTTAGAGGGAATTTATTGAGTAAATAATATTTACAATCTCCATAAGACATGTCTTCGTTTAATAGTTAAATGACCAGTGTGTTAAATTAGTGGGAAATTCAAATGCCTACTTTGAAACTTACTAAAAATTGGTGTATCTGTTTCCTTGACTATGAGGATAGGTCTCAAGGATCATGTCGAAAATAATACTCAAGTAACTATGTATTTTTAATCTATTGGTGAGGAAAACCGCGATTCGATAAGATAGTTAGAGATACTAAATGATTTAATCGATAATGTCTAATTAGTAATTAATATATATTTAAGGAATAAATATATTTTAATTTATATAAGAATTGAAAAAATATTTCAAGTACACTAATTTATTATTGGATATAGAACATATCCAAAGAAACAAAAATTTCCATGTATAGTATATGAACTTGTTAAAAGTACTATGAAATGAATGTGAATCCTTTGTGTGATAGTCCCCACAGATAATTAATCAACCTATGTAAGAGAGGTTGTAAATGATAATTTCATGATCCTCATTTATGATACATTTTATATTTATATCATAATTCCATCATCACTGTCCATTGAGTTGTGGAAACAATAGCAGGACATATATGGTTTCAAATGGTTTCTCATCTCTAAGAAATGTGCTAATTATGATATGAATGAGGTGATAAATTTAATGGATACGTGTAAATTTGAAGATGAGACATCTTATTTCATTCAAATTTTCACACACAAACAAGAAATAGATGAAAATGACAATACTCATGAGACGTAACTCATCCATCCACAAAGCCAATAATTAGTGATAATCCTTTATGTTTCCAAGTGGCACCGAGTACCATATGCTTTCCAACAAGACCTATATAATCAAAATGAAAACACAACATTTGTTACATTCCATGATTCCTTTCTAATAATAAATTTTAAAGTCTAATAGTCCATTTATTTATTTTACCTAACATTTTATATGTGTTTATTCATGGTATCCATTTTCATCCGTAAACCTAGAAGATTTTTTCCAAGAACAACTATAATAAATGAAAGGTTATAAATAAATAAAAAACAAACTTCTTTAATAATAAATAATAATGGGATTTTCTTGAAAATTAAAGGCAACCATTTAAAAATATTATCTTTCATGTTCTAGAAAGAGTGTAGAGAAATAGAGATGCTGCATACCTCAAAATGATTTCTATTCAAGAATAATGAACAACTGATAAATATATATATATTTTACTTTTTCATTTCCATTTATTCCTACAATATACAAATAAATATCATATTAAACTAACCTTTCAATCATTGAAGGCCTCTAATGTCACATAGGGAAGGGATTTAGTTTTAGAGAAAAAAGAGGTAATCTAATTATAATTTTTGATATATAGAATAAAAAATTAGATGGTCTTGGGATTGTTCGTTGTGTGATGAATTAAAGAAATAAATATTTGATATTACTTATACACATAAATTCATATTTCTGCAGCTTTAAAATAATGAAGACCCATTCACACTATGAATGAGATTTCACCCTATGAACAACATAAGAAAACATTGAGATAATCTTCCTTATGAAAATTAAATTACTAATTGAATCTAAGGCCACATTATAAGAAAATAATAAATTTTGAATAAAAATTATTGGCCTATACCTTGTTCTACATCTAGATTCATTCTTCTAGGGTAATTTCCTCTCTGAACACCTCAAACAAGTCAACCCAAGAACTCATAATATAAAATAAATAGTTTTAAATAACTACATACCTAAAAATCTGGGCGCTATAGATTCCATTAATATGGATATATTATAATTCATTGTATATTCAATCCCATCACCATAACAATCCCCGCCTCGTTCCAAAATAATAATTCATCTCAGATGACAACTAAACTCCAAAATAATCTTTTTTTCTTCTAGAATGATATTAATATCTTTTATATCTTTTAGTCCTTCCTAGGTTTCACTAACCTCTAACAAAATAATTTCTGAATCAAGGATGACATTAAACTCTAAAATGATCATTTAAATTATTATAAGACACTAAACTATTGTATAAAATTTAATCCTTATAAAACAACCTTATACTCTAGGGTAACCCCATTAATATTCGTTTTTCTGATCAATTATAGTGTACAATTAATGAAATCTTTTGTACTAATTAGTTAAATATTAAAATTTCTATATTCTTAAACATCATTAAACATAATCATAACCATTAATATTAGTGGATAATTTTGAAATATAATTATCCTTCAGGCCATATTAGATGACCTTAAAGCCTATAAAGAATAATTTTATCTTTATAGTTAACAATTATTTTAGTTTGAATTTATACATATTTAATATTTAATGATATTTTTGATAAATGAGTTTATCATGTCTAATTTATTTTTTTATCAATGTTTTATGAAACTATTAATATTCCAAGGGATATTAGAAAAATTAGATGAAATTGTAGTAAGATAAATGATTAAATATTATGTCACTAATTTTAAAAAAATATAGTCCTTTCTAGAGTCTTAAATGACTAGTAAAATGAGTATAGAGGAGAAATAAAGGAATGAAATAGATTTTTATAAAATAACACTTGATTGAGTATGATATTTATAAAGTTTTAGTTTAACATTATGGTGAAGATGAGATAATGAAATATTAAAATTAGTAAAATTGATGAAGTTGATCATAGCCAAGATAGAGAATAATATTACCACATAAATTTTGAACATTATTGTGCCATGTTGAGAAGGTCTAAAGAAAAAAAGATTACCTGAAAAGGTAAAATCATAATATTTTTTAGATATATTTTGAGTTTTAATTGAAGAGATATATAAAACATGGTGTGTTGGAACCTACTAGGTCATTGAATATATGAGTTGGTTTGAATGTGAGGACATAGTCTCAGACTCCCAGATCTAATTTAAATGAACATATTATTTATATAATGGAATTAAAACTGACTCATGCAGGCCAAACATAACCATCTATAATTATAATTTCAAAAAAAAAGTGATGAGGCACATATACACTCAACCCCTTTTTTATTATTTTAGAATATTAGAAATAAAATTTATCTAACAAAACCCATGTCATTTTCATCCAATATGAATTTTTTTTACTAAAAAAGGATCCCTTATCAAATAATAAGTAATTAAAATCTCATAGAAAATTCTCCAAACATGATACCTATCAAGAAATATCATATTTAATACTCTTTTTATTAACCTGGGGGAATGGAAAACACAATAAGGTTGATCTAAAACTCTTATCAAGTCATTACATATAACAAAATATTTTATGGAATAAATGAGGCATGAATAATTTGGTCGGAATAAGTAATAATAAAAAAGTTTCATATATCTAATAACATGAGAATGTAATATATGCATTGATAGAATAAGAGTGTAAATAATCACATGGATAATAATGATTGATTTCATAGTAATGGAATTTGTAATTCTAGAAATCTTAATCTTACCATCGATCAACAATTCTATGACATCATACATATATGTTAATGAATACACCAATACCTAAATTAGTTTGTGTCATGGGACCTATAGATGCGTCAAGAGGTAATATAATTTTGGACCCCATATAGCGTTAAATAGTTTAAATGTATTCATCAATTGATAATAATGAATAAGAAATACATATTCAAAATTCCTTAGCAATAAAAAACAACAATGTTGCAATAACTGGTATGTGAATTTTTGATTTCCCTCTAATCAATTAATGGAAGAACATGTTTTTAAATAGCCTTAAATTTACAAGGTATTCCAACTATATAGAATAAAGTATATATATTTATGTCAATAATGGAAATGATATAAACTAATACTATGAGATTAAATAATATTGACATGAAGGAGAAAATTTAAGTCATGTGAGGGATGAAGAGTGATAGGTAACATATCACATATGAAAAAGGAAGGGTGTGATATATAAATTTAAAAAATAATATAAATGGTCATTCATGAAATATAACTCTAAAAGACGTTGATATTTCATAGATTTAGTTTAAAATGGAAGAGAAAGCATAAAAAAATTACAATTCATCTTAAAATTACACTAAAAGGAAGATATTATGAGTGAAATTCAAAATCTATTTTTAAGAAGTTGATATAAATAAATTTTCAGTCATTATTTATAAAAATAACACTATAATGGTTCCTTGAAATGAAATAATGTCAATGTAAATAAATCTTAATTGGAATATAAATTATATAAATGAGAAAGTAAAGTAATTTTTATTATTTTAAAATACATTTATTGAAACCCACTTCATTAAAATGATAATCAAACTTTTTTGAAAAGTGGAAATGTCGAATTAAAATATCACATGAGATAATGAATATTTTACCTTCAAAATAAAAATTATAATTTTTTTGAAATATTTAATATGGACATGGAAGAGAATTATATTATTAGAGTGCAAAAATTTAAATCTTAACAAAAACATTTTTTATTAAAAAAACACATAAAAGTATATGATATTGGTGAGAAAATCTAAATTACCAAGAGAGAAATATAATATAATGTTCAAATTAAATAAATTGAATATATTTATATGAGAATAATACATTCTTGGGATAAAAACTATTAATCAATTAAATAGTGAACGAGTCCGACAATCCTCACAAATTTGGAAAATTTTGATTCCAACAACATTGATTGAATGAAAATTTTCAATGTTTTTTAAAATACATTAATTTTAGAAATAACATCAAAAATGAAATCCATATGGTAGTGTATACAAAACAACAATGAAAATTAGTTCTAAAATGGAATATTCCTCAAAGAAAGAACATTGTGATTAGAAAGACCTTATGTTCATTACATCTTGGATAAAAACTCATTAAACTCATTTATAAGAAAAATAACCATCTTAAATACGTATTCAAAAACCTTATTAGAATATATTATTTTTTATACTAGAAAGACTCAGAGAATGGTTTAAAACCCAAGAAAAATAAAATCAATTAACCAAAAGTAAAGGGAAAGTGATTACATGAGGTAAAATTACTTTGAACCACCAAGAGAAAAAAGAAACGAAAATGACTGTGCAAAGATGAACCTCAAAATAATCCCTGAGAGTGTGAAAAGACCAAGTATGTAGTGATTCTCATAGATATTTCATAAAATAGAAGAAACTCTAAAAACATCAAAGCATCATCCCTCAATTACCAAGTCATCATTGAATTCTTAATTCAAAAACTGATGTCCTGCAATCATACATGAGTTTTCCTGGATAGTTATACAGAAGCGATATAAAATTGTATAGTGTAGATCCTTAATGAACTACTAGATGAGGAAACAATGCCACACGAATTTTAGACTTTGAATCGTCCTAATCTATATTAGCTTTCCATCTTGTAGGGTCATATATTTTTCAATCTGATCATGCGTTGGGCTGTCTCTATTACAAGAATGAAGCTCCTCATATAGTTTGGACAAAATGCAAACATGATGCGGTGAAATGTAAAGCAAAAATCTCAAGTGTTGTAGTATTTCATATCTTGATTGAAAAAATTGTTCATTAAAATGGTGAACATGATCGTGAAAATATTAATATAAGCATATAAAATTATTTAAGATACCTGAAACATAATTTACTTCCTAAAATAATCATCCTGTTCCATTCCAAAACACATCAATGAATTAATTTTCTACATGATTTCATCTTTATGTTGGATATTTAAGGCCTTTTCCTCTTTTAGGCGCCTCGAAATATATGGAATTAGGGAGTTTAGAACCCATTAATAGATTTCTAACATAAATTTTCCCTTCTATACTTGTCCATGCCTCTTAAAGCTTGAGGTAATTATGTTGAATATATAGATCATAGGAAAAAAATACAATTTAACACAATCAAAGTTAGACTAGTCATCACATTTTTCAAAAGAAGTCATAGAACATTGTTCACAATGGTATTGGTAGCATGACATAACCACATAGCTTGTAATACATCTTGGTGAAAGCTCAATCATTTGATGATTCATTCATTCACATTTCTTCATAGATCACACAACAAACAAAAGAAACTAGAAAAATTACAACCCCAACATCATTACCCTATAACATAGAACCACATCTAAAAAGGATATTTTTTAAAGACTCATCCACATACAACTATTCCCATGGAAGTTGTCAAAAATAAATTTCAGGGCCTCTATCAAGTTCATATTTTACCCTATAGAACATATTCTCTCTGATACATGGATACACATCTCTGGTTATCTCCATGTTAGTATACCATCAATAGGGTCATCTCTATTGTTCATCAATATAGGGTTAAACTTACCCCTTATAACCCTTCGGGATAAAAGAAGATTAATTTTTAATTTTAATAGCATCCTCTGTCTCCTCAAAATCCAATGATGAGGAGGAATCCCCCTTCATCCGATGAAGTGGAGGGATCTGCACAAACATCAAGCTATGGTGGGAGCATGGGTTTTTCTAATTGAACCCCTAAGGATCTGGGACAACAGTTCTCTCTAATATAGAACAATCGATACATTTCTGAGTCTTCGTAGGGATGGAATAATAAATCCATATATGTAAACAATTGGATTCTTCCCCTTTTTATCACTAAAGTGTAGGTAGTCATTGAGAATTTGATAGACATTATCAAGTACATCTTGACTAGATTAACGAGAGTCAGATTTTTTATCATGACTTTTCTTCTAAATAGAAGGTTCAGATTCTGAGGTAACAATGATCGGATGACCATTATTAACAACATCAAAAAATCTAGTGATCTCATTAGTAATAGGAATCGAAGGGTGGGGCTGTTCAAAATGACTAGCCGCATCCTTATTGGGTGTGGGCCTCATTGGAGCCTCCATATCCACTGCTTTAGTGTTTTGTTGTGCATTAACAATAATTAGAGTCTCCTTGGGAGTTTTTATATCACAAGATCCTTAAGGGGCTATAGGTTTCCCTACGGTCATGTCATCGAGACAATAAATTCTTCAGGATCTCATTTTGGGATAGATTTTCATTTTCTTATAGATGGGAGATAAATTAAAGATTGTTATTCCATAAATATAATATCATTTTAGTTTACTATTGATACTAATGTCATTATATTATTAGGTTTATAATTGGTTTATATGGGTAGATGGGAATGATATTGATGAAAATATAGTGTAATGGATAATACTCACGATGAGTTCTTTAATATTTTCTTCTAAGACAACATAGAAATAGACTAAATGGAAAACTTTATTGTTATAAGGATCTAAAAAATTCAGAATAGGGTTGTAATGGAAGAAAATTTGGTATTGTTTTAGTGTAATTTATAATGATAAGTGTAGATTTAAGTGGGTTATTGTGATACTGTTTCACACAAAAATAATGGGATATTTTTTTGGAAACTAATTTCATGGGATTGGTTAGGATATAATGTCCTATGAGTTTTGTGATTTAGGTGAATACATGTCAAAAATTAATGTTTTATTGAATTTCCTACCTGAACAAGGTATTAAAGATGGTATAAAATTCAAATTTATTTAGAAAAATTTGAGCCATGTTGGATTGCCTATTTCACCGTTTAATAGTTATTAAATATTTAACATGGAAATTATATTTTTACAAAAAATTATAATTTGACCATTTGTAACAATTTTGGATGTGGTGATTTTGAATTTTAGAAAAATTGAATCTAATTCAATTCCAATATGTGGTAAACTTATTTTTAAAAATAAAATAAAAGATATATTAAAAAATTTGTTGAAAAAACTATTTTGAAATATAAATTTTTTTATTTCTTTTTAGTTATAATTAAATGTGTGTTGAACAATTTTATTTATGAATTTAATTAACATAGTATATTCATCATTTTTTATTGGAAAATTTATTATGTAATATAAAAATAGACAACAATTATAACAATGCAATTCTTTGAAGAAAAAAACAATTTTACCTTGATAAATAATATTGGTCTTGGTAAATCTCTTTAATGTAAATAGATAAAAATGAACTTATTATGAATTGTGTATATAATTATTCCAAATATGAAGCTAATTTTATCTGATTTAATTTATAATGATGGTATAAATTAATTATAATATAAGAATATTTAACACATTATTTTTTTTGGAAAATGCATTTTAAGAATACAATATTTATTCACATTGGATTCAGAGTGAATATATTTATATGAGAATTAATTTTTTAATATACATCACATTACTCACTTGTTATTAGTCTTGTTTATTGATACAAAAATACAAAAAATATATAAAATATATGATTCTTTGAAAATATTATTTTTTCTATTAAATGATTTTTTCTAAATTTACTAAGATTTATTACTTTTTAAATAATATTTAAATATTATATATACATTTATATTAATTAAAATGGTTATAATTTAACTAAATTAATACTTTAAAATTGAATTTTTTTTCAAGTGAAAAAGTATAAAATACACATAATAATAAAAATATTATAATTATTAGTAGAGGTGATTTCCTGGAACCAAACAACACACATTAAATTACCATAGGGGGTCAAAAATTATCCCTCCCTAAAAGGAATTACAAGAATGTTCATGAAATATATTTTTATAATATATGACCCAAAGATCCATTGGCCATATGCCATTATAAGTTGGTGCCGTAAAGGGATAATGGCGTGATGCTATTACATGGTTGTGGCCCAATATATAGTATATGTTTGGTCAATATGAGCCAAGGCCCAAAGAACAAATTATTATTACTTGGTGAGCCAAAGTGTGGTGGGGAAACCCCTTGTAGGCCTCTCCAACACGTCTTTTTTCACCCCTGTTCCCAAATGATCCTTTCACCCACACTTTCCTAACCACCAACCACCATACAAAATCCATTGGACCGCCTTGCAAGATTTTATACCTGATATATTTTCACACCGATTCTAAAATACAAAACTATCACCCCCACAAGATTAATCCCATATTCATTTCTCTCCTTACTCTCTAAAATTGCCTTCTTCTTCTAGTCATCGTCTCTCTTGTTGTTTCTGCCTACATCCCCTCCAAAGTAACACCACTAGAACCTCCCCACCAATTATCTTCCAAGAACATTTTCTAACTATGGTGAAACAATAATATCTCATAAATAACATAATAGGGGGTAGAGGGGGATTTGACTAGTCAGAGGTCTATCTTGAAAGTGATGTTGTTTAGGCAGCCCCTATTCTAGTGGAATGGGTTCTCTTACACACATAAAAATAAAAATATTAAAACCGTGAATAATTAAATGTTTATATATTTGATTTTATACTTACACAACCCATATAAATATTGTTGTTTGACCCAAGGGTATGATAAGTAGTTGTGCTCATCTTGGATAGAGATATAGTTATCATGGATCTCATTGTGATTTCAAAAACCTTCAAATTATCACATACAATCTTCAAATCAATTAAAACTTGTTGAAGTTCAGTTTGGGATTTGTTTGGGAAAAACACTAGTAGAGCTAACTCCCTTTCATGTCTGAAAAAAATGAGAATTATAAGGAATAGATCTATTTGTTTAGGAAATTTCTTCTTGTTTCTCTGTTGACTTTAAAATATTGTTAATTATATTTATAATCATTAATTAAATGACTATATTTCAATAGTGATATTATGACATAGTTCAAGTTTGTATAATGATGCATGTAAAACAAAATTTCATAACATTAATGTTTGGTAATATTTGTGGTGTTACATTTTACCTGTGAATAAATTTAAACCATAAAATTTTAATTTCAACCATAAATGAAAATAGTTAAGGTTTTTCTTAATATAAACTTGATTCTGGATAAAAAAATTTATTGAAATATATCATAATTCTTTTAAACTTTCATGTGAATCACATAAATTATATCCACATAGAATGTCAAATTAAGGGAATAATTAGGTCAAATTGTAGTGCACTATGTAAAGATCTTGTTAATACTCAGCCCACAATTTTTAGGGTTATTAACACAATATACATATAATTTATAAAAATCATATAATTTTTTGTATACTTACAAAGAAGTAATTTCTATGAAATCACACACTCAATACTTTACCATAATTTTAGATTGTTTTTCACTCTTTAGATTCTTCTATTGGGTTTCCTCAAATGTTTTATAGTCCTAATTTATAATAATATTTAATTGAAGATATTTCTTAGTAAATCCAAAACCCAAAACTCATGTAAACCAATATTCATATGATTCAACTTAACCCTTATCACCAAACAACATAAAATAAATTACTAATCAGTATATACTAAAATTGTGTATAATCAAAAAATATATTAATATTTCACCAAAATAACATTAATTTACATTATAAAATATAACATACTAAACCTATGGGATTTATATAACTCAGTTATGATGCCTTAAATAAATATAATGTTATATAAACCCAACATTGAAACACATACAGAATCCTTTGACCCACACTCCTAAATCTGTTCAAAATGAAATTTATTTTATGCACCAGATTTAAAAACCACTGATGTGACCCAAAAATAATAATCACTCATTATAATATCAATTAAAAAATTGAGTCTCTTACCTAACGAAGTCCATTTAGGTTTATAACCGTGTATTGTTATGAAAAATCTATAACTTGAAAAACTAATATATTTCCCATGTAATTGAAGTTTTTCCAATAAAATTTGGATTCATTAATTCATAATAAGTCTTAAATATATCAAATAATATTATCAACTCATGATACCTGTCGAAACATTTGATACATAATAAACTTCTTTGCAACCTAGTGAAAGGGAAAATAAAATAATGGTGATCTCAAATGCTCAGCAAGGGGTAGCTTATTAAAGGAGATATCATGGTATAAAAAAATCCTGGATAATATGTTAGAAATAAAAATTAAATAAATAATTCCATATAAATAATAATAGTAAAATGTAATATATCCATGGATAAATTAAAAATTTATACAATCACATATAAATTAATAATTTATTTCATAGTGATGGAATACATAATACATGAATTCATAATCTTATCGTTGGGGCTTCATGTCATTACATTATATATAAATCGTAAGGGATACACCAATACTAAAAATAATATGTCTCATGATATATATTTTGGAATCAATGTGATATATAGTTATGTGCCTCACATATAAATAATATGTCTAATTCATTCATATATGAAATAATTGAATAAATCATACATAATAAACATGCCTTGTTAGTCAATAATTATAATTATTGAAACAAGTATATAGATTGTCAATCATTTCCATATCAACAAATTAAACATATTAATTGGTAAAGGCACATAAATTTTAAATTTATTAACATTTTATAGTGTAATGGATATACATATAAGTCAATAATAGAAATTATATAATATACTTTCACAATATTAATTAATGTAGACATGAAGGAGAAAAATAAACTCAAGAGAGGGATGAATAATTATAGAGAACCTAACCATTATAAAAAAGATGGTTTATAAACTATAATTTTATAATATCATTTATTGGTCAATACATGGGGTATAATTAAAAAATAGATAGTTATTTTAGAGTTTAAAAAAATAGAATTTAAATCATAAAAATATTTAATTATAAATTTATACATTATCATAATGGAAAATTTACATATCACTTTCAAATTATATTTTTGAGATGATGATATTATTACCATTTGAATCATTACATAGAAGCAAATTCCAATAATGGAACCATGAGTTTTTATAATGGCTTCATCAATAAAGTTGGAGTGAAAGATAAAAGATATCAACATGAAAGGATAATACATTTTATTATTTTGTAATACATTTATTGAGACCCACATAAAAAAATGGTTAACAAGAAATTATTTTAAAAGTGTTAAATTTTAAAATTAATTTAAAAAGATATTATACATATTTGGATTCCAATATAAAAAAATAAAAAATTTATAGAAATATAGAATTTGGACATGGAAGTGAAAGAGATTATTGGAGAAGATGAAAATTATTTTTAACTACAATATTATATTATTAAAGAAATAAATACCAAAAAAATATTATTTTCATGGGAAGTGGATAATTACCCAAATAGAAAATTATTATTAACATAGTTATAAAATAAATATTAGATTATGATAATATCATAAGAACATAGTCAGTAGAGAAAAACAATGGATCAATTGAGAGAAGATTGTGTTGAAAATACCCTTACTGAATTAGTGAGCTTAAATACAAACAATATTAATTTATATAAATTGAAATAATTTTTTTAAAATACATTAATTTTATTAATTTTTAGATTATTTAAATATATATGGTAGTATATACACCACATATAAGAATAAAATTTTAGAAAAAATTTATACGTCTTAATTAAAGGAAGTAGAGATGATAAAACACTTACTTCTGATTTATGACTGGACTAACATGCTCTAAATATAATATATAAATTAATAACATATTAATTAATTAATTAATTAAGGTATTATAATATAATTAATGTTATACTATTTAATTATAGTAATACATTATACATTAATTAGTTAGTTTATGTTTTTCTTCATCCTTGGATATCTCAGTTTTTTATTGCTTCTCATGCGCTTTGTAATGTCAATGTGGATACCCTTAATTTGATTCCAATGTCAACCATTATAAATTATTTATTTTATTGAATATATTTTTTATAATTATTAATGAGTTATTAATTTCAATATGTTAGAGTTTTTTTATGATTCGTGATGATCAAATCAAAAATGATCTAGATTTAGTAAATTTTAATGTATAAAAGGTGGTATATTAATAATGGGTTAGAAACAAATATAATAAAAATATTACCTTAATATAATATTTAAAAAATAATAAATATAATAATTATTCTGTTAAAATGTAATTATTGCCATCCATTTAGGGAGGTCCTAAAAATGAAATATGTCATTGAAAGAGTTGGTACTATTTTCCAAAATTGAAATATTCTATTTTGAAGATGTCTGAAGATCATTTCATGGTACTATTCTTGATTTTTTTTGTGTATATATTGTTTTAGTTTATCCTTGGGGAGGTTTTGGGTGAAATTGAAGAATTTTTAAAGGAAGTGGTGTTTTGCATGGTCGGTCTATGTTTTTCCCAAACAAGAACCCAAGATAGAAAAATGTGTGAATCCAAATAGAGGGGATTCACATAGATAGTGCATAGTTATTCAAATTATTCACCCTCATAGAATTTACCATGTGACCCTTTATAGTAGGTTAATTTTTAGGTGAACGTTTTTGGAGAACCATGTGCCACATACAAAAAATCATTCACAAGGAAAATTAAACACTAAAAAATTAATATAAGATCATATGTCTCCCAGAAATAGTCCCTAATCACCCCCACACATACCTAAAAAGATTTATCAAATTTTAGGGCATTTAAAATGTTTTCCAAATCTTTCCAACCTCCGTTATTGATTAATGGAAGGTTTTATTGATGGATATGTACCTCTCCTATTATGTTATCTCTCTAAATTTAGGTTTCTCTCTCCCCTTCTTCACTATCGAGACAATGATATGTTTTTAATCCACTGTTTGAAAAATTTTAGATATAAGATTGGATTGTTTATATTCCATTTCATCTTTTTTCTTGGAATTGTTTCTAGATCTCGTTCTTCATTTTGGGTTTAAATATTCCTTTTCAATTTGGGGTTTTCTGTTTGAAAATTTTCATTATTAATCTTGAGGTAGTGGGTATAAATGTAAAATCCGATAGTATTGATTTAATTATATGTATGTGATTGGGAAATCAGAAATTTCCATGATTATGAAACTGTATTAGATATGAATGGATTTAATTTAATTTTATTTGAAAATAGATAGGGTAAAATTCAGGTTTATTGGTATTTTTTAAATTGGAATAATTAATTGGTTAATTATATAATGGAATATTATTATTTTGTATGTAATGGGACATTACGATTTTTTAATTGGTTAGTTTATTTGATTTTGAATTGATTGATGATTATGAATTTCATATTTTATTACATAGAATTAAACTGGTAAACCACGATGTGAATTGTGATAAGAGGGCTCATTTTGATTTTCCTTGTAGAATGTTAAATTTTTGATATATGTATAATCGATTAAAGTAGGAGTGTAGAGCTCATAATTTTTCTCCAAATTACCATATGATATTTTTTAATATACAAGATTCAAACATATATTGATGGTCAAAATACCCATATGTGATTGACTAATAAATGGTGTGTGAGACTACGACTAATTCTCTAAACACTCATGAGGTTCTAGACAGGGCATTCAAGGAAAAAAATATTAACATTATACTATGGGTCAAAGTAGCCATGATATAAAATTTGAATAAATTGTATAATTAAATCCCTTAAAATAATAAAATGTGATTCCTCACACTATAATAGTATAATTTTTTAACAACGCAAAAAAAAATTAAGAATCCCTGACTACTAAAGAGATATTAAAAGCCATTGGATTTAAATCGTGTTAACAATTGATAATAGAGGAGTCATATATTTTTGATAAACAAACAATGATAACGTTAAAAAAATTTCAGCACATTTATTTATTACCGATAAAGGGGAAGTCGATCAGTGCTTCTGAAAACACTAAAAATGATTACCTTTATCATCTCTTATAAAAGCAGTTATAGAAGAACCCTTTATCAGAGCTTCTTAAAGCACTGATTAAGGGGAATGCTGTAGTGTGCTGTAATAGCACACCATATCACCAAAAAACCATGAATTTAGTAAAATAAATTACTAATATATAATCTAAATGATATAAAATTTAGAGCACAAATATAATAAATACACTACATTTTAGAAATTTTAAACATTAGTTTATACAATTACGTAAGAACATATCATTATATTCATTAAATAGATAAATATCCCCTTGTCTTTCGATAAAAACCCCTAATCAGGAAAAACTACACACCACAATAAAAAACTTCTTATCTTATTAATAACATAAATAAACAAATTAATATAAATTGTAAATTTTAAACAATACTTTGAGACATAATAGGAATATTATGTATCAGATTGAGTTGCTATTTATTTCTGCACATCACACCATTTAATACTCGTCTTGAAGTATTATCTATTTGAAAATTATCTAAATATGTATAATAAAAATTTATATGGATGTTAAGTAAGTAATATCAACAATAATGAAGAGAAAACAATGTAGCCTCGTCTGCTCAATTTTAGCGATGTGATTCACGTTGTAAACTAAAATGAAACTTATATATTTATTGAACGGACTCACTTTAATTCATATTGGTCACATTGTGCATCATATTTTGGTGAAGATGATTCTTAAAAATCAAACATGACTTAGGGATCATTTTTATTAAGTATTAAAACAATACCAATACATTTTCTCATTTTTGAGTACCTCAAATGTATTTTTTAATAAAATTAAATTTTAAATTGGAAACATGCATTTTGAATCGTACCAGTCACATCGTGTTTCCGTTTTATGCGATATTAAATCCTACAGATCAAAAATTACTTATGAAAAGTTGTCGAAAATTATAAAGAAAATCAGAGTGTGTTTTCTCTATTTACACTGAGTGGCTCTTTTGGAACTAAAATGTTATGTTTAAACTGATATAAAAACATTAAGTTATACTAGATAGATCATGTATCAGATTGGGGCATAGAATACTCTAAAAATCACAAATGAAATATGGATAATTTTCCAATTTAAGGTATCCCAGTTGTCTATTTTATTAAAACTAACATCTACTTTAAATAGAAATAATCACATAGAGTCACACCAGTTAAATTGATTATTATATTATGGTTCAGATGATCCCAACTTGTCTAAATTGATGTATGGACCATTTTAATATTGTATAAAAGTAATCGGAAAGTGTTTGATCTATTTTGAGTATGTCACATGTCTTATTATTACTAAAATATCATTCTAAATTGGAAAAAAGAACATTGTAAAATTTCTATCTCATAATGTAACGATTTGGATTGAGAATGATTATTACACATCACAAATGACATATCAGCAATTTTCCAAAATTATCAAGACAACCTGGGAGAGTTTTCTTTGTTTTTAGGGGGTGATATTTTGTAAATAAAAATTATAATTTTAAATTGATAAAAGGAACATTGAGTTATACTAGGTACATCATGTATCATATTACGGTGAGGCTAATTTATACGCATCAAAATGTAATTTTGAATCATTGTAACAAATTATTAATATAATATGAGTGTGTTTTATTTGTTTTTTTAGCAATACTTTTTAACACTAAAATGTAAATTCTAAAATCATATCAGACACTTTGATTTACTCTTGGATCATCATGTTTTAGATTGAGGTGAGGCTAATTCTACACATAAAAAATGACTTATGGATGATTATGTGAAATCATAAAAACAACTTGAATGCATTATCTCATGTTTTATTATGTTATTTTTCTTTTCACTGAAATAAATGTCAAATTAAAAAAAAATATGTAATTGTTGTCATATCGTTCATACTGTGCATCAGATTGTGGTTTAGCAGATTCATACACATGTAAAATGATTTTTTAAAGTTATTCTAGTGTGTCAAAATAATTTTAATGTGTTTTATTGTTTATAAGTACATCACTTATATTTTCTACCAAAATATAATTTTAAAATGGAAACAAACACATCGATTTATAGTAATCATATGTTGTGTGAGTTTGATGTCAGAAAAATTTATATATGTCTTAAACGACTTTTGAATCATTCTCCTAAATTATCAGGAACATTTAATAATTTATTATCAGTATTTATCGATTAACACTTTTTAAAATAAAATATAAATTTTAAATTGATAACAGACACATTGAGTCATATTGGCCACATCAAGTATCTAATTGAGCTGCAGGAAATTCATACTCATCAAAGACGACATGTGGATTGTTTTTATAAATTCTCAAAACAAAATGAATGTGTTTGATAAGTTTGGAGTATGTCTGTTGTATTTTTACTAAAATTAATGTCAATTTAAAAAAATGTACATGGAGTCAAACAGGTCAAAATGTGTGTCAAAATGAGGTACTACATATTCTTATACATATAATAAAACATATGTATTTATTTATTAATGTATCAAAACAATAAAAATTTGTTTTCTGTGTTTTGAGTACGTCACATGTCTTTTTTACTAAAATTTCATTTTAAACTAGTGATAGAAACTTTGTGTCTTATCGGTCACATCTAGTGTTGGTTTGACATGATAATGGTTTCTATATTTCAGAGATGACTTATAAATCATTATAATCAATTATCAAGACAGTTTGATATAATATTCTTTTTTTAAGTAAGTGACACGTTCTAAACTTAAATTAAGATTTTAAATAGATAACTAGCACATTGAGTCATTATTGGGAACATCACATATCATATTTAGGTGATGATGATTACAATACATTAAAAAATTACTTATGGATTATTTTAATAATTTATAACAACTTTTTTAATCTGCTTTTTAGATTCTTGAGTATGTTAGTTATAACTTTTACTATAATTGAGGAGGATTTTAAATAAAAAGAAGCACATAGAGTCATACCTGTCACACCATGTGTCAGACTGAGGTGTTCATGATTCCAAAACATCATAAACAGTCAAACTAATATAATTTTTCTATGTCACAACACATTCAATTTGTTTTTTATCTATCTTAAAACACTGTATATTGAGTCGATGTTCTTAGCTGAAAAACCTTTTTTCATCTATGAACATAGACTCAATATAGAGTGTTGCAATTCGACAAATAAATACAGTGGAAATAATGATAACATTGGTAAAAGGACACATGTAACGTCATTTGTTGCTTTTTTCATATAGTTGAAATAAATATATGGATTTCCAAGAGATCTATGAGAGACACTAAATATGTATTTGACAAAAATGATATAGAAATTAACTATCAAATAGTAGGTAAAATGATGATAAAATTAATTAAATAAGTTGTATAAATTCACCTTTTCAAGATGGTTGTATATATTTTTTTACCCATTTCCTTGTTTCCATTGTCATACTTGTAGTATCGATGTCAAATATATCATGAGGATGAAAAGCATTGAAAAAACCACCCCAAATCAAACAGAATAATACATGTATATAAGGAAAAATTATTATGTGAGTAATACTAAAAAGAAATAAATTAAAAATAAATCTGAAAAAATAAATTAATTCTATGGACAATGATTTTACTATGAAAACATCAAAATTTCCAATATAATTAAGTAGAGAGATCTTCATTTATCCTTCTTCAAAGGAAGTTTAGGTAACTTGATGGAAATTGATAAATGCCAAAACTAAAGGGGGGAAAAGGTTTTTATGTAGAATAATTCTATGGAAGATTTAGTTAAAAAAGTCATGAAAGATGCTCATAAATCTTTTAAAATAAACAAATTATTAAAATAAGAATTCCCAAATAGATCTATGAATGAAACTAAATATTTATTTGATAATTATGATAAGTTAATTAACATAAAAATAGAAGATGAAATGATGAAATAATTAATTAAATATGTTTTTGAAATTCACCTTTTTTGGTAGAATATGATTGTTGAGGTTTGGGATTATAAAGGAATGAGAAATAGAAATTAATATTCTAAATAAAAAAAATATGAAAACATGACCTACCAAAAAGATCCATAAAAAAATTAAATCTTTTATAGATAATAATGATAAGGAAATTAAATTACAAGTAGTAGATAGAATGAAGAAAAAATTATTTAAATAAGGATTAGAAATTCATCATTTTAGGGTGAAGACGTTTTTGGACATTTTGGTGAAGTATGAATTGAAATATAAACAAAAATATTCTAAAAAAATGAACTCTACATGGAATAATAAAAATTAAAAAAATGGTTCATTATATATTTTTTCGATAAAATAGATAAATTACAATGTTACATTACCTTTACATCTTCCCAAAGGGCTTCCATGATTATATTTTGTTCTTCCTCATGATTGGTAACATCATTATGTGAATAAGTCATTGTATGAATTAGTTGTGTAACATTTAATTTAGATTATGTAAATACAATAGGGATCTCTAATAGTATTTGGAAAATCGTTTTATATTAAAACATTACCTTCTCATTGAACTCCATTAGTTATTTTAATAGATTTAGAGATCTGATATATGTATCTACAATCCAAATAACCTATTTGTGGTCCCCTCTACAAAAATTACATTTTATACATTGGGACATACATGAAATGATAATGATATCCCAATGAAAGGGTAATCCTTGATTGAATTTTTATCTGACCCAACATTTTTTTAGTCACCAGTAGGACAATTGACCAATTTTTGTTTGCTAGATTTGAGTCTAAAAATACATTAACTCATTGTGATCCTATTATAAATGACCTTTATTTCCCCTTACACATTAAAATTATCTTTTTCAAAGTCCATTTCATCAAATTTAATGGAACTTATATTTTTAACACAATTGCAATGAAAAATGAGCACTTAAAATTTTGTACAATCCAACTCGTATATATATTATATAATGCAAAAACATTTCCTATTATCATAAATTTTATTTCTATTTTTGAACTATATATGTCCATATATTATTCCATAAGCGTAACACCACTGTTTTACATCATATGGTAGACATCATATTCTTTTTTATATATTTTATAAACAAGGATTATGAAACCAAAGTTGGATATAACATTTTCATTCAGTATTATAGATAGGAATAAATGTTGTTTAATTAATGAATCCAGGTTTTTGGATAAATGGTTATAAATATGATCTATGAACCATCATATGAACTCTTGATTATGTTTTTTTAACTTCCATCCTTCATCCCTTGATGGATTCAAATCTCTAATAATTTATTTATAGGAAACTATGTATGGATAAACATATTCATTAGTATGTAAAATGTAAATGTGAAAATTATCCTGCTCTTTAAAGGTAAAAACATCTCTTCCATAAATCACTGTTCCTACTTGATTCCAATTATGATGAGACTTTGAGAGACTGGCGATGTCAACATCTAATAGATAATCAGTACAGAATTTAACATATTTTTCAGAAATATATCATTCTATAATAGGGCATTATGGATGATTTAAATTTACTCAAATACCTTTTAAAATCATCATATACCATTCAATGGGAAAAATCCAAGTACAACGGACAAGAACACAAATGTATTAGAAAATGATTTACAGTGTGATTAATTTATGTCATAAATTACTAGAAAATACTTAAATGGAAAAAATATGCATCAAATATTATGTAAAAACATGATTTTCATCGAATTTTATTATTTATGACTTAAAATTTTTCAATGAAACAACATTATTGATATATTATAACTATCCCTTTAGAAATTTTAAACTATTTTGGAAAAGAATAAACCTAAAAGTTTCATATCTTGATAGAGTCTAAGCTGCAGGAGGAAGAAATTTTCACCCATCCATTTTTTGATATATACTCTTCCATTATTACCATATTAATCATGTAAAATATTTCCATGATACCATCTTTCATTTTACAAAGAATTTTTAGTAACATTCCATTAATGGTATCAAATTAAATTTTTTACATGCATGAAATCAATAAAATGTATGATGTCCAAACAATTCCAATACAGTAATCCAAATAAATTTTTTCTCTTATCCCAACCCAATTTCATAAGGTTTCTCTAAAATGGATTACTGAAAACAATTTCAATATCTTTTACTTTATCGAATATCTGATCACCCGTTAGTGGAGTTGACAATGTACATTTTTCTATATTCCGGTCGAATGCTATAATCGATGATCCCTATTTATGAAATTGATGTGAAAAATTTATATTTTGTTAAAAACATATTATTCAAGGAATGTTTCAATAAAAAGGAGTGTGTACATACTTCACAAATAAGGAACTCCAACATTCATATAATTATGTAGCCAAAAAAATTCATTAGTCGGAAAGTTATTTTTCATTTCATACAACATGGTCTTCAATTTGAATTCTTCACATATATGAGCATTATACATTGTATCACCAAAATCCCACATCAATTTCATATCCTTGATCAATGGATCCAAATAGAAATCAATATGGACACTATGTTTATTTCGTAAAGATTTTTTTAGTGACAAAATAATGTATTTTAGATTCATGAATAACCATGAAGGAATGTTTTAATTTACTAACATAATGGGACACATACTGTGAGTACAACTCTATACACTAAAAGGATTTTCCCCTTTTGTAGATAATTTCAGAAGAATGTTTATGGGATCGTTTCAAAATTCTAGATACTCATAATCAATTTTATTTCAATAAGGATAATGTACTATATGATATGGTCTCCCATCGTTAATTTTTGTATCTACATTCCATGTCAATTATCCTACGGTTTTCTGACATCTATATAGTCTTTAAAAACATGGAATGATTGGAAAGTTCCATATAACTTTTGAGGGGCTTGATTAATTTTTATTATATCAATTTTTTTGACAATTTTATCATTGTATGGGAGATTTTTGGTCCTTGAAAAACAATATATGCTCTGTTGGACACAAATGTATTTTTTAGAGATCATACTCATTATGAATAAAATTTGTTTAGTGTAATTTTTTTGACTTGTTTGTTCATTTTCTTCGTGTATCATGGAATTACTGGGACAATGTAGTTCTGTAAAGAAGGTGGCACTCTATTCACTGTCGGTTTTGAAATTATATAACATTATTATAGCTAACAATGATAAGTATTTAGTACAGCCGAATTACGATGGTCTGTTATAAAATCTATTTAAACTCACAAAAATATATGTAAAATCATTAAATTCATTTTCAATATCTATTTTCATTTATTCAAAGCGATATCTTTCATCATTTACACTTTTATTCATATCAAATGATACATAAACTATATTATCATCCCAATTACATTCAATTTTTAGTTATTCACCATGATATTTACATAATTTATAGTTCATATCTATTCAATGAAAAATAAAATGTTCTTTCAGCTCTTTATGACTAATTTTTCATTAATAACAAAAATATAATCATGGAAACAGGATCTGAGATGGGTCTTATGCATGATCTACTATAAGTATAATGAACAATTTATGTAAATATTCATACTCTTTTATTAAATGACTAGCATTAATCTATTTTTTATTCATATACATACTATTAGGTTCATAAAATATTCATTTTTTACAATAAATATAAAATTCACATACAATTTTTATTATCAATGGTAAATGTTTTTAGTTAACTATAACAAGGGAAACAAAATATTTTATTGTTTCAAATAATTGTAGTATGATTTTAATAAAATGGGTAATTTAATTTAATAAGAAAAATTACTTTACTACATTAGGTTTTATCTTCTACGTTCATTGAAACGTGAATGTTATAGACAATTTTCATCCTTCGGAGGTCATCTATTGAACATTTATCATTTATTTTTTCATTTGACACACATCCTCCATCCCTTGTGGACACATAACTATATTTTTTAAAATACTCTAAGCAGTGGTCATTTATGAAATGACTATTTCTTAGGGTAGTAAAAGTAATATAAAAGATATGGGGGAAGTGTCTCAAGAAAAAATGGCAATAATAATTGATGAGGAAATAAATTTTATGGGGATGAAAATTGTAATACATTGTGTTATCTTAAAAGATTAATGCCCCCCATTTGTTAAAATTACACCACTAGAACTAGTTATTAACTTGTGGATATTACCAACTCTTACAAATATTATTATTAAGAGGGATATTATAAATAAATGAGTGTCTACTATGTTGATTTGTCTTTATAAAACATAACAAAACATCAACATGTTTACATCAGAGGGATTAAAAATATCCCATAATAATTCATTCCTCCAAACCCTACCACACTATCATAACCGAGGTGCGAACACTAACATTAAACATCCATCATCAATGTATATGTTTAAAATGTGTATACATGTTGTAATCAATCAATTTTATCCTTACACTCTCATTATCCATTCATATAAATCACCAGTTTCATTTAAATTTTTTAACAGTTAGAGAAAATATTTTTCATTTAAAAACATATCAAAAATCTTTTTTTCTCATACGTGCCTAAATGTTTCATGTAACATAATAATCATGAGTATCAATATTGATTAATGCATACTCAAACCTCTTGAAATTTCAGGACATGAGTCAAATATTAGAAAGACTCATAAATGATAATCACATCACTTAACAAGTCCTTCACTCAAGGTGAAATAATGGGCAACTACAATAACACACATTAATAACAACAATCACTCCCTCAGTACTTTGATTTTACCCTTTTAAGTGGGTTATATTCTCCCATGAATGATATCTTAAAAAGACCTAAATCATCATATTCTAATGTATACCTTTCCTTAATTGTAATGAAAATAAAAGAAAAAAAAACTAATCTGATCTCAGATTGTGACATCCCAACCCGAGTTCCACCCACTAGTTACCTGATCTGATTGGTCACATCACCTCATTCGTATCTCCCCGTATACCAAAGGGAAAAAATTATAAGGGTGGATATAATATCAATAAAGTGAAGAATATACCCTCTTTATCAAAGAAACAAAATAGTGGAAGTAAATAAACAATATCCAACTGAATAACCACAATGGATGAAATAACATAAACAGAACAACATCACTTGCTCAAACAAAAAAAGAATGCAATATCAAAACTAAAATAGTAGATATGTCATTAAAAATAATTTTAATGTGTCTAATTAGAGACTATAAATGAATACACTGACAACTCCATGAAGGTCCCCACACCCTATTCGGTTTCCCTATGAATTATCCATCTCTACTTAGCCATCTAACAGTGGGATTTTTCCCTCATTATGTAATGCAAACATAATGTCTATTTGGGGACCCATCAGGATTCCCGATTAGGGTGGGAGTACACCTCAGTAGGATAAAACCAATGGAATCCATAAAAAGTTTGACTCCATAAAATTGTATGCAGTTGTATATAGAGTAAAATAAAAGTATTAAAGTTTAAATATCCAGTTATGATTTATTTAACCACATAAAACCTGGGGTTCCCGAGGACACCTACACCATCAATACTTGATTTGGCCAATGAAAAAGACTGAAACATATCTCATAACACTATAAAAACATTCATTTAACAGTTTTACCCATTATGTGTGCTAGAAAAAAAGGCGATGAATTTAAATAACTCATACAATTGATGAAGAAATCATGATAAATGAAGCATTTGGTGGAAGCTACCTACTATCGGTGATCATCCTCAATAAATCTGAGCTCTAATCAAGTCTTGAATCAAGGATAAAAAAATTCTATGACCTGAATCGAGGTAATAAAGTATTTAAGGTTTGTACAAATCCAATGGTCAAATGAATTCCTTGTTTAGTGATATCATTAATTTTTCTCATAGTATTAAATGCTTCAATCATATATAATTTATTTGCTCCTCATCCTAACTATTTTACTACTTCTTTTGTGACATATATTTTATTTTTTTATCATCATTATTTTCTAACTGTCAGCATATCCATGTAGTAAATAGTAGAAACTCATTAATTTGATCCATCATCAGTACAGTAGCACAAAAACATGCTTTAAGAGTCAATAAAAAGTAGGAATATATTACTTCTTTCATTCAAGGGAATTGTTGGTGTTTTATGATAAAAATGAAAATTGGATACAACCAGTTATCATTGTCCTATTTAAATGACCACTTTAGGGAAATACAATATTCCATTGAACCTTCCAATATCTCTTCTAAATATTCTAATTAAAACATACGAGTACATTGAGAGAGATACAACATTTGATGACAGTTAGTTTCATCAAATGTCTACAATGGCCTAATAGATCATATCTAAGAGGGTGTCTACCTAGGGGTAGACCAATGTATTAGATAATTCCTACATAAATGTGAAAAATATCCCAAGGATTGATCATTGTTTCTGATAATAATCTATTAAAAATATTATATTTTCATTATTTCTATTATTTTTATTGCGTCAATTTTCAAAATCCCCAAAATTGATGAATTTATCAGAATATATATAAAATTCCAAAGATATAATAATTTTGATGGAGTAGAATTTGGTCCAAAATAATATCTTTAAGGGAATGACCATGTCCATAAATTGTGTTGTACTAATAAGGAATATAAATATATTTTTTACCACCCCATAACAAGTGTGTCATATACTCAACCCCATAATCTAATATAGACTTCATTACCACATAATGAAACTCATTATTAATAATTATTAATATTGTAATACACAATATATATATATATATATATATATATTAATAAAACATAATGTATATGATATTAATGTAATTGTAAAGGGGTGAAATAAATTATTATCATGATGTATTTATTTAGACCTTGAGGGTCCATATAGACATAAAAAGAATGATAACACACTCCTAAATAATTCAAAAAAATAACATCATTTCCTATTTCACACATAAAATAAACACAACATCTGTTTTTTGTTAATCCATGTAAAAATATATCATACTTTAACACATCCTTTTATTTCCAATGTCTTTTACGTGATAAAATATATCTTAAGATATCCACCATTTATAAAATAATAAGCAACCATTGAAATTGTAAAAAACAATTAATTACATCAATTTACCTATTAAGTGAGATGAAAAAAATCTAATATTAAAGGATTGTTCTTTTGTAAATACTTTTGTGTTACATCAACAATGAAATCCCCGTACATTGCATTCTTTTTGGTATAATAAATTTACAATTCCTTCTTCACATTCATCTTCGTTTTTAGAAATTTTTTAAAATCCTTCATACAATCGTTTCATTTGTCACATATTGAAAAGAGTTCATTCAATTATTGGAATTCATCATCCAATTTTACTTATGAAGATTCTTCACTCAAAAACTCTTTTTGTAAGAGTGGGTGATCTATCATTTAAATACAACTCTATACATAATTCATGAATCAATATATATTGAAAAATCTACATATTACTATATCTATGGGTTATATGAATTATGTTTTAGACACTCATTTTTTAAGAATATCCCTCCCATTTTTAAGAGTGGGTCATCACACCTTTAATAATGCCTCCATTTTGTGAGAACTACTCTGGTGACGAGGGATTGAATAATTGAGTGTCTACTATTAACTATAGGGATATGTTGATATTTGGGAAATAATGATGAGAAAAACGAAATATATATCCCAAACCAAGTAGTATATTATTGAGGTGGAGGAGATAATAACATACATAGGATTGAAGCTTTGAATCCTTTGAGATAAAGTAGATATATCACTAAACCTGTAAATCTTTCAACCATTAGAATATTTCAAACCCTGAATCCTTTTGGACCACTATTCAAGTCATATAATTGTTATAACCTTGATTTAATACTTGATTTGATCTTGGATTTAATGAGGAGGAGCACCGACAGTAGGTGGATTCCTCAAAATACTTCAGATATCATGATAATTTCATGACTGAAAATATTTATTTAAATTCAAATCATTTTTCTAGCACAAATTATGGATAGAACTATTAAAGTAATGTTTTTAATACTATTATGAGATATTATTTAGACATAGTAATTGGAAAAATCAAGAATTTATGGTATAGGTGTCCTCGAGAACATCGAGGTTTTGTGGTTAAATAAAGAATAACTGGATATATAAAATTCCACACTAATATTTTATTCTATATACAACTGTATTCACTTTTATGGACTCAATATTTTTTTGGATTCCATTGGTTTTAACATACTGAAGTCTACCCACATCCTAAGAGTACATCATGATGGGTACCCAAATGTACATTATCTTTGGAGTATAGGATAAGTGAAAGATCCCACTGTTAGATGGTGAGTAGAGATTGAACATGGATAAGGGAACCAAACAGGGTGTTCAGACCTTCTTGGAGTTATCAATGTATTTATTTATAGTTTTAATTAGACACATGACACTTATTTTGAATGACATATCTACTATTATTATTTTGATATTGTATTCTTCTTTTTTCCTATCATGTGATGTTGTTCTGTTTTAGTTTTGTCATCCATTATGGTTATTCAGTTGGTTGTTTTTTATTAACTTCCACATTGGTGATTCCATGATAATGAGGGTGTAGTCTCCCCAGGATTGATATTATACCCTCACTTATAATTGTGGTCCTTTCTCATATGGGGAGATACACATGAGGTGATGTGACCAATCAGATCGGGGAAACAGTGGGTGGAACCCGGGTCGGGATGTCACTAAGTTGCATCATATGAGTTTTCTTCCATTTTAATTTCCTTTCTATTAAGGAAAGTTAGTAATTAGAAAAGTATGATATAGTTATTGGTTAAGATGTCATTCATGTTAGAAGATAACCCATGTACGAGGGTAAAATCTAATTACCTAGGGTATGATTATTGTTATTAATTTGTGTTGTTATAGTTGGACGTTATTTTACCTCGAGTAACGGACATGTTGTGTGATGTGATTATTATTTATGAGCATTTATAATATTTGAATCATGTCTAAGAAATTCATGATATTTGAGTATTCATGCATCATTGAGGGTACTCATGATTATTATGTTACTTAAAACATTTTGGAACGCATGAGAAAAAAATATTTTTGATATGTTTTTAAATGACAATTATTTTCTCTACATGTGAAAAATTATAAATGAAAATGGTGTCTTATTTGAATGTATAATAGGATTATAATGATAAAATTGATTGATGATAATTTTTTTACCCATTTTTAACCTATACCAAGATGATTGATGTGGACTTCAGTTTTGAAAGTGTTGGAGGGTTTGGAGGAATGACATGTTGTGGCCTATTTCTAATCCCTCTTTTGTAAACATGTTAATGTTGTGTAATGTGTCCTGAGATGTGTTTTTTGGATTATAGAGACTTTCTTCCATGATGAAACTTTTTTAGGGGAGAAAAAAAGGTTATTGATGTAGATGATCCACCAGTTGTAGAACCTGAGGCGCCTATAGTGCTAGGTTGAAAAATTCAGGAAGATGATCCATGATAACATTTCTCATTTTATAATGTTTATACAAAGAGGCCCAGTAATATTTTTTATGAGCATGTTGGGCTTTACACTAGATAATCCATTGAAGCACCATCCTATTTATACTAGATATGGGGGTCCTAAGTTAAATGTTTTTAAGATAGAGTCTATAAAACTACACTTGAAAACATGGAGACTTCAACTGAGAATGGATTCAAATTGGCTGATTACATATTACACAGTCAAGAAAATCATTGTAGAGACATCCTGACATAGAATGGAAATCTGTAGAATATATAGTGTAAATACATTAATAAGATGTTATTAGAGAACTTTTACCCTTAGATACTTATAAAAGAGAGATAAATTCAGTTTATAGGGTTGAATTATAGAAGCATGGACATTACGGATGATGATAGAGACATTATGGATTATTATTACTTTGTTCTTGCATTAGAAGTGGATGTGGCTAGTACAGTAAATCAGTTTTAAAATGGGATTAAATGTAAAATTTTGTCCTAGTTTAATGTCATTTATCTGAAAATTCTCCTTGAAGTGTTAAATCAGGCTCCCATTTTTGAGTGGAACCCGAAGCAGTCATCTAGTAGATAAATGGTTGCTTCTGTTGGATGATAAAGAGGTATAAATTCATTGAGAATGAAGAGTGATTATCATAATTTTTAATATTGAAGTGTAAATAATAGTGGTTAGGTTATAGGATATGGCACTCAGAAACTTACTCATGTGACATATCACTAGTGTGGTAGGTCAGGTCACATTCAAAGATAGTTACCCCGACCACTAATAGAGTGTTGATCCTACGATTTGACGGGACATAAATAGAGGTTCTATAGGAAACCATGACATACATGTAATAAATATGGAGATATAATGAATCAAAGTGTTGGGAGTGGTTCTTCAACCCTATATCAGTCTAAGAAGTTGGAGTTACACTAACTGTAAACATCGTGGTAGTGCATGAGATGCTTCTGGGAAAGGTAAATCATATAAATAGAGTGGTGATGCGATAGGAACTCAAACTATATTACATGGACGAGGGGAATGATAGATTCAGGTAGTCCAACATAGAATTATGGATAGAGAGTAGTAACATCAATATTTAGAGGCACTATTATTGTATCTTCTACTCTAGCTGGTGGCTTATTTGATTCTAGTGCCCCTATTTCATTTATATCAGAACAACATGAGAATGGTTTGATCCTGGTAGTGGAGTACATGAGTTGGGTTATAATGATAGATAAATCATTAGGAGTATGGTTGAGAGACATCTATTTCTGAAAGGGGTGTTCTCTCATGGTTGGGGAGTATCATTTCAGTTGGAATATTTACATCCATGACATGTCAGGATTTGAAATAAATATGGGTATGGTTTGGTTAGTAGAATACTAATTTTGTATTAAATGTAATTATAGGAGGGTGACATTAACATCTCATAGGGGTGAATATTAAATTCATCATGGTGAGTGGGATACTAGCGTAGTCCATGAAGGGAAAGTTCATCAACAACTGTGGGAGATCACTTCCCATGTTTGTAGTTTTTTTCTAGATGATAGGGGTGTGAATTAGGATAGTCTTCCACCCATAGTGAACTGAGTTTAGTATGAAATTTTTAAATAAATATTAGGGGTTTTAATTGAGAGATAAGTAGAATTTACAATTGAGATCATCCTAGGTTAGACTTGATTTCTATTCCACCATAAACAATGGTAGCAAAAGAGCTTGAACTGTTAAAAACTCAGCTAGAAGAGTTAATGTATATGGTTGTTATTTATCTGAGTACATCACCTTAGGGTTCCCCTATCTTACATGTAAGGAGGGAAAACAAGACCTTGTTCTTATGTGTTGATTAATGGAAGATTTAAATGATGAAAATGAAGAACTGGTAACCACTTCTATGTATCAACGATCTTCTTATCAAGTTCGTGGATTTTTTGTATTCTAAATGATTTACTTGAGATCATAGTATCATCAAATACGATTTTGAACTTATAATATACCTTAGAATACATTAAGATGCATGTATGGAATCTATTTATTGGTTATTATATCATCTGGTTTTAAGAACGTTCCTATAGTGTGTATGGTCATGATTAGAGGATTCCTCCATCTGTACAACGATCAGTTTGTGGGTTTTTTATGAATGAACTCTTAGTGTACTCCAGAATCATGAATATTAGTCCCAATATTTTAAAATCATCCTTAATGCACTGAGATATCATCATCTGTAACCAAGATATATAAGTGTAAAATTTAGATTGATTAGGTAGACTTCATGCGTCAAATCGTCTTAGATTAACGAGTGTCAATGTACCTAGAGAATGGGAAATATGTGGTCTATTTGGAGCAACCAAAAAATGTTTTCCATATCAATAACATTCTGAGATTGAAAAGTTATTATTAGAGACTCATATAGCACATTTCAAATTTTCCAAAACTACTTTCAGGAATGACCCTTAAGGGAATGAAGCTATAATGGTTTGGATATGTGATAATTATTTCATAGATTTGAAGAAGTTATTGACAATATAACCAATATTTATTCTACCTGAGCTTGGGTAGAAGAATATGATGTTTTGTGGCTCTTCTCAGAATGAACATGGAGCATTTTTGATGTAGGGTGATTTATTGGTCGTGTATGGATCATGGATGTTGAGGCCACATTAATAGATATAACCTACACTGGTACTCAAATTTATTGTAGTGGTTCATGATTTTAAGTGATGGAAACACATAATATTCAGTGAAAATTTTACTTTTTATACTAATCATAAGAGATTAAAGTATATATTTTTTCAATGAGATTGAAATCTCTATTGAAGGATATGGGTTGAGTATATGTGGTCATTTTATTTTGAGGTAGAATATAAATCCATGATGGGAAATAGTGTGTATAATGCATTATGAAGGAAATAATATACTGAAGCAGTTTAGGATCCTATATCATAAAAGAATATGGCGACTCTACTGGCTGAGATGCATATTTTATTACAGTAGGACCAGGAGCATATCACTCTCATATATGTTTTAGGGGAGTTTACTCTTTTGTGCTAGACCAGGGAGAGTTTGTATAAAGACCTAAGGTCTCTTGACAAAAGTGAATGCTATGAAGGTGGGATCCACCTTTTGATTAGACTATAGATGGGGAAGAGATCACCTATGTCATAAGTTCTGTTGATGTGACATAGAATATGTGGGAGGAGCTGATGCACGAATTTCAAGACTCAATGTGGGCAGTGAATCCAAGCGTGACCAAATTATATTGTGACCTATAATGATAATATTGTATGTTGGGAATGAAAAATATATATATTGGTGTTCCTGAAAAAATTCCACATATATAAACAAGTGAGGACTGAACAATAATGACCATGTGTCTTACTACTATCATTTCCCATTCCATATATGAATTGGGATGATGTTACAAGAGACTTTCTGGTGGGTCTCCCTAGGATGCCTCAGAAGAATGATTCTTTTTGGTTGGTTGTGGACCAACTAATTGAAGTATAACATTTTAAACATATATGACATAATTTATTAGTGGATATGTTGGTTGTCTTATATGTTCCTGAGATAGTTCATCTAAATGGGGTTCCATATATTATTTGTGTGAACATGAAATTAATTTTACAATGCTCTGTTAGAGTTATTATAGAAGGAACATCGTACAAAAGTTTTACATATTAAATATTTCCACCCACTAACAGAATGGAATAGATAATTTACTATACATGTTCTGTAGGATATTCCACGAGCGTGTGTCCTAGAATTTAGTGGGTCTTTGGATAAGCACCTAGTATTTTTTTATTTTTCTTATAAAAATAGTTATTAGGTGACCATTTAGATGGAACCATATGAGGAAATTGATATAATTCCATAAATATCACCTCTATGTTTGATAGAGGCTGGTGAGTTAGAGCTATTAGGATTGAGTCTTGTGTAGGAAACATCTGAGTTGGTTCAGGTAATTTAGAAACATTTGTTTATAAATCATAGTAGTCATAAGTCTTACACTGATAGATGATAGAGACCATTGAGTTTACTCTGGGTGATTTCTTTTCCCTTGGGTGTCACCTATATTGGGTCACCGCTGGATTCTGGAACACAGTAAGTGGATGCGCAGGATGGTTCGACCAGTTAAGGTTCCAAAGAGAATCAGAAGAGTGGAATAATTATAGGATCTTCCCTTGAGAAATAGTGTTATGCATGATGTTCTTTATGTTCCACAACATTGGTGGTATCACCTCATCCCTTCTCAAGTGATCTATGTAGATGATATTGATCTTGAGAATGATGGATCCATTGAGGATCATTCAATATGTATGTTGGATTGTAGTGAGAAAGTGTTGAATGGAAAGTCCCCACCGATAGTTAAGGAACTGTGGAAACATGTTGTGTTTATGGTGAAACATGGGAGAGAGAATAAGATATGCGAGATTACTGGATTGATCATTTTTACATCAAAATCATCAAGATTTTTGGGAGTACAACTCTTGTAAGAGATGATATATTTTGTGGAGATTGTAATATCCCAACCCCTTTTATAGATATATCGATCACATATTCTGGTACACTCTTTCCATGTTTTGAGTATATCTTTTTTGAGTGTTACCTTGGGGAGTTTTTGGGTGAAATTAATGAGTTTTGGAAGGAAGAATGGTTGTTCATGGTTAGCAAATGATTTTCCCATACTGTACACCCATTCAATAAAACCATGAAAACCCAAATATAGAGGACCCCCATAGCTTCTGCATGGTTTTTCAAAATATGTACCCTATTAGTTGTAACTATGAAACCCCTGATTGGGGGTTCATGGATTGGGTAAAGAATGTTCCCCATACAGGAAACCATGCATGTGATAAATTAAACCCCAAAAAATTAAAATAAAATCCCAAACCCCACAATATTAATCCTTAAGTGCCCCCACTCAGACCAAAATAGATTCATATTAATTTTATAGTCTATTTGATGAATTAAAATGATTTAAAACCACCATTATTAATGAATCAATGGTCTTATTAATGTATCTAAACCTCTATCGATATGTGATATCTCTTGATTTGGGTTTCACTATCTCCTACTCCTCTATTTGGATAAAGAGGATGTTTTTTCCTACAGTGGGAATGTGTATAGATATAGTATTTGCGGGTGGATGTTTGGGTTGATGTTATATTTATTAATTGATTCTAGAACTCATTATTCATATTGGGTTTGAATATTCTACTTCAACATGGTATTTTCCTTTGATGAGAATTCATCATCAATATTGAGTGAGGTATTCTAAATTAAAAATCCCATAGTCTTGATTTAATTATGTGTATGTGATTGTGAAATTAGAAATTTCCATGATTTTTAAATTTGATCAGAGGTTTAATTGATGTAATTTAATTTAATGGTGATAATATATTGTGTTAAATTCAGAGATAATTGGAACTGGTTAAGTTGGATTAATTAGTTGGTTAATTAATTAACTAAATATTGTGATTGTATAATTAATGGGATTTTGGGATTGTGTAATTGATTAACTATTTAGATATAGAATTTATGGATAATTGTGAATTGATCATGTTATTCCATGTGATTAAAGTGTTGAACCATGATTTGAGTTTCGATAAGTGGGTCGATGTTGATTAACGTGGTTGAATGTGATATTAGTGATATATGTGTGATTGATTGGAATATGTGTGTGGGAAAAATACTTACGCACCAAATTCCAATATTTGATTAACTGATATATGATTGTCGGACATAGAATCATGCTTCAAATAACCACATTTGATTGATTGGTAAACATGGTGGGTGACAGGGGTAGATGCTTCCAATACTTATGGTGTGATTGATGTGGAATTCTAGGCCAAAAATGTTTTCATTGGTATATGATTCCAAAAAGTCATGATAAAAATTGAAATGAAATGGATAATTAAATACAATGATATAATTAATTATGATTCATTATGTGATATGGTTCAGACTCCGCTAGAGACAGAAGTAGGTAAGGATTTTGTGGGTTTCCATAGGAACCCATGGGGTTACGTGGATAAATAAAGGAAAACGGGATATATATAAACTTCTTTTTTTATCAGGGGTATTTTATTATTTATAAAACTATATACACTATTATTGATTTGATATTATTTTAGATTCCATTAGCAGTGGTCTATTGATTTCTACTCACACCCAACTCAGGCTTCTTGATTGGAACCAGAATAGACTTCATATTTTCAAGATAGTATAAGGGAAAGAGCACTATATATTATATGGCTAAGTTGGGGTGGATCATAAATCGGGATACCCGAAATGGGGTATGCTCGGTGTTATTAGTTTATTTATTTTGGGTTTTTTCTAATACATTTGAAACATACTTTTCATGAAATATATAATATTTTGGTTTGGATACTGTCTTCCAGTTTTATACCAACAAGTGATATTGGTTAATTATTGTTATGTCATGTACTGTTTCTATTCATTTATATATTGTTTATTTACTTCCTTTATTGTGATACTTTGATAAGGAGAGTACATTCCTCCACTTCAATGATATTAGACCCTCGCTTCTAATTAGGAGCCTCTGGATTATAGGGTGGCCTAAATTAGGTCATGTGATCAACTGGATAGAAGCACCAATGTGTAGCACCCATTTCAGGATGTCACATTACATAATCATAATATAATTTTAGTAAAATAACTATACTAATCACATTGTATTAATTTTGTTAGTAAATGTTTTTGGGGGTTTTTTGAGAAATAATGAAATTAAATGGTCTGAGAGTGGATAATACTGACAATGAGAGATTGGAAATTCTCTTTAATGTCCTCTCTAAAATTGACGAAAAGGGAAAATTTCATGTAACCATAGTCTTAAAAACATTTAATAGGGATCTAGAAGAAATAAAATGTTCATATATTCAATAGAATTCATATGGATATGTGTGTGTTGACATGAGTTTAATTGATCTAATTTTATAGGTGATAAATTGGTGTATTTCCGTGGATACTAATGTTAGACGAATGGAAAAGATGGAATCCAACGATATTTAGGTGAGAAAGATGAGTAATATTAGGTGAGACATGTGGGATTTAATTTAATACCTAACTAATTTATTCTATATGGTCTATGTGTCAAATATATATATTTTAATTCATGCCATATTGGATTACCTATATTTTTACCATTGATCCTTGATTAAATATTTACCAATGAAATTATTGGTTTAATAAATATATAAAACAAGACTTATTAAGAAAATATCGATATTTTTAGACCTATTATGAAATCTATTTTATTTGATTGAATATAGATTTTTTTGAAATTAATTTAAATATTAAATGCATAAAATAGAAAAATAACTTTTAAAAAAATGGATTTATTAAGAATAAAATTAATTTTTCCACATTCCAATAATAATTAATATATATAGATAAAACATAACTTATTTTTTATATTTTTTACATTAATCAACAATGATTATTTGGTTTATTAAACAATAATACAAAACATATTTAAATGTATAATAATATATAAAAACATTTCGTAGATCACTAAATTGTTATTTTAATAATGATTTGGGATTTATTTATTTTATAATAAGAATATTTGTTTCCACAATTTTTATATTTGATAAAAAACTCTATTATTAAATGAAATTAATTATTTTTGAAGAAAAATTTATGGAAATGAAAAATTAATTTATTATACATCATAATGAAAATATTAAATTTATTAACAAGTAATGGATTGTATCATACTAATATATACATATATAACCCACAATAATATCCTCATTATACCCAAGGATAATATGTTATATAGTGGTTGTTGTGGGTGGACAGTTATAAAGAAGGGATCTATTAGTGTTTTGCACAATATTTAATTTCTCCCATCAAAGATTCTCATCATGGCTCACTTGTCATATTTCGACTTGGGCTTCATCTTAGGAAAACCCTAGTGAAGCTACCTCATATATATACATAGAAAAATTATCCTAATTAGAATTGATTCACGAAATATATTCTATTTATTCAAATTTATATATTTATTTGATAATGTTGTCAATTATATTTATTCCAACTAATTCAATTACTACTTTACATCAATCATATTATAACGAACTTCATTCACATTTAGTGTTTGTTGTGAAACATGTTATCATTATATTATATTATTATAATTTATGTCATCATACTTTTGATACCAAAGTATAATATTAGATTGTTTACATGATGTGGTAAATACATAGATTAAAATTTTCTTCTAGTTTTATGTAATTTTTTGTGTCCTATATATCAAAAAATACATGGACACTTAATGTAAATTTTTATGAGTTATTTTAAACACACAATAAATTTTTTTATTTTATTGTTAATGTGATTGATATATAAATAAATAGAATATGATATAATTTGATATAATTGAAAAATGATTCTATAAAAATGCTGGTAATGGATGATAATAACACATAAAAATATATTTCAGTCACTTGAGGACCTTAGATGTAAATTTCAAGAACATGAAATATATGAATTGTTTTTAAATTAAAAGTTTTCATATAGTTTTCAACGTCTAAATTGGATTAATCCTTTAGTTTTTGTTAGAAATTAATGGGTGAAAACTTTTTAAAATTTCTAGTAATTATCGAAGATTGAACTTTTGAGTTTTATTATGTTTAATAGTGAAAATTATTAAGGGTTTTATGTTAATTCATTTTTTCATATTTTATTCATTCTTTAAAAATGATAATTTTTTTTATTAATTAATGAATATATATGTAATTATTGAATAAGTTCCATGATAAATTTCTTGATCAGTGATTGATTGTGAGTTCATGTGGTTAAATATGATTTCAGATGATGTAATTGTTTAATAAATAGATGTAATTGATCATATAAAAGGAGTAGCATAGTAATTTTATTGGAAATTCTATTATCAAAGAGTTTGTTTTTTATAAAGATAACATCATTATGAAATGTATTAATTTTTATATTATTTATTTACCATTGATTTATCAAAATTAACTATTTATTCTTGAAATATAGTATATTAATTTTAGTTTTAATTATATTTTAATAATTAATTTTATTGATATATTTTTGGAATTAAGATAAATATACTAATGATTACTTGTATATATGGGTTGAATAATATAATTATGATATATAATTCCTTGAAGTTTTTGTTTTTGGAATAGTATTTTATAATTTATAAACATAATACCCCATGATAATTAAAGATTCAATAGAAAAAGTTGAGGATTCACCTGACATTGTTGTGGATATTTAAAATTCACGGAAATATAGGTTTGTTAGATTAGGACACATATTTTGTTACATAATTTCTCATATTAATTTTTATTCTTTTTATGGTTGGTTTACTATTTTTTGTGATTTTGATGTCTCATTATTTATATAGGAGTAATCATCTTATAAGAAGAAAAGAAACTTATTGAGTATGATATTGATACTGAAAAGATGTTTGAAAAGTCCTTGAAATTTAGAAAACGCATATTGAGTGGATTGACTATAAGAGATGGATCATGTTGTGTAAATATTAAATATATGGTGTTTGGATTTAATTAAATATGTGTTACGATTTTGTGTCAAAATATGGGCAAGAATAATATAGGCCATAGTTATTACATTAGACATAAATATGTATTATAATTTTAATTAAATGATGTCAACTATTTTCCTATTCATTGGGATTCCACATAACTTTTGGAACACACACACAAAAAGATTCCTTGAACTTTTATATTCATATGAATTTAATGTTATTTCTAATAAGCTAATTAGTCTATGTTTTTTAATTTTCATTTTGAGTTAATGAAGTGGAATGGAATCGATTCATGGTACCATATTCAATTAGAACAATGGATGAGATAGAAATATTATAAGTAGGGGTGATGTTTAAGAAGAAGGCCCACTACCAGGAAAACACATACACTAATCCCAAAAAAGGATGAATCCAAGAAAAATATAAGATCAGAGGAGTTAGTTTCTATATTATTTTTATTTTATTTTTAATATACCCTTATTTTAATCATTATCAAACATGCCCACATATACAATGTTCATTATGGTTTAGATTTCAAACAAGTATATGATTTAGGATAAAAGAAAAATATAACTCATTAAATAGTGTTAAACTATGGATTAGAGGACTATATTAAACATGGAACAAAATTTTGTATAATTTTAATTCATAATAATGTTGAATATTTTGAGTTTGGAATATATTTTTTTCATCTGCATGTGAGTGTGAAAATCATAAAAAACCCAAAATTTAAAATCTTAGGATTGATGGTTATGAAATCCCCAATGGGTTTTCATTAATTTGTTGGAAAAAATATGAGATATCCATGAGGTATGATTGAGGATGTTTTTGTCCATATGGATAAATTTTAATTTCTACTAGAGTCTATTATAAGTTTTATAGATGAAGAAAAAATACAAATTATCATTGGGATTATTCTTTTATTGATTGGTATGTTCTTTATTTATGTTCTATGAGGGAGTTATTTTGGAAAATTGGTGGGGAGTAAGTTATGAATAATATTAATTTGGTGGTGAAAATTTTTACTGAATAAGGGATAGTTTTGTTTGATAATAACAAATTTTATTTTTGGTATTCTTCTACCATTGATGAGTGGAAATAAAGAGACACTTTGAGTGATATAAAAGAGATACATTGTTAAGAACAAGGAGAACAGAGGACTCATTGTAATAATAGATAATTTTAGAAATGATTATACTAAAAATTCGATAAATGTGGGCTAACCAATTTTTCTATTCATGAATTAACAATTCTTTTTTCAGGATTAAGTAAATATTACTAGATTTTAATTAAAATTATTGATAATGTGATAAGTCATGTGATAATTAATATAATTTCAAATGGAGTGGAAAGAACCATCTATGTGGAGGTCATTAAAATTAAAAATCACTTTGATTATGACCACATAACTTATTTTCATTTTTTAGTTACATTAAATAATGAGTCTATGTTTAGATAAATGGCCTTTAAAGAAGTGATTATGTTTTTAAAAAGAAATTACTAATTTCGGTATAAGTAAATAGGTTTTATGTTTTTAATGATTATAAATTCAATCACCAGTATCCTTTATAGTTTCAATAGAGTGGATATTTTCCTTTCAGTTCAATATATTTATTTTTTATGTCTATAATATTAAAAAAGGAAGTTACAAGACACGGGGATCTAGAAAAATAAATATAATAGAAAGTTCTGTAATGTATATTAGAGTGTTGTTTTATGTATATAAATTTTTTAAATTACCTTTATATTCTTTTATAATTATTATTTATAGTGATAGGAAATTTTTTTACTCACTTATATAAATTTCTAAAATTTAGATACATTACACATGATCTTATTTAGAATAAAATAATACATTTTTTTACAAATTTTATTTTTGACATGTTTGAATAGTAAATATGATGCGTGGATGTGTACTTATAAAAATTCAAATATTTATTTGAAGAATTAGGATTTTTTTAAGAATGATTGATTTATGTAAAAGAAATTTCTTAAACATATGTTATTATTTAATTTTTTAAAATTCATATTAATTGATGGTTAATAGTATTCATTCTCTAAGTGGAAAGATGATGTTTTTAATTATGAATCCGAAGAGTTAATCTAATTTAATTGGATATAGTATTTATAGTAATCTATTTCATAAGAGATTCAAAGGATATTTTTCACTCTTAGAACACTAATTTTTAATCTTTTTTAGAACATGAATATTTTGAAACACATTGAAATTTTTGAAGAAATTGTTTGGTCACATGTCAAACCTAAACTTTTGATATATGATACATGTAATTATTTTGAAAAAAATATTATATTATTTTAAATAACGTTTTTGATAAGGTTTAAGGATTAAAATTATATGTGGATGATTAATAATAAGAATTTTGATATTTATTTAAAGAATCAATATTTTGTAAGAATAATTAATATATGAAAAATAATTTATTTAAAAACATATTGGAACAAATAATTTAAATTTTATATTAATTGAGGATAAATATTAATAATTTTATATGTGACTGACCGATGTTTTTAAATCATATTCCCCTGATGTAATATAATTTAATTCGATATAGTTTTAAATACCCTTTTTATTAAGAGATTAAAAGGATATCGATCACTCTTTTAAAATTAATAATTGACATTTTTTGGAACATGATGATTGTAAATTGTGTTTAAATTATTGAGGCCATTTATTTGTTATCATTTAACCCTAAACCATTTAGAGATACTATAAATTTTACCTTTTATTTATTTCTATTCAGTCCATGAACGGGATTTATAGTATGTCACAATACATGCTTGTTTATCCTTAAATCTCTAAACTTAGTATTTTTACATTATTTACATTTGAATAATTGAAAGGGGAGAGATGCCTCATAATTTTCATGGGGTTGAAATATATTGAAAAAATAAAATTTTTAAGAGTTATCATTTGTTGTTATAGAAAGTATTTGAATGTTTATTTTTCATTATGAATTCTTGGATACCCACTAAAATATTATAAATGTATTTTATGAAGATGGAAAATACTTCATTGGTTTTATTGAAAATAATTTTTAGCATTTAATAATAATAAATTGATTTGATCATGAATATTATAAATAATAGGAGGATTTTTTCGTTGATGTAAATTTTTATACCATGAATTATACATAATAGTAAATCTTCATTATTAATCCATGAATTTATGTTTTTATATCATTAACCACCAAAATAAATCACTTAGAAACCATAAAAAGTATTTTTATTTAGTTTGAATTAATTTTAATGTGTTTATTTCAATATCTTTTAAGCCTATGGAAAATGTGAAAATTGTATATATTGGGTATAACTAGAATTAAATTATATATTGTGACTTGTAAAATTATTTTCCCATAAGGTAGATCAAAATTTTGTATGAATAGTAATGAGTAGATGAAATATATTTATATAATGGGAGGGTATGTTTATTTAATAAATATAATAAATAAAATACATGGCTAATTGGTTTTCTTGAAAAGTGGGAAGTATAATGAAATTTATTATATTCTTCAATATTTATCCCCATTAATAATTATTTGATTTTATTAACCCTGTTATTTAAATCATAGATATGTATGATTTTATTTATAATGATGTGTATATCTATACATGAATAAAATAAATATTTTACCTGTGGTGGATTATGATTGATAAAATCTTCACATTATTTTTCAATAATAATATAATTAATAAATGAATTAATCTTGTAAAATTTATGTTATTTCAAATATTGAATGATAGGATTAATATTTTAGTGTCTTTTGACTGAAATTATTGTAATATTAAGGAATATATGTTTTAGTGATTATTTTAACACTTTTTGATCATTGATGAAGGATAAAGAGAAGTGGAAAATTGTAGTAGAGAATAGATATGTGGAAAATATAAATTTTTAAAAATAATAGAAGGATTATAATTCCATAGACGATGGACTGATTGAACATGAATATGGGAAGGGAAATAAAGAGAGAGAAGGGTTTAAAATGAATGAATTTGATCACGATTAAGATGGAGCCTGAGAATACAACATAAATTTCTGAAATTCTCTATGTCATGGTTATAATATATAATATACAAGACAAATCCAAAAAAGATATAAAAATGTTATGGTTTGTAGAGAATCAAAGTTTTTGTTTATTATATAGATAGATAACAATGTGTTGACTCGAAATATCCAAGGGAGTATTTATTTGGTGTTTTTGGATCCATTTTTCAGAAAAGGGAATCTTTCCATTTCATGGTGAAGACCTTTAATCCTTGTTACTCATTGTTTTGTCCAATTGTTAATGATTTACTTCCTTAAATGATATGGGCAGTTAGAATAAAAATATGGGAGATATTTGAAAAATACTACTCAACTTCTGTGGTCCATTTAGAGTGATATTGGGATATATTTAATAAGAAAATTTTTTAGAGCTACAAATAGATAAAAGATATATCTTTATTTTTAAAATGATGACTTTTTCATGGTTAAACACCTCAGGACTCAATTCAATTACTGGAGGCATTTGGATTGATGTTATGGAGTATTTAATTATATGGTTAAATTTATGATTTATATTCTTCTACCACTATATAAGGAGTATCATGGAATAATTCAACGGAAATTTTAAAAATATAATATTTCAGAAACTTTTTACCTTGTTTTTTATTCACTGGAGAAAAAAGTTTGATTTTTGTTATTTTTCGTTGTGAATTTTGATGATTATTTTTAATTCATTAATTCTTACACATATTTTATTATTTATTTAAGAATAATCATTATCTTGTGGAAAATTTCATTTTACATTTAAATAATGAAATGTTTGAATGAATTTTTTTTCTGATCATGCATCTAATTTGGGTGGCTATTTTAAATATGGTTTTTGATAACTTTGCTATATAAAAAATCATATTATGGGTTCATAATAAAATATGATTTTTGTAATTAGAGAGAAAATATTCGCTAGGATTTTTTCCAAATTGATTCTAATAACAATAAGAACATTGATTAAATTAATTATATTCTCATTTATTTAATGACTATAAATTTTGAAAATATTATAATGCTCATATCATATATATATATTTATAAGTAAATTTATATTAATTTTCATCATTCATATATTGATTCCTATCTTCTAAATAAAAAGATTCATAATATAGATTTCTAATATATTGGGGTTCAAGATTATAATTAATCTGTTATATACATTTTTAGTATTTTTAAAGAAATTCATGTTTTATATTCTAATTATGATTCACTAGGGGAATTTATGATGGCATGATATTGGTAAAATGAATTATATCATATATTTTTTTACCTTATTCAAAAGAACAATTTTCTAACATATCATTAATTCATTTATGGTTGGAAACATATTCTATCACACTATTTTTCTCTTCTAGATTTCACTAAATACGAGTATAAACCCTTTTTTCTTAGATTACACAAAAATATACTCTGGAATTTTTTATTCAATGGTGGAACAAAATTTAATCATGTTATTTCTTCCATCAAGGATGAAATGAAAGTTCAATGTTAGATTTATCTATTCCAAGACTACATTAAGAACTTTTGTATCATTTAATTCTTTCTAGATAATATAAAACTCATGTGTAACCAATTTGACAATAATGGATGGTATTATACTCAATTTTAAACATTTTAAATATTTATAATAACATCTAAATCTATAGTAGGATTTATGATGTGTTGGAATACCTTATACTCTAGATTAACAATTTCCACTTTCCTTGATAGAAAAAATCTCTTGTGTGATGATTTTTTCTGCGTAGATGATACTAAATCCCATTATAAAATTTTTATTTTCCTATTTGAAAATTTAAATTAGTGTACCACTTAATGGGACTAAGAAAGAACTAAATTACACTGTAACCCTTTTATCTTATAAGATGGAATTTAACTATAGTTTGTTATTTTGTTTCATAGGAATAACTAAACTCATGAATACCATACTAAATTACACTGTAACCCTTTAAGTGTTCTTGGATGACCACATACTTCAGTGAAATTTATAGTCCATATTAGAAGTAAGTAAGCTTAATTGTACCATTATTTATTTCTTTTTAATCTTTTATTAATGGTATAATAGATTCATTCATTCCTATGATTCTTAAATACATGATGTAAAATTATTTATTTATAGTTTGATTTTAAATTATAGGTTTCCATCATATATTGATGAATGATATAGTGTAAACACCCTTCCTCACATGATAAACATGTGATACCTCATGTAATGTATGATGGATAAATTATTTTTAAGTAGCTTCCCCAAATTCAAGGATTTCATATTACTCCTTTAATAATTGGTTTTAAACACACTAAAGATCTATACAATGAAATTAACTTGTATTTTTTGTGAGAAGGATTTTATGATTTTTTTAAATCATTAAGTGTGTTTTAAACTTAACAATAATCTCATTTATGATAAAGATACTATAATGTCATTAATTCAAACCTAATCACATACTAGGAGGTCCATTTGTAGTTATAAAAACATTTATATCCAAGTGGAATTTAATCCACCATTTTCTTTAAAGACCTTATGTTTTTTCACTATATTCAGTCATTGACCTAGGGAGAAATCCAGGTTTATACAAATCAGTGTCTCTAATAAACCCCTTTAAGTCCCTTGGTAGCCCCACTAATCAAATAATTCATATTATGTGAGGTTAATTAACATAGAGGCCCTCTAAATGAATATTCATATGATTTTTATGGATTTAATTATCAAGGAATTAACGTATTCTATTATGGATTCCCTCGAATGAATATATTAAAAAGACCAATCTTTGGGAAATCAACCACCAATATGGATCATCCAACTAAAGACATAAAATAAATACCTCTATCGATTCATTGAATCCCAATATAAAAAACTAAAATGGATTGTTACTGACACCACAACTACTAATATTTTTTTTCTTGACATGTAATGCATGAGATTAAGCATAATAGTGGAGGATATGCATACCAAACTTCACTATCATCATAGATACATCTCGATTTGGGTCTAGGGGGTCATTTTACACTTCATGTTACATCTATCTTAACAATTCAGACTTGGGTATTTTAGGTCTCATAAGACAAATAAAAACATAAATAAAGTAGGTAATGTAACTAAATAGACATAAAACGAAAAATACATGCAAGAATTTCCAAAACCATGAAATTTTATATGTTTATGAAAATATTTTACATTATACCATTGATCGTAATGAAAAAAATATTCATTTATGTGTTTGATGAAAATTCATTATTGGAATTCAATGTACATCCCACCTTTATGGTGTATCCCTCAGTTACAATAATCAACTGATGCTTGGGTGGGAGTCTCCAACATTCCATGATTATCTATCCCATTATTATATAAATAAATAAAGGATGGGAACTTTAGAAATTTTCTAGAATTAACCAAAAAAGTATAAATGAGTAAAAGACACCCATAAAATGGGTTGTATCCTTATAAAAAGGGTCTGATAAAACTCTCAATCAATTAAAATAATTTTCTCATGTGTTTTGTAAATATATGAGTAAATATATAATGTTACAGCCATTTATTAGTTCAAAGGAGATACAAAACCCAAGTTTTATATCAAATGAAATTGTTTAATCCTGAAATATTAGTAGTGTAATAGAAATATAATTCCACTTCGATGGTGGCGTGGTGGTGAATGAGATTGGTACAACAATGTCATTCTTTGAGAGGTTCAGGGTTCGAATCCTGGGAGTCCGCTTTCAGGGCGAGACTCTCCGCTGGGATCCACCTGTCTTGCGAGGTCACTAGGTCTCAACTGGGTGGAATAATGAGGAGTGGACCTATGTGCTTATGGATTTCATTGATGAACCATCACCAATCAGACTGTCACTCTCCAGGATCCTCTGCCATCTCGACGGGAAACGGCTCTTTCCCCAACTGGGGCTCCACCTTAGTTAATGAACTCTTCATGGGGTAGGGGGGTTACCATGTATTGGGGGTTTGAAAAGGCCACACATGGGAATTCCTTTTCAAATAAGAGATACAAATAGAAATTATCTTAAACACTCAATTACCTTTAATAAAGAAAATGTTTTTGAAATAGCAAAATGAAAACCAATAATACGTGATTATTATACTATATGATATGTCTAAGTGGCATCATAAATGATTAAGGCAATAGGGAGTAGATAATTTCTTATCTTAATGAAAATAAATCCTCATAAACATTGTTCCATTTCCCCATATTATTTATCAAATACATGAAATTGTTTAACTATAAAAAAATCATTTTAGATATCTTCAAAATTGATTTTGGAAGGATATTATTAACTTTAGTATTTATTAAATCATATTAAATTCTTTATAAATACCCATTGATTTTTTTTAAAAAAAACTCTAAAATACTTTTATTACACCTCTATGAGTCAAACCCAATCCCAATTTAGTCAACTGCAATGTGTGACCCCATGGACCCTCTAGTATAGAAAAGAAATATTAATAATCGGGTCCATTAATGTAATAAAAAATAATCCCCTAGAAAAGAGTCAATTATACTGACACTAAAAAGGGATATATCGACTGTTTAATTAAAAATGTGTATCTATATAAATATTTTCAGCCGATATATCTCATATAAAAAATCATTCTTTTATGATACCTTTTTCTAGGACATCATGTAATCCTGTCACACAGTGTTTGTCAATCATTTATTTCTTACAAACACATTATAAATTATTTCAGTAAGGAATAGAAATGTAGATTAATATAGAAAAAGTGATTCACCTTTATGGATGAGAAGAAAACATGTGTAATACCCCCATAATTAAAAATAACATTATATTTAATAGCATTTACAACATGAAACACCAATCATAAATTAACTATGATATATTATTATTTAAATATGATTGTTATAAACTAGACATTGAATTAGTGGTAATACAAAAAAATGAAGATATTTTAAATTATGTATGGTCATATTCAATACAATTTTTTACTAATGTCTTGGAGATAAACATCTAGTTATTTATAATGGTATTTTATTCTTTAAAAACACATATTTTTAAAGGTTGTTTTTTATTTCAATTTGTGGTAATATAACATAATTAATTTTTTCTAGTTTTATAAAATTCATTCAATAAAATAAAATTAATTTTTTATATTATCATATAAAAATTATATTAGGGTTCAAATTTATATTTTTTTTGGATTTTTTCAATGAATAGTGAAGAATACTTATTAATAATGAATGCCATATTTTTTTTCAAGAGTTTTCAAAGATAAATATTGTTTTATAATGATTTTAAACAATAATTTAGTAAATAATAATATTAATAATAATGTTATGATTTTTTAATGAATATTATAATTTAATTTGGTATAAAAACATTTTCATTCCTAAGAAGTCATTTTTTGGAAGAACCTCTTTTAATATAATTTTACAGTTTAAATATTTTAATAAATTATAAATAATCAATAGTTTGAATATTATTGTCACATCTGGCCTTCACTTTGAGGTATGTATTTATTTTTAATTTTTATCACAAAAGTTTTATTGCCTTTTTGTAAATTGTTTTGTTGGAGTTCGAGCTGAGCGCGATTTTAGTGGTACGCACCTGCGCTGATAAATGGAAGTGGGTTTGACGTGGCCCGACGCATGTGCATGACACGGGTGAAGCCTTGTGGCCTACCCGGTACATGGGTGGTCTTACTTGGTATAATGAATATTAATGTTTTAAGCGAGTATTTCATTTATTTTATTCTTAATTTCTTATTATTATAAATATTATTAGTATTTTTATTACTATTCAATTTTTGACTTACATTATTAAATCCTTTATCATTTTCTATTTTAGAATAGTTTAATTATTATTATTGTGTGTGTATACATATATATATATATATATATTCATGTATATATATATATATGTATTTATATCTCTCCATTTTTATTTTATTTTATTTATTTTATCTTTATTATTTCATTTCCTTTCTTTATTTTATTTTATTTAATCCTTTTTTAACCCACCTAATCCTACCCTAGCCGCCACCCCCCCCTTCTTTTTTTTTTCTTTCCTCTCCCCCACGCTTTCTTCTCCTTCTCTCCCGCCTTCTTCTTCCCTCCTCCCTTATTCTTCTCTCCTCCCTCTCTTTTCTCTCTTCTCCCACTGCACGCCTCACCCCTCCCTTCCTTTTTCCTAGCGCACCCCCAATCCCCATCCCCTTCCGCGGACCCCCCTCCCCTCTTATCTCTTTTTTTCTTTATATTTTCCTTCTCATTATATCCTCCATCTCCCTTCTTCTCTCTTCCTTCTCCCTCTCTTCTCTCCCCTTCTTCCCATCCCTTCACTCCCACGGCTCCAGCGTGCTCCCACTTTTCTGCCATTTCTCCAGCGGCGCCTCACCTCTATATCCATCCTTTCTTCTCTTTTTTTATTTTTAATTAATTTATTTATTTATTATCTCTTCTATTCTCTCCCTCTTTCCTTCTCTCCTTCTCTCCACACCTTACCTCCTCCCAATAGCTGGTCAGCCGCCCTTCCCGCACCCCCGCTTGGCTGCCAGACATCCCCTACAACCCGGCTCGCGCTCGCAGGACAGCCGGTGCGCGCCCCTCGGTTGGATCCCGACAATTCCGTGATAATGGTTGGTTTTATTTTATTTAATTATTATTGATTTGTTTAGTTGTTAATTAATATATTCAGTTATTATCTCATGTGTTTAAAATTGTTAATCAAATTATTTGATTATTGTTAAGTTGGTTAATCATTTTATTTAATCTGTTTAATTGTTTATCAATTTAGTTAATTGAATTTGATTAATTGTTAATCAATTTGTTTAATTACAATTAAATTTGATTATTCATTATTAAATTTGATTAGTTATTATTGAATTTCTTTTATTGTTAGTTAACTTATTAAATCGCTGATGTTGTGATGGGTTGGCGATGAGAATTTTTGGTCTACTGTTTTAGGACCTTTTTGACGTTTCCGTGCAGTGCGACCTTTGCGCAGTGGGAGTATTGCACCGTATCTTTTTTTTCTTTCGTTCCTGCGTTGAGGTAAATGGTTACATGTCTTTACATCATTTATATAATTTAATTTGTATGTTTAGTTATCTTAATATGTAATTTGGTTTAGTTTCGTGATGCGAATTATGTTTATAATGTTTTGGTAGTGCTGTAGAGGTTTTGAAAAATGTGTTTTAAAAATGGTGTAACATGCATGCGTGATGAAAATTTCACTTGTATTTATAAATTTTCATGTTTTTCCTTTCGATCCGGTTGTGGTAAATTTTAGAAGTGCTTCATAATTGTTTATAGGGTGCCAATGAGGTTTTAGAATGGTCAATTTGTGAAATTGATTTTGTAATGGTTTCTTTTGCATGCGATATGTTTTATAAAATGAGGAATTGTTTATGTAAGTGGCGTTTTGAGTGCGAAACATGGTTGAAAGGTTTTTGAGGGTTGTTTGGAAGGTGCAAAAGGTGTTTTCAAGTAACTTTAGGTGTTTGTGTATTTAAATTGAAATTTTCAAAGTATATGAATCACTTTTGGTGTGTTTTCTTTGTTGTGTATCTTTGATGTTGAAATGAAAAATTGTTTGAATAATGGAAAACAAGTTTTGACATGGTTACCTCGTGTATCAAGTTTTAAAGTGACGCCACTATATAAAATCAAGTTGTTTTTGGTGTAAGGTCTTCTTGTCTTTTCTTGAAATGATTTCAATAATAACTCAAATGATTTATGGGTGCATTTATATGATGCTAAAATGGTTATTTATAGGAGTTGAATATGCTTTCATATTTAAAGTGGTGTATTTCTATAAAAAGGAGACATGTCTTGTGCATGTGTCTTTGAAATAGTGCTTTGGTAGGTAAATGGTGCCTTTTCTGTGCAATATCTTGTTTGGTCTATGAAATGAGAAAGAAATATACTATGTGAATTTGAAACTTGTTTGAGCACATGGGAAAACCCTGGGTATCTAGGTGGGAGAACTAGAACTAGTTCGCTAGTGAACCGGATGGGTATCGTCCTTGTTTCACTTAGATGGATTGACGATTGCAACACTAACTAAACATATGATATCCGAGGGTCGTGGCCTTCTAAGCCACGTGTTCTGAGGGTCGTGGCCTTCTAAGCCATGTTTTCTAAGGGTCATGGCCTTCTAAGCCACGTTTCACCGAGACATGGGGTTCTAGGGTCCCACTCGAGCTATATGAACCATAGGGATTTTACCCATAGTGCTCAACCATCTTTAGCATGGTGATTTCTATCGGCATATGGAGGACCACTTGGGTGTGAGTGAGTGTGTGTGTGTGTGTGTGTATGTATGTGTGTGTGAGCATGTGTGTGTGTGTGTATGTGTGTGTGTGTGAGTATGTGTGTGTGTGTGTGTGAGTGTGTGTGTGTGACCATAATGAAATTTCCTCTTCCTATTCAAAATTGTATTTGTGAAATGAATCCTTTTTAGTGTTTTTTCTTTAGCGTTTTGCTTGTAAATGTTTTCTTTAAAAGCATTTTGAAAGTATAATTTTGAATAAGCACTTTAAATTGTCTTTTCATGTTGTGGCATGGAACTTTTACTCATTGGCATCCTACTGGGCTTTAAGATCACACCCTACATACACCCTTGGGTGTATGTAGATTCTGTTTCTTCTGTATTCCAGGTTGTGCGTCGTGCTCAGTGATGGTAGCTCTGGTTGCTATTGGTCTTCGTGTGCAGGTTGGTGTTGGTAGCTTGGGGATGCAACTTCTGGTGTCGCATGAGGTTGGTTTTGGAGCTTAGTTCTCTATTCCCGTTGATGTTCATTTTGGGTTTTTAGCTGAATTGTAGACCTAAAACTGGTTATAGTTTAGAAGTGTATTTTGTCGTCTATTTCCAGTTTTAGTTATTTATCTGGTTTCCCGACGCATGGGCACGGCACGGGAGAAGCCTTGTGGCCTGCCCGGTACATGTGTGGTCTTACTTGGTATTATTAATATTAACGTTTTAAGCGAGTATTTATTTTATTTTATTCTTACTTCCTTATTATTATAAATATTATTAGTATTTTTATTACTATTCAATTTTTAACTTATATTATTAAATCCTTTATCATTTTCTATTTTAGAATAGTTTAATTATTATTATTATGTGTGTATACATATACACACACATATATATATATGCATGTATATATATATATATATATATGTATTTATATCTCTCCATTTTTATTTTATTTTATTTATTTTATCTTTATTATTTCATTTTACTTTTTTTATTTTATTTTATTTAATCCTTTTTTTAACCCACCTAATCCTACCCTAGCCGCCACCCCCCTTCTTTTTTTTCTTTCCTCTCCCCCACGCATTCTTATCCTTCTCTCCCCCCTTATTCTTCTCTCCTCCCTTCTCCTTCTCTCCTCCCTCTCTTTTCTATCTTCTCCCACGGCGCGCCTCACCCCTCCCTTCATTTTGCCCAGCGCACCCCCAATCCCCATCCCCTCCCGCGGACCCCCTCCCCATCTCTTTTTTTTCTTTCTTTTTTCCTTCTCATTATCTCCTCCCTCTCCCTTCTTCTTCTCTCTTCCTTCTCCCTCCCTTCTGTCCTCTTCTTCCCATCCTTTCTCTCCCATGGCTCCAGCGTGCTCCCCCTTTTCCCCCATTTCTCCAGCGGCACCTCACCTCCATCTCCCTCATTCTTCTATGCTTCTCCCCTCACCTTACCTCATCCCAATAGCTGGTTATCCGCCCTCCCCACACCCCCGCTAGGCTGCCGGACATCCCCCGCAACCCAGCTCACGCTCGCCGGACAGCCACTGCGCGCCCCTCGGTTGGATCCCGACAATTCCACGATAATGGTTGGTTTTATTTTATTTAATTATTATTGATTTTTTAGTTGTTAATTAATATATTCAGTTATTATTTCATGTGTTTAAAAATTTTAATCAAATTATTTGATTATTATTAAGTTGGTTAATCATTTTATTTAATCTGTTTAATTGTTTATCAATTTAGTTAATTGAATTTGATTAATTGTTAATAAATTCGTTTAATTACTATTAAATTTTATTATTCATTATTCAATTTGATTAGTTATTATTGAATTTATTTTATTGTTAGTTAACTTATTAAATCGCTGATGTTGTGATGGGTTGGAGATGAGAATTGTTGGTTTACTGTTTTAGGACTTTTTTGACGGTTTCGTGCAGTGCGCCCTTTGCGTAGTGGGAGTATTGCGCCGTATCTTTTTTTTCTTTCATTCCTGAATTGAGGTAGGTGTTTCCATAACTTTACATCATTTATATAATTTAATTTGTTTGTTTAATTAGATTAATATGTTATATGGTTTAGTTTCATGATGCAAATTATGTTTATAATGTTTTGGTAGTGCTGTAGAGGTTTTGAAAAATGCGTTTTAAAAATTGTGTAACATGTGTGCGTAATGAAAATATCGGTTGTCTTTAGAAATTTTCATGTTTATCCTTTCGATCCAGTTGTGGTAAATTTTAGAAGTTCTTAATAATTGTTTATAGGGTGCCAATGAGGTTTTAGAAGGGTCAATTTGTGAAATTGATTTTGTAATGGTTTCTTTCCATGCGATATGTTTTATAAACTGAGGAATTGTTTATTTAAGTGGCTTTTTGAGTGGGAAACATGGTTGAATGGTTTTTGAGGGTTGTTTGGCAGGTGCGAAAGGTTTTTTCAAGTCACTTTAGTTGTTTGTGTATTTAAATAGACATTTTGAAAGTATATGAATCACTTTTGGTGTGTTTTCTTTGTTGTGTATCTTTGAAGTTGAAATGAAAAATTGTTTGAATAATCGAAAACATGTTTTGACATGGTTACCTTGTGTATCAAGTTTAAAAGTGATGCTTCTATATAAAATCAAGTTGTTTTTGGTGTAAGGTCTACTTGGATTTTCATTAAATGATTTCAATAATACCTCAAATGATTTATTGGTGCATTTATATGACGCTAAAATGGTGCTTTATAGGAGTTGAATATGCTTTCATTTTTAAAGTGGTGTATTTTTATAAAAAGAAGACATGTCGTGTGTGTGTGTCTTTGAAATAGTGATTTGGAATGTAAATAGTGACTTTTGTGTGCAATATCTTGTTTGGTCTGTGAAATGAGAAATAAATATACTATGTGAATGTGAAAATTGTTTGAGAACATGGGAAAACCCTGGGTATCTAGGTGGGAGGACTAGAACTAGTGCGCTAGTGAACCGGATGGGTATCGTCCCTTTTTCACTTAGCTGGATTGACGATTGCAACACTAACTAAACATATGATATCCGAGGGTCGTGGCCTTCTAAGCCACGTGTTCTGAGGTTCGTGGCCTTCTATGCCACGTTTTCTGAGGGTCGTAGCCTTCTAAGCCACGTTTCACCGAGACACAAGGTTCTAAGGTCCTACTCGAGCTAGATGAACCTTAGGGAATTTACCCATAGTGCTCTACCATCTTTGGGGTGGTGCTTTCCGTCGGCATATGGAGGACCACTTGGGTGTGAGTGTGTGTGTGTGTGTGTGTGTATGTGTGTGTGTGAGTATGTGTGTGTGTGTGTGTGTGTGTGTGCCCATAATGAACTTTCCTCTTCCTCTTCAAAATCGTATTTGTGAAATTAATAAGCACTTTTTATTGTCTTTTGATGTTGTGGCATGAAACTTTTTCTCGGTGGCATCCTCCAGGAATTTTAGCTCACACCCTACATACACCCTTGGGTGTATGTAGATTCTGTTTCTTCTGTATTCCAGGTTGTGCGTCGTGCTCACCGATGGTAGCTCTGGTTTTTGTTGGTCTTCGTGTGCAGGTTGGTGTTGGTAGCTTGGGGATGCAACTTCTCGTGTCGCATGAGGTTGGTTTTGGAGCTTAGTTCTCTATTCCCGTTGTTGTTCATTTTAGGTTTTTAGCTGAATTGTAGACCTAAACCTGGTTATAGTTTAGAAGTGTGTTTTGTAGTCTGTTTCTAGTTTCAGTTATTTATTTGGTTGGTTGTTTTTCTGTCTTGTATTTTGTGTAAAACCATTCCCACTTGTTAAACTTGATACACGGACACTTGTGCCAGCCCGTGGGGATTGGGAACGCCCTTCGGGTTTTGCCGTGGACCGGGTCGGATGGCGACCCGGCCTTGTTCGTGACAATTATAAAATTAATTCCATATTTTGAATTATCATAACCAAATTTATTAATGTGGAAAATTTAATTCCTATCCATAATGAATATTAAAAATTGTAATAATTTGACATATTGGTTTTGATGAAAAACAGGTTTACCTAGTGAGAAACTAAAGAGATAAGGGTTAAATATTACTTAAAATTGTTTAATTTACATTGGTTGGAAATATTTCATCCTAATATCATTTAACATTTGTAAATGGTAGATTTTGGAGCCATTTAAATTAAGTAATACATTAGTATATTTTATTCATTTTGAAAATTCCAAGTGCGTCCCCTGCCCGTCTTATAAAAGGACCCCCTTTCTTGTCTTCTTTATGACACTTTGAGCCATATAATATCAAAAAAACAATAATTAATCCCACCCAAAAAACCATATCCATGATATATCAATTCTATTATTAAAAAATACCAATTATACGACCCTTAAGAAGGGATACAAAGGAGTTATCATTAAGAGAATGAAATTCTATTCACAATGATTTTTCATTTTATTTATTTTTTACTACATAAAATTTTGTCTGAAAAATTAATATATAATAAGAAAATTATATCCCACATAATGATATGTTATTATATTTATTTTATAATATTTTTCCATATTCTTCTCCATTAAATGTAAAAAATCACCACTCATGCATACGATGGACTATCTCCTAGTGATCTAGTGTCATTTGTTTTCCATCACTGAATCACTTGTATAGTCACAATTATATAAAAAATAAATATATATAATTATTATCACATAATATTTATTCTATAAAATAAATATACCATTAAATTATTTACCTTTTCACCATTATTAAAATGATATAATTTCTTGTGTATACAAATGACATATCATCTCCATGTAGCGATGCAATTCATTTTCCATGTAAAAAATTCATGAATGACACTAAGAAATTTATCTAATGACTAAAATTCATATTTAAAACATCAAATACCTTTTTAGATATGATTAAAATATATATTATGCACAATAATCAAAATTTTAATGTCAAAACACGCAAAAGAAAATAAAATAGTTAACACCTGAAACAATGGAATTAATGATATATTATTAATAAATGGTTTATAACATTATATAATAGGATCATATATGATATTATATATATTAAAATGTATATTTTATTTTTGAATAAAAATTAAAAAAATAATATATATAATGTTAAAGCACATTCAACTGAAGGGAAGTGTGAGGTAAGGGATTATGTCTCAATTTCCAATCCATTGAGACATGTTTGGTATTATACACAGAAGTTAATTTTTATAAGGTGTATATACTACCCCTTGAGATATTTAATATGAATATCTATTGATCCATGAGAATTATATTTTTATTTAAAGTTCAATATTTCATGTATTTTCTATATTATCTTCTTATTCTTATCCCTTTAGAACATAAACCCAAAAATGAAATGTTTTATAGAAAAAATAATCTAATTTGTTTTTAATAGTTAATATTTACTTCCATGCCCATATTTTATAATTTTTTTAAAAAAATATAATGTTTGATAATTACTTATTAAATGAAAATTTTCACTATGTTTTCCTTTTTTATAAAATGGTTTAAAAGTAGACTTCTTGTTATTTTCTAAAAGTGGAAATTTTCTTATAAACGTGTGAAAGGGATATTTTATACCATGAAATAAGTTTAACAAAATCATTGAAAATATTTTCTATTCATGTAAAATTATAATTTTACAAGGTTATTTCCAAATAAATATATATTCTTCATTTTTCATTTTTTAAATATGTTATTTTAAAATGTAATTTTTTATTTTTCTCAAGAATGTTATAATATTTTTTGTAATTTTCATATTCATAAATTTAAAAAATGTTATTTTACATATGATATACTATGTATATGTTGAAATTATACTATCATTGAAGTATTTTATTTTTTTATAGTTTTTCATCAAACATTATATTGATCATAAATATCAATATTCTATACATCATGGATATGATAATTTCAAAAATCATATACAATTTCTACATTCAGTGATTTTATCTACTAGAAAATAATCATAAATCTTAATTATTTACTCAATATAGATACTTATAGATAAGATATATTTTTTTTTGAGTTTAATTTATCATTAATTGTATGTGGAATGAATTGTTCATGTAGTGATGGATGGGGACCAATTATAAATAGCCCCTTGGTGCATAGAAATGTCCCATGAAAAAAATCAATTATAAAAAATAATTGGTTTTCTAATCGTTGTATTGAATTTTCAAAATTAGTTTTTATAACCCATACTAAGAATACGAGGTCTCCCTTATTTTAGTTTCCTTCTTTATGATTTGAAGACGAATTCTTTCAATGGTTTTCATGTATTTTTATCATTTACATTTTTATGTTCTATATTTTGTCCTTGATGAAATGTGGTGTTCATGTATGTGTCTGGTTCTATAAGACTACTAAATTGCTCAGTACTTTGGGGTTGTATCCTTTGTATCTAATACAATGTAATAAAATAGTCCCCAATATTGGGTTACTGGAGTTGGGGTTGTTACAGTTCATATCAGTGAAGGGTTTATTAGAAACCTTAGGAATGAGATTAAGGAAAACATAGATTTTATAACCCCATGATAGAATTTGAAGCTAATTTTAGAGGAAATTCTAATATTATGGTATTATAGTGTTAATGTGGTTTACCATGCAATACATCATTATTTGGATAATAATATTAGACATGGTCTTGGAAAAATTGTTAATATGGGTAATAAATTTGGAAAAGAACAATCAAGATTAACTTGAGCATTATATATACACAAAAAATGGTTTTACAATTTACTTCGTTTGAAATTATTTGTGGATATGCATAGGTTAATACATATTTTATTTACAAATGAGTTTAATGGATTTGAAAAGGTTCCCAATGAAATGATGTTTACTATTATAACATTAATGATTCGTTAATTTTTAATTAATGTTATGTGTAACATTTGATTTGGAAATATATATTTTAATTCATTAGGAGATTATGTAATGATGAATATGACATTATTTCGATGTTTCAATTGGTATGAAACATGGTAACAATAATCAAGGGTAGTTTTGAAATCCACCTTTCAAGAAAACCAATATAACATGTGCTGGAGATGAATAGATCATGACTATATTAGGGAAGTTTACCTAGAATTTGAAAAATATCCATTTTTAATTTAGAAATCGAAATTTAAAATATGTTATAAAAATATGTTGAAATATTTATTGTTTTATGAATATCTATATTTTAGTGGAAATACAAATACAATGTTAGTAAAACTATGGATTTAGCCTCTTTAGATGTTATTCATAGCATTGGGATGTGATAAAAGAGAGAATGTTATAGTAGCATAGTATTTACTTAAGAATGATACTGATAAATGGTTGATGTTGATTCAATATACTAGGGATGAAAAATAAATAAAACATATGTAATTGAGGGATTTTAAAGTAAATTTTTATAAAATTATTTCCTTCGTAAGAAAGGAATTCAAATGAAGAGAATGGTTATTAACAAATATAAAATGTAGGAAGAAAGTGTTTTATAGTACAAGACTCCATTTACAGGACTAGAAAGGTATGAAATAGATTATATATGTAATATGGAAATCCTGATTGACCATTTCATTAAAGGGATTAACCCAACTCTTCAAAGAGCACAAGTTTCAAAAACAAAGTAATCATTTGATGCAATTTAAATGTTTTAAATCTTAATATAGATATAATTATCTAGGTCTTATATAATCATGTAAAATTATGAAAATAAGGGGTATTTTCAACACCAAGTAAAAGGGAAAAATTCAAATAAGAAGTAGGTGAAACGATTTCCATCATGTGAAAATTGTGGAAAAAAATATCATTGAATGTTATTTAAAGGAACATTAGTAAATTATATATATGTGTGTAAAAAGGTCCATATGGATCATGGATGTTAGGGGAAGAAAGGGGCCACTTCTTTCTGGTGCTTCAACTATAAATTAGTGTTGTATTATTCAAACAAGTATCCTATGAATCAATGAAAACAAATTTATATGAGGAATTGGTGAGAAGGACATGATTATAAAATAGATAAAATAGAAGTGGATGTTCCTAAAGATGGGATTTCAGGTACTTTAATCTTATCATCAAATTTAGAATACAGTTTTTTAATTTAGATCCATGAAATCCTTGTTAATTATCATGTCTTATATGAAACTTAGACATTTCAAAATCACATTTAGAAATGATTCATTAGTTAAAACTCAATAGGGAATCATCTCTCTAACAATGATGTTCCATATTGTTCCATTTATGACACATAAACATGACCTATTTTTTGAATTTAAAATCACACCTATGGTTTAATTTGATACAATCCTTTTTATGGGTTAATTATCAAAATATGATGAAAAATGTGTTACATAGAAAAGAAAATTCCAACTGGTGTTTTATATGTGAAATTTATTATTTTAAAGGGAAAAATTCATCATCTGAGTCATTTCTAGATCCACCTATAGTGTCTCTTCTAAATGAGGTTCTTGGGGATGAATAACAGACACAACTTACAGATGAAACATTTTATCTTCAAATAATGACAACCCATATCTTTACTATGCTTTATCACATGATTTATTACATAAAATCACACATAATACATCCCATAAGATTGATAATCCGAGTGTATATAGGATATTAGTTAAATAACATAACAACAAAAATGGGGATATAATTACATTGTTGAAAACTCCCATCTCATTATCTTAAATTTCCACCACTCTTCTAAAACTGAATGGGATAACCTATGGTAGTACATAAAAAATGGGTGAGCTATAAATCACAATAAGGGAATAAAAAATTATTGTCATAGGGTAGATTAATACATGATATCCAAGAGGTATAGCAATTTAATTGAAGAGTAAAGAATAATAATCATGAACAATGCTGCCTGATATAACATGATATCATAATGGAAAAATGGGAATGTGGAAACAATTTAAAACATGACATCATAAGATTAAGTCAACACTATACACCATGTATTAATCATATAACATGATAAATATAACATTATGTTCACTTTATATTGAATTTGATGATTCCAAAACATTATCCAATGCATTGCAGCTCTATCTGGGAATACTCATCATATTCATATCATGCACATGCATATGTGTGCCACATATGTTATATAATATAATAAGGTATTATATATCTATTAACTCAATGATTGATAAGTGTGGTTTAAATACATGGATTTTGACAATAAATTTTGTGTGGGTATACATTACTGATTTCCCTTAGGTACAAATGGGTATGGGAATTCACTCTACAATCGTTTGGAATAAATTACTATAGTCAAATTTTGGCAGCATAATGACAGTACTTAAAGAGTCATGATATGGTTAAATGAGAGAGAAATGTGGTTATAATAACATTTACATCAAAATTAAGGCTTTATAGATGTGGGAAAACATATATCAAACATACGAATTGGAAATCAAAAGGCATGAAATAAATAAGTTTCCTAAATACAGAAAAAATAGACATGATACCTTACATTGAAAGGGTGTCTCCAAATGTGTGAGAGGCTATTCTTGAGATCTTTGAAAAACCATAGGTGGAATTTACAGAGGTCAGGTAAGATTAATGATGTGATGAAATGTTTTATAAGTAATATAAATGGGATCTTTTCTGGGTTTACATAGGAAAAGAGAGCATTGTTCATCGTCATTACCTGAAACTGGGTTTTGGACTCTATATCCCAAATTAATAAAAAACGCAATCCTTTCAATGGTTTTTTCACTTGGGTTCTTCCAAATATGATTTTTTTAATTACTTTATATATTAAATAAGAAAATTAATTAAAATATTTCCATTGGTGATGTGTAAGGGAGTCATGTTTATGGGAAATAATTTTAAAACTAGAAAATATAATATCAGTTTTGAATGATTTTTAAAGGATTTATTAAATTAATCAAATAACATTAGAAGAAAATTATTTTAAATGGTTAATATACTTTTTTACACCTTATATGGAATATATTACACCAATTTTAGTTCATTATGATTCCATATTACAAATCATATATTTATACTGTATTTATATTATATCCCAAAAATCAGATATCTTAGAAAATTATAAAAAATTCACTCTGGGATTATTTTGACCTAGAGAATAATAAAATAATATTAATTTTATCCAAATAAATATCTAAATATAATAATTTATGTATTTAAATGAAAATCCACATTTATTGGAAAATTCTAGGTTTTTAATAATAAAAGTTTTATGACCCATATAAAAGTTATTGTGGACATTATAAAATTATATTATCAACTATAATTAATAAATACTATTTAATAATGTTATTTTATTGAAATATAATATATTTTGTAATTTTTTAATTCTTAACAAATGTATTAATTGAAATTCCTAACTACCCCAAAATACAATTTGTGGTTTTTCATATTGAAATCTAATTTTATCCAACTCATTATTTAATAATTTTTAAAGTAAAATAATTAAGGACTAAATGTAATAATAATGTCATTAAAAAAGAAATATAAATATTCATACTATTATGTTTGATATACACAGATATTTAGTACACTATATAATTCACTAAAGGTAAGGTGTGTGCTAATGATATTTTATTTGGGGGTTTCGACGAACATGTTTTGGGACATGAAGCCCGAAATTCTAGAATAAAAAGTATCACTTGTGCATTATTTACAGAATCTAGAAAAATGTTTTGTTATGGTCAAATCCCACTGATTTGATCTCCCTCGAAGGCTGTGATAAATGGGATTCATAGTTTATGATCCTAGTAGGAGAGGTCACCATTCCCTCTGTTTGTGTGAATTAGATTTTTTATAACCCATAATATATAATGATCATATGGTCACTATTAAAAAACTATATCCCAAATATTTATAATTATTAATAGACATTGAAATATGATAGGATATATTATAAGAAAAAAATGAAAAAATGTGTTTTCTATTGCTATTATATAATAATAATGCATTTACTGAAATCACAAAAGTTATTTTACTTATAAAAGTTTTGGTCATTACATTATTCTTCCCATTAGAAATTTTATCCTCAAAATTTTTAATTAATACACTTGATCAGATGAAGGTACTTATATTTGATTATCACTTCTGGTTCCCATGTGTATTCACAAAACATGTGGTTTCTCCAAAACAAAAGAAACATTTGAGTTTTCTTTTTTTGAATGTTGTCTCTATGATCTAAGATCTTTACTGGTTACTCATTTCCTGGAATATCATTCTCTATTAAGACCAATTTTGGATTCATTAGAGTTTATGGATTTGGTATTTGCATTCTTATGGGGGATACATGGAACACATCATGTATATTAGATTGGATAAGTTGGAGTTTTAGTCAATATACATCTACTCCAATGAGATTGAGTATATCAAAGGGTACAATATATCTTGGACTATTCTTTTCAATATTCCCAACCATCATGAATTTCTTCTATAGAGATATAAGAAATAGAACATTGTTTAAAATCTCATACTCAATATCTCATCGACTTTTTTCTCAATGATTTCCTATAAAATTTATCTGGATTTCATATGAAGATGAATGATTTGAACCTTCTCTATAATCTCTTGGATAAGATCATGTACCATCATCTTTTACTCCCTATATTCATCCCATTTTGTTCGATCGAGACAAATCTTCCCATGAAATGATTCATAATATTCCATTTGAATGATTGAATAGAAAATTTAATTATATAATAACTCTACTAGGTGAACATGTTGATCCCAACAACCTTGTAGATCCAATGAACGAAATCTTATAATATATTCTAATGTTTAAATAGTCCTCTTAGACTAACCATCTATCTGATGACGAGAATCATTTCTAAAGTATAGTTCTATATTCTATACCTACTAAATGATTCTGCAAAACCTCAAACTAATCCTAATATCTTGATTAGATACAATAAATATGGTCACTCTATAAAATCATACTGCATATTTCATAAATATCATTATTGATAAGTCAAGATATAATTATTCTAAGATAAGAAAGAAAGGAGCAGACATTGTAAGGTGATCAACTACATACCATATGAAATTATTACAATTATGTGTCCTATGGATCCCTAAATTGAAATCCATGATTATATTTTAACATTTACATACTATATTGGTAAATGGATGCATCATACCCTCTGGCTTCTTTTATTATCCTTTATTTTCATTTATACCTAGCTTGAAGATACAAACTCCACAATCCCAATCATCTTGTAATACCACATGAAATTTTTCATCAAATATATATATATATTATATATTTCTAGTTGAATTGAGAATGATGATATATTCACATCATACAGATGTTTACTCATTAGTTATAGCTTTCATGAGACACATATCTAGGTTTTAAACCCAATAACACCATATTTAGCCATGTTGAACTCTAGAATATCTGTATGTTATTTTATAGCAACCTATAATCTTTATGGTCCGCATTGTTCCTCTCTAGAATGGATGTTTTAGTAGTGAAATGTGCGAGAGAGTATGAATATTATTTCATTTTCCCATATCCATATATTTCTTTTCTAAGAAGATTATATCTCTTATAGACTTCATCATAGATAGAGATGTGGGATCAATTCAAGTCATATCATCTTCATCTTTGTTATGTTTCATAGTATAATAATATATTGAACAATTTTAATACTTGGTTTGATCTAACAAATATCTATTTCTCATAATAATTTCATTTTTTTTAATATATACTTTAGTTTTTTATGGAATATATATATCACACCTCTCCCCATTGGGATAATGTCACTAATTTTTAAATTCAAATATCAATACATACAATTGTAGATCATGAGTTATGAAGTTATTATAATGACCCAAAAATAACATAAATGGATATTAAATCATTTTAGATGAATATTCTGCACATTAAAAAAGTACCTACTTATGGAAAATAATAGTTTAGTGTATTTGGATTCATGGAAAACAACCTTCTAACTTGGTGAAATATCCTCGATATTCCCCACAACGATCTTCCTATTTAAAAACCTTTTTTATAACATAGGGAGAGGAAACATTAGAAAGGGTGTTCTGGGATGTTTAATAAGGGTAAATAAAGGAGATATGTAAGCATAAAATGAGCATAAGGGTATGATAACATCAGAATAACATTTATAGATAATACACTGATTATCAAAGATCTTATACATGAGTTATGGAATATAGATTGGATGTTCATAAGTCATGAATCATAAGGGAATAAAGCACATAATCAATGAGATCATAACATGTGAATAAGAAATAGATCTTATGGTATACACGTAATCATAAAAAATAATTCTCTATAATTCAAGTCTTATTTCCAAAAACATATCATGGAACTTTATGGGTTATACATCTATTCTAAGGCACATGCCACCATCCTTAGTCGCATACGTTTCTTTGTAGTGGAATATGACCAGTACAGAAACCCTTTTAATAGATATGGTTCACTTCCATGACCATTATAAACGAACAATTCCTCTATTAAACAGAGTTCAATCCCCATTCTATCTATGTCTCTCTCATATGTTATATGACATTACCCAATGTAAGGAGATATATCTAGGTCCCACCCATCATTTAACCTAAAATGGGATCACTCAAACCATTATGGGATGCTACTTTATATAATATATAACTAGCATACCGTGATCTATATGGTCCACCCCAACATATAACTAGTAATGAGATTACCCATCGCTATCCAGGCCACACCATCATATAAGCTATAATGGGTTTACCTAGTGCTATTTGGGACACCACGTCATATTATAAATAACCACCATACCTGGCGCTATCTAGGACACCCCATCATTTAATCCATGTAGATGAACCACTGCATGAATATAGTACTATTAAATTGAATATCAACGTCATAAGACATTGAAATAGTTAATATTTTATAACTATAATAACCCATTTCAAAGAAATTTGATTCATTTTGTTATGTATGAAATGTGATTATTAAAAATAACCGAGTTTCTTATCAATCACATTGAAATATGTTTTACCAGCTGAAAAAGAAGGGTTTACAGAGAAATTATTCCATCCAAACATAAAAATTTTAGAAAAAAAAATATGAATGGTATAGAGGTATCATATCCATATTAGATTATAAACTATAATAAAGGATGTCATCTTTATAAGGAGAATGATTTTGAAAGATCACTTGGAACATAATTTTTTATTTGATATAATTTATTAAATATAACATTTTATATAATAATTTTATTTTAAAAACACTTTTAAAACCTATAATTCAAATATTAAAAATCAATTTATAAATTTCTTGTGGAAAAAATCCTTTTCCATTTTAAAAAATAAAAATTATTTTGATGATTTTCCATTGAAAACCACCTTGAAAACGTATAAAAGATTCTATGAATCCAATTTCAAAACTTCTGAAAAAATAAAATAAAAATTTGAAATTCATTTTTTCCATTGAAATTTGATAAAAGGATCGTTTTGAAAAAAAATTAGATTTTTTTTGAAAACATGGTTTTTGAATGAAAAATATTTTTGATAGTTGATAAAAACAAGTTTGTGCTTTCATAAAAACATTTTCTTAATCATATTAAGTAAAAAGGAGTGGGAAAATTGTACCATTACTTGAATATATAATTAAAAAATATAGGATAATAAATTCTAGGTTTTTTTGTGATTTATATCTTAATATATCTAAATTGATGTATAATAATAAAGAATATTGGTAAAAGATATGATTGTTGCAATGAACTATTACAACTTTGATAACATTGAATCATAATCCCCATGAAATAATATAATTAAATGACCTCTTAAATATAATGAAACGAAATATATTAATGATATAACTTTTCTGATGGATTAATATATATCTTGTAGAACAATATAGGTGCATAACATGACATGTTTCTCAAAGAAGGAAAATTGAGACAAAATTGCCTTATAGAATTGGAATTTATTGAAATGTAATTAACATTAAAGTGTAATCATGAAATGGATTTTTAAAAAACAAAAATTAAATAATAATCACCATATTATACATTCATTTAAAGTATATGCACCATACAATAAGAATAATTGGTGAATATAGCATATGTCACGCCAAAATAAAGGTGAGATGAGAAAACCCATAATTTATATCTTGAAATTCATTATAAATTTTAAAACAATCAGTATAATAAGTATATGTTTATTATAAATCTATAATAGAACCATATTATTATATATAACACCATATATGATTTTACTATAACTATATATTACCTTTTTATTAACAATTCCATTTTAATGTTACATTCGAGGTAATATCCTCTTGGTTTTCCTTATATATTTTGACTTGTTATTCTTTATCCTATTACTCAGACCATGATTGAATTATTCCAATAATTTAAGACATGTTATAATTATCATATATATATTAATCAAATAAATATTTTTAATAATGAATAAAATAACGAAATATGTAATGTAATCCACTGTTAATAGAGGTGGTAGGACGCATGTATGCATGTACACTATTTCTATTTTCTTATATTATTGTAGACAATAAAAAAATGACATATATTTATATATAGTTTTATTAGATATATTATTTCATATGTATCATATTCATTTAATAAATCCATCCTTAATACAATCTGTGTAATGTGTTAACAAATCACATCACTCTGAGGAGGTGGTGGTCCACATATCCACAATCAAAGTTTCCGTAATTACACCAAATGGAAAACATCAAGAAATAATTTATATAATTATTAAAAAATGATAAATGCATCATAAATATCATATATATCATATAAAAAAATTATTACCATCTTAATTTCTAACCATGAGAGGTGGTAATGGAAAAATGAATGACATCATTTCATGAGGTGGTAGTCTTCCGTACACATAGAAGAGAAGTTCGTTAACAATTTAAATGAAGTGTGTGTATATGTAGGTAGAAACCTCAGAATAAAAAACATCCATATATTTTGGATAATTTTATTATTATATATTAATATAATTATTATAATTGTATGGTTGGAGAACTAAATAAAATCAAAATGTACATTGAAGAATGTTACCTCTTTTTCTGGTAACTCCTTTAGGTTTGTACCAATTTGATTTGTTGATTGGATTTCTACACAAAGTGTGGAATTGGGGATGAATGTAGAGATTATGGGATATTATTAGTTCAGGTTCTGAATGATACAATGTTCTTTAGTGGTGTGTGTAAGTGAGGGGGGTGACTTCCATTTTTAGAGTGGAGAAGGAGTGACATTATTGTAAATATAAAAAGATATATATTATTGAGATGTATATATTTAATCTTATTCCAACAATATATGTAACATTTATATCAATTATGGTATTTTAAAAAAAAATATTCCCATAAAATAGATTTTCTATTTGTTTTAAGTTATTTTTTCCCTCACATTAATGTTAAACTAGTAAGTAATCTTGTTTTTACCTTAATTGCTATTAGCAATTTTAATTACTTACAATAATATTTTGGGTCAAAAACTATGTTTACCTTATTAGAAATTATAAATTATTCCAATTAAAAATATTGAATCCATATTCAAAAATTCTACTCACAAAATTGGAATATATTATTTTAAAAATAACACTGTATATGGGGCAAAACAACAAGTTTTTTAAAGTGAAAAAGATCAATAGCTCAAAAAGTTTTTATTTTCAATTTTATATTTATATTTATTTTAAAAAACTACATTTGATTAAATTATGTTAAACTTATAAAACATTACTTTAAATCAAATTAAATATATAATTTATATACATAAATAAGATAAACGAAAAGGCCATTTTCAACTAAAATCAAGTACTTTCCCTATTCATTTAGAAATAAAATATTTGAGTAATAAACAAATAATTAAACCAAAGTAAATTTTTTATTTCATATTTTGAAAATTAAGATTAATTTTTAAAATAAAAATTATAATTTTTTCAATGGTTTTATTTAAAATAGGTGCTTCATTAAAAGGCAGAAAATTTCCTTTGTGAAAAATGTATCATTTTTTATTCATAAATTTTGATTTATTCTTATCATATGTGTATATAATATATTGGATGAATGTAATAAAATTTTATTGAATACCTAAATTTTATTAATCTAAATTGATATTTAGTATATTTAGATAGAAAATTATTTTACATAGAAAAAACTAGTTTTCTTAGAAATGGAATATCATTAATTTCCAATATTTATTACTTTCAGTTCAATATAAATTATATCCAAAGGAATAATTTTATATAAATTTATAAATAATATTTTATACATTAGTTAATATTATTAGTAACATCTATTCTAACGGCTAGGTTGTAACTATTGTAATATTTTAATAAAAATATTAATTATATATTATAGTTCAGTAAAACTCATCCTTGTGTGTAACACATTCTATTAAAGGAACTCAACATTGTGTGTAACACATGAGAAGTACAATTTTACATGTACCACAAGTTAATACAAATGTTGCATGTAGTGAAATATTATCTTGGTGTTGTGTAAAATGCAATATAAAAAAATTACTTTCATATTAAAAAAGTTTTATTCAATGTTGTGTAAAGGATGAATATTTAAATGATTAAATTGATTTCGAAAAAAAATTACCAAAATCTAGGGGTGTTACATTTTACCCCCATAAAATTATTTTCTCCATTTAAATTTGTATTGGTTTTATGGGATTAATACTTGAATGTTTCGTTCGTAGAAACCCACATCATAAAAATGAATACTATAACATCCCTTAAAAATTTATGACCCTAATAGAAAAATAGTGTTGCCATATATAGGTTTTCATATAGGATAAACCAGTTTGGGAGTGAATATTGGACATCGAAAACAAAATTTAAATAATTATAGATAGTGATAAAGATCAATTAACTCTACTAAGTGAATGATCAATTGAATAGCGGGGGCCTCAAAACCATAAATCTATGATGATTTATGAGATCATTAGTTCAAAAAAATAAAGGTATTTGGATATAAAATTTTCAATATATTTGGTTGTGCCAATATTGATTTCAATATTATCTCTTATAGTACGAAATGAAGTTGAATTTTCCATTCTAGATGTAATTACTGGTCATATTTGTAGAATGATAAGTCATTCCATATATCTTTTGACAACATCATTACAAAATGGTAATTAGATGATATTCAACATTAATAAATATTAATATAGTGAGACAATACATTAACATCACAAACATTATCATAAGATTAACATCAAATTTAATTAAATGGATAACCTTATAACCCTTTACAATGATGATAATCAATAACAATGGAAAAAGGGATATTAAATTTCTCAAAATAATTTTATCATTGTTCCCCAATATATCATAATGTATTTTTATTTACATTATAATCTTGTTAATACCTTTATCATGTATTCTATTGAAACATGAAAATAACGATAACTACCAAACATCTTTTTTTTAAAAATGCAAACATTCTTACTCTAAATATCAATGGAAGTTTTCCAATTATGTATTAATATCCTTCAATGATTTCCCAAACCACTTCATTAACAAATCCATTATCAATTTCGGAGTCATAAATACTATCCAATTTACATCATCCATATAATCATCTAATTATCCATACTAAATATAATTTTCATATCCTCAATAACACATTAAGGGTTACCTTACCTTAATCAAAATATACCATTTCCATTAAATAATTGTTCTATGTCTTCATCACCATAATTCATATCATTTTTAATCCTTAATGAAAAACCTACAGTTCATTATTCAAATAAAATATTTATTTAATTATAATACATATGCACAATAACTATCCTACATTATTATAAATCAATTTTTTAGGCTTCATTATCTTAGTCTATAAAACCCATTTCATAGAATATGATATATGAATCATGTATTTAGGACCCTAAAACTCAATTTAATCATTATTATTAAATTTAATGAAATAAATACTATTAGAACACCCCATAAATTTCACTTTTCATTCAAGGTCCCTTTTATCATCAGCAGTATAACCAATACTCAACCAAGTTTAAAATTATTGACTAGGTTTTTCATTTGATACCAAATATTATGATGATGGATTAACCTATGTGGATATTATTTTATTTGAGATGAATATTCACTATATTAAAAATGTTTATGCCTAAGGACAATAGTAGTTTAGTGTATTTCAAAACATGGAAAAAAATATTCTAACTCGGTGAAATGTCATCAATGATTCCCAAAAACATCTTCTTATTTAGTACTCACATATAAAAAAATCTTTATTACCTAGTTAAAAGAAATAGAAGAATGTGTGATATCAGATTCTAATTAAGGGTAAATGAAGGAGATAAAAATGCCTAAAATGATCATTAGGTTATAACAACATGACAATATAATTTAAATATTATTCCCTACATATCAAAGATCATATAAATGAGAAATGACAAAAATATTGTAAATTTAGAGGACATTGCTCATAAAAGAATAAAGAGAAAAATCCATGAAGGGATAACACGGTAATATGACATAGAATTTGTGTAATAAACCTAATCATATAAAATGATTCCCAAAAAATCATGTATTATTTACAAAACCTATCAGGGAACTTTATGGGTGCTGCAAATATTGTGCAAGACACACCACATTCCCCAGTTGAAGCCCTTTCCTCGTAGTCGTGTGGGTTGACTCCCTAAACCATCTCAGTAGTAATAGCTTACTCTAAAAACCATATTATAAGACAATGTCCATTAATAAATTAGGTTCAATCACCATTCCATTCTTATCTGTATTTTGAGACACAAATCATTAAATTTTTAATTGGACATACATATATTTCTATCCCATTATTTATGTTATAACGGCCTCACCTGGTGCAATCTCTGCCACCCAATCATATAAGTTGTATTGGTATTGCCCAATGAAATCATTACCACTCCATCAAATAAGATATAATGGACCTACCCAATGATATCATGACCACCCCATCTTATAATCTATAAAAACTAAACCCAATTATATCTAGGACACTCCATCTTATAAATATAATGGGATTACCCGGTGATATCTAGACAAACCCATCGTGTAATCCATGTTTGTGAAGTATAACATGAATGAAGTACAATGATATCACATTTCATCATACAAAAAATAAAGCTATTATTATTTCATAACATGATTAACCCATGTAAAAGAAGTGGGTTTTATTTTAATATCATTGACACATGATTAGCCTATGGATCATAAATAGGTTTTATAAAAATATTTTTGAAACATGTTTTGCCTATAGAAAATGAATGGGTTACGTAATAATTATTCTAAAAAACCTAAACCATTTATAGAAGTAATAGGAATGGTATACATTGATCATATCCCTATTATATCACAAACTATAACAAATAATGCTCTATTTAAATGGAGGAAGATTCTAAAAGATCCCTTGAAAGATAATAATTCTTGGAAAATCAATTTTTATACCATATAAAATATTCAAAACCATTTTTTTGGATGCCTCCTTGAAAAAATGTAAAGGAATTTTAAGATATCATTTCAAACATTTTTTGATGAAAATATCCATTCAACCTTGAAAAAATATTTTGAAGACATAAAAAAATTTGAAAAAATTTCCCTTGAATGAAACCATGAAGAAAATAAAATAATATTTTTAAAACATATTAGAAATTATTTTAAACATTAAATTTTTTTGAATTAATTATTCCTTGAAAATTATATTAAAATATAATTTAAAAAATATTTCTTAAATTATTTTCTATAAAATGGTTTTTGAATTAAACTGATTTCTGATAGATGAGAGAAATAAGGTTCAAATTTTCTAAAAACATACTCATAATCATCTAAAGTACCAAATAATCTGGTAATTGTACCATTACATAAATATATAATGAATAAAGATAAGATAATAAATTTAATGAGATTTCAGGAGGGATGGATCATAATATTTCATCAATGAAATAATAATGATAACCAGTCATGATTGACGAAGATAATTTAGTGGAAAAATATTACCACATTGGTAACTTTGAATCATAATCCCAATGAATGAATAGAATTACAATATTCATTAAATTTTATTAAAATAAATAAATTCTTTATATTACATGTCAAAGGGAAGTATATACACCTCTTAGAAGAGTGTAGGTGCATAACCAGACATGGATCTTAATGATGAAAAATGGAGACAATATTTCCTAACTGATTCAGAATCTTTTGAACCGTAAACCCCCTTAGTTAGAGATGTTAAAATGGATATGAAAATAACCATAAATTTAAAGATAAGAATCATATGATACATTTTTGGGTAGTATATACACCACAAAATAAGAATAAGTTATAAACATAGCTTATATCACACAGAAATAAAAGTGAGATGAGAAAACCCTTACCTAAAATATTGAATTTAATTATACAAGTAAAATAATAATATAAAATAAAAGTATGTTTTTATATATCCCTCGTAGAACCAAATTATTTTTTATCTTACCATATAATATTTTTTCAAACTTTATTTAACTCATTTATTAACAATCCCATGTAAAGTTTACGTAGTATGTAATAACCACTTTGTTCTTTTTTATTTTTCTTGACGTGTTTTCTTGATAATATATGTTAGATCATGATTTACTTATATAAAAAGAGTAAAAAATAATATATATATTATATATATTCTGTATATAAATATTTATAATGATTTATAAAAGACAGAAATATGAAAGGGAATACACCGTTCATAGAGTTGTTAGGTCGTACATACGCATGAACGATGTTTTCCGATTTTTATAATATTGAATGATTGAAATTAAATGGCCTATATGTATATATTTATATTATCATTATATTATAAATTTTATTTCATTTATATCATATGAATTTACCAAACCCATCTTTAATGCATCCCGTACTAAATGGGACTAAATCTCATTTCTTTGAGGATGTGGTAGTCCACAAGTCCACAAGAAAGGTTATCATAATAACCCAAAATAGCAAAAATGAATGTATATTTTATATAATGATTAGAAATTAAATTATATATTATTAATATAATATATATCATATAAAAATATTATTTCAATCATGATTCCCAACTATAGGAGTTGGTAAAGAAAAAATAAATGACATCACTTTTCATGGCGGTAGTCCGCCATATTCACGAATGACAACTTCATTACCCATTTGATGGAAGTGTGTAAATGTGTATGTATAAACCATAGAAAAAAATATAAGTATATATGTTATTATTATTTTAATATATAATCATTAAATAAGAATAACATGATTGGTGGATAAAGAAAAAAACAGAAAAATATGTTGAAGACCATTACCTATTTTTAGGTAGCTCCTTTTGGATTGCACCAAAGGGATTAATTGAATGGTTTTCGGAACAAATTAGAGCATCTAGAAAGAAGGGAGATAAGTTTGGATCTTATTTCGGACTGTTTTGAATGATAAAAAAGGATTTATATTAGTTATTAAGTGAGGGGGTGAATTCCCTTTTTATAGTGGAGGAGGAGTGGAATTTATTTAAATATAAAAAGTAAACAATATTACTTAGTCCCTCTTACATCATCATCCTCTAATAATTTTAAATTGATGATCCAAGTGAATAATTGGTCTAAATATGTCTATCCAATGGATTTTGAACATTTCTTTCGGTTTTTGGACAATTATATTAACATTTATCCACGGAGTAATCTTGTTTTTACCTTAATAAATGTAATTAATTTTAACCATATTCACTAATAATTTTTGTCACAAACTAGGTTTAACTTATTAAATTTTTTAAATAATGATGATTCCAAATATTTAATACTTTTTCCCAAATTATAATCACATATTTTTCATAAATAAATTTAAAATTAATCTCATAGATGAGATTAAACAACAAGTTTTTTAAAGAGAAAAAGATCATAAGTTTGTATTTTTATATGTCAAATTTCAATGTAAAAATACATAAAATGAACTATATTTTGTTTATTAATAAAGAATTTATCTAAAGTAAATTGGAAAAGAATTAAAAATATAAATTATTTTATGTGTTTGAATAATAACCATGTTTAATTTATTAATCATGATTTTTGTTAACTGGTTAGTCATAATAACATAATTCTTTACCAAATCTCCCATCATATTCGACATCTCACTTTGTAATTCAGCACATTTCCCATAATATTGGCTATTTAATCAGTTAAGCCTATTTCATGCCCTTTTCTATATTTATGGGAAAATTTGTGATGAGTAATTTTAAATTATAAAACAATTAAATTAGAAACAATTTCCATTAAAGTAATAAATTGTATAAGACAAATGTTCCATAAACTATGAAATTATTGGCTTCAATGTAAGTCTATCATGACAAAATTCCTAAAATAAAATATTATTGGAATATGAGATTCCCTTATTAATGGTATGTAATGAGCTTGAAAATTTACCCAATCATATCCCTAAGGATTTTCAATCTTGGTGGGCAGTAAGGATATCTTTTTTGCACCAGTTTTTGACGGAGTCTAACTTAATTTGGCGTTTTAGGGGTTGTTACCCTATGATACATCTACTCTAGAGCCACATAAAATTATAGTATCCATATATGGGATTATTTTTTTGGAAACCACTCTCCCAATAATTTACAAAAACATTAATATATTTATTTATTTTTAGTGTTATCCCTATCGTTTTATTTAGAGTTTCTAAATCCTAATCCCAAAAAATTATTAAAATTTACATTGATTCCAAATATGATTGTCCATGTATTTAATACAATTTATTTTATGATGTAATACATAAAAAAATAATGAAACCTAGAATGTAGTCATTTATAGTGTCTTAGGGTGGGTTGGTACATAAAATAACATTATAAAATTGGGATATAAATTCTCTGTTAAAAACTTCAATAACATACACTTAAACTATCACCGCTCGTCTAAACCTACATGGGATAACCTAGAGATTTATATATGAAATGGATGGGATATAAATACCATCGTGGTAATAAACATAACATGGGATTGGGATAAATAAAAACATGTGATCCAAGATTTCTAACAATGTGACATGAGAGGTGCCAATCATAATCATGAATAATGATTCTTTCTATGACATGATAGAATAGAGGAACCATGGGGGTGTTGTAAAAACATAAAACATAGTGTGATAGGAATAAGTGAATGTTTATAAAAAATAAATCATATCATAATATGATTAGGATGACATTACAATCAAATTAAAATGATTATCATGAGATAACACATTACCCAATATATTGGAGCATTATCTGGGTTCACATATCATAATCATATCATATACATGCATGAGTGTTCTATACAGGTCATATAACATAATAATGTCATCCATCACTATTAATACCACTATTGGGGAGTGTTTTATATATAAGTGTAAGACCCTAATACAAGTAATATAGGTTTGTGTATGTGAATAACCTAGATTTGAAATGGTTATCGTATTCACTTCACTATCATTTGGCATGAAACATCATATTGAAATCTTAACAGCATAACTACAGTACTTAAAGATTACTAAAATGGCTTAATGAGACAAAAAGTGGTTTATCATCAGATCTGCATCAAAATTAATGTATAAGGGATCATAAAAACTATATCCCAATATTACTAATTGGAAATAAGAAGGCCGAAAATAAAAAGGTGCTTCAATAAGAAGGAGAAAAAGTGGATCTATTACATTGATAAAATATTTTAAAAATCATTATATGAGATTATTGAGAGATTAGGGGAAACTTTTAATGGCTCTAGATAGGGTATTTTGGAGTACGTGGGTGGTTAATGGTTTTTTTGGGATGAGATCTAGGATGTTGGATGGGTTTATATATGAAAAGGGATGAGAGTTCCTTATAACTTCCATAACATAGTTTCTAGACACTGTAAAATAAAGTAATCGCAAGAACAAACTTTCTCTTTTTTTAATATCGTTTCTATCAAATAGGAGTGGTTTTAATTATTTTATATTTACATGAAACTAAATCATTACCCTCTTACACTTGGTAATGTTGATGTGAGTCATGTTTACAAGGAATTGAGTTCATAACATTAAAATATAATAATGGTTTTGGGGATTCATAAATGACTCATAAACAGAATCAAATAAAATAAAAATAAATTATTTTAAAGTATATATATATAATTTTTATGGGATAACTTTTATGGAATATATTATATATGATTTTTTTCATTATGATATCATAATAAGTATCGTATATTTATACCATATTTATTTTTTACTCGAAAATCTGACTATCTCAAAAAAATTATGTAAAATTTACCATTGGATAATTTTGATGTGTTTAATACAAAAAATAATAGATATTTTATCAAAAAATATATCAACGTATGAGAATCTATATTTTAAAATCAAAATCCCTATTTAATGAAACATACATTATTTTTACAGTATCGATTTTGTAACCCTTATAAAATTTATTTTTGACATATTAAAATTGTAATATCAAATAAATTTAATAAATATTATTTAATATGAAAATTTCAAAAAAATGATTTCATAAATTATATAAATTCATCAAATGTAATTTCAATATTTAAATTTTTTACTACTGAAAAATACATTTCATGGGTTGGGGTAGTGAAATATAATTTTTATCGAACTAATTATTTTGTCCGTAATAAAGTAAAATAAATGAGGAATAAATATATTAATTATTTTTCCAAAAATAATACATGCATACTCATGATTTTAGGGTAAATATCAACACCCCTTTACTAAAAAATTGAATATAGTAAGAGTAAGGTGTGCGATAATGATATTTTCTTAAGGAGATTCGACGAACATGGTTTAGGATGTGATCTCGATGAGCTTGATCTTCTCCCATAACAATTTTCACACATTATATATTTTTTGAATATCCTCTTAGAACTAGTCAAGGTAAAATCCCATAAATTCAAGCTCCCTTGTTATATATGATAAATGGGATTTATAGGGTTTGATCCTACAGGCTGAGGCCATAACTTCCTTTGACAATGTCAATTGGATTTTTCAAAAAAAATAATAGATACTAATCATATAATCAAGTTAAATTAATATATTATCAACAGATATGGTTCATAATGGTTTTTTAAATAAAATGGTAAATAGTACTCCCAAAACAACAAAGATGTTCATGTGTTATCTATTACCATATTACATAATATGGAATTTAATTCAATCAAAAAGGGAATTTTATTTATAAAAGTTAATATCTTTACAAAGAATGAGGATGTAAATATCATAAACGAAAAAATTTATTTATTTCGAATGAATTACCATTCCATCCATAGAGTAGGAAGTGGAGGTTTCCAGGGATTTAATCCCAAATAAATTACCTCTATCATTTACTCCCTATATAATTACCTCTTAAAATTTTGTGTAGTCCAAGAAAATATTAGAGGAGTTGATTGGTAAAGGATTTATACTCCATAGTGATTCACATTGGGGATCCCATGTTCACTTAATTAATAAAATATGTGGATCAATATCATTGTACATTTATTATAGTACAATTAATGTTTTCACAATAAAACAAAATGTATTCACTGCCTTACATTGATGACTTGTTAAATCAATTACATGGAGATAAGTAAGGGAAGTATTCAACCCAGTTTTAATATATATATATATATATATTTAAACCATTAATATTATCTAGAGAAAATAGAACAATATCTAACCAGCATGAGCAAATAATTCTATGACAAGTCCAATATGAGAAAAAAATTAGTTAACACTTGAAATAATGATAATAATGAATTATTATTAATGATTGATTGATAAAAATTTATAATAGTATCATTGATGATATTATAAATTAATTTGGTTTTATTATATATTAATACAATTTCAAAACCAATATACATGGGGTTATAAAATTCTAAACTAATAGAAAGTGTGTGGATATTAATTTAATCTATGTTTCCACTTCATTGATACATATTTAACATTACTATACTTTTTTATTTTTTGGGTTTATATACCACCACTTTTAATGTTTCATCATTAATATATATTTAGTCATTGTAATTAATAATTCAATTCTTATCACCCTATCAAAATTAATTATTAAGATAAAATGAACTCTTATTTCACTTTTTGATAGAGTTTATGTTTCATCCATTTCCACACGTCTTAAAATTTGGTTAAAATTTTCATTTTTATTACCAAAATGATTTATTATTGAAATTTTATGTTTCATTTAATTTTGTAAATGGTTTTAATGGAATACTTGTAATGTTTTCCATGAAGGGCTCCTTTTTAATTTTTTTATCAAAAAAACAAATGTTTTATTTTAATGTATACGACCTTAAGATAGTTTCCCACCACTGTTACCATTTTATGATATATAGATAATTATATAGGTTTTTTATTGTTTTAAAATAATAATAATTAAATAAAACATATGTTAATGTTTTACATCAATTATATTGTAATCTCGAAAATACCAAATTTTATTAAGAATATTATACTTCATATGGACGATAAACCTTTCTATTTATTAATAATGTTTTTGATCATTCGGTTGCTTAATAAAAATTGAAATTATTCTACTATAATTGAATTTTTTGTACCCTCCAAATTATTATTACCTAAAATTTAATCCATTTAGACATACAATGTATTAGGATGAAATTTATGTGATAGACTATGGGAAATCTTGATTAAACTGTGTTTTGTATTTAATATAGATATTTATTGATATGGAATATTTATTATGAATTGAATTGGTCCATAAATATTTTTTGAATGAATTAGACATATAGTTATGGGTGGGAACTGGTTATATGAAGCCACTTAATGAATCGTTATTCTTATGAGATGAATCAGTTGGCCTAATTAAATATTTTTTGGTGTATAACTTCATGTGGATTAAACAGTCTTAGTGAATGGTCATGATGGTAGAGATATCATGATGTATTAGATCATGAAATCCAGTAATATAAATTTTCATTATAATATCTTACATATTATTGTCCATTATATTACTGTACTTATATTATAAGATTACTTATTTATACAACATGTTATGGATTCAAAGTCACGTTTTTCAACTATTTACCTTTCCCTATAGAGTATACCTTATTCACAGAAGATATCATCTGGTCTACACAAACCTTACTAAGGGGTTTATCTCACCCATATTTGGTTTCTTTTCAACAAGATATAAAGATGAATTGTTTAAATTATTTTCAAGGGTGTATTGCATTTAATTTTTTCAAGTGTTATATTTTACTCCTAATATAAAATGAGTATGATGTAGGTATCTAGTTCTAAAAGAATCTTAAACTAATTAGTCCTTCAATATTAGATCCTTAGTATGTGTTCCAATGAAATGTTATATACACCAATGTTGGGTAACTATATTTTGGGTTGTTATAGTTGGTATTAGTGTAAATTTAATAGAATCCTTCCGAAGTAGATTTAGAAAAACAAATATTAAGTAACATAACCCTATGATAGAATTTTTGGATAAGTATTTTATAAAATCTTAATGGTTTGGTAGGTAGGATGTTATTTTGTTTTCTCCAAAAATTTCATCCCTTCTGGTTATTATAAGTGTATTTTTCTCTAGAATAGTTTCTTGTAGGTGTAATAACCCTAAAAAGAATGCATTTAGACTTAGCTTAGTCATCACCAGGTGTACCAAAAAATCCCCTTCTACACAAATTCATTGAAAATCACATGGTTTTTATTTGAATTATTTACATTGTCTATATAGTCCATTATAAAGGATATGAAAATATTTTTATGATTTAGAGATATTCCCAAAAAACCAATTTTCTAAATACGAGATTAATATTTCCTAAAATTTCAGTTTATGTTAAGTGTTACACTGGATTTAGAATTATAAAATATTAATTAAAATTTATAATGTCATAAAACATTTCAGTATATTCCATTTTTTGAAATGAATCATGGATGATATAATGGTATCAATACTCCTGACTCTTACAAAAATTTTCTTGCTGAGAAGGCCAAGACAACTGGTGTTGGTTAATAGATGATTATGGTCATATTAGGTCATTTACTTAGGTTGTGGTTAAAAAACTCACCCAAATGGATAAAATTATTTCTCCATTTCAATATTAACCAATTTTGTATCATTTCATGCGATATAAGACTCCAATATTTAGTGGATCTACAAATCATGTTGTATCTGAGAAATGAACTAAGTCTATCGAGAATATATTTCATACTTTTGAATATAATAGAAATTTAAACAGTTATACTATTAGTATATTACCTATTATTTGATTTTGACCAATGGTTCTCACTGATCGAGAATACATGGGAGGAAGAAGAAATAAAACATATGAAATGATGAATTTTTAAAGCAATATTCCGTGTTAAATACTTCCCTCATTATCAATAAGAAAAATTTAAGAGAAATATACTCACAATAATTAAAAAATAGTAAGGATGTTTTATGGGTTTTGAGGATACATTTTCAAGACTTTTTTTGTATAATATAGATTACATACCTAAAACATATGAATTATTGAGAATTATATTGAAGAGACTATGAAAAATCCTTAAAGGGGACTAGTTTGTAAATCCTTTTCGTCATATGATGAAATTATATATTTTTCCATGAAAATAGAGAATGATTTTTTTATTATATATATTATTGGGAATTCATGAAGATATTTTTTCTTACGATCACCAAATTATGATGAAATTCAATGAAGAAGAAGACGATGAAAAAATTTCCATCATGTGATCATTGAAGAAAGAAAAACCTAAAAAATGATCGAATGATATAAGATTTTGTTACTAGTGTAGAGAAAGGAGACTTCTAGATCCGGAATATAAGGGAAGGAAAGAGAACACCACTATTTAGTAATTTTCTATAAAAAATGGCATTATTCATATCAATGTCCCATGAATTATGGTTATTTATTACGAAAAATAGATGAGTGGCTAATGATAATGTTATATAATCACTAAAATTGATGTGTAAGTTCCCAAAGATGTGGTGGAATCTACATTATTCATATATTAAAATTATATAATTTTTTATTTGATTCATGATCATCACACAATTTTATATATTCTATACCTTCCAAAAAGATATGATATTTCCCGATCACATTAAGAAAGAAGTTATCAGTAAAAACTAATAGTGGAATCCTAACATGAAAAAGGATGTGTTAGGAAGATCCAGTATGACACCAAAATGTGACCCATATTTTGACATTATTATTATACTAATAGTTGACATTGATATAATACTTCCTATATAATGGCTCTCAAAATATGATGCAAGAAATTATAACTAAGTTTATGATATTATTATTCATTATGAAGAAATAGAATTAATTATCTTTAGAGATGATTCTTAATCATCCAAATCATTTATATATATACCCCAAATAGTACTTTTGAATCAAATTCTTTGAGAGGATGAGAAAAAAATCTATGAATGTAATAGTTAGCCTTCAAATTGGGGATGTACTAATTTTATAGGAATACATTTATATAATTCTTGAGAAATTAATTGGACATCCAAAATATCATTTTTCCAATTTTTACATTTATTTAATACACAATAAAATAATTATATAAAAGATTCCCTATAGAATGGGGACTATAAAATTAGTAGCTTTCATGAAACAGCTAATGGAGTTGTGTAATAAGAGATTTATTCTCTCTTGTGTTTCATCATAAGGATCCCCTATTATTTTCCTTAAAATTAATGATGTATCTATGAGGTTGTGAACTAATTATTGGGAAATAAATGCTATTATGATAAATAACATGTATCCTCTCCCTTCAGACTGATGACTTATTCAATAAACGTCATGGAGCTCCATATTTATCAACGAATGGCCTTCGTTATGGGTATCCTTATTTGCATGTACATAATACTGATATTTCAAAGTCATCATTTCAAATGAGGTATGGACATCAATAGTTTACATTAATTAAATTTATATTGACTAATTAACCCTCTTTTTAATGGATATAATTAAGAGAGTATTCATTGAATACGTTAATAATTTTTTTTATTAATGATATATTTGTTTACTCTAAAATTTATGAGGATAATGAGAATCCTTTAAAGATAATTATTGAGACTCTTAGAAGAAATGATCTATATGGGATGTTTGTCAAGTGTTAATCCTTATTGTATAAAATCTCTTTTTATGGGAATATTGCCTCTAATGATGGAATCTTAATGGATACTGTAGATATAAAGATATTAAATGAATGGTCTACACTAATTAAATTTACTATGGTATGAATTTTAATTGGTTTGACTAGTTGATATCACAGATTTGTTCACAAAATTCCTTAATTGGATAACCAATTGTCCTAGTTCACAACTGAAGGCATTATGTTTGTATGGACAAGTAATTTGAAGAATGTTAATATGAATTGATGAGGATACTATTCAATTCCTTGATTTGTACTCTTCCTTTAAGAAATAATAGATTTTTGAAATATTCTAAAATATCAAGGAAGGTAATCTGTAATGTCCTTATAAAAAATTATTATGTTATTTTACATGCTTACCGATACTTAATGAATCCTCAAAAAAATACCCAAATAATGATATTGACTTAGATGACATAATAATTAATTTAAGCTTAAGTAGGCATTATATCTATTGTGAAATATATGAGATATTAACTGATCATAAGATTCTGAAATATTTCATTTCATAGAAATGGATCAAAATGAATTAAAAAAGATGGATTATGCTACTAAATGATTATGATTTCTCAACACAACATCATCTTTTATTGGAAAAAAGGAATCTGAATCATTGAGTAGGACAAATCATGGAGTTCTTTCCAAAATTAATATTTATAGACATCTTTTGTTCATGGACATAGTAATTATGTATATGGAAATTAATTTTGAAGGGGATAGATCATTCATTTTTCAAATGTCTTTTAAAACATTTTTTAGAGAATTGAAATATTTCTCAGTGAAATGATTTGAATATAATAAAGAAACATAAATCTATGAATGATGAAAAATTGGAAAACATTATATATAGAGTTTTCATTATAAAATTTGGAAATTGGATTTGTGTTCCCACTATACCCGAGTTGAAATTGGTATTATTGGATGATTATCATTACTTGAATTTATCAATATACTATAGTAGCACAATGATGTATAGTGTTTTTAAGGACAAAATTTCATGTGATAAAATGAATTATGGAATTATAGACTATGTGTGAAGATGATTGATGGGTTAATACGTCAAATATTATAGACAAAAACCTAGAGGAGTCATGAAACCCTTATGAAATATTGCCTATAATTAGTATGATATTATATTGGACTTTGTAACTATACTTCCAAAGAATCCCAAAAATAATGATATAGTATTGGTTATTATTGACTGCCTTACCAAAAATACACATTTACATTCTATTATAGAATATTTTACTTTTGAGAACCTTGAATTCATAAATATTAATTAATTGGTAAGGATTAATGGTAAACTGCATTTAATAGTGTTTGATCAAAATCCTTACCTTATGTAATAATTTAGGAATACAATTTCAAATGCATTAATAGTATACCACATTTGAGAAATATACACCATCCATAAACTAATGAATAATATGAAATGACTATATATAAATTATAATACATGTAGAGATAATGCTCAATTGAATTTCAAGTTTTGTGGGGATTTTCCTATAATAATAGCTTCTATTCAAGCATTAAACTGGAAATATATGACGTATTTTGTGGAAACAAATTTCATACACCAACATGTAGTGATTATGTTAGTAAAAGAAATCTTATATGCCTATATAATTTTGGGAAGATAATGGTAAATGTAAATTCTATCCAGACTCATATTATAGCATCTTAGAAAAGAAAAATGAGTTATTCTATTAAAAAAGGATGTATTTTAAATTTAATGTTTGATATCACATTTTTCAATGGTATATATATGGAAGGGTGTTATAAGGTATAGTAAGAAGGGAAAATTGAAACCTATATACATCATACCTTTTTAAATTGTGGAAATTATTATAGGTATGGCCAACCATTTAAAAATTATAGTAATCCCCATTGAAGTAAAGGATGTGTTCCATATCTCTTTGTTATGTAAGTACATCCTAGACCCAATTCATTTTATAATGTAAATAACTGAGATTTTATAAATATAATACCCTGTTTGGATGAATTGAAGGTCTAATTATGTGTTATAGTTATACAAATAACATGAAATTACATGGTTCTATTATATCTTATCGGAATGATAAGATCATTTAGAAGGTTAACCATTGATAATATAACCATTTTTACACTGATCATTTGATTGGTAAATGTATAGGGTTTTGTCAAATATAATTGACACAATCAAAATGATGTAATCAACCAGTGTGATCATACCCTATGAAGGCCATGTACTAAATATTCTAATGTAGGTAGAATCACGAGGATTTTCCCTTTACCAATCACAATATTAAAATATACCACATAACTATAAGAAAACATATTTATGAGAGAATTTCATCATCATCGATATCATAAAAAACCATGTATGAAAAACCACCCCATGAAAATATCATTTTTACACACATTACCCTCACAGTGTTTTCCAATTTATTAATGGGATATGAATCAAGACCATAATAATATGAGTATTTGTATTGTATTTTCAATCTAGCAATGGTTATATTTACTTCATATTGGTAATTTATTAATTATTTTGATGTTTATATAATTAAACAAAAATTGTATTTTTAGGTTATATTCGAATTCCATTAATGAATATATTTTGATTAATTAATGGATTTATAAAGTAAATTGTATTTTAATAAATTATTATTATTATATAATTTTAGTCAAAAATAAATGATCATATAATTTTATGAATTCAAATGTAATTTTTATAAGGGTTTGAAAATATTGTGCTCTAGAAACACATAATTTCTCAATAAAAGATCAATCTTATTTTAAATGTGAAAATTAAAATTTTTAAGAAATTATTGGGTTAAATTATATATTAATTTTGGAATCATATGATCAAAATTATCCAATAGTTAATTTTTAATAATTTTCTAAGAAAATTGAATTTTTATGTAAAAATTAAATTTTTGTATAAATAAATGATGTGTATTAGGACATAATATTAGACCAAAAGTGATGTAATAAATAAAATTAAATGTATCCAAACCAAACATATTTTTACCTTTAAATTAATTTTATTTTATGTTAGTTGTATTAATTGTATAAAGGATTTATGTTTCCTATAAAACCTATATTATATTTTAAGGTTTCAAAATAACTTATTTAAGGACAAGACTCACATCCATGTATGTAAGGGTAATATTTTAATAATTTTTCCCGTGGGATTATAAAATTACCAAAACCACCTCTATATGGATAGATACATAGAAAAAACCATATTATGGTCTTTCGTTTTGATTATTCTATTATATAGAGACCAACACCTATGTTTGAGAAATAATAAACAACAACTCTATATTTCTCTCTATGAACCCACAGAAGATCAGATTCCTCTCCACTAAAAGCACTTGTAGAACATTGTTACTCTTCCCTCCTCTCTATAGATCCCTCACAAGGTTACACAAATCTCTCTTGAATCTCCTTGAATTCATTTAGAATCACACTCTGAATGTAAGGGATCTCATACTCTCCTTTTTTATTCATGCACATCATTAATGATATGACTCTTAATTTTCATTTGATCAAGTATAGATGTGTTCTTTCATATCCCCATTAAGTTCCATTTGATTTCTGAATTATGATATATCCCTTTCACTCTCATTAATCTCTCCTATGAAACGTTATGTAGACCCGTTACCATGTTAAAATTTTGTAGGATAACATATAATTACCATATTTATTCAAGTATATTCCTTATATTATGCCTTTTTCTTAAATTACATATATTTTTATATGTTATTTTATTTCCAGTAACATTATTTATGATTTATAAATGATGATATATCTCTTTCACTCGCATTAATCTATCCCAGGAACAGTTATATGAACCAGTTTTACTTTCAAAATTTCACCATGATTTTCAATGATAAACAAATTTGTAGTCAATACCAATAACATTATCTTATAATCGCTGTTCACCAATATACAGTCATAATTATTTGATTTGGGACATACAGATATGTTTTTGGCACACCAGGTCATTGTAATTAAATGTGATGAAAAATGATTCCACATTATATGATCAATGTGGCACACTTATGTGTGTGAATGAAATCAAAGTGGCAGATGTAACTTGAATTATATATCACTCCAATGCATTGGATAATTTTTTAGTGTCATGAGATATCATTATTGTTAATGATGATTTATGTTAATAAATAAAAACAATTTTTATACCACGATGTCTTGGTAGTTAGCCTTGACCCATGTTTATGACGTTTTGTATAATGTTTTTTCCACATCTCCCATGTATCCTTTATGTTACCATGTTATAACTTAAATTATTTTTTTTATTTATGGTATCAACATATTATATTTACCTTCTAAATTCCAAAATTCTAACATGTAATTCTTCCCTGATGTTTTTCTGTTTTTATTACCTTACCAGGATTTATAGCTCATTTGTTTCAAAATTATGTCCTCATGTTTTCTAGTGGAGTTATAAGAGATATGGAATTTTTTAAGCATAATAAAGAGGTTTTCAAATTTTTTTGTATACCATTTTTAATACATTAAATTCATTATCTAATTCTAAAATACACTAGACTTATTGATCTTTCATGTTATTTTATATGAAATAATTTTTAATAAATAATGAAATGAAGTGTAATAAAGATAAATGTTGTGACTAATAAAATCTAAATAAATTTAATTGGAACCTGATTTATCATAATATGAATAGATTATTATTATTATTGATAATAGAGTTCAGGTGTTTATGAATCAGATGACTCAAATGGTCAATATACATAGGATATATCATAAAATAGAAGATGAAATGATGGTAATAGATGATATTATAAAGGAGAATCTCCATGAATTTTTATAAATTTACAATCATGCAAATTTTTAGTTTGAAATTTTTCTAAGAGGGAATAATGAAATATCCCAATAATTTGGAATAACTATATATTCGATAACATATTAAATACACAACATTGAGTTTAAATGCACCAAAAAAATATTTTTTTAAATATGACCTTTATAACCTGGCCATTTAATTAATAGGAATAAATACGAATAACCACATATCAAAATTTATATCTTATTCATATTTAGGAAAATTTTATACTCAATTTTTTAAGAGATATACATTCAATTATTTGAGATGCATTTTTTTATTTGAAGACACATTTTCATCAAAAAGTATTCCTTTTTCTTTTTGATGGAAAATAATATTTTTCATTTTTTCAACTTTTAAAAAATATATTTTATAAAATTAATATATTTTTTTAAATCATAATATAGAAATTAGTTTTGGGTGAATTTTTAATATATTTATGAGAAGTTATATTTTTCATTGAATATTTAAAGATACATATTATTATTTGAAAATCGATTTTTTGAAATATTTCACAAAAAGTTATTTAATATTTTTTTCACAGAAAAATTTATTAAATAATATTAATAATAATCAATTTTATTTTAATAAATTTTATAATTTAATTCATAATAAATCTATTTTTGTAGTAAAAATATATTTTTAGGAAAGGCCATTTTCGTCACGTTTAACTGGTTTAACGATGAATTAAATTATAAAAAAAACATTTTTTGAATTTGATAAAATATATTTCATATTAGGAATTATAATATCCAAATTTATAAAGGGGTAAAATTTGATTTTTGAACATAATGGGGAGTAAAAACCATAAAAATTTTCCATCACGGTTATGGATAAAAACATGTTTATCTAGGGTTCAACTAAAGGGATTGGGATTACATTGACCAATTGTTTTTATAATTTCTATTGTTTCAACATATTTTTACCCTATCTAATATAATATTGGTAAATGGTTTATTTTGGAGCCATTTCTCATGAGTAATAAATTAATATAATTTATTCTTTTTGAAAATTCAAATTGTGTCCACCCCCATATATAAATGGACACCCTTACCTCTCTTATCAAAACATCATTTAAACATAGAGACAGACAAAAAAATTGAAATAAAACCCTCCCACACATGCATATCTATGTTATAGAGTAAATTATCTTCCTAAAATACCAATTATTAATCCCTTAATAAGAGATACAAAGAATGTATGTTCAAGAGAAAATAATCCTCTTAAAGAATCATCTTCCACTTTCTTATTCTTTTACCACACTAATTTAGGTCCTAAAAATTAAAATATTACAAAAATATACTAGGAATTTATTAAATTTTTTGTAATAAAATTTATCAATCTTATTCTCCACCAAACAGAATAAAAACCTTTGCTCATGTGAATGAAAAACTACAGTCTTGTGATCTGATGTCATTTATTTTTGTCCACAAAATCACATGTAAATTCATAACGATGGATCCAATGAATATTCATAATAATTATGAAATAATACTGATTCCATAAAAAATATTTTAACTACTTATTTTTCCTTTAACCATTATGGAAATGATAACTTTTCTCATGAAAACTTATGACCCACCATCTCTACAAAGTAATATGATTCATTTTCCATATCCAAATTTAATGAATGATTCTAAAAAAATGCATTCAAAAAATAAAAATCCCATTTATTACATTAATATTATTTTGTAAATTAGTACACAATATCCTATGAATATGAATTGTAATGTTACTTTCAAAACATCTATAAAAATGAAACTGTTAACTCTAAAAATTATGTCATTATTGAAATATTATTAATAAAAGGCCGATAAGTTTTTATGAGATGATCACATTTGAAACAATAAATTTAAATACCATTATGATAAAAATAAATAATTTTTTTACAAGTATTATATTGAATATTAAAGAACATTAAATTTTACGGAAGAGTTTATTACGATATTTTGTCACAACTTCAACGCCATTGAGACAAGTTTATTATTATGAATTTGTTTTTATGTGGTGTATATACTACCCTTGAGGTTTTTGACATGAATATATATTTTTTGATAATAATTAGTGTTTAATTTTTATAGTTAAATATTTTATGTAGTTTCTATATTTTCTTTTAGTTTTATACCATTCAATCTTCAATCATTAAATTATATGTTTTAAAGAAAAACATATCTTATATATTTTTGATTTGGTATTTTTTTATTTTTCTATATTTTCATTAGTTTTTTTAAAAATATTTTTTATCTTATGAAATTATTTATCACATTAATTTTTTCTCATGTTTTTGTTTTTTTTAAATAGTTAAAAATTAATCTTCCAATCATTTTATGAATAACAAACTATTCTTAAACTATCGTAAAATAATTGTTTTATACTTATAAAATAATGATATTTACCCTCCATAATGACCAATGTTTTCATTGAATATTAAATTATATTTTTACAAGGATGTTTTAAAATAATTTTTTTTTATTTTTTCCAGTTTTTAAAATAAGTGATTTATAAATATATGGGTTATTTTGTTCAAGAATCATTTATTCTTTTTATGGTATTTCCATTCATCAATGAGAAAAAAACACTATATTTTTCATTTCACCAACTATGGATTTGTTAGAATGATTCAACCATTGAAATATTTATTTTTTTGATCAATTCCATTGGATATTACATTTATCTTGAATATACATATAACTTGTTTAAGGTATATGTTAATTTGTTAAACTGTATCCATTTATACATATGATGATTTTATTGACTGGAAAATATCGATAAATCCATATTATTTATCCAATATAGTTTTTTTGATAAATTATATTAATTATAAATTTATTTGATAAATAAATATAGGATTATTTCATTGATAATATAGTGAGAGGTTTTTCCTAGTTATAGATAGACCCTCGGTGCATTGAAATGTCTTATGAGACAAATCTGTTGGAAAATTTAAATGAGTTTGTACTTATATTTTTAAAATGCATTTTGAATTTTCTTCAGAGTATAAGTACCATCATGACTGAGATCATTTTATCTAATAATTATTCATTTACATCATTTGGAATATAGTAATTATTATCCATTAAATTACTTCCTATATATTTTACATGGCTTCATTTCATTAACCATTTTTTTAAACAGAAATTTTATTTAGATATTTACCTTTCCATATTGATTGTGACATAATTTCATATGGAATATTCATATGTAGGTAACCCTTATTTATTTTTTTATCTCACCCTAATTCTTTCTCTTTCCCTAGATTATGATGATGAATTTCTAGAATGAGTTTCAAGGATGTCGATCATTTACCTTTGTTTTGTTAAAATTTTGTCCTTAATATAATATTTGTTCCTTGTATGTGTTTGGTTATATAAGGGTAGTAAAATGACTGATCCATTGGTATTTGATCCTCTGTATCTAATCCACTATAATAAAATATTCATCGACACCATGTTACTAGAGTTGTGGTTATTAAAACATTACCCTCACCAAAATAGATATGTATATATTATGTCATTTCTAGGTACAAACACACACTTATTATTTCACAATCAAGGGTGTATAAGTTATAAACATTTTATGAGATGATAAATCCCTTCTTTTTTATGTTGCAACTATGGACATCATCAGGAACGTAAATAACACCCATAATTAAATAATCCTAATGGATTTCCTATGAATGGTAAAAAAGTATAAATATTCTCATTATTTGAATCTTTTTATCCTATAATAGTGTGAATTAAAAATTTTAACCATGCACCCATATTGTGACATGCTAACCTCGACTACGCATATGACTCATGCAAGGGAATTATACATAGCCTTAACCATGCCTCTCTAGATGCAAAAGGTTGTTGACTAGAAATGAAGGCCAAACATAGCTACGGGAGACTATTTTCATTGAAATTAATCACATTAATTATACCCAAATCTACAAAAAATTAAGCCTGACCCATCTATTTAAGGAAAATAAAAATACCCAATAGAAAATATATTTAGATCCCACTGGTCCCCTATAGTACATATATTAAGTAGTAAAATAATATATAGGATGTGTCCAAACATTAAAATTTTAAGAAAATAATGATGGCATAATGGAATCATATATAAAAAAAATGAGAACTATCTAATCCATGTTAAACCATAAAAAAAATATATTGGACTCCAAACTAAATCATATACCATCCCAAAATATCCTAAACCTCCATTAATTTCAAGACATATAATTAGTCCATCTATAAATATTACCAATATCTTAATATAAAACATAAAATTATACCCACATACATCGAAACCCATGCCATGTACATGGGAAAAAGGTGAGTCCAATAACCATGTTGGAACCTCCATTACATAAAATATATTGAGTGTTATGTAAGAACTCGGTTTTTTATAAAAGACTTTGGAATATTATTGATGTTATCGCAGAGTAGCGCATTCAGACGACATGCGATTCTGAGACACGGTGTGGCCAGAATTAAATTTTCAGTACGTTTACACTGGGCACGCAAAATAAATAGGATAACTCCTAAACAGTAAATCAGATCATAAATCTGAAAGTATGGATGGGTTCAAGATGGTATATTTTCCACATAAATGACATAAAACATGTCGGCGCATGACATTGGGACCCCTCACCCTTTAATGGAACATTAGATGGATAAATAAAATAATTAATTTAGTTATTTACTGCTTAAATGAAAGTATCTCTTAAAAGGTAGATCAGATAGGAATATCGAGAGCACCGTTGAGTCCGGAGCATGCCGTTTACCCTAGAAAGGGTGTAAATGTTGAGGGCGCGGGCTTGCTGTGAGAGATGTCACCCACGGGAAAATTGGTCATTTCGAAATGTCCACGTAGTGATTTTTTGTCACAGGAATTATTTTTAAATAACTTTCGAACAATGTCTTGGAATTGAAATCTGAGACTTCTGTTGAGTTCAAAATGGGGCGTTTTGCCTAGGCATGAGATAAAATAGGCTGGCGTGGAAGTTTCGGAATCTGCGCCCGTTGGGAGAGTTTTATTGAATTTTTATAAATTCACTAAGTGTTGAGGGAAGGCCCATTTTCTTTTCTCTCTCTATTCAACTCTCTCCATCTCTCTCTAGACGTTCTTCACCGTTCTTTGTCGGATAAAGGATCGATTTTCACCAAAACCTCGGCGGTTTGAAGGAGGAGCCTCACAGATTCATTGCCTACGACGCGCGTCGAATTCGATGTAGGATTTTTGCTAAATTTCTTCACCTTCGTTAATTTTTGGTGTTCTTTAAATTTCATTATTTATTTTATATAATTCTTGAATTGGGATGATGGTCGAACGATCCCGGCCATCGTCTGAGCCCCATTCTAAAACCCGTTTTGAGCTATCTTCATCCAAAACATCAGACGCGCCAAATCTCGTCGGATCGATGATCAGAGGGAATCACTGCGAAGGCCTAATCCCAAGGATCCCTAACGCACGTTCGGTATTTATATCGGGCCACCGGAGAAGAGGCGCCGACCATTGAAAGTCACGGCTCCGACAAGGGCGGTGGCTGGAGGACGGGCATCGGGCTGCGGGTACAACCGGGGGTTCGGACGAGGAGGTGGCAGGGAGCCGGGAGGATCCGGAGTTGCGGGATCTGCTGGGTGCGGCCGGAGGCTACACACAGCGCTGGGCGTGGCGTCGGGCGGGTGGTGGCAGCGGCGGAGAACAGCAGCATCGTGCGGTGAGCCAAAGGTAGCGGCGGAGTGTCGGGCTTCAAGTGGGGCCGGCGGTGAGGCAGCATCGACCGGGGCTAGCATGGAAAGTCTAAGCCAGAGTCGGCGGGGCACGATGGCCTCGGGTTAGAATAGAGGCGCACTGTGGAAGGCGGAGAAGCCGAGGGAGTGGGAGCCAATAAGTCGCGATCAGCGGGTCAAAACCGAGGCGACGGCCTCGGGGGAGCGGAAGAAAAACCAGGACACACCATTTGTGGGTCATGTTGGGCGACGACGCGAAGATCGGCCAAAATGACACTCGGTTTCTAAAACCAGACCTGAGGAGTATGTATAGTTCTGGTGGGCGGGCCGCGGCTAGCGGGCTGCGGACAGGAGGTTCAGACCAGACCGGCCGGGGTGAACCAGCCTGGTCTGGCCCCCTTGCATTCGGGGGGCTATAATTTCCAAACGGTGCGCCTGATTGAAGCGCCATCTGCGGATTCAAGTCCATGTTTACGAGATGGACATTTTGAAGTATTTTTTTGGTTTTTTGGGTTCTGCACCTGATGGATAGTGCCTCAAACGTTTTATATTAATAATATTAATTGTTATTAAAGTTTCGTCGGACGTGGTTCACGAGTCGGACACTCGTATGATGCGCCGTCAGAGGCGCTGTGGCCCTGGAGTTGAGAAGACCTTTCTAAGGTTAGTTTGGTGACCTTGAGGTGTGGTTTTGTTACTAGATGGCACGAATCTTTAAGACGAGTAATTAATTTTTTATTTTAATTAATTAATTAATTGTTGCATCGGACCTAACTCCTACTTGGGATGTCTGATTGACACGCCATCAGCAATAGCATGAACCCAGTTCTTGTGCATACTTTTTGAGATGCTTTTTGAAATGTTCAGTTTGAATAAAAGTTATGGGCCCCATAGGGACTAGTTTGCACATTTTACAGTGGAACACAACTTTTTCACTCGACATCTGTTTAGGGTGTTTGAGTACTTGTTTCTGAGTGTTCTTCAGCGGCGTTGTGACCCTGGAATCGAAGATGAATTGACCAGGGTGGTTTCAGGTGTTGAAATCGGAGTTGAGGTATGGGCCCCACAATCCATCTTTGCAGTTCACCCGACCTCTTTCAGGACTGAGGTGCTGGCCCCACGAGACGTCTTGTGGGCATAGAACAATAATGAGTAAATTTTCCATCGGGTGCCCGTTTCCAGCGAGTAAGTAGTCCATCTTGAGTTTTTTTTGCAAGGATTACAATGGGGGTAATCTTTTTCTGCGAGTGGAGCCTCTTACGTGATCTTATTAAATGTGGAAATGTGAAAGGGTGTTGGATGGAGGCTTCTTTGGACGTACTCCGAACCGAAGCACGGTAGCGATGATGGTAACAGCCCATGATGTATGTTTCAGTGCTGAGTTATCAGACTTATTCCAAGTCCACCCTCCAGAAGGGCTTGGCAGTGGGTCGTCTGTCAACTTCATTGAGTTATACCCTCCAGCAGGGCTGGGAAGTGGGTCACCTGTTGACTTCTTCCAGATCTACCCTCCAGCAGGGCTGGGCAGTGGGTTGCCTGTCGACTTCTTCTAGGCCTACCCTCCAGCAAGGACTGGGCAGTGGGTCGCCTGTCGACTTCTTCGAGGTCTACCCTACTACAGATACTGGGCAGTGGGTATCTAGTCGACTTCTTCCATGTCACCCTCCAGAAAGGTTGGGTAGTGGGTCACCTGTAGACTTTTCCAGGTCTACCCTCCAGTGGAGACTGGGCTGTGGGTTGCCTTTCGACTTATTCTAGGTCTACCCTCCAGCAGGTCTGGGTACTAGGTCTCCTATTGACCTCTTAAGGTCTACCCTCCAGCAGAGAATGGGCAGTGGGTCACCAAACGACTTCTTTTAGAATCAGCCCTTTCTACTAGGCTAGTCTGTGGTTTTTCCCTGTGAGTTATAGTGTGGGACACTAGGTTGTACGGGTCAGTGATGTGACTGCTTTGGTAGTAATGTGGTGTGGTTTGACTTACCCTTGAACTCTCAAGTATGAGAGTATATTTCCCCACCGATACGTGTCCCTGTGAAGAGACCTAAAACCATGAGGGAGAGTTAGTGCTGCCTAAAGCAGATTGTATCACGGTGCGGTGATTTGAGCCTCTTGACTTGCAGTTTAGGGTAGGCATGTGGGATACTGGGCATCGATGGACGAGTCTACTCTCCTACTGTAGGTATTGAAGACTCGATGATATGTTCATCTTCTCACCGTTCATAGCTCCTTGTGCTAGGACAAGTCTACTTCCTCCCTCTTGTTGGGTTGAACTGTACTATTTACTACACTCTCGGTTGTAATCCTTTTCATTTCCCAATTGGATCAACTTCTTACCACTTCAGTAACTCTTTTGTTTCTCCCTCGAGCCTTCGGGGCATCATACTGAGTATTTTTATACTCACCCTTTCTTAGGCTTTTCCCGAACATGGTGTACCCTTATAGAAAACAGACAGGTTAGTCATGACGTCAGTGGAGCTTAGGAGTTTGAGAGCTTGGACCACATGTGGTGGTCATAGTTGGGTTCCAGGTGTGGTACATTCTCATCTATTTTAATTTTGTTTACCTATTGCCAGGTTGCAACACTTTTCTGGTTGGGTGCGTGTTTTTTCCCTTTTCTTTTCAGATTATCTTCAGCACTTTCTTTGTACTGTTTAGAGGTCGATGCACTTTGTGGCTTATTTATAGCAGTTGATACTTTACATTTCATTTTTAATCTACACTTCTGCATTGAGTGGGCTGTGTGTGTCTGTACAGGTACTCAGGCAAAGGCCTCCCTCAAGTTTTTTTATCCTTTGACGCTTGTCACCAGCCCTTGGCCTATGGAGGCAGGCTTGGGGTAGTCGCGACTCGAGCCTGGGTAGGGTCGGGTCGTGAAAAAGTGGAATCATAGGTGGTTATTTCCATGGGATGTTGTTCGGATGTACCTAAAATGGAATTGGTTAGGATATAGGGAAACTGTGTAAACATGTCTTGAGAACGGCTCCCAGGCCAGGGGGTCCAGCGATTGTGCAGAGGCCGACCTATCCATTCACCAAGAGCCTGATAACCAGCATGTAGACTCGGCATGTGGAGACACCCGTTGCATGAAGAATTGGATTGTGCATCATCTAGGATTGAGTCTTTGACTGTCCTTCTTGAGAAAGCTCCCCATTGTTGTTACTATCATATACTTTAAATGCTCATCTGACCACGATGCTCCTTGATTACACTCAGGATGTCTCTGTGAAGATAACCATCCAGGATACCAGCTTTGGTTCGTGATGAAGACCATGTGAGCTAGAAGGCATCAGTCTAGGAACCGTCATGTGAGTCCCTTTCTCCGGGTGGGCCAGTTGCAGCACCCCCACCTGGTGAGTTGTAGACAGCTTCAGCAGAGCAGACTGAGCTTGAGCGTAGGTTAAGTGTGCTCTGTGACTTCCAGTGACAGAGACCGCTAAGGTTCAGTTGTGAGCTAGACCCTCAGGCACCAGAGGTTTGGCTTGAGATAGTGGTTTGCCTCTTCAGGCTTATGCATATGCTGGAAGATCAATGGATGGCTTTGGAAGCCATCCTTTTCCACGGAGCAGCTGGGCATTTGTGGAATTTGGTGACTTTGATACTTGATGAGTCATCACTTTAGTGGGCAGACTTTCAGCTGATGTTTCATGAGGAGTTTTACGCCACCTTATTACGCTCTGTTCAGATCAAGGAGCTCCTACAGTTTGAGCAGGGAGGCATGATGGTGACTGAGTACACGACTAGTTTCGTAGACCTTGCATGTTTTTACCCAAACATGGTCCATGACGGCAACATCCGAGCATGGATGTTCGAGTAGGGTCTCTGTAGAGAGATGTGTTCCATCATCGTACCCTAGGGCATCCTCACTTAAGCCGAGGTTCTAGAGAAGGAAATGGTGATAGAGAGTTTCTTGCAACTCTTTATAGTTGGCAGTTGCAATGGGCTTGACGGAGCCGAGACGTCTGCCGCAGCTAGCACTTGTCGAATGACATAACCTCGACGAAGCTGGCCTTCCGATAACCAGACTCAGGGGCATGGTCGTACACCATAGTGGCACCAGAGGGAACCAGTGCAGCCAGGGAAGAGTTGGTGTTATGCTTCTGATGGGAGAGGTCACCTGACACGATACTTCTCGACCAGGCACATTGAGAATATCGGGCAGGCAGCAGGTGCACCACAATGAATGAAGGAGCTCTGTGATCGTAGTAGTGGCCAGAGAGGTGGTGCTAGTAGAGGAGTGGGAGGAGCAGGTAGTGGGGGACAACTTTATGAGGTCTTCCAATCAACACCAGGCGGTCCACATCAGGCTCCGAGATCTGACAGTTGGGACCATGGACATCCACGACCTTTTGATGTAGATGATCCTATAGAGAATTTGATGATAAGTGGTGTGCTTTACAGATCTTCTACTATTTATAGTAGAATTTTTAGACTCAGTGTGTTAAATGATTTTCTCCCTACTCCTTGCTTGAGGTATTACTTGGGTGACACGTGGTGTCGGTGTAACCATGTTTCGCAACGGTAGAAGGTGTGGGACCTTTTCCATTAGTCGATGGTGTCAAATCCTTTTCTCTTCGAGCATTTAAGAGAGCCTGGGTCGTGAGAGATAGACTATGAAACCTTTCATGACCATATATCCTTAGGTGTTTCATAATATGGATATTCTGATGGAGAGAATCAACGGGCCTTGTCCCATGTTTTAATAGTGATTTCCAGTCATAGCTTATGACGTAGAGGTTCGATCGGGTAGGTGAGTTACCCCAAGGGCATTCGGGCCGTTTGGGAACGTGTGGAGGGATGACGAGGTTCCCGACTGCCTTGCCCTAACCCCAAGGTTGGGAGTGGGTGCACAATGTCTCCCATGTGGCTTACCTGAGGTGATTTGTGCGTGCTCCTATTCATGTCATCGACAATGGAAGACCTCGCGTGAACCGATCAAATCCTTTGGTCTATGTGTGCTGGTGTAGAATAATGCATGATTTCTTCTGGGTATGGAAGTTCCAGGTGTGGGCTTAGTACCCGGGGTTTTTCCCTAGTTTTTTTAGGTGATGAAAAACATGAAGGAGGGAATGATTTAAGAACCCGGTTTTTTCTATAAAATAAATTGTAATATTCTTGATGTTAATCCAGAGTAGCACCATCAGACGGTGTGTGATTCTGAGCCCTAGTGTGGCCAGAATTAAATTTTCAGTGCATTCACACTGGGCACGCAGAAAGAATAGGATAACTCCTAAACGAGAATTTGGATCATAAATATGAGAGTATGGATGGGTTCATAATGGGTTGTTTACCCCAGAAACAACATAAAACATGTCGGCGTGGGACATTGGGACCCCATACCCATTAATGGAACATTAGACGGATAAATAAAATAATTAATTTTTCCTTTAATGGTTAAAAGATAGTATCTCTTAAATGGTTGCTCGGATAGGAAAACTGAGGGCACCGTTGAGTCCAGAGCATGTAGTTTACCCTAGTTGTGGTGTAAAAGTTACGGCCACGGGCCTACTGTGAGAGATGTCACCCAAGGGAAAATTGATCATTTTGAAATGTCCACTTAGTGATTTTTATCACTGGCATTCTTTTTCAATAACATTCGAATGAAGTCTTAGAATTGAAATCTGATACTTCTGTTGAGTTTGAAATGGGTCATTTTTCCTAGGCATGAGATAAAATTGGCAGGCGCGGAAGTTTCAGAATCCATGCATGTTGGGAGAGTTTTAGTGAATTTTTATAAATTCACTATGTGTTGAGGGAAGACCCATTTTCTTCTCTCTCTCTGTCTCTCTATCATCCCATCTCTCCCTCTCTCTCTAGACGTTCTTCACTGTTATTCTCCAGATCGAGGAGCGATCTTCGCTAAAACCTCGACGGTTCGAAGGTGGAGCCTCACAGACGCATCGCCTACGACGTATGTTGAATTCCAAATAGGATTTCTACTAAAATTCCGCACCTTCGTCAATTTCTGGTGTTCTTTAAATTTCATCATTTATTTTATATAATTCTTGAATTGGTATGACGGTCGAACGAATACGACCATCATCCGAGCCCCGTTCTAAAACCCATTATTGAGCATTCTTCGTCCAAAACTTCGGACCCGCCAAATCTCATCGGATCGAAGATCAGAGGAAAGCGCTATGAAGGCCACGTCCTGAGGATCACAAACCCATGTTTGGTTTTGAAATCGGGCCACCAGAGCGGTGGCAACGACCGTCTAAAGTCCCGGATCCGGCAACGGATGTGGCCGGAGGACGGGCATCGGACAGCAGGTATGACCCGGGGTTTGGACGAGGAGGCAACGACGAGCTGGGAGAAGCCGGAGTTCCAAGATCCAGTGGGTGAAGCCGGGCAGCCGGCGGCTATGCGCAGCGGCCGCGGTGCATCGAGCGGGTGGAGGTGAGCCGGACGTAGCGTAAAAACTCGGCGGCATCGTGCGGTGAGCCGAAGGCAGCATCGGAGTGCTGAGCATCAAGCGAGGCCAGAGGTGAGGCGGCGATGACCGGGGGTAGCACGGCAGGTCCATGCCGGATTTGGAGGGGCACAAATGCCTTGGGGTAGCGCAATGGCACGCCGCGGAAGGCGGAGAAGCCGAGGGAGTGGGTGGCGGCTTGTCGCGGTCAGCGGGGCAGAACTGAGGCGGCGACCATGGGGGGTGCTGAAGAAAAACCTAGACCCGCCCTTTGAGCATCCTATTGGGAGACGACGTAAAGACCGGACAAAAGGCTAGTTAGTTTGTAAAACCGAAACTGAGAAGGAGGTTTGGTGCTGCTGGGCAGGCCGCGTCCAGTGTACTGCAAACCAGCGGTTCGAACCGGGCCAGACGGGCTGAACTGGCCCGGTTATGCCCCCTAGAGTTCGGGGGGCCGTAATTTCCAAATGGTGAGTCCAATTGACGCACTGTCTATGGCTGCAGGTCCATGATAACAAGACGGACATTCTGAGGTATGTTTCCGGGTTTTTGGGTTCCACACCCGACGACGGGTGCCCCGAATGTTTTACATTAATAATATTAATTGTTATTAAAGTTGCGTCGGACGTGGTTCGCGAGATGGACGCCCCGCTTGAGGCGTTGTGACCCTCGAGTTGAGACGACCCTTCCAAGGTTGGTTCGGATCCCTTGCTATTAGGTTTCGTTGCCCAGTGGCACAAAACGCTTAAGGCGAGTCATTAATTAATTATTTTAATTAATTAATTAATTGTTCCATCGGACCTAACTCCTACTTGGGATGTCTAATTGATGCGCCGTCAGTGGCAGCATCAGCCCTGTTCTGGTGCGGACTTTTTGAGGTGCTTTATAAAGTGTTCAGGTTGGAGACATGGTGCAGGCCTCACAGGGCCTAGTTCACATGTTTTATGCTGGAACACCACTTTTTCATCCGACATAAATTTAGGGTGTTTGAGTACTCATTTATGAGTTTTTTCTGAGGGGATTGCAACAGTGCAATCTGCCCGCTTAAATGCGGGCCCGAGGTGTGGGCCCCACGGGCCCCATTTTCGTATAATGCAGGAAATTACATCTTCTACATATGGAGTCTGTTTTAGGCACCATCAGTGGCGTTGTGACCCTGGCATCGAGGCGTAATTGACTGTGGGGGTTTCAGGTGATGAAACCGGAGTTGAGGTGTGGGCCCCACGTGACGTGTTTGGAGATGTGTGTAGTGTACTCCGACCCTTTCATCAGTCGTCTGTCTAGGGTGTATGAATAGTCATTTCAACGTGCTTTTCCGAGAGAATCGCAGTGGCACAGTTTTTCCTGACCTCTTTCAGGACCGAGGTGTGGGCCCCACGAGACGTCGTGTGGTCGTAGAGCAGCGTTGAGTAACTTTTCCATCGGGATCCCATTTCCAGTGAGTAAGTAGTCTGTATCGCATGTTTTTTCATGCGGATAACAATGGGGTAATATGTTCGGGCAAGCAGAGCCTCTTACGTGATCTTATTAATTTTGGAAATATGAAATGGCATTGGAAGGAGGCTTCTTTAGATGTACTCCGAACCAACGCACGGTAGCGATGTTGGTAACACCCGATGATGTAAGTTACAGTGCTGAGTTATCGGACTTATTCCTTTTCTACCCTCTAGTAGGGCTGGGTAGTGGGTTGCTTGTCGACTTCTTGTAGGTCTACCCTAAAGCAGGGCTGGGTAGTGGGTCGCCTCTCTACTTCTTCCAGGTCTACCCTAAAGTAGGGCTGGGAATTGGGTCACTTGTCGACTTCTTCCAGGTCTACCCTCCAGCAAAGGCTAGGTAGTGGGTCACCTGTAGACTTCTTCTAGGTCTACCCTCTAGTAGAGACTGGTCAGTGGGTGGCATGTTGACTTCTTTCAGGTCTACCCACCATCGAGACTGGGCAGTGGGTCTCATGTTGACTTCTTTCAGGTCTACCCTCTAGCGGAGACTGGGTAGTGGGTCGCCTGTCGACTTATTCCAGGTCTACCCTCTAGTAGGGATAGGCAGTGGGTCACATGTCGACCTCTTAGGGTCTACCCTCCAGTAGAGACTGGGAAGTGGATCGCTCGATGAATTCTTTCAGACTCAGTCCTTTCTACTAGGCTTCTCTGTGGTTTTTCTCAGTGACTTCTGGAGCGGTACCCTTGGTTATACAGGTCAGTGATGTGACAGCTTTAGCAGTTATGTGGTGTGGATTGACTTACCCTTGAACTCTCAAGGATTATGGGTGCTTCCCCCACTGAGACGCTTCCTTGTGACACGACCTAAAACCATGAGGGCGAGTCAGTTCTGCCCAAAGCAGATAATATCAAGGTGTGGTGATTTGAGCCCCTTGACTTGCAGTTTAGGGAAGGTGTGTGGGATGATGGGCATCAATGGTGTTTACTTATGGGCCTATTGAAGACTCACTTTCTTGGGATGATTCATGATATGGATAACCCCTTATGACCTTGTTCAGGTTTCTAGTTTGAACATATGGATTTGTATATACCTTGTTCCACTACCACTTCTTGTGTTTTGTTTACTCTCCTTTTAAGAGAGTCGAAGACATGTGGGGTATGCCACGTTATTTCTGTGTCTCACTCTTTACTGTTAGATGAGTTTAATCTCTTGATATAGGAAGCAAAGACTCGATGATAAATTCATCTTCTCACCGTTCCTAGCTTCTTGTGTTAAGACGAGTCTAATTCCTTCATCTTGTTGGGTTGAGCTGTACTATTTAATTCACTCTCTATTGTACTCCTTTACTTTTCCCTATTCGATCTACTGATAACCTCTACAGTACCTCATTTGTGGCTCCCTCGAGCCTTCAGGGCATCCTACTATGTATTTTTATACTCACCCCTGCTTGGGATTTCCCCGCACTTGGTGTGCCCTTGCAGACGACTTACAGGTTGGTCATGACGTCAGAGGAGCTTTGGAGTTTGGGAACCTAGACCGAGTTTGGTGGTCGTAGATGGGTTCTAGGTGTGGGACACTCCCAGCTATTTTACTTTTGTTTACCTGTTACTAGGTTGTGGCACTTTTCTAGTTGGGTACGTGTTTTTCCCTTTTCTTTTCAGATTAACTTCAGCACTTGCTTTGTACTGTTTAGAGGTCGATGCACTTTGTGGTTTATTAATAGCAATTGGTACTTTACTTTTATTTTTTAATATGCACTTTTGCATTGAGTGGGCTGTGTGTGTGTGTCTACAGGTACTCAAGAAAGGGCCTCCCTTAGTTTTTTAGACTTCACTGCTTGTCTCCAGACCTTGGCCTATGGAGGAAGGCTGGGGGTAGTCACAGTTCGAGCCCGGGTAGGGTCGGGTCGTTACAAAGATGTATCAGAGGTGGTTCGTTCCATGGGATGTTGTTCGGACTTCCCTAAAAAGAAATTGGTTGGGATTTAGGGGAACGTTTTCAATGTGTCTCGAGAGCGGTTCTCAGGCCAGGGAGTCCAGTGAAGGTGTGGCGGCCGACGTATCCATTCACCAGGACCTTGATATCATGCTTGTCAACCCATCATGCTGAGACACCCGTTGCATGAAAAATTGGTTTTTGCATCACCTATGATTGAGTCTTTGACTGTACTTCTTGAACCAGCTCCCCATTGTTGTTACTTTCATTTACCTTTATGCTCATCTAACCGCGGCACTCCTTGATAACATTCAGGATGTCTCCGCGAAGACAGCCAGCCAGGATACCAGCTTTGGGTTGTGATGAAAACCCTGTGAGCTACAAAGCCTCAGTCCAGGAACCATCATGCGAGTCCCTTTCTCCGGATGGGCTAGTTGCAGCACCCCCACCTAGTGAGTAGCAAATAGTTTCAGGAGAGGAGACTGATCTTGAGTGCAGGTTGAGCACGCTCCGTTACTTCCAATGACAAGGACCGCTAAGGTTCATTGGTGAGCCAGACCCTCTGGTAGTAGAGGTTCGGCTTGAGATAGTGGTTTGCCTCTTCAAGATTGTGCAGACGCCGACAGATTAATGGGTGGCTCTGGCAGCCAACCTTTCCCACAGAGCATCTGGGAGTTAGATAAATTTGGTGACTTTGATACTTGATGAGTCGTCACTTTTGTGGGGAGACTTTCAGATTTTGTTTTGTGAGGAGATTAACCCCACCCTCTTATGCTCCGTTTGGATCCAGGAGCTCCTATAGTTTCAGTAGGGATGGAGAACGGTGACTGAGTACGCGACTAGTTTCGCAGACCCTGCATGTTTTTACCCAGACATGGTCCATGATGACAACTTCGGAGTATAGATGTTTTAGTAGGGTCTGTTGAGACATCTGAAACAACTAGCATGCATCGGCTGACATAACCTCGACGTAGGTGGACTTCCAATAACCAGAATCAGGGGAATAGTCGTACACCATAGTGGAACCGTAGGGAACCAGTGCAGCCCGGGGAGATTTGGTGTTATGCTTGCGATGGGTGAGGTCACCTGGCGTGAGACTGCCCGACCAGGCACGCTGAGAATATCGGGCAGGCAGTAGGTGCACCACCACGAAAGAGGCAGCGCCATGATTGGAGTAGTAGCGTGAGAGGTTGTGATAGCAGAGGAGTGAGAGGAGCTGGTAGTGGGGACAACTTTATGAAGTCTTCCCATCACCACCAGGTGGTCCATGTTAGGCTCCATGAGTTGACAGTTGGGACCACGGATAGCCACGAGCATTAGATGTCGACAATCCTACAGAGCATGAGATGATAAGAGGTGCACTTTACGGATCTTCTACTATTTGTAGTAGAATTGTTAGAATCTGTGTGTGAAATGATTTTCTCCCTGCTCATTGTGGAGGTGTTACCAGGTTGACGTGGGGCGTTGTTGTAACCCTGTGCTGGAAAGGTAGAAGGTGTGGGACCTTTTCCATTAGTCGATGGTGTCAACTCCTTCTCTCTTCAAGCATGTAAGAGAGCCTGGGTCGTGAGACATCAACTATGAAACCTTGCGTGACCAGATATCCTCAGGTGTTTCACCATATGGATATTCTGACGGAGGGAATCACCGGGCCATGTCCCAAGATCGAATAGTGATTTCCAGTTGCAGTGTGTGACGTAGAGGCTTGACCGGGGAGGTGAGATTTCCCTGAGAGTCTTTTGGCCATTTGAGACCGTGCGGAGGGATGGTGAAGTTCCCTACCACCTTGACCTAACCCCAAGTTCGGGAGTGGGTGCATGACATCTCCCACGTGGCTTACCTGAGGAGATATGTGCATGATCTTATGCACGTCATCAGTAAGGGTAGACCTCGCGTGAACCAATCAAATCCTTTGCTCTGTGTGTGGTGGTGTAGAACACTGCATGAGTTCTTCTAGGTACGGAAGAGACTGGTGTGAGCATAGTACCCTGAGTTGTTCGTTGGTTTTGATTTTTGGGGATGAAAATCTTGGATGATGGAATTGTTTAAGAACCCGGTTTTTTCAATAAAATACTTTGGATTATTCTTGATGTTAATCTAGAGAAGCGCCTTAAAACGACGTGTGATTTTGAGCCCCAGTGTGGCCAAAATTAAATTTTTAGTGTGTTCACACTGGGCACACAAAAAAATATTATAACTCCTAAAAGGTAATTTGGATGATAAATATGAGAATATGGATGGGTTCAAAATGGGATGTTTACCCCAAAAATGACTTAAAACATGCTGGAGAGGGACATTGGGACCCCTCACCCATTAACGGAACATTAGATGGATAAATAAAAAAAATATTTATTCGTTTAATGGTTAAATGCAAGTATCTATTAAATGGTATCTTGGATAGGAAAAATGAGGGCACCATTGAGTTCAGAGCGTGCCGTTTACCCTTGGCGTGTTGTAAAAGATGCGGGCATGGGCCTGCTGTGAGAGATGTCACCCAGGGGCAAAGTGGTCATTTTGAAATGTCCACATAGTGATTTTTATCACTGCAGTTCTTTTTAAATAAATTTCGAATGAAGTATCGGGATTGAAATTTGGGACTTCCGTTGAGTTCGAATTGGGGCATTTTTCCTAGGCATGATATAAAATAGGTAGGCGCGGAAGTTTCGAAATCCGCGCCTCTTGGGAGAGTTTTAGTGAATTTTTATAAATTCACTAAGTGTTGAGGGAAGGACCATATTCCTCTATCCCCCCCCCCTCTCTCCCTCTCTCTCTAGCCATTATTCATCGTTCTTCTCCGGATTGAGGAGTGATCTTTACCGAAACCTCGGCGGTTCGAAGGTGGAGCCTCACAGACACATCACCTATGACGCGCGTCGAATATGAAGTAGGATTTCTGCTAAATTTCTGCCCCATTGCCAATTTCTGGTGTTCTTTCAATTTAATTATTTATTTTATATAATTATTATACTGGGATGATGGCCTAATGAACATGGACATCGTCCGAGCCCCGTTCTAAGACCTGTTCTTGAGCGTTCTTCATCCACAACTTCGGACGTGCCAAATCTCGTCGGATCGACTATCGGAGTCAAGCGCTGCGAAGGCCTCGTCCTAAGGTTCCCGAACCCTTGTTTGGTTTTGAAATCAGGCCACTTGAATGGTGGTGAAGACCATCGAAAGTCCCGGCTCTGGTAAGGGCGGTGGCCGGAAGACAGGAATCGGGCTGCATGTACGGCCGGGGGTTCGGGCGAAGAGGCGGCGGCGAGCCGGGGGGATAAAGAGTTGTGGGCTCCAGTGGGTGAGTCTGATGGCTATGTGCGGCAGTGGGTGTGGCGTCAGGTGGGTGGAGGTGAGACGGAGGCAGTAGAGGATCTCATCAGCGTTGTGCGGTGAGCCGAAGGCTGCGGCGGAGTACCGGGTTTCTAGCGGGGTCGGCAGTGATGCGGCATCAACCAGGGGTAGTGCGCCAGGTCCAAGATAGAGCCTAAGGGGCGCGATGGCCTCAGAGTACCGCAACGACATGATATAGAAGGCAGAGAAGCCAAGTCCGTGGGTGCCAGCATGTCGCAGTCAGCAGGGCGGAACCGAGGCGACGACCTCGGGGGAGCGGAAGAAAAACCAGGACCCACCCTTTGCGGGTCCTGTTGGGTGACGACAGGAAGACCGGCCAAAACGCCAGTCCGTTTGTTAAACAGGACCCGAGAAGCGGGGCCGGTGCTGCTACGCGGGCCGCGGCCTGCTGGCCGTGGACTAGCAGTTCGGACCGGGCCAACCGGGGTGAACCGGCCCGGTTAGGCCCCCGTGCGTTTGGGGGGCCGTAATTTCCAAACGGCGCGTCCGATTGATGCTCTGTCTGTGGCTGCAAGTCCATGATAACAAGATGACTATTTTGAAGTATGTTTCGGGGTTTTTGGGTTCTTCACATGATTATGGGTGCCTCGAACGATTTACATTAATAATATTAATTGTTACTAAAGTTGCGTCGGACATGGTTCGCGATCTGGACGCCCATCGGATGCGCCGTCAGAGGCACTGTTGCCCTGGAGTTGAGACGACCCTTCTTAGGTTGGTTCAGAGCCCTTGAGGTTTGGTTTTTTTGCTCGGTGGCATGAAACGCTTAAGAAGTGTAATTAATTAATTATTTTAATTAATTAAATAATTGTTGCATCAGACCTACTCCTACATGGGATGTCTGATTGACGCACCATCAGTGGCCGCGTGACCCCAGTTCTCATGCGGACTTTTTGAGAATCTTTCTGAAATGTTCGAGTTGTAGACAAGGTATGGGCCCCATAGGGCCTTGTTCGCACTTTTTACAGTGGAACACCTCTGTTTCACCCGACATCCGTTTAGGGTGTTTGAGTACTCATTTCTGAGTGTTTTTCAGAGGGGATTGCAATGGTGCAATATTCCCGCTTAAATGCGGGCCCGAGGCGTGGGCCCCATGGGGCCTCGTTTGCATATAAAGTGGGAAATTGAAACATCTACATCCGGTGTCTATTTTAGGCGCCGTCAGCAGCATTGTGAACCTGTCATCGAGGCAGAATTGACCGTGGTGGTTTCAGGTGTTCAAACCGGAGTTCAGGGATGGGCCCCACAAGTCTTCTTTGGAGTTGTGTGTAGTGTACTATTACCTTTTCATCAGGCATCCATCTAGAGATTATGAATAGTCATTTCAGCGTGCTTTTCCGAGAGTATCGTTGTGGCACAATTCACCCAACCTATTTCGGAACTAAGGTGCGGGCCCCATGAGACGCCGTGTGGGCGTAGAGCATCGTTGAGTAACATTTCCATCAGGACCCTGTTTTTAGCGATTGAGTAGTCCATCTCTCATTTTTTCCAACAAGGATTAAAATGGGGTAATCTATTCATGTGAGCGGAGCCTCTTACATGATCTTATTAAATGTGGAAATATGAAAGGGCGTTGGACGGAGGATTTTTTCGACGTACTCCGAACCAACACACAGTAGAGATGCTGGTAACACCCGATGATGTAAGTCACAGTTCTGAGTTATCGTACTTATTCCAGTTCTACAATCCATAAGGGCTGTGTAGCGGGTCATCTGTCGACTTCTCCGAGGTCTACTCCCTAGTAGGGCTGGGAAGTGGGTCGCCTATCGACTTCTTCCAGGTCTACCCCCCAGAAAAGATTGGGCAGTGGGTCACCTGTCAACTACCTCCAGGTCTACCCTCCATCATAGACTGGACAGTGGGTTGCATGTCGACTACTTCCAAGTCTACCCTCTAGCAAGATTGGGTAGTGGGTCACCTGTCGACTTTTTCTAGGTCTACCCTCCAGCAGAGGCTAGGCAGTGGGTCGCATGTCGACTTATTCCATGTCTACCCTCAAGAAGAGCTGGGAAGTGGGTCGCTTGTCGACCTCTTAGGGTCTAACCTATATCATATATTGGGAATTGGGTCTCCTGATGACTTCTTTTAGACTCAGTCCTTTATACTAGGCTAGTCTGTGATTTTTCTCCATGACTTCCGGAGCGGGACCCTGGGTTGTACGGGTCAGTGATGTGATAGCTTTGGTAGTGACGTTGTGTGGTTTGACTTACCCTTGAACTCTCAAGTATGAGGGGTTCTTTACCCACTGAGACACATTCTTGTGACGCGACCTAAAACTGTGAGGGTGAGTCAGTGCCGCCCAAAGCAGATAGTATCAAGGTACGGTGATTTGAGACCCTTGACTTGCAGTTTAGGGAAGGCGTGTGGGATGCTGGGCATCGATGGTGTTTACTTCTAGGACTGTTGGCAACTCACTTTCTTGGGTTGTGCTTTGAGATGGATATCCCCTTATGACCTTGTTTGGGGTTCTAGTTTGATCATAAGGATATGTATATACCTTCTTCCAGTTCCCACTTCTTGGGTTTTGGTTACTCTCCTTCCAGGAGAGGCGAAGATGAACGGGGTATGCCACTTGCATTATGTGACTAGATCCTAATGGTTGGACGAGTCTACTCTCTTGCTATAGGTAGAGAAGACTCGCTGAGAAGTTCATCTTCTCACCATCCTTGTGTTAGAATGAGTCTAATTCTTTCCGCTTGTTGGGTTGAGCAGTACTCTTTATTACACTCTCGGTTGTACTACTTTACTTTTCCATGTTCGATCTACTTCTCACCTCTTCAGTACCTTCTTTGTTACTCCCTCAAGCCTTCGGGGAATCCTACTGAGTATTTTTATACTCACCCCTACATGGGATTTTCCGGCACTTGGTGTGCCCTTGCAGACGACGGACAGGTTGGTTGTGACGTCAGAGGAGCTTAGGAGTTCAGGAGCCTGGACCATGTGCGGTGTTCGTAGTTGAGTTCTAGGTGTGGGAATCTCCCAGTTGTTTTACTTTTTTTACCTATTGTAGGGTTGTGGAAATTTTCTGGTTGGGCACGTTTTTTTCCCTTTTCTTTTCAGATTACCATCAGCACTTGATTTGTACTGTTTAGAGTTCGATGAACTTTGTGGATTATTTATAGTAGTTGGTACATTACATTTATTTTTTACACTTCACTTCTGCATTGAGTGGGATGAGTGTGTCTGTACAGGTACTCAGGCAAAGGCCTCCCTATGATGTTCAGCCTTTGGCTCTTGTCGCCAACCCCTGGCCTATAGAGGTGGGCTTGGGGTAGTTAGGGCTCGAGCCCGGGTAGGATTGGGTCGTGACGGTTCCTATTAAATTTTTATTTGAATGATATAAATATAAATATTTATAGTATTGATCATGAAATACATTAACCTAGGAACATAACTCACTTTAAAAAAAGTCATTACAAGCTAGATCATCATATTATAATCAAGACACAATAGAACTTTCCCCTAAATTCATGATATCAATACAAGAAGGGAGAGGTGACCATATACTATAAGACAAACCAACACACAAAGAATCATTGTATGGATTCAATCAAAACAATTTGAAGCCCGAACTCGAGGAATCTTTCTTGTATTTCATCCAAACCGCTTGCCAGTACCCGGTGGAATAGTGCATTGTCATATATCCATAAGCCTCAACCAATACCTCTAAATTCAACAGAAGTCATCATTTATGCATCAAATAATCCCACAACCAAGCACATAACATACACTTGATCTAATATTACTCAGGATATACATAATGAACTCCCACCCAAACCACTTATGGTAATTTCCAAAAAAACATCATGGAGAAACTTTTCTCAATCATCACACTGAACCGTTTCCAAGCAATCTATGGTGGACCCATCAAGGAAAAAAATAAAAAATGAAACATGGATCCCATACCATGTCATATCTCCCCAAATCATCATTGTGTAACTCACCCAATTGGATTCTGGACCATGTCTTTTACATATTAAAATCCCTCCTCGACCCTCTAAGGGGTCTGTCATGTCCATTGATATCAACAATCAAGTTGATAATGCATGAAATGTTCACACAATTCTTTATACACAACACACATCATCATGAATCCATATATTTATTACAAAGATTCCCACCCAACACACATAATTAGGAAGAAATATTGTTATCTCGAGGACAAAAACACAACATTCAATGTGACCCAACTCACAAACCAAACAAATCATCAATAATAGTCTCACTAATAACATTATATTTGGATAATAATGAGTTTACTTCATGAGGCTAAATATAACAAAACTAGTTCACTGATTCTTCTCATATTTCATTTAATATCCATGCCAAACCCACTTTTTAAAACCATATAAAAAGGCAACACCATCCATATTACTTCCACAATTCACTTGAACTAAATCCATAAAAATATACTTATAAAAATTTACTATTTAGAAATACCAATTTAAGAACTATATATAAAAAATAGATTTATATGAAAATAAATTTATCAAAAAAACATTTATAAAGTAATTTTAAATAAAATTCCATTTAACTGTTCAAAAAACAACACACTCTTCCAAACAAACCATTAGAAGGTCCACCAACACTCGTTCGACTAGGCCTTCTATATTAAACCATTTAGAAATATATAAGTTCCATGTTGACAAATAGTAAGATGTTATCCCATATCAACCTCATGGTAAAATCAGACAAGTTATGTAATATATCGAAAACTGATACTAATTAGTCACACAAATATGAAATAAAAAAATAATCAAGTGACAAAAATTAATCCAAGGCCCCTAACCAAAATGGAAACCAAATAATTTATCCAATTTTAATATTGACCTCAAAAAATTCCTAATGTCCTATGTAAATAGTAAACATTATTTTACTAATTAGTTATATAAATAACAGAAAAAAATTGTTATAATAAAGGCTAAAATCAATGGGAAAAAAATGACAACAGAATCCTGAGAAATGTTTTTCGGGCCAATAAAAATGCACCACAAAATCATGCAAACACAAAAGACCCACATAATATTACATAACTATTGACTAAATAAACCTTAATTATCTATAAAACCTATATAAATCCATATCACAACTTAACTTTTATCAACTAATAAATGATATCTTTTTAACAACTTCCAAACAAGACCACTATGAGCTGTCTTTGAAATCCATGTTAAGTATGGATATTTCAAAATAGTTCTAAAAAGAAAAATAACCCAAAACAATAACATCCAAAAAATAATAGGACCATCAGATAGGATAAGATGATACATATGAGGTGATATTACCTTGAAATAATGAAAAAACTCTCCAAAAAGAGCTAGATCAAGAGGAACTAAGAAGGGGTTGTAGGGGTGAAGGTTCAAATCCCCCCTCCTCACACAACTAATAGATAAATAGATATGGGTTTAAATTTTAGAATCCCTATCATCCATTTTATAAAATATGCCCATACCCTAGTTCACATTGAGAACAAGGGTTCGTGCAATTAACATATACTCAGTAGGTGGGTCTGTTTTACTACCCAATAATGCATAGCATGAACCTCTGGTTCACAACATGAATAACATGCATATACCACGTATATAATCCCATTGAATATAATACCATCACAATTTCCTCATGAACCCCCATGACATCACCCATGTCTTAAGCCCCATCAAATAAATATTGTAAGAACTTTTAACTTCTCTGAACACCGATTCAAATCCTACATACTAAAACGATCTCATCGCAAATGAAAATTAAAATTCAATATGGAGTTTTGTAGCTTTATTAATGTGGTTGGTTATTAAATACCCATGAAAATTTTTCTCATATGTGAGAAGTCAATCTTGTTTATGACCTAGCATGGTCATCCAATCCACACTGACACTCACCCATTCATCTCTAAATTCTTAAAACAATTTTCCTATATAACTATGACACCATTATTACATGCACTGAACTTATCTAAAAACTATAGGTTTTATCATCACTATATCCCAAACACATCACAATATTTCTCCTAATGTAGGTTACACCTTTACACATCAAATTATATGTAATATCACTAATCATTCTCTAAAAACCAGCACTATACATTGATTTTTCACATTGTTAATGACCATAATCATTTCATGAAACATTGTTCAACCCTAAATCATGTTATGAAACATGGTTCACCCCACAATATATGTCTAAAATTAAAATTCACCCTAAAAACATACTATTACTCCATTTTCTCCAAACATCCAGCACTCTTTTATTCCTGATTGGACTCTCTCGTAGGTCACTCCTACTCTACTTCAATCATGATAAAACTGAGATGAATCTAATTCGATGTGCACATTGTTTATAAATATAGTATTTACTTATAAAAAAATACCATATCTATCTGAACCACACACAAGAACTTTGATTTTGGGTCCAAAGTCTCTTCCTTGTGATGTTTATGAAATTAGAAGAGTTGAATGATATGTTTCATATCTCCTCATAAAAATTTCATTAAATTAGCTTCGAAATTTAGTTATCACTAAAAAATTTCACAATGTTTCTTTAAAATATTTATCCCCTAAATCATGAGAAACAATGAGGGTTCTCACCATGAAACAATCCACAAACAGACTACCTACCAAGGGAAGTCTTCTAGATAGCTCAGGCTAGCTCCACTAAACTGACACCTAAACCCCACCACCATCATTTAATCCATTAAAACATGTAAAAACTAGATGAAACTATCCCACTCATACTTGATTTCAACACACAATACACCAATCAACATGTTTCAAGATGGTGCTCAACCATACCCTTCAGTCCCAAAACACTGAAGTGTTGATATTTGATTAAACTGATTACTAATGTTGTCCTTACTATAAGATTCAACTACTAAGGAATGATTCCACACATTGGTTCTCCCACAATAAGAATCATCTCCTGAAATACCAAAATAGGTTATTCATCCCATGAAATCACTAAGACACACATCTAGGTATTCAATCCTTAAACACTATAATATCACACCAGGATACCCAAACCCAATGTCAAACATCCATGAGCCAAAAAAAGAAAGATCCCATAAATTATAAATCTTATCATCCCATTAGAAGTCAATATTCTAATAAAAACCACTATGCACCCTATAAAAGGAAAAATCCAATAATTAGGTCTCTCCCTTACAACTATAAAGAATGAAGAAAATTAAGCCCAAATAATTTATCTTTTCTTTTCTCTTCACCTATCCCAAATAGTTCCACACCTTACAGTCATTCATGGTGGTTTCCAAGAAAATATGAAATATAATTCGATAATATAATTTAGGCATTCGGATCTCTCTTAACCATAATAATAAAAACAATGTAGATCAATATATTTAGGCACCAAAATCCTATTTTCAAACTACTATTAAAAAACATTTTAGATGCACCAAAACTCACCTTTTTTTAAAAAAAAAACTTTATTATAATCCAAGCCTTCTACACAAAAAACAATGAAAATCTCATCATTTCCTGCCGAATTTTCAAAAACCACTCCAATTTTAAAAATAATTTTTTAAATCAAATTTTAAAAAACATTTATTTCTATATTTTTCAATACTTGAAAATCGCTAAAATTTAGAAGTCAATGGAAAACATAATACATTTCATGTAATACTAACTCATAACAAAGATTATGCATACCTCATTCTACTATACAACTTTTACTTCCAAAACTAGGTTTTCCTCTTAAAATGGGTTTTTTCAAAAACTAACTATTTGAAAAATAATTTCCATATTGAGGAAAATGAACACACGACAATCAATAAACCAAAACCCTCATATCAAAATTAATCTAATTAGTCCTTATAATATATTGAATTAAACATTATTTAGGGAATATGTATCTTTAATTAATATGGATTTTGATAAGGTGTCATGTCAAACATTACCACCAAAAGGCCCATGTATATTGTCATAATAATTCCACTATCCTGATGACTAATAATTTAATTAGCTCTCTTCCTAGCTCTATGACCCATCTTGAGTATCATCCACCTAATATTGGGATTCTCAGTCCAAACCAAGACAATTCTCATCGTAGTGTACCTAGTATTGATGATGGACATCCACATGACAATTGAGCTTTAGATGATGTCTTGTCGACTAGGAATGCACTTGATCTACCTCTTGATTTCTAAAAAGATCAATACACATATTATAAGACTCATCCATATAATGAAATCCTTTGATAAATGTTTATAAAAACTTGTCTAGGGCCACCTGAAAGGCACCTAAGCATTGACGCTACATTATCTCAAGTTAATTTTCTTGTATGCTAGATGCTACTGAATAGTGAAGAGGGCCTAACACTCTCATGATGAGACGATGTCCAATGAAAAAAATTCCCAAGGTTCATGATCAAGTATATTGAAAATTCATGATGAACAATCGATTTAATGAACAACATAAAACCATGTTGATATAAAAATGGGATTACATTGGTCACTCATAATCCACATTTGAAAACAATAAAACCAACTATATTATGAGTTATATAAAAAAGTAGTATAAAATAATATAACATAACATGAATCATATATAAATATATATAATTTTTTCCAATATATGGTGATGAAAATTTTTATTTATATACAATGGCCTCTAACCCAACTCACAAACCATCCCACTGTATCCTCATCCTCCATAACCTATCAGGCATGTATCATGTCCATATCATAGTAGTACCTTTGTCTTGATAGAATATAGGAGGGTTTACGAACTAATATAAAAACACATTCCATGTACAAGGGTTAGTGGTGAGTTCAATGGACTGATAGGAACCCTCAGTGCCTCAAAAAAATTGAGTGGTATAGTGGTCAAGTGGATGTGGATACAAAATGAATAAATAGGGGTAGTTGAGTCCTTGAAATATGGCAACCTAGAAAAATATAACTCAATGCATGTAAAATTATACAAGTAAGGTCATTGTGTGATAACAAGACTACCATGAAACCTGATCCTACATGATTTTTCTCCATATGATAAGGATGATTATCATTAATCTCTAACATAAATCCACAACAGAAGAGAAAAGAAGGGGATTTATCTAGACCAATACCCACAATTTTTAATTAACATGTCAAAAAAAGTCATTCGTAAGACCTAAAGCATGACTCCCCACTCAAGTGAGGATTTTCATTTATGAATCACTTCATCACATGACCCATATTAAATGGGATTCCTCAACCATAGATTACTCAGCTAAGTTCCACATCATGAAAACCAACCCAAGACACTCATAGAACGGACATCAACACTAACATGATGAAATTGGGAACAATCAACAAAAAAACCAATATCCAAAAAATATTTGCATGTCATGTTAGGAACCAACAAGAAACAAAACAAAAATAGGGAAAACAACCCATGTCACAACACACCAGCTATTATTCATGGCACAAGTCCCTCAAGACTCAATCCCATGTCTTAAACACATTAAAACCCCACATAAACCCTCTATGGGCTCCATCATGTCTATTTATATCAACGTTCACTTTGATACTATAAGTAATTTTCTAATAGGGTGTCACACAGAACACTCATTATCATTTATGGATCAAGTTCTCCTAGGGATACCCCCACAAAACATATCATCAAATAACACACCAACCGAATCCATCACTAAAAGAAGGAACAAAAAGAACATGATCCTTGGAAAATGAACCATCGCCCTAGTGAGGTCAAATAGATCAAGCCCAATTCACCCAGGCCACTCATGTTACCTTTAAAAAGCAATTAAAAATCTACTTCTATAATTCTTTAAAACTCCTTACCATATATCATAATAATTCTTGGTCCTCAGACTAAATAAATCAAATAATTCTCAAAAAACCTCATTTCCCATTTAGATATACCAATTAAAGACCCATATTCAAAACACTAATTTTCCATAAAATGGATATTTCATTCCAAAAATAGTTCATTAAATAAATTTTAAAAAGGAAAATATTTTAAATTATCAAAAACCAACACACACTTTTAAATAAACCATTACTAGATCCAAAAATAATCGTCCAACTTAGCTTCCATTATTGTATCATTTAACAAACTATATAGCCCATATTGAAAATTAGAACAATGAATACCAATACAAACCACATTTGAAACTCACACAAGAAATAAAATATATTGGAATATAATACTAATTATGCAAAAAACATTAAATAAATAAATAATTATGAAACTCAAATCAATCACAAGCACCATACCAAAATTTACAGTTTGTTAATTTGACATACTCATATCGACCCCACCAAGTCCAAATTAATCTATCTCAACAACCCAAAAAAATAAACTTAATAATTCAACTAATTAATCCTTGAACAAAAATGGAATAATGGGCCCATTAATCACCATGCAATGAATGATGCCAGAATCACATGAAATAGGTCTGAGTTAACCCCCGACGCTACATTAAACCTAGGAAACCTAGAATACTCAATTTATATTTTAGAATACATTTTAAATTGAACCTAAATTTTGTAGAATGACTAAATATATACAATTATGAAAAACATATTTCAAACAATAAATTATTTCATGTTTATGAAATTTTTATTTATCACATATGAGTCTCCAAAAAAATCCCCCCAGAGCATAGTGATATGTCAATACATTCAAAAAAATAATTTTATTTTATACCTTAATAGGCGAATCAAAATAAATATAGAATAATAGAGGATAAAAATAGAAAATAGGGATAGATTAACACAAAAAACTGTAAAGAAACACACTATAATGTGCATGGTCAAGGGGAACAATCTAGTGGTGGCATAGGGGTCAACCCTACTATAGACACATGTCTATGAGAAAAACCCTATGTGGTTTTTATTTTATAAAGCAAATAATTTTTTTAAATGACACAAACCAGGTTCACGACTTGAAGAAAGATTTATGCTATGAAGCAACACAAACTAGGTGTTCTGGCCCACTACCAGATAATTCAAAGATGCAATAATTGGTTCCCACTATTAATTACCTAATATTATTAATTACAGTATCTGTGTCACTTTATACCCATCATTATATCCACTCGAAACCTGAGACATCACCTAACACTTGAAAACTAACAAAAAACATGTATTATGGGCATTCAAATTTACGAAACATCCATTCAAGTCCTAATTCTAGAAAGGAACCCCTCACTAAATAAAAAATTCAAATTCCTTATTAAAATTACTACCTGTAATGATGTAGGTAACTACACCAAGTATACCAAGTCTATATTGTATGAAACATCATGTGGTGTACTTTATGGTTCATCCGTATCACAATAATTATTTTTGACCACATGAATAAATTCTAGATCCCAATACAAGAATAATAGTTATGCTAACCATAATATTGTATCCTGCCCAATAATATTCAATCACTAACATTAATAAGATATAACTCAATGTTTTACACTTAGAGGTCAATTATCATTTCAAATCATTATATATATATATATATCGAACATGAAATAAATATGAATTAGGGATTTCATATTGTATGACATTGTATATATTATATTATTAAAAATATTTAGTAATAATTAATAACCCATACTTAATAAACTATCCAATATATCATGTTATATTACTAGATCACCAATTTTTATGTTTCACTTTTAGGGGGGATTAAATTATTATATCTCTATGTTTTTTCTAACACATCTCCATGTAACCATATGGTAAAACCCTCACACCAAACTCTTTAGTGAGTAACATTTATAAAGTAATCTATTTTAAAAAGTAGAGAAACATAGTAATCATATTCCAAAATATTCGCTCATTGATGATATTCAAACTCCTTATCTATATAACATAAAATACAATTATATTAGTAAATTATTTTCTATAGTTAATTCTTTTTATGAATACATTATCTTCATCTATGCTTGGAACAGAATCAATTTTATTTTATGTGGGTGTTTATGTTAACTAATGTAACTATTGACATTAATAATTTACTAGAACATTCTAAATTACTTTAATATATAAAGTTATATATATATTGATTTTTTACAATAATAATATTTTATATGTTATATTTTAAATGTTCTATTTCCTAACATACTCAGTGTAGCCTCTTATTAAATATATTCACATTAGAATATCATGATAAGATATATATACTTTTTTATGTTATGACATATCACATAAATCCTCTTAGTAGTAATATTTAATAAATAGAATATTTTACCCATGTCATATAATATATTTTATGAGTTTGGAGTACTTTCTTCGAAAGATGAATTTTATTTAAAATGTTCCCTTGATTGGTTGTGGGATCATATGTATGATGTCTCAGAACCAGATTCCACTTAATGGGTTCCCCGATATCGGTAGGCTATATAGCCTCAAGCGTATCTTCCCAAATGTCAGAGGCTACCGACTTCCTGCAAGGGCCTAGGGTGTGTTCGTGGGAAGACTATTCCCTTATTTTCAGAGTGTAGCACAGTGGAAGGAATATAATAGAATAGTAAACAATGAATGAAATATAAATAAATATTGGAAGAAAAGTAATGAAATAGATATGAAAGAATACAATAACTGTATTAACTAGTGTAGTGATGATGTATTTTCATGTCACTACTAAATTGGAAAGCATGGTTTAAAAAAAATATGCATAACGTCTTCCACAAGGTAAAAGAAAACAAATTCTACTCTAAGCATCCCACGATCCTACTCAGTCATCTTCTATCATGCTCCATCCTACCTGCACGCAATCATGTATTGGAAGTTGTATGATTCCCTTTGTCAATACCTGGAACCATGTAATCTACTTTGGGTACCAACAATTCCTGGAGAGGGTGTGATATAAATATAAGTGGGCCATCCTTAACGATGAATATAACATTTGGCCCATGTAATAGAATATAGCAGTGTGCATTCATGCATATATAAAGTGATGAAAATAGTACAATATAACTAAATATCAAAGTACCTGATTCATCCCTCGGTTGGTGTCTAAACATATAACCAGTTCATTAATTAACCAATTACCATTTAATGCTAATTTGTCCTGTGAGGCCTAGAAAACACTGATATCTGCTCATGATAATATAAGTGGTGTTATTCCCAATACGTAATAAGGATACCAGACAATGATATCAAGTGGGAGAGTTCTAGGGTAAAAACCAAGTTAATGTAAAATCACAGAAAGATAACTTAGTAGTATCTGTTTCTAGCTATGGGGTAAGAGTGTAATACTAGGAGCGTAATCCCTGAAATTACACAATACGGTGCCTACTTATTTCAAGGGTATCAACCAAGGTAAAATGGTTCAAAGAAAAGATAGGACCCTATACACATTCACCATGGAACCTACTAATCACTGATGGATCTAAAGAGTGTATCTAGGGCATCCAATAAATGATAAGTGGACCCAACGGTTGTATACGATACATCCAAGGAACAGACAATAACAAGAGTCTAGGTGGGTATCAACCTAATCAAACCGTATCCTTGAATCGGAATGGCGTTCTCGAGACCAAAGTTATTATCCTCTCAGAATCTATACCGAGGTTGAGTCACTCAATTCTTATTTTATATTTTAATCAAAATGGAATTCATTTGGTTTAATTATTTCCTTTTATTAGTGTGGATAGGTCAAGTAGAGTTGAAACCCTTTATTCTTTGGTACAATCCCTATCTTCCATTAGTGTGGATTGTCCAAGTAGCGTTGAAACCAGTTAATCAAGTCTTAGTTATCAATTAATGCATATAAAATAATAGAGGTTCACTCCTCTACCTTCCATCAACATGGAAATGGGTGATACAGATATATAAAATTTATTAAATTTCATTAAATAATTCCATTTTATATACTTAGTGTACTCTCAATTTTATATTTCACATTTCACTCTTAGTAACCATTTGGAAGCACTTACCTTAGGTGGGTCAAGTGGTGAAAATACATTGTATATGACATTATGTAATTCTCAGTAATAAAAACCCATTTATGATAAGAATAACCACATATAGAATGTTGAATCAAATTCACTCCCGAATGGTGGATCAAACACGTCGGCACACTAAAAACCCAATTATGGCATAACCTTCTACATGAGGAGGATTGAGTTGTGGGTGTAATAGAAAACAACTAAAAACATATTTGGAAAAAGAATATACTTATGATTCCAACACGTATAATCATGTCTTGTTTGTTTAAGAAATAGTTCCCAAAGAAACCATTGGGACCCACATGAATATTAAGAAAACAATGAACATTAGGGATGAGTTATAGACCACCCACCATTGGGATGTACAATCCATTCCTCTAGTATTGGATAATTATTTTCCTCATATTGGAGTACATATATGAAAACGTAAAAGTCCCTCACAGGGAAACATCTAGGTAGAGAGTGAAAGAGAATAAGAATGACTATAGAGAACATGAGTACTTACCTTTGTGTATCGAACATGACGAAGGATATATTGATTAGATGCCGGATGAAGGAGATCTATTGATCCATAGAATTGTACTTAAAAAATATACAAATGGGTGAAAAAGGAAGAAAACCCTACTGGTTCTCAGATTTCGAGGAAGGAGGCAGATTAATCGATTATTAAGGTCATTTTGGACATTTTGAATAGGTATTTAGCATGTGCATGGTTTGTCCGCATGGTTTGTCAAACTGTACGCAAACTGTGCTAGATGGTTCTGCCCACAAAGTCTTCATCCACAAGGTTTGATCAAACCATGTGCCACCCATGCACTGTTAACATAGAAAATGGGAATTCACATATTTTGACGGCATAGTCGTGCGCCAACCGTGCTATGTTCCACTATCTGAAAAAACACATTCCACATGGTTTACTCTAAACTGTGCATACAGTTTGTTTCCTCCAAAAAGATGTGTTATGGGCTCAGAACAATACCTAAACACCCTCAAAACCCTAAATAAATAAATAAGAATTAGAATTAGGTCTAATGTAATGATTTAGACCAAAATATTAAAGCATCCATACCTGAGTGAAAAATTGGGTTCTAATAGCATCCCTCATAATTTATCAAATATCTTGACAAAATTATTTATCCTAGTTAATTTTTCTTCATTATCTTAATATAATTTTTTTAATTTGATGAATCATAAAACATATGTATTGAATCTTTCATTTCGTATTGTTAATATAAAATCCTTTTTAATATAAAACTTCTCTTATCATCTAAGATAAATTAAATGAATATTTACACCCTTTATATAAATTAATTTTTGTAAGATATAATCTTTTAAATTTAAATAATTTACGTAAAAAAACTTTTCTAATTCACATTAATGAAAAATATAAGCTCTCTAAAGTCTTACCATGATTTTGAACTCCATTATACTGTCAAAACATTTAATTTTCTATCACATTCCCCTAAAACCAATTAATTAATTTTATTCCAAGCCAATACCTAACAAGAAAATTTAATGTGTTTTCCCAAACTCCGTAATGTATTTTGGAAAATTACATTTTATGTAATAATTACTCCCCCATCCTGATAAATATAGGACTCATTGACCTTAATTGATAATATTAAGAAAATAATTATGCTTTTTAACTAACATTTTTTTATCTAGTTTTTTTCACTTCTACTATGTAAACAACAACAAAAACAACATAAAATATACAAATTGGATATTACATTTCATAGTTAATAATTAATCAAAAATGTAAAAATATTAAATAATATTTTAATGATCTCATCGACATAGTCATAAAATATCCCTTGATGATAAGATGCTAGATTCCACTGCCAGAAACAATCCTTTAAAAAAAATCCAGTCCCCCAAAGTCATTGTAAAACTCAATCAGATTGAGTGTATGAGAAGAGACTAAATTTTTTTTAATTTAAACATCTTTAAAACATTTTAAATATTATGTAATATTTATATTCTTATCATATGTATTTGGATTCACCTATTGTATGAAATAAAGTGTTCTTCCCTCAAACTGTGTTTCTCTGAATAATTTTTTATCTTTTACATATGAAAATTACTTATTTTACATATATAATGGGTTTCATGTATTATTATTATCTTTTTATAGGATTAATATTAAATTTACATTTTATTATGATAATTAAATTCAACTATAGGGGACGATTTTGACATATGTGTATCATATTTTATGAATATTTAATAAGAAATTTTATATAATGTTATCCTAATAATATAATTATTCGTTTTATATTATTTATATTCATCAAGGATTTAAGGTCCTTTAATGTCTATGTATTGAGTCTTTTCTTGGAATTCCTCTCTCCACATAGTTATTTATGTTTGGAATCTTACCGATCATATCATATATGATTATTGTACATTTGTGTGGAAAACACATTGGCTAGTCCAACATATTGATAAACCCAACTCAATTCTTAATGTATTCTAACATTTTGGGTTTCCTAGATAAGTGTAAACAAATCAATAAAATGTGATTTAATTAAATAACTCTTCGAGTTAACCATTTTAACCATGCCTTATCCAAGATAATACATGGGAACCATTCATTTGCATAACCTACCTTTTTTAATGATATCTAAAATGATATGTGTTTTCTTTGGAAGAATTCTAATAATTTTTTTTCAAAGGGGATTTAATCTCAAAATATTACCCAATTTTATTCCCTTTACGTATTCATACATTTAATGATTTAGTTTGGAATCTTATTCCCTTTCAACCAAATCAACTTGGCCAAATCATATTGTTATGTCGCTCTTTACACAACACTAAAATTTATCACTAACCCATATAGAAATACAACTATATTCATTCACATATTAATTTATCATTTTGTAATGTTATATAAAAACCAATCATGTTATTTATAAATAAAAATTATATTCATAAAATAATTTTATAACCTATTACAACACAAATTTATGATATAAGAACACAATATCAACATTTAAACATGGAATTTAAACTCCTTAGTTTCATGTTTGATAATAGATAGAAGTATTTTAAAAATGACATTAATATTTTCATTCATTTTCAATAAGAAAATTATATATATGAAACAAATCTTGGATGAAAATAAATTTATTAACAATAATAACATTTAAACATGAGATAAGAATTAATGAACAATACAAGAATATGCCTTAAAATAAATTTTTTATAATTTATCTATTTATTATAAAAAAAGAATATTTATAAAAATAAACACATTATTTTTATTCCTAACATGAAATCATATATATTATTAATTATATGGAATTTAATTTAAATATATCAGATTACATTAAATTTAAATATTTTATATTTAAATTCTATTATGAAAAATATCTACATAATCTAAATATCACGTATTTAATATAATTCAAACCACAATTAAATAAAAAATCCAAACTAATTTTGATATAATTTAAATAATTTTTCAAATAAGACCTTTAATTTTAACAATCTGAATAATGTATTATCAATAATTCAAAATTAATATATAAATCCTTTAATATTTTTCCTTTTTTTGTAATTTATAAAAAATTTATAAATTTCCCTCACAATTTTCATGAATACAACTTATATATAACTGTTAGGTCATTCCATATAACATGTAAAATTTAGTTTTTCAATAATAAAAATAATTATTATAAGATATTAAAATAAATATTACAAAAAATTATAATTATTTAACTATTGAACAAATTTATAAATAAATATTCGATTTTACCTTTTCCCATAATTTATAAACATTTAATTAATTATATAATTCCATTCCTAATTTATGTTTTGGAGGAAAACGATTTTTTTCTTTCTGAGATGTATTTAAAAACATTCATATTCAATTTCATTTGGACATATTAGTACACATTTCCGTTCATAAAAGTAAGACTAGTTACCTCATAATGGGATAAACATATCATTGTACATTATGTTAATCATTATTTCTACGGATTGATACCATACACATAGAAGATATAATTTTAAACTATAATTAGGGGGTAGAGGTCTCACATACCATCAACATGAGTTATATGTGAAATTAATCTAGTGAGGATGTAATTATGTTTAAAAAAAATTGGACTTGACCATGTAAGAATTACTTAGCAGATTGAGGGGTATTTGGGATTAACTTAATTCTATCATGAGATTATCTTGAAGCATACAAGAGATTAACATAGTGCCACGTGAATAATTATGTATAACATCATTGGTCTTGCTATCGTAGCCAATAATAATCAAGCTAAATAACATAACTTATTGTTGTCCCATGTAAGATTAAACCAAAATTAATTTCTTGAGATTAACATTGTTATTAAAATATACGATAAATACCTTTTAATAATAATTCGGCACAAATTGTAAGGTTACGATACTATACCTATAAATGCTATCCATATTTAATAAAATGCACTGAATCATAAATGATGATACGATGCTCAATTTTATAAAACACAAACAATTTATTCTATTTTTTCGTTTAAAATTTTCATTTCATGTATCAAATAAAATGGTGATGATTTGATGCAGTGTTTTTTTCATATGATATATTAGTGATTAAACTAAGCAATGAATGTGATAAAAAACCAATAAACCATGACCTCTATTCCTGAACACCCAAAAAAATTGTAAATGTAAAAAATATAGAAGACAACATATCCTATACAAATTATTCCACTAAAAAAAATTATTCATATACATTATGAAGATCACTTAGTGAAAGATTAAATTCATCACCCTTCATGGTGTATGTGTGACTTGTGAGTTTCTCTTAATTCTTAGGATGGTGAATCCATCATACCATGATTTTGATGTATATTAATGTGCAACCGAATGAGAAGGAGTTATTAAAGAATAGAAGATACTCATCCAATAATATATAAAAATTTAACACACACCCATCGTGTGGTTTTTTTCAAAATATAATGGGATCAGTATAAATATATGGACGTTCCATGCATTTTCTCATGCATTTCAAAAATGCACGAGTATATAGTTATAGTTACATACCCTTTGTAACTACACGTTGGAGAAAAAAATTTCATCATATGAAATAGTTTGACATTGATATATTATCTATGGATTGGATATAAACATTATACTAAGAACTCAACTTCCATATAATTTAGTGGTTGTAATATCCCAATATCATAAAAAATACATAACAATATCTTACCATGTGATTTTTAAAAAACTCTTCATATGAATTTATGTATTTAGGGAATTTATCCTTCATGAGGCTTTTTAACTGAGCACCAACTCATTCATGTTCTAAAAAGGATACCTAATTTTGGTTAAAAATGATCTTACTTCAAAATTTGGTAAGCATCCCGACCAACTCGTAGGCATCCTCCCATCAATAGAAACCCTTGAATTTTAATAAACCTTGCATACAATATATTAGAAACTAGTGATATACTATCTCAATAAATGGATGTTTTGCAATAACTAAAATCAGTATTACCTCTGTTTGGTCCCTTGAATTTTTAATAAGATGACACTAGATTCAATGGAATATAATTCCTTGATAAATTAATGTGTTAATGAGCCATCTGGTTAGAACAATTTCAAGATCCCTCTATCAAATATGAAGCTATATATGATGATATATGGGATGAGATAGAAGTGGATCATATACTAATTATATATTACTCTCTCACAATTCCACTATATATTATGTATAGTCCTTTTATTGTGAAATAAATTCATACCACTCTCCATCACTATGAGTGACATTCATTCTATTATTCTACTATTGCATAATTTATATAATATATGTTTAAAATATCAAGATGTTCAATGATAATGTCTAATAATTATACCTTATTTCCCTCCAAGTGGCCTGGATCCTAATGTCTTGTATACATTGTGATCTCTTTTTATTCTACTTTATAGATGAACATGATATAATTCATATAATTATTGAGTAATCCACCCATATGTATACATCAAGTGATAATTTTGGAATTTTAATTTATATTAATACACTATAGTTATAATTTATAAAATCATGATATCTTAAACATGATATATATTTTTGAATGACAATTCATGGAAGCATGAAATTTAACACCCTTAGTGGAACCCCAATTCTATGGTGTTGTAATGTTAATCAGTTTTCTCAAAATGATCTCCCTATCTTCAAATATAAGAAGTGAAATGATTAACAAAATATTAAAATATAAAAACATGTCCATGAATCCATTTCATAAATGGTGGTGGAAAAAATTGAAAATGATTGAAACTATTTAAGATGAGGCCTCCCTGATAGAAATTTTGCCACAACCAATATTTTTCATGTAAAGGGGGTCTCGAGTTAAATATATGCTAAATCACGAGATTGATGGAACATAAAACTTTCATGTGTGATGGGATTAAACCACCACTAAAAAGTATGATTGAAAACATATTCCCATTTTTTATAGTAATTGTTATCCCAATGTCTTTCCAATATCACTACATTGTCAAAAAGTCATTTTGTCCGTGAGGTACCTCTTCCAAGGAACTCAAAAAAAAATTCTATTAAGTCACTCACCTAGTTTTTGAATAGTGAAGTTTTACAGTGATTCCAAAAAAATATCATATCAATATTATCATTTTATATAATGCTACATAATGTTTCGAGATACAATGATAAGATTCAATGATAGGCAAAAATCCATAATAACATTTAATTGACTAGCAATCAGAGTTGATTAAGATGATGATATAAAAGGTTTTTCCATTTATGATAAGTCCCTGTATTTAAAAGATATAGATGATGAATGGGTTTTTAAGGGGTATGAATAAGTGAATTTCATTATAGCACAATTCATTAATTCTTCAAAACATGGGGTTGAAAATGATCAATATTAGGATAAAACCCCATTAAAAAATTTACATTACATTGAAATGAATAACTATGTATTTAAAAGTTGAGGTTTAGGGTGTAATAAATCATATGTTAAATTGTGTGATTGTCATTAATATATGCTCAATTATTATTCCACAAAGATAAGTGATAAAACAATTTCACATCTTTGATAAATTAGTTTTTTATAATCACATTCTTCTAGATGAACATATTTCCTTGATGAAATAAGATATTTTTCACCTTCTATGAATTGAAAAAAAGATTATCCAAGGGAAAATGGATAATGAAATTTGATTTGAAGAATTTTTTTTAAGAGAATATATTAATGTGAATTAAAAAATATATTAACCTATAAGGGCAGATCATACCCACTTGATAGGTCCCTTGAAACATTAGCCTATTAATTTTCACACTTCCTCGATGAACTGTCTTAAGTCCTCCAATGTTAATTAAAAATTAATAATTTTGAAAATATATCATTGGAATTTATTGAATAATAAGTTAGTATCATATGACAAGACATTTGATTTCATCACCATTTTACTAGAATCATTCAAATATCAATGTGAATATATATAACCTAAATATAATTTATATCTTTAGTGGATAAATTACAAAACTCCACTTATAATATTTTAGAAAACTAATCTATTTTTCCATAAAATTGATGAGAAATACACTAAAACAACTCGCTCATTTTTTCTATTAATTTATCCCAATATTAGGTACAAATAAACAATTAAAGGGTGGTATGATTTTTTTTATATTATGAATGGATGTAGATTAATTTGTTGAAACTAATTCATGGGTAAATATTTCTAATGTTGTTAATTCCTCTACAAAAAATCCAAAACTAATTTATATAATCACTTCATAATAGGTGTATCCAAAACATATCTAACATTATATAGTACAAAAAAATATTGTTTATAATTCCAATTGGGCCTATTTTACCTTGTCCCCAAACAAAAAACAAACCCTTTTATAAACGCAATGGGTTTCATCCTCAAGACCACCGAAGAAATCTGTAATTAAATTAAGTGTGTAGGATTTCAACTAGACACCATTGCATCTAGACTAAATATATGATCTATCAAATAATAATTACAAAATTTTAACACGGCTCTAAATATTATGTTCTATTTTATTTTTCATGAAATTTTGATACAGCATCATCAAAGCCTAAAAAAATTGTAAGGATTCAATGATCAATATAGATTCCATTGATGCATACCATGTTAAGATAGAATTAATAGAGATTCATATAGTCATTTATATTATGGAATGAAACTATGAATCAATGATAAAAAGGTAAATTAGACACATATATATAGTTTAACCAGGAAATTATTCATCAAGTTTTGGTAGACATCATCATGAGTATAAATACCATTCTATGGTAGAGCCTCAACTACCTCTAATGCAAATAAATTGACATAGTCCCATCCAAAATGAAAAAAATTACAATTAAAATGTGGTTATAATGAATTTTAAATGATCTAGACAACAATATTATTATGAGACAACATAATAGATACCATCTTCATGGTAGTTATCCAAAAGACAACATTCATTCCCGAATCCAGGAGGCCTAGTTCCATGTGATGGTGGATGTAAACATTTCCTTATAAGAAATTAATGAAGTATTATATTTATTGGATAAAAATAGTGATTCATGGAGGTGAATTGTTTTTTTAGAAAATCTAAACCCGATGCATTGATATAAAGGAGTATATGATTGAGAGGAAATAGTCAAAAACTAAGAGGATAACAATGTTAGTAGTCATGAATGGAAAAGACATTACCCTATATATCCCTTGGAATGTCATAATATAGATATTTATAATCCTTATAAATAAAATTGGGGGTAAAATCTAAACTTAAGGAGTTATTTCATTATTATAGACCTGGGGTAAGACCCCCTGAATTTTTTCTCCTCTTATAAAAGGAAAATGGAATTTCGTTAACAATCCCAATCCATGTATTACAGCATATGTTACTACTTTTAACCCCTAAAAATCTATCCTAGTTTATTTTTACTCTATTATAAATGAATTATGGTTTTTACTAATTCATCCAAAAAAAATTCAACAATAAAAAGGAATGTTGAAATATAAAGGCATAAAAATAAGGGAGCTCAAAATCCATCAATGGTTTTATTAAAGGCCTTTAGGATGCATTTTTTCCCATGAAATATTTCCTTCCATCAATAGGAACCACCATATTTCATTAAAAATAATGCGCATAGTGAATAGGAAGACAAACTAAGAAAATTAGTATGGGTGGATGAGGCCGATCCATGCTTTATATCATTTGATCTTGAAGATTATCATCAAAACATTGTATATTTTTTTGAGTACCGTTGATGAGATTGAGAGGGTTAAATTAGGCACTAAAGATTTCCAAGAATATAAAATAATTAGAAAATATTTGACCATAAATGATCATTATTAGTATATCATGTTCTATTTTACACAATTAGATGTTTTCACATAGGCATACATAAAAAATCAAGGGTTGGATACCCATGTATTTAACCCTAATCGTAGCCTATCAATTAACCAACACAACTAAAAATAATCATAGAAATGGGTGTATTCCTCTACAATTACATATTGGAATGTGAAGTGGTTAAGTTAACAAAATATCACTTCATACTATACATCTACTACATTAAATAATTATCCAAAAGTATTCATATCATGAAGAAGAATACATAGATTAGGGATTGTATCGACTTATAGGACCTCATCCATCATTCCCCAAATGATTATTTCTTTATCATAGTCATATGTTTCATTATAAATTAATCCCTTTTCTCTTAATACCAATCATTAATGGATGAATATATTGGGTACAACAAAATATATATGGCCCCAAATATGAAATGACCTTTACTCTTGTATCATCTCAAAGAGTATAGTTCTACTTGGTGATTCCCATTTGGATAAAAAATTATGGTTCTATATACTAGTGAATTATAAGCCAAATATTTTACTCCATATATAAAAATATTGGAATTATATGTTGTTGAATTATTAGTAAAATAAGACTGGAGCTATGACTACTTTACAAACATAGAGGTGTGTTTTTATAAGTTACAATAACATAACTTACAGAAACAATTATTGAAGATAAAATTAAATTCCATATTTGAGAAATTATTAAAATTTATAGTATACTATTAAGAATCAAAAATAAACCCAATAATATCAATGCGATACTTCATAATAACTCATAAAAAATTTTTATTGTTGAGAGTAATTTAATGAACCCTCTACAAAAATAAGAGTTTCAATATAAACCCAACTAGTATGTGATTATTTTAAAAATCATCAATGAATGAAGGAGTGACCTATTAATAAGACTGAGATTTCCAATTTGTGTTAGAAATACATAATTAGTACCTTTTAATCCCTTTAGTCATTTTGTTTTTTATAGATTTTAAACACATTATCTTGTATGTATCCAACATAAAGATCTATTTTGGTCCTCTCCATTTGAAAAAGAATAAATAAAGGAAAAATTAAAATAATAATTTAGTTATTTTTGAGCTGGTTCCCAAACAAAAACATTGATGTAGTTTATAATTACTTGTGTACATTTTTTTGAATATTAGTAAAGTTCTTATCACATAATCATTATTATTCTGTGAGATAATGTATGTGATAACTTCCTAAGGGTAACCATGTAATTGAATGGTCTTAATAATTCCCCACTATGATGAGAAACTAAAAGTTCCATGAAAATGTTATGAAATATATTTTATATATATAGATTACATCATTTTGTAAGAAAAAAATGATACATGCTATTATGGGTTGAGGTTCATAGGAATTTGAGATTAATTTTCACTGAATACTCCCTTGGTAATATTTAGAGTAGAGAATCATGTGAATGCGACCCACTAATATAAAATCCACTATTATTTGTTTAATTTGATGTTTCTATTTGTAGAAATGTGTAATTATCCATTATAATTATTATTATGATTAATTAATATCATGAGCCATGTAATTTTATTTATTTCTATAAACCAATATGATATATGTTTATGGAAAAATTGGGTATTTTGGTCACTTCAGGGATGATACTGTGTTAAATAATAATAAAATAAAGGATTTGACCCTTCTATTCTAGAACATATATTTTTATCTCTGACATTTGATGGAAATAAGACTTCCCTATTAGGTCTTTGTCCATAGTTTCTATTAGCCTGTTCATTTCTAGAAATTCAACGAATGAGACATATGAAACATAAGATGATGACACAAGAATACAACCTTCTTCTTTATAGATGTCAAGATAATGGGATTATAATAAATAGTGAGGATCTGTATGATGATTTAAGTTATTAAGAAATTAACTTATTTCTTTTGGGGTGCCTTGGACTATTTCTAGACACTAACCCTTGAATTTAGGTATGATTACCTAATTACATTGAGAAATAGGCCTATAGTCTCACATAAAAAATGTATCCATAACATTGTCTAAACTATATTCGAATCGAACATTTTGAAGAAGTACTATTCATGTACATGGATTAATAATTTTTCATGTTTGGTTGATCACATATTTTTTAACCCTAGATATTTGAGAGAATATTTATGAGGATACTATTTAATAAATATTTTTTAATCGTGGTAGTGAATAAAATATTAGTTTTTTTATTAGTGAAAATTTAGTGATTTTTATTTATTTTATTAAATAGGCATTATAAATGGATTTATCCCTATAATACAGGATTAGAAAACTAAGCTTAATGGTGTAATAAAACAAATAAAACAAATATATTAAATATTATTTGAATAAATAATAATTTATTTATTCCTGAAAATAAAATCTATTATCAATTTTTTTATTGTGTGTAATGTAAATAATTGTAATTTTATAATTATTTATACATGTGGTTACTTGAGGATTACAAGGGTCATAATGTTCTATGGGAAATATGATTCTCTAACCCTAGCTATATATAAACCCAGTTATGAAAATCCCTTCAAACCAAATAATTGAGTAGAGTAACATTGAGAGAATCCTATCATGCCATAGAGAGCTCATTATTTGAATTAATTAAATAATTGAGAGTAAAACTCTAATTCCACCCTCTCGATTATGGAGAGAATAATGAGATACCTTCCACCTAGATAAATTCATTAGAGTCTAGGGATGAATGATTCAATATATGAGTTATTCAATTATTGCACCCAAATATTTAATCTGAAATGATTTGTTGTTCATGGTCCATGTGTGTATCACTTCTAGATTGGTTAGACACATGAATCATCTAAGGAAACAAATGATTTATATGATTTCTTCATCATGTTCAAGAACAATGAAATAAATTCAATGTAGGGTTTTACCTATTTAAATTAATTACATATTAATTATATGTGAAAAGATATTCTCTTCTCTATTCTGGGCTTTTCTAAATAAATGTTTGACATAATTTCATTCATATTTATGTTATTCATCTTGTAAATATCATGTTTATTATTGGTTACAATAAATATAGGAGTTGGAGACTGCCTAATATACACTTCCACTACCCTCAAAACCCTTATGTGGTATGAGAGTGATGAAATAATAGTTTAAAATTACTTATTATTCATTGATTGAATTTGTGTGAAGCTTGTTAGTGTCACTCCTATTATTTATTCATTATTTAATAAATAGTTATATTGAAAGGTTTTATCCATATTAATATTTCATGTCCATGTTTCATTTATTACTAAACAAATTAAGAGAATATATATGGGAAGATAAAACAATATCTAGAGAGGTATTATGGTTCCTGGTCATTAGACTATCTTATACGCTAGGTGACTTAATGTTTTCACCATGTATTCAATATCACTACCCCTAAAAATAATATAGGATACACAGAACTCCAATAAATTTATAATAAACATTGAAATTAATACACCCCATGTATTAACTAGACTAGTTTATCAGGCGGCCTTTCTGACGACATGGCATGTAGGTGGCTTACTATCCATATTGTCTACATGGTTTAGTAAAAAATTATAGACTAACCATATGGTCAAATTTGTGGTATACACTGCATAAGTCAAATATACAATAAAATTTACAATATACTTGATGTCTATCTTGTATATACAACACGTTTGCAATTATTCTCCATATATAAAGAATTTTCTGAGTAAAATGTGGGGGTTCATGAACACAAGGGAAGAGAAACTTTGAAGAAGTAACTCATCAGTACATGTCATGTATCTAGGTTGAGATATATATCATGAACCTCAACTATATATCATAAATATAATAATTGAAAAAAATAATATTTATCTTACAAGTACATGTTGTGTAGTCACCCTATATATGTTTCATTTAGTTTATATAAATGATAAAAAAAATTCAGATAATAATTAAGATATTGGAATTGATTAATTAATAAAATTAGTTCAATTGTTTTTTATCTCAATAGTAAAGATCGAACTGAAGTGAATGAAATCTAGTACAGAACTTCATATTAATTGGCGTGATTTAAATTATAGATCAACTTTTGTATTGAGTTTTGGTTGAAATAAAATAATATTCAATACTGGTTGATTACATATATGAGACTAACTCAAACTAGTAGGAAAATATTTTGGAAATCATAATCTTCTATTTTCTGACTGGGGAGTGTATTAATTAGATCAAGAAGAAGTATGTTAATTTAGTTGGAAATGTACACTACCAAAACACCCCAGAATAGCTTCACTGATCTTCCTCTCAGTTACGAAAAGGATAATATGGATCATTTTAACAATTATATCCATGAAACATGATATTATAAAACCAATAGTGAGGGATATTGTGTCACTAACTATCTCTAGTATTTCCATTGGACTAGGCTACTGATTTGATCCACAAAATATATTTGTTGGTTCCCAATCCTCCCAAGATAGCTACAAGAACTAAGGGAATAAAAATAGAAATAATGCTGATTATTTTAATAAATAAAACCTAATCAAACATAAAATATAAATCCATTCTATATATATGTATGTCTTACTCACCACAAACCTTTTTTGTACTTTTAAAAGCCACATTTTGGTCAATTGGAAACCCGAATCTGAGATCCACATCATCACCACAAAAACCACATACAACATAACCCACATTACAACCCATGAAATACAACATTAAAAATCAAAAACCAAATTCAAATTAAAAAAACCGCCACATCACTTTCAAAACATTTCCTCAAGTCACAAAATCTACATGGACACCCCTGAAAACTGATAAAGATAAACAGAGAATATCAAACCTCATATTTCAAGCATCCCTATGCAGTGGACTCTGACATTCCCATCATCATCTTCTCTAATCTTCCAATATCGGCGACTTCTTGTTACCGAACCACTACAACCCTCCATCACTACTGAGAAATGAACTCCCCTAGCTTAAAAATCACGCTCCAAACAAAAACTAGTGAGTCGTCTGAAAAACCATCATCCAGGATGGACTTTTTTAGATGACATTTCCATTTTCACAGCTGTCCAATTTTTTATACACCATTACTAATGTCATCTTATCTATCACCGAAGCCACCGGTTACCACTGCAACATTTCCCAACAAAATAGAATCATCTTTTTCTCCATAGACCACACCACCTAGAACCCCCCCCCCCCATATCGCACAACACAACCCAAAAACTCCGAGATACCATCACACTCAACCGAATTAGAAGGGATCATAGGACACAGAGGCCAAATAGGAGTATGGGTGTAAAGGGCCTCTACAGCATGCCAAGACTGTGCATGTATCATCAACACACTATAAAACCTCAATGTAGAATCATAAAACCTCAAAGGAGAACCGTGACTAGAAAAAAAGGGCACTATTGAAACACCCCCACATAACTAGATTTTCAACCCAAAAACTACCATTAAACCAGGGAGAATAAAATGGGACTCAAAATCTAATGGAAAAACTGAAAATTATTAGTTTCTTTCCATTTCAAATTAAATTGCAATTATTTTTTTTATTTAGTGGGAAAAGACCAAATATAATAAGAATCAATCACCATTCCAATCAAAATAAGAATAATAACGAGGGAAAATTTAGTGGAATAAGGGAAATGATAATGAAAATATCATCTTTCAGGAAAAATATTGATAATAATAACCAATTTACAACAACTACATGTAATAGAAAATGGGAGTTCATATGAACTATGGTATAATTCAAGAGTATACATGAAATAATAATCCATAATATCTCTATACAATATAAAATCTAATACCCCCAATGCTCATTTGTACCATTCATGGACTAACCGAGGGGAAACTCAAAAAGTAGAGTAATGTCTATATGGGGGGCCACTACATATAGCACGATTCTATGTTAGTAAACTATATGCTCTATGAATTTTTAATATCCACCCTTGGTTACCATGATTAATATAATGTTAGGTTTACCAAATTGGTAATATCAAACTCCGAAACAAAATTAATTACACATTATCACTTGAAACTTGAATCCTATGTAAGCTTAAACCCTAATCAGCCCTATATTAAATGAACCAGTTTATATTCAAAAACTACAAAATACTAAAAATTTCTATAATTTGGACATTCTCATTCCATTAGAAACAATACCATATTGGGGAATATTCCACATGGTGTTTTTTAAGAGATGTCCCTTATCAATGTTCCAACCGAGAATTGTAAATACTTTTTAGAAAGAACGATATAAATTTACCTTTATAGTACCAAAAACATGTAAATATTTAATAAAAGCTTTAACAAAACATTTAAATAAAAAAACAAATTAAAACATCAAGATACATCGATAAAACCATGTTTGGTTTCTCATCAATCCCCTAGTTAATTTATAGCATATTTTTTTTGAAAATAGTTATTCAAGAGAAATATAGACATAGATAGAAAATTTAATAACTATAAGTAAAGGATAGTTAATAGAGGGTTTAAATAAAATAAATCAATTTCTTACGATGGAATCATTTACATGGTTTCCTTTGAATATATCAAAATTCTACTTTCCAAAGTATCATTCCATGACTATGATTTTTGAAAGATGGAGGTCAAAACCTATTTCTTAAATGAGAACCTAAAAAAAGATGTCTATATGAAAAATATTGTGGTGGGTTTTTTACTCCATTAAATTCCAATAAGATTTTAAGGTTTTTTTGATCAATTTATTTGTTGATGTAAAAATCTAGGTTATAGATATTTCATTTAGTGGAAGCCAAAAAATATTCTGGTTTCGTAAATAATTTCTATGATCCTTGTATTTAAAAGATGTTTTGTGAGAGTGTTGTCATATTTCGCGCTGGAAAAGATGATGACTTAAATGAATAGTAAAGTGTTTTAATATGAATTTATCCATTAGGGTATTGGTTTTTGTGTCACATGGTACACATATCTCTAAGAAAAATAGTCCATAGATCCAATTGGACAATGATAATTGGATTGATACCATACTATAATGTTATTGGATAAATTATATTTTTCATTTTATTTACTATAATTTATTATTCATGTTCCTCAAACATGTTTTGAATGCATCTAGTTGATATAAGATAATTTCATTAGCTAGTTCTTTATGTTGTCCTTAACTCTCTATGGTGTACTTTGAGATATTCCAGATTTTAGTGGAGAAAAGGTTACAGTAATAAGAGGATATACTAATTCTAGTTAATTAATATAAAAAAAGTTTTAAATTCATATTCCAGATATGTACAAAATATCAATGGAGAATTTATGAGAACGAATAGTTCAAACCACCATGTTTTCACTAACTGTATAGAATAATTTGATTATTTTTCCGCTTTTAGTGTATTCAAAAAACTATTTGGATGTGAAACATCCTCTAAGATCTATATGTATTTAATATTACTAATGTCCCTATAAAATTAAACTATGAAAATATTTTATTTAGGTCTTTGAAAATGATCCATGGTCATTTTAAAAGATGAAACACATCGTCTTAAAATATTTTATCTTGAAGGAATATTCACAATGGGGAAAGGTCACTATGATCGGGGTTTCCATGGGGGGGAACATGGAAGACCCCATGAATAAATTAATTTGTTATAAGTGTCACAAATATTCAATGAAAGAGAGTGGATGAATGGGTTTTACTAGTTGGATAATGTGCAAGTGGGTGTCTATTATATTTGGTTCCCCAAAACCATATTCTTTATTATTTTTTGTTTCCTATGTAAATATTTTTATGTATTCATTAAGTTATCACATGATGATTATTATTCTGAATGATATAGTATGTGATAATTCCCTATGGGTATATATCCCATTGGATGGTCATAAAAGTTCTCTGTTAGAAAGAGAACCTATATGGGCCTTGCAAACATTGTTGAATATATAATTATTAGCTAGAAGATATAATTTTTAGACACAGATTATGTATGATATTAGGGTATAATCTCATAAGAAATGGATACACATACTATTGGTGTATTCCTTTGTTAATATTCATAGCATGATATTATGATATCACGACCAACCTAGAGGAAATACTAATTTATATGTGTCATTATATGTTATAATATTTAGCGTATATAATGATAAATAGTTTTTTAATATGATTATTAATTAATATAAAAAGGAATACACTTTGTTGTTATTCCATAATCCATAATGATATATATATTCATGGTTTAATTGGGTACGTGGGGTCCATCAATAGTATAAAAGGTTTTTATAAAATTTTTTTTCTCACTTAGGTTATTTTTAACCAACGTGAGAAGCCATGTTTTTTGCTTGATCACATTAGCTATTATATAATCGATGTGAATATGTAGGATATGTATCTTTATTACATTGGTTATATAAAAACTAATGTAAAAAACATTGAAAACTACCTTATCACATTGGTTATCATATAATCGATATCAAAATCTATATTTTAAACGTTTGTTATCATATAATCGATGTTATATTCCATTTAAAATTTTATGAATCATTCATTTAAACCATTTTAAGGTTATACATTCTCATGAATGTATAATCATTTCTCTCACAAAGAAGTCCAAACCCACTTTTCTTCGATACGATGCAATCAAATCTCAAATGTCCCTCTCTATACATCCCCAGTTTTCATCAGCTCATTATTTCCAATTCTATCTAATAGTTTCTCAAGTAAGACTCTCACATAAAACCTATATTTCGGTCAATTGATGGAATATAAGATATAACAATTGATTTTTTTTCAATTAATAGGACTCAAATATTTCATTATCTACTTTACTGACCCTGAGGTTTTTTACCTCATCCTTGAACATTCTCATATAAATATAGTCATCTAAAATCTCACACAACCATCATCATTTACATAGATATGCATTAATATAATTATAAATCCGTACTGAATGATTTATATCATAAATATTTATATTATATAACAAATTTAATCATTATATCCCAATTTTTTAATGTTTTTACTTTCTGGAAATTTTGTTCACAATATTTTTTCATAGATGTATATATTAGATCATGTCTTAAATTTACGCATTGAAATTATAATGTTTTCTTTTTGTATGATGTTTATAAACCATTCATTAATGAATACACTTTCAACTATATGGATAAATTTAAATTAGTGTTATGTATTTACTAGAGACTTAGTTGTATTAAAATATAATATATACATACATTGTAATTTCTATACCAATTAAATAATCAATATCATATAAGTATTATATATACATATCAAAATATTTCTTATGATGTGAGCTTATTAATATCATTGAAAATAATATATTTAACATGCAGTCTTCATATAAAGAGTTGCTTTCAAAATAATGTTGACATTATTGGTGAATAAAAAATAGGGACTATCAATTAGTTCCTTTACATATCTTTTTATATCTTGATTGAATGGGAGATAATGGGGACTGATAGCTTGACCTGAATCAATTTTTTAAAAATTATCATTGTGTCACATAATTAATCATGTCATGGGATATTGAAAAATATAGATACTAATGTTGAATACATGGATTATCAGAATTAGTTACACAATTATTCATGAATTATTATATATTTTATGAATGAGATCATTTTATTATCAACATCCTAGTAGATATTTTGGATAAAGTCTAAACCTTATGATTATTATCTAACTATGGTTTTGAATTATATGCTAATTTTAGGAATAATTTTTAAGGTTCATGGTTATCATAGGCCATGAAATTCCAAAAATTGACTTCACTATACACTGTATACTATTGAAAATTTAAATAAAATCACTAGATAAATTCACTTTTCCTTTAGTAACAAAAAACCCTCAAATTATAAAGACAAAGACAAATAGTTGAATCCAAAAGAAATGTACTATCATAAAGAATTCAAACTGACTGAATCCAAACATATTAAAATAAGTCACAAAAACATACAGGATTAATAGAATACAACAGTCCATGATTCAATATCCACGTTTAAATAACACTGAGTTCATATCCATATTTAATACTGAAACAAAATGATCACTTCATTGTGAATTAAAAAAATAAAATATTAAATCACTCAAGATATCATAATATATAATATACCGTTCTATGAACCACATGATGAAGACTCTATTTCTTTAATATAAAAATTAAACTCTACACATATAATGTAAATGATCATGGGGAAGTGGGAACCTTCTCTATGATATCTATGTGGATTCAGGTAAATATTATTCAATTTCAAGTTTCATCTCAATTCATTCAGATGAAAATAAAATATCAGAGAATAATATAACTACATTTTATTTTGTAAGTTGCTGCCATTCATTTTTGTATGATTTAAAAATAATATTAAAATATATATTACATTATAATATACAATTTATAATTATAATTTTCAAATTGGCATATGTTATTTTTATATTTCCAAATTTTATTACCTCCAAATTATTGTATTCTGAAAAACAGTTATTTTTTTCTTCTTATTGTATAATCATTATGATTAACATTCAATTTCATCTCCATAGTTATTGAAATTTGAAAAATAATATTCACTATTATTAAAAATAATTGAATCATTTTACTGATGAAATCAACTAAAAGTGTTTCTTCTTGATTATCAATGAGATTATATATTATTTCCCCATCTTATTCATGTTTATTGACACTATATTATTATTAAAAGGAAAATATTTTTTATTTCTATATAAATAATAATGAGTAAACGTTGAATTATGACACATCAACAGATCAATTTGGGTATGGTGTTAGTTACTTTTGGAATCGTATAAATTAAATATTCCAAACAATTTTATGTTTTTTGTCCATGTCTGAAATGTTTTAAAAAAAGAATTTGAAAAGAATAGAGATAAAAGATTGTTTAATTTTTCATGGTTTTTATCTGAGTTATAGACCATAGATTTGGAAATATAAAATCTGTAATTTGTTTAGATCTATTAATGATGATTCATTGAAAGATGATAACTCTCACAAAATTGTATAAATGATTCATGTTATTGATTTAGAGGAAATTGAGAACGAACTGAAAATGGATCCTCTATATGGTGTTTTTAAAAACCCATTATATCCAGGTTTTACAGAATTTACTATTTCTTTGATGGTATTAAGATTAATTAACATGAAGGAAAAACATGGTTGGAGTGAAAATTATTTGATTGTGGTGCTACAACTATTGGAACATATTTTTCCTAAATAAAATGATTTTACAAAATCATATTATAAAGAAAAGAAAATAATATTCATGATGGAATTAGGTTATTAAAAAATACACATCCATCCCAAATATTGTGCGCTATATAATAATGAATATTAATTTATACCAGGGTGTCCTAAATCTGGGATGTCACAGTTTAAGTTGATATAAAACTCATAGGCTGATGTCGTAGTTAGAAATACCCCTACTAAGGATTTCTGGTATATTAAAATAATTCCTGATTTGGAATTTTTTTTTCAAATTCACTTGATGAAAAAAAGATAACATGGAATTCTAGTGAGTGGATATGTGATGCAAAATTAAGATATCCAGATGATTAGCCATAGTAGAATAAAATTGATTATTAGTTTCCAAAATTCAGAAATGAAGATAGAAATATCAAACTTGTTCTATGCATAGATGTGATCAACCCATATAAAATCCTTAGTAGTACACATAGTTCATGGACAGTTTTTTTGGTAACTTACAACATAAATATTGTGTTTTATAAGAATCAAAATTATTTCATGTTCATATTAATGATCTATACCGAAAAATAGCTCAAAAATAATATTTCTGTTTTCTTGTCCCCATTAATTGATAATTTGAAACTCTTATGAGAGGATGTTATGATGGTGTATGATTATTTTAAAATGAAATATTTCCAACTATATGTAATGATTACGTTCACTATAAATGAATTACTAGTATATGGAAATTTGATTGGATACAATGTTAAATGGGATAAAGCACGTCCAATTTTTGAACAATATACTCTATATTATCCACTAAAACATGGGTGAAAATAGTATACATGGGACATAAAAGGATTTTTCTATGTATCAATATTATAGAAGAATAAAAATATAATTAAATGGTTCATAAGAATTTGACATTTTTTCAAAACCATTTCCACTGATAAATATTTTGAGTGTGAAAGACAATGATGTGACATTCAGAAAGACACATAAATACAATAATTATAAAATTATTTGGAAGATAGATTTAATATTTTTTGATCTGATATACTAGAGATATCATGATGTCAATGATAACATTAATTTCATTCATTTGGAGAATAATATCCCCAAAAACACGATTGGAATATTGGTAGATATAAATGGAAAATACTAAATATGTGTTGATTGTTAGATTGGACTTACTCCCAATGGGAATACATTTGAAGATAGCTGTCACTCATGATGGAAAGAGAATATTACTTCTTGCATGTTTTAATAAATTATCCAAGAGAGAGAGAATATGATTTCCTTTATGTCTTCATGATATTAATGTTCTGTAGTGTTATTCTTAAAATGTTAACAAAATTGACTTTCAAAGAGATAAAGTTTATAGGTATGAAATTTCACATTTGTCCCATCATGATGCAAAAACTCCTACCAGTTTCATTGCATGGAATACTTCTCATCTTTTTCAGAATGTCTATCATTATGGTTTAATATTTTTTCAATTCCATTTATAATAAGGATATTGATCATAATACTTTAGAAATTCTGGATAATGAAGCAGTTTCTACACTTTTTCAACTGTAAATGTATTGTCCTCTATATTTTTTTGATATCACACATAATGTAATGGTTAACTAGGTGTTATAATTAATGATTTTCCAACATATATATCTTTTTTTGATTTATTATTTTGGATGGTTTGTGATAATGTTAATGGGTAATGTTAAGAATCTGTATCAACCTAAAGCCTCAATTATTAAGAAATATATTTATTAGGTGGTTTTAGTGTTTTTGTAATATAATTATCTATATCGGATCACATTTGGTTGCCTAAAATTCCCAATTAATGATTTAATTATGGGAGAAATGGGATTCTTGGCTGGAAAGTCAAATTCTTGATATGAAAATAGATAAAGAATTTACATTAATACTTTTTGAATAACATATATGATTCTTAACCATATGTAACACCACATATTAATGTGTTGAATCAATGTTATCAAAAGAAAAAAGGTTTGTGGATTTTAAATTAGCATAAAAAACATTTCTCATCTATTTAAATAGACTATGATTGCTAGATTATATGTATAAAAATAATTGAGATGGGTTTTCTATGGTCCTTGTTTTAATTTGATAACATGGTCTTTGAATTACATTAATGGATTTAAATTTCATATAAAATATTAGAACAACACATGTTCAGTTCAAAATTGTACGGTATTGTTGTCCCTAGATGTACTTAATTTTTCATGGGCCAATGGAAAAAACCCAATTTCCACATAAGGTGTATATTATGGATTCATTGAAGAAATATAGAGGTTGATTACATTAAATTCAAAGTTCCAATTTTTAAATGCAATGGTTTTATCTATAATAAAAGGGATGGGAATAATAAATTAGGAATAAAATAAATTAATCTGAATAGATTGGTATACAAAGGTGATCCTTTAATAAAGGAAACAAATAAAAAATTATATGTTCTTGATCAATCATCTATGATGTTTTCTATTGTTTTAAAAAGAAAACAATAGTATATAGGTGATGATAAACATAAAGAATATGATTCTTTATTTGAGATCCCAATTTACATAGAAATATTAAAAGATAATATTTATGTGCACATCGTAGACATGGGTTTTCTATAAAAATAACCATGAAGAAGGAATTTTTTAAAGAAATCATCTAGTACATTTCCAATATTATAGGCAACATAAGTTTATTTCTCTTGTAATTTTTTAAATTTCATAAAATCTTGGATATTTTAAATTTATATTCCTTATTATAAAATCTATTATAGGCATTATGTTATATTTTTTCTTTATACTGCTATATTTTTGATTAATTTACCATGGTTAACCCTATATAGCATATCTATTAATATATTTTTTTTGAAAAAAAATTATATTTAATTAAATATGATAAATAAAAAAATATTATGTAATAGTATATATAAAAAATAATATTTTTGGTGTCAAAATGAATTACTAGGTGAAAGAATTATTTATATTCAAACACCATTTTTGGATTTATTTTCATTCTTTATAGTTCATTTTATATCTCATTAATGTTGTTATAATTGTTTTCAACTATATAAAATATGCATAAAAATATGTTATGTTATGTTTAATTTACATTTGTATTTAATAATTTTTCATTTTTTATTAACATTAATATGTAATGTACGAATTTATAAATTTTTGTTCTGATTGTTTGCTACATAGATTTATAGGATAATGAAATTTAAATAAACTAATCAGCTACATACAACTAGAGATTATCATACACAAAGGTCTAGGAAAAAACACACACATTATCTGATTTTATGAGCCTCATCCTTCTATATAAGAGACATCTACTCCCGTAGGGACAAAGAAGAGTTTGAGGGTTTCTAAACATGAAAGAACACATTTAATAAAATTATCATTTTCCTATTTTTGAGACCATATGATACTGGTAGACATTGATGATAATGATATTTCAAGAGGTTTAAATTCAAAACAATTCAGGACTTTTATTTTAGTGCATCCTAGAAATGGTATGTAATTCGATATGTGTTTATAAAAGTGATGAAAAATTGACACTATATAATTTTTGGGAGACCATTTTTCTAGTATAATATTTTATGTTATTAATTATATTTAAAAATTTATAGTAATATATTTTCTCTACATTCTTATCCGATGAAATATGATATACTTGATAATAGAGGAGTCAGGAGGAAATGTATAATATTGGCTGCTAGGATATGATGTATGGAAACCCTGCTCTTTATTACTCATTAATTAATGTTTTATTATTTAAAATTACACATTATACAACCCAAAATATCTATATTTCTACTCTATATAGTAATTTTTTATATTACATAAAAACATATAAGACATGATAAAAAATATTATTGATCACTTCCTTGACATGACTTAAATATTCTAATAGTCTTAAAATGCATTAGATATAGTATGGAAAAAATAAGTTCCGGGTGAGATATAAATATTATAATGGAATAAAATTACATAAAATTAATAATATAATAAATTTATATAATTGGTATATCAAAGAAGCATAAAAAGAATATGAATAATAAGGCATGATATAGAATAATTATAAAAACATGGGAAATATGGAAACAACTTAGAACATTGCATCATAAACATTAGTCGAGGCTAAATTAATAAGGAAATCATGGTGGAAAAATTCCCATAATGTAATATGTTACAACCCTATCCCAACATGTGATATCATGATATTAATCCTTACCCAATTCCATAGAGGACTATTTTGGCACACCTATCACAATCTTTTCATTCGCATGCTTAAGTGTGCCACATAGATGATACAATATGGATTAATTCGATATAATAACTTATTCTTGGATCAATTAATGTGCAATAAATACATTTTAGTCTCTAATAAATATTTATATGTATGTAAAGTTGAATACCCTTAATAGAAAAATGGTTACGATATTCACCTCACAATTGTTTTGGAATGGAAAATCACGGTGAAATTTCAGCAGCGTAACAACATTACATAAATAATTAATAAAATTTTTTATGGGAGATAAAGGACTATCCCATTATTTTTTAATCAAATTGGTATAAATATGGGAATATAATACCTTATTCCAACACTATATATTTTAAAATAGAAGGCATAAGGTAATGAAGAATCATGAATATAGAAAAGATCCCTTATGAGATTTCAGCATGGTAATAAGTGTAAATAAAAGATCATGGAAGGATTAATGATATTGAAAGGAAGGTCAAATAATTTAGGAATAAAATGGAAAATATGGGGAATATGTAATTTCATATCCCATCATAAGAAAATGAAATCTAAAATATATAACATAATAGAAATTCATGATTAAAGAGGAGAGTCAAAGATGTGGCCCCCTTATATTAGTTTTTGACTCTAAAGTGTTGAGATTGTATTGTTTAATTCTTAGGGGATACTTAGATGAACTATAGAGGGTATAGTTCAGATTTTCGATATGCCCTAGTGTGTTTTGGTGGATCGAAATCGGTGTTTGGGTGAGTTTATATAGGGAATGCAGATGGTTTCTTTATTATTTAGTTATTAGAATCTATATAATAAATTATCCAAAACCACAGACCATCCCATGGTTTTTCTGAAGGAATTATTCCAAATGGGTGTTTTAAAAATTATTTTATATCTTTAATGTCTTAAAATATTAAAATATTATACTTTTTTATGTGGAGGTGAGTCACACTCTTAATGAAATGAAATTAAAATCATGATGTATATTATATGTTTTGGAGGATTCAAAATAGATTTATAAAATAAATAATATATACATAAAACCACATTATTATAAAATGAAAACATATATTTGTTATTTTATCCCATTTATATTACTTATTAAATCACATTTTGGTTATTATTATGTCATAAAAACAAAGTATATTTTTATGGTATATAACTTTTACTCGAAAATTCAGATGTCTCAGAAAACTGTTAAAAAATTTACCATTGGATAATTTAAAAAGCATGATTAAAAAGTTAATATTTATTTTATCTAATTTTATTTCTAAATATATGAATTTTCACTCTTAATGTAAAAAACAACCTTTATTGAAAATGACTGGTTTTTTTGACAAATTGTTTTTTTGAACCCTAATGAAAATAACATTTGAAATCCTTCAAATTATATGAAAATTTATTTTTGAAAAATATTATTTAATAATAATATTATCTTAAAATATTATTTATTTAATTAATATATTAATACATAAATTTATTAATTGAATTTCTATATTAATTAAAAATACAAATTGTGCTCGAAAATTCATTTACAATGTTATAAAATATGATGAAAATATATTACTTATTTTACACAAAATAATGTAAATATTCCAATTTTTAGGGTATTGATACATATTTGTTTAATACACCAGCATATTCCTAATATGATTGGTGTGCGATGTTTGGGCCTTCAGGGGGCGTTCGGTAAACATTATTTGGGCTGTGATCTTAATGAGCGTGATCTTCTCCCAAAAACAGTTTTTCTCATGTTTATCTTGTTGGATATCACCACGGCCTTGGTCTAAAGAAAATACCCTAAATTATATCTGCCACATATTCTCTAGTAAATAGGTTTCATAGGGTATTTTCCTACTGGTTGTGGTTTTCACTTCCTTTTTATATTTCTAAGGGATTTGTTAAAACCCTATATTTATACTATTCATGTGATCACATTTCAATGACTATGTTATTAACATTAGTGATACATAATGGTCTTTTAAAATAAAAATAGATATAATAAAATAACTTAAATGAATGTGTTTTCTAAAACCGTGTTATATAATTACACATTTAATTGAATCAAAATAGAGGAATTTGATTTATAATAGTTTGGGTCATGCATGAAGGGATTTTAAAAAAACTCTAACTTTAGATATCATTTTGTTATAGGAAACATCATAATACATTTAAATTTTATCCCATTATAGATAAAGATGCATAGAAGGAATTTGTTGGAAGTAGAAGACAAGAATATTTAATGAAACCTTTTGAGGGGGGTTTTAAATTAATGAACTTTTTGATGATTAATTAATGATTTATTTATTCTTAATTTATATAAATCTTGTATATGGCTTTAATATATCAAATCTAGGAACATATACCATCATACATTATCTCGGGGAGGGGATATGTTAATGGAAGAACAGATTATGGCTAATTATTTTCAAAAACCCAGAGCTGAGTCTTCCGGATCTATAGAGTTTTCCCTTTATCTACCCCCAGGTAGACATGACAAAAGGAAGAGTGCTCAGATGAGAAATAAAATATAAACATATTATAGAAGACTTCAAGGTTGTAGTTTAGATTATTTTAGTATGTTTACAGGTTTATTTTCTTAATTAAATTATATAATTTATATATTGTGATTCATTACATATATTTTGAAATATTTCATAGAGGATTATCTTACTGAGTAGAGAACACATGTGTTATTTTTAGAAAATGTAAGGTAGGATATTTTATCTACAACATTGTGAAATCTAGAACACATGGGTCATGTATGAGGATACCTGATAGGTGTAGAAGTGAAAAAAGTATTTTAGAAATCTATAAATTCATTAATAGATGATGTTTATAAAAAATAATTAATCTTTGGTTGTAAAATTTCCAGATATTCATGGAATGATATAGGATTGGATCATACTTTTGGTACAGTTGATGTTTTCATACAAGAAATGAAAGTTTCAGACTACAGTTCCCACTCATCCACCTCTAGTAGTAGCTCCCACATCTCCACCTCCTCCTGAATACCCAACACATTTTTATCATACTATTACAACCCCACCTCCTCATATTCATAGTTATTTTTATTTATATATCTAAGATCCCCAACATCATATAGTTCTATATGGGATGATATTTTATATTAGAGATACCATTATCTGTCAAACTATAAAGATAGAACATCATAAGATCACTCTATAAGATATTATAGATATATCAGCTTCAAAACTATTACCTATAGATGAGGTTATTAGAGTTATAAATAATATATTCCACATTTTATTTTTTCCATATATACTTGTTCCACATATCACCATAGAGGCAGGTTTATATTTTTTGTTTTATTTCCTTTTAGTGTTTTATGTTTCCAACTTTTCAAAATATTATATATTTATCTATTTTTTAAATGAATAATATAAATGTAATGAAATTTCATATAGAAAACAATAAATACTAATTTATTTTAATTCATATAAAAGTTCTAATAGTCTGTATATATTGGAAACATGAAGATTTTTTATAGGATGTTTATGAGATTTCAATTGAAGTTGGTGTTAGTGGGCATTAAAGGACTATAGAGCCTTTGGAAAATGATATCATGGAGATTGAAACTAATGATCAATTGGGTATCACCATGACAAAACTTTTTCAGTGTAATTATTTACATTAATCATTTTATATGTTTCAATAATTGAAAACTCATACTTATTTTTTCTTAGGTATCATTATACGATGGTTAAGGTGTATGACAAAATAGATTTATATGGATTTATGGACCCACTGTTTATTTCATCTATAAAAATGAAAATGACTTCATCAAAAAGAATAGTATATATTTATGAAATATTTCAAATGACATAAATTATCAATTGTTTGATGCTTTCTTATATTCAAGAGTCTGAAGCATATATATCAAAAATATTTATATATACTTTTACATAATAACCCCTAAATACAAATTTTCATTTATATCAGTGTACATTGGATGTTACATGTTGTTTTCATGTCCGATGGCACTTTATTGGTTATTCTCTATCCATGGCGAAGTTTGACACAATTTTAAGAGTGTATTGGACTAAAAAATTGGAATTTTTAAAAACAATTTCATATTTTAGTGACTATTGATGTTATTTCAGTCATTTTAGTTTAATATAGGGCATGAAATTTGATTGAAGAGACCCCAAGAAAGAATAACACCAAGATTAGATATGTAAAATAAAAGGTTAATTTTTAACAATTAGTTTATTTTTGATATATTACATAATAATGTTATTTCAAATTAAAAAACTCTATTAAAATATCTTTTCATTAAAAATGATGGAATAAAATAATTTGGATATTATGTTATAAGATTTATGTTTGAAATAATTTCAACATGGATAGCTATGAAGGTTCACCGTGTTATATTTCATTATAAATTTTTTCCTTAATTATTCCTTCATTTATATAGTAATAAATGATAAATTCATTCCTTTTAATTTTAATATTTTTGATAACTGTTATCCTTATAGTTCATAGGATCTGAGAAACATACAAATTAAATGAGAAAATAATTTTATAGGCAGGATATAATTTTAGTTTGTTTGTATTATATATTTTATTATTTAAAGTACTAATGGTTATTGTGTTTTGATAGTTTTTATTATACTATTTCAAATTGGTTTTTTATTTTTATTCATTCTTTCAATAATTTTCTACTATTGATTGTAGTCTTAAAAAATATTTGATGATAAATTTGTTTTTCACATCTGTTGTTTGATATCCGATGTGAAAAACACTTTCTCGCCTTTGTTTTCACATCAGTTATCTAAAAAATGACATGAAAACTCATTCACATAGGTTTCTAAATTAGTATTTAGATAACCGATGTTAAAAACCAGTATCAATAGGTTTTTCACATTTTTATATAATAACCCATATGGAAACACTTTATCATGTTATGTTTTCACATCAGTTATCTGCTAACCGATGTGAAAAACAATAATTATTTCTTTTTCATATAGATTATTTAGATAACTGAGGTGAGAAAAGGTTTTTCACATTGTTAATTTTATAAGTGACATTAAAATAATCCAATAATTAACTAATAATTCCAGTTTTTTAACTGATGTTAAATTTTTTTTTAACATATCTTATAAAAATGTCAAGTAATATATTATGTTAAAATGGAAAAAAACATTGTGAAAAGAAAATTTTTTCACTAGTGCATCATGGATAATATTGAATAAGTGAATAATGGGATAAATGATTTATCCGTTATATCATTACTACATTAGGTTTTTTTGTTGTGCATCCCTTGGCATGTTTCTAGACAGTAGCCATATACTTTGGGTGCTATAGTCTAATTCACTTAAGAAATGTTCCTAAATGGTCACAACAAAAGTGTATCCAAAATCATATTCGAATTCTCTAAGTATTTATCATGTTGAATAAAATTTATTCCTGTATATGGCATAATAATTATTCATGTTTGGTTGATCTCATATATTTATTCACTAATTAGAAAAGATAATATTTATGATATTAATATTTATTCAATATTTATTAATTATTTTAGTGATTTTTAAGTTTATTTATAATTGAATACTGAAATGATATTTATTTACTTGAATAAATATTAATTTTTTTATTTCGTGTTATATACAGAGGAGGATTTTCATAATAAATTTAATGGGATGAAAAAAATGATATGTTAAATATTATTTGAATAAATATTAATTTATTTATTCATGTAAATAATATTTTCATTATCCATGAGTTTAGCATGTGTTAATAAAATATTAATAATAATATTATTTAGACATGGTGTTTATTGAGGATGTATAGAATCATAAGTGAATTCGTAAACATATTCTTCTCTAACCATATATATTTTAAAAATAGTTAATATAAATAATTGCTAATATAATTATTTTACATAATGATATCTAGATAATAGTCACATAAATTAGAGAGAGCCTTTTTTATAAGGCACTAAATTATTGAGGGAAATCATAGGATCATGTTTCATGTACATATTCCAACTAGAGGTATAGTACAATTAAATCATATTATTAATTGATGGTATGATGTGAATTATTTATCATATGTAAAAACAAAGATATAAAGTCAATTTAATCCAATTATTTATTAAAATAAATTATTCACAAACATTTGAAAAGATCCTTACTTCTTGGATCTATGATTCTTTTTATTAGTCTTAATTATAATTTCATTTGTTATAAAATTATTCATTATGTTAATCTATAAATCTATATTTATTATGAAAACATTCGTACTTGGAAACTGAAAAATAGGAATATCTACCAAACCTAGAACCTTCTTGAAGGATATTGTTAGAGGTAGAGACAAAATATAACCCAGATGGGAAGAAATATATAATTTTATCACCATAATTTAAAATAAGAATCAACAAATAATCTCCCAAATTAATCAATTATAATATATTATTAGTTCCTCATTCTAACAAGGTAGTTATCTAGATGCAATGAGATCATTTTGTTGGTCAACATTTTATTTTTCTTCTTAATAGAAAACAATTGATAGGAATTAAAAATCATTCTGGTAGCCTACCCATATTTTAATAAATTTATGTTAGGCCTAGATCCCACTGATGAATATGTGGTCTCTATTATTTAATCTTACAAAACCTTAGATATATATTTTGATAGAGAATCCAAAAATCTAGCCAAAATTTGTTGAATGATATTAAGAGAATTAGCTTCAACATTGGATTCATCTTCATTTATCCTATAATGATAATACCACCATAAGTATTCCATTTATTGAATAGTTCCGCCAATATTGATATAAAATAATACGTGTCTATTATAATTCCACAGTTGAAATTGTCGATCCTAAAAACATAAATTAATGATAAAGGAACCTCAATGTTGTTAATCAAACAAGTAATTTGTGAGTATTATAATATTAATGAGGAATATAAAACCTATATACATCCTTATCTAATTATAGTGGATTGTATTATAATGGATATGGTATATCGATATATATTTCTATTTCATAATACAATGGTAGATGCATATGAAAACCAAAATTAGGATGAAATTATGAAATAAGAGGATGCAATTAATGCAACATAACATTTTTATAAGTCCCTATCCACCCTGGTTTTACAAATGTACAATTTGATATTCCCATTATCTAACTACTTATAATGTGAATCCCATCTACATGTCCATTAGATGAAGATGTAAATCACTAGAGAAACAAAAAATTTCAGCCCATACGATGGAAACATATCTATGATAATGAAATACACACAATGTTTTGATGGTTTCCTCTGGAACATCCATAATATTTCGAAAGGGGAAAATGGTACAAGTTGTTTCCATGATATATTCCCCAATAAATCACATAATATCACAAGACTTGGGTATATTTTTTCATAACGGAACTTGATTACATTGATATTTTAAAGAATTATCATGTGTTTCATGTTCTTTCCAACTTCAATCATCAACCCCTAAAGTTAAAAAATTATATAATTAAATGACAAATATATTTCATGGATCTGTTTATTCTAGAGAATTTTCAATAGTTCAAGTTATGTATCACTAGAAATGAATTATTCTTAATGTGGTCTGAAGGAGTGTTATGAAAATTGGTTGAAACTAAATTAATGATAATCTATATAAAACTAAATAACATTAAGTACTTGAAAATTCTGCACACTATCCACACATATAATGAAACAAACTCACACAGGATAAAAATGTTTTACATAAAATAAAAATTATAACTTACTAGTTCATCCTAAACCCATGTTGATTTTAATAGATAGATAAATCTATTCAATAATATCCAATAACATATCTTACTAAAAATAGTGAATACAGATAATACTATATTTCATGAAATAATCTTCAATTCTATATGGGGTTATCAAAAAAATATGCATAACTCTAACAATATGACTATATATTTCCTCACTAATGGTTTGGATGTGATGTTTCCTATATATGTCAAATTAATTATACTCTAGGTAGCCACCTGTGATCAATTTATTGAATATAAAATATACCACGATCACCTTTATAATTTTAGGAATTTTCATTATTTCTATAATTATTATTAAATTTTTCTAAAATCACCACCCACATAAGACACATGGTGTCAAAAACCATGTAACCCAATAATTCCTATTTTTTTGGAGGATGTTACGACATACATTTATATGTATTGTTCTTCTAATCACACAGACTAATCATTAACTCTATAATTGTTGTTATATTATTTTATATTGTTTGATACATTATTATAATTAATTGATGATCTTTGAAATATGTTCTATTATAAAATATATGTGTTATTATGTGAGATTCGTATTTTTTTACTATTAATTTTATTATATAAATATTTTTATTACATTTTTATTATTATGGAATGAAAATATTAATGTTTTGGGTTACATAACTAATGTCTATTGTAATAAATAAGAAAAAATGTGTAAATAGTGATTCTAGACATATTTTTTGATTTTTGAAATATAATAATATAATTTATGTGCTATAAAGGTGAAAAATAAGGGAGAAAACGTCATTTTAACTAGGTGGTGGCTGCAATACATGATGAGTAAGGGAGAACTATCTCATTACAATTATATTGTTTTATCCTCCACATATGAATGTAGACTTAAATGTTTATATCTAATCCTACTCATTTTTTTATTTTTCAAATTACACTATTGTCCCTCTAGAGGTTCTCTATTTATATGGTTATTAGATTTTTGGAGTTTTTAGATTTCATGAAGAATCTCATGAAACATATATGTTTTTTTGGATTGAGAAAAAATATTATTCTATAGAAAATTCAAGGACTATTAAAAGGTGAATATATACTTGACAAGCATCTAAAATGTCGTTATATATTCAATATATAGAAAAATTATATAATTATTGAGTTCATGACTTTATAAATTATTTTTGGTGTTCCTATTGGTTTTTAAATGTGGTATTATATTCATACCTTTTATTGAATATGGTTGAGAAACCCAAAATGTTGGTGAACACACATACTTTGATTTATTATAGGGAATAATATTTTATTGAATATTTTAATTCTTATTTTTTAGGATAGAAATGTTATATATGATTCCACTATTCAATACATGATAAACATATGAATTTGGTCTATTGAATGAATCTTTATATGGTAATCTAATGGTTATAAAGGTATAATGTTTTCTTAAATATGAATAATGAATTCATGTTTTTTTAATAAATTATAATGAGTTTTTTTCAATGGATTATTTAGTTTTTTAATTTGACTGTTAGGTATGATTTAAATATAATTATATAGTTGGTTTTATAGATGATTTAAAGGGAAATTGGAAATTTCTATTTTTCCAAATAATTGTCATAAGTGCATTTTATTTATATGATTTTGGATTTTTTAGTATAAAACATTGTATTATGATTGGGTTTCGATAAATCAGGTGGAATTATTATAAAATAATTGATTTTTTAAGTTATTTTGAATTATTTAATCCCTTTATTTAGGTAATGAATCATGGTAAATCTTGGGTAAGTTTGAGGGTGTCGAAGACATGTACCAAGACATATTCTGCTGAAACTATATCTAGATCAAACTATCCCAATCATGATACCGATATGAGTAATATATTATTTTCTTGATGTGAAATGAACTTGTTCTGTCAACGAATTTGTGATAGTTTAGGTTTTCACTTTGGCTAGTGGATTTTCCAAAATTGATTACAGATATAAATGTGGATATATTATTTATTACAGATTAATAGATTGACGTGAATATAAATGTTGGTATGGAAGACATGAACAAGTATCATAAGTTACATTACCATAGTAGCAAACATTTTTCGACCAGATTCGTGGATGGATTTTTAAAAAATGTGTTTTACATTTTTTTTCCATTACGCATAGAAAACTAGTTACATTTTAATGTAATATTTAAACTTTGTTATTAACTATTTCAGTGTATTTTTTTAAAAATAAATATTTAATGTTCTATTTTAGATCAATATGGCCTTTTATGGAATATTTTATAAATATTATACATTGTTTATGCGGTTAAATCCTACTTGGAATGTTCACTCATACTATATATACACACATCAAGGTGTATATAGATTTTCAAATTTGAATATTTTAAAATTGTGAAGATTGAAACTATTCTAGTAATATGAAATAGACCGTTAGCTTAGTTTCAAAGAAAATATGGTTCCAAAAAATTGATATATTTTTTTTCATATAGAGTTAGTGGCATATATATTTCTTTTATTTTTATCCTCATGTCTTCTACATTAGTTGTTTCATTTTATGTGTGTATGTTTTGGGAAGTAAGGTATATGTAATGTACTGATTCTTATAAATTTAATTAACTTGTTATTTGTTCTTAATTTATCATTTTAGTTATTAATGGGGGAATAAATTTCAATTCTTATATTTATTTCTCATGACACTTCTTCGATGAAAACAACGACGGGAATATTCCATAGTTCTTCTGGAGGATCGTGTTAGTTATTGATATAGGATATCCTAGGTTGGTTGATTACATGAATATATTAGACAATCATTCTAAGTGATGGAAGACTAAATTGAAGGAGGTGTTAGTAATTGTACAACCAAGAGGTTCACCAAAACTAGTTGACCAAGATTTCCAACAATATGTTTAACCACAGGTTGTTTTTATATGGATATGTATTGTTAGCATTGAATATATTGGTAATACCATTGAATAATCCCATTAAATTATAACTGAAAAGGTAATTTCCATTCATCATATAATTGTTCTAACAAAATCAAGCACTACACTGATTACCAATTATGCACATTACAACCCCTTTCTTACAAAAGGTCCTATAAAATACATATTTTTCAATTGAACATAGATTCAATGGTCTATGTCTTATAAACATAAACTATGCTATTGGATGTCCAGTAAAAATGTATATGAATAGAATTCACATGTTACTTATTGATACATTTCATACCAATGAAACCATTATTGGAATCTTGAGAATATGTTGGTATCGATGTTGTCTAGTGTGAATGAAATGTGTCTTGACACTATGCTTCACATAACATAACCTTTGCTTATGAATTTGAAAACATGAATTCATAACATTATTTTGTCATGGTTTAATAATTTATCAATCAATGAGATGATTCATTTGTGGAATGACAATTTAATGAAAACATTTTAATGTTTACATACACAGACTAGATATAATGGGTCTGTTTCATGACATTAAACCTCATAATAATTATGATGTTCATTTCATTATGTACATAAAGAATTATATATGATTGGGAGTAAGCTAACATAATTGGATATATCTCCTCAATTCATATGAATTCAAAGAACCTATCTTCACTATGTTCTATTATTTTCCTACTAGGGAAAGTGACTACACCCTTTCTGTTATTTGAAATCCTTTTATTTTAAATGTGAATCAAAGGGTGGTGTATTATCATATAGTTGGGATTTTTTACTACTTCCATGATCTACATAAATCATATGTAAAGATGTAAAAGAATGAATAATAAGTTGTAATAATTTTCATTATATATATTTTTCAGGTATATATTATTTTCATTGAAGATAGATGAAAAATTACATGTGTTTTTTCCACTACACGGTTCATTAGACATACATTAAAACCCATCAGTGGAATTAAATATTTTTCTTAAATGGGTCATAAAGTTTCATACAATATTTTTATGATGAATATACATTATTTGATGTAATTAGGTTATCCCATTTTACTGTTACATTATATGATAACATAATGGGTGTCACTCCAAATTGATTACATGTTAAGTGACATCATAGTATCAATAGTGACCTAGATGATATTATTTTGAGATAAAATGTGCTACAATGACTCTTTAAAATATATTATTTGACAATGTAGTCTAATTTTTAGAAACCATGAAAATATTTTATTAAATAACATAATCTTAAAAAAAATCCCTCATGTAATGACTATTGAATAACACAACCTTTGTAGTTCTCATCATTAAATATTAATACTAACATAAAAATCAGTTTCAAGAACATCATATGTTATATGATAGTGTTCCCTATGTTACAAACCCTTAAAATAGTGTATCATATATAAGGCCCCAGCCTTAAACCTTACTTAATCTTGAGTTATTGCAAGATTACACATTGAGGATCTTTTCGGGTTTAGAGTTTTAGAGAATTAGATCATAAAACTTCCATTACATTCCACATATAAACAAAGTGGTTACATAAAGATAGTATTCTTCTTTCCCATAAATGGAAATATATTTAAAATAAAACATGGATTCTTTCTTGACACTTCCTTGACACTATCATCATATCATGTACATTTCCCTTGACCTGTGAAAAATATTTCAAAAAAACTTGGGATGAGCATAAAAAGCTCAGTAATGGATATAAAAATATATGGAATGGAAACATGAGTACGTATATACATAAGAATGAAATCATACTTTACCCATAAAACATAATCACTTTAACATACCTCATCAAATCATGAATAAATCATAGAAATCATAAGACATAAAGGTAACTTGAGGCATTCATAACATTCCTACGTAGGGAGTAACCCTCTTGGTTACGTTTGGAATACCCATCACTGTATATTCCCTAAATCTATTCAGAGAAACCTTAACATTTCACTCCTTCGTGTTACCCAATGCATTGGAGAGCTATATTGGGCTCACCCGCCCTTAGTTTATCACGGAACCACCCGTCTTCATAATAATTCCCAAGAACCTCAACATAATCATATCACATAAAACATGCATAAAGGAAACATAACATTTCCTCCTTTCAATGATAAGATATCAATACAACACATTGATATAAAAACATTATGAAAACCATTTTCAATACCAATGTAAAATAAAAGTAAAACATGGTATTTATTTTTCTTTTAAAAAATGTATGGCTTGTAGAGGAATCTGAAACTCAAATAATGGTCACGGCGGCGGAGAAGTCATTGTCACCGCATACGTACGACAAAAACATTCCCTTTTGTCGTTTAGTAAATGTTTTGTATAAAAAATATTCCTTTTGAATAAATGTAAAATTCAAAGGGGTTTATACACCATATTAAAGAAGGTTGTGTATAAAACAAAATATGCCTTAATGAAAGTAGATTGAGACGAAGTCCCATACCTCAGGTCCGACTTGACTGGATCGTTCTTTAATGTCTTTAATAATAAACTTGAGTTAATTTATTCTTTCTTAAGAACCTTTTTCAAGTTCATTATTCCTTTTATATCACTTATTTCCATGTCATGAACACTATGTAATTATTTACGTTAATAAAGATCGTTTTAACGATCATTGGTACTTGAGTAAAAAATAAACCCTTTATAATTACAAGTTGTTCATGTATCCATTATATCCAGAATTATAATCACGATGTATATATCATATATATCCAGTATATACATGCATTTATAATATTACATAATCATTTACAGGTAAGAAATGAAATGCACCGTTCATGGAGACGGTAAGCCGTACGTAGGCATGAACGCAACATGCATTTCTAGTTCGTATTTTATAGAATGGAACCATAATGATATAAAGTTATATTATAATTCCAGTATAATATCATATATAATATCATAGTTCCATCCTTTATACGTCTCACATATGGTATTTAACGAATCAAATCACTTTGATGGGGCGATAGTCCGCACTTCCTTAAATGAAGATATCGCGTTTACCCATAATGGAAACCATAAAGGTATGCCCAAAATGAAAAATACAGAAGCTTAAGGAAAACATAAACATATTATATATCATAAATAAATATAGTTACATCTTAATTGCCACCTTTTAAGGTGTTAAAAGAATGTTGAACAATCATCGTTTCGGGAGGCATAAATTCACCATCCACAGAAACAGTTTGTCCTTTAACAATTAGATGTAGGTGTGTGTAAGTGTATCTCGAATCCTTCTTATAACAACATCCTAGTATATTGAAAATACTAGATTTGTTACAAAGGAAATGAATAAAAATATTTTAGGGGGTTGGAGAATCAAAATAAAACAAAATGACTCAAGTGAAGACATTACCTTAAAATCAGGTAACTCCCTTTGGTTTGAGCTCAAAGGCTTCTTTGGGAAGACTTCTGCCCAATGTGAGGCATCAAGGAGTAATAGAGGGATGTGGAGTGAAAAAATGGGCAGGGTTTGGCCGAGCCAAAGGCTTTGGGCGTGTGGGTAAGGAGGTAGAGGTGGGGGCCTTTTATAAGAGGAGGGGAGGGGCACTCTTGGAAAATAAAGAAATGTTACTTTATTTGAAAATGATTTTCGGATTCAAAAGGTCCCACATTGATATATTTCGAGGGTAAGGTCATAAGGGTTAGAAATCCACCCATCCAATAGGTTTTGGACATGTGTGGGTCAGAGAGTTTACTTTATCATTTCATTTTATTTAAATCCTTTATTAATGAGGTAATCGCTGCATCATCATGATGTCATAAATAATTTAGTTTATATAAAATCTAAAAATTATAAAAAAAACTACTATGATGTAGGAAATATATATAACATTCCAATGAATATTTATAGTCTAAAATATCATCTATGTAGACAAAATTAAAAATGTTTTAATCAGGTGATAGATTCTTGTTATATTTACTTTTTTTTAAACAAATAAAAAGATAACAAGTCACTTTCCACAAAAGTGATTCCATGGGGTCCCCAAGTTGGGAAAAAGACATCCCGTGGTCGTCCATGAGACAACCAGTAGAATTAGGACACATGTTGGTGTCATTTTGTTATTATTATGATATTATTTTATTATCCTTAACTACCTGATTACTCATTAATCAAGATAATAAAAGATAATTATCGTCGTTACTATTCATAATGTCCAAAAACAAAATATTCATGATTACATAATTTGGACCTTCTGATTCTAAATATGTAATCCATTTTACCAAATTACAAACACAGAAATTGCAATAATTGATTTAAAAATAATTCCCGTTGTCAAAATAAATAGCGGGTTTTTTGAAACAATATCTATGAAATGTTTGGCATTATTTTATGACCAATTACAAAGTGAAATTAATCCTAATGACCACCATTGGATTAAATGGTAAAAATATATTCTAATTTAACTTTAAAACCAATTCAAAAGATAATCTAATCATATAAATAAATTAGATTAAAAAGTAGTTTTGATGTAAAATGCAGTATTTTTCACTATTCATTAAAAAAATGAACATTGTCAGAAAAATACCAAAAATTCACACAAAGTAAATTTTGATGTCCCAATCATAAAGAATAAGTTTATTTTGACAAAAATAGCTTATAAAATTGTCAAAAGATATATTTATAAATGGTTTGCTATCAAAAGGCAGTAAAACAATCTTTTAAAAAATATTAGTGTATTCCATGCTTAAGATTGGATTTATTTTAATTTTAAGCCTCTAAAACACTATCTAATTAATTAATAGACATAGATAAAAATATTTATTATTCATTACTTACTTGGGATGTTACATCCTTCCCCCCTTTAGAAAACTGTGTCCTGCAATTTATTTACTTATCGAATAAACGGGGGTACTTAACCCTCATTTCATTTTCAGATTCCCATGTTGCCTCTTCCATCATGTGGTTTCTCCACAAAAACATTACCTGATTAATCACCTTATTTCGTAACACTTGCTCCCTATGGTCAATAATATGGACCGGTTGTTCCTCATAAGATAGGTTCTCTTCCAGTTGAACTACCTCTGGACTCGAAACATGAGATGGATCTGGCATATAATTTCTCAAAATCAAAACGTGAAAAACATAGTGTGCGTGAGATAAACTCATAGGTAAAGCCACCCGGTATGCAACTGATCCAACTCTCTCCAGAATTTCATATGGTCCAATGAACCTTGGACTCAGCTTTCCTTTCTTACCAAATATCATCACACTTTTCCATGATGAGACTTTGAGAAAAACATTATCACCTACCTCAAAAGTTAGATCCTTCCTCATGTTGTCTGCATAACTCTTCTGCCTACTCTGAGCTGTTCTCATGTGTTTCTGAATCAGCTGAACTTTTTCTGCCATCTCTTCTACTAATTCTGGTCCAATCAACTTTCTTTCACCCAATTTATCCCAGAAAGCTAGATTTCGACACCGGTTCCCATATAACGCCTTAAATGGTGCCATCTGTATACTGGAATGAAAACTGTTATTATATGAAAATTCAACCAAAGAAAGATGTCGGTCCCAACTTCCCTGATAATCCATCGAACAAGCTCGTAGCATATCCTCCAAGGTCTGAATTTTTCATTCTGACTTCCCATCTGATTGAGGATGAAATGCTGTACTAAAACTTAATTCAGTACCCGACGACTTCTGAAGGCTTTTCCAAACGTTAGAAGTGAACCTGGGATCACGATTAGATACAATGGAGAGGGGAAATCCATGTAACCTGACTATCTATTTATGATACAAAAGGGAAAGTTGATCTAGGGAAAAAGTATCTTGTATAGAAAGTAAATGAGCAGATTTAGTCAAGCGATCAACAATAACCCAGATTGCATTATTACCTCGAGATGTCTTCGGAAATCCCACAACAAAGTCCATGGATATATTCTCCCATTTCCACTCTGGAACTGATAAAGGCTGAATCATCCCTTTCGGTAACTGCCGCTCTGCTTTAACCTGTTGACATGTCAAAAACTTCACAGTAAAATCAAGAAATATCTCTTTTTATTCCATCCCACCAGTAATACTCCTGCAGATCTCTGTACATATTAGTACTGCCAGGATGAACTGAAAACGGAGAACTATGAGCTTCACATAACAACTATCTCTTCAACTCTGAATCACAAGGCACACACAATCTCTTCCCAAATCTCAAAACGCAATCATTATAAATGTTTAATTCAGGTAACTTACCTTTTTGAACCAGCTCTTCCTTTTTCTGCAACTCACTGTCTTGCTTCTATGCTTTCTTGATTCAATCTGATAGAGATGATCTCACTGATACCTAAAACAAAACAGAAGAACTTTCTGTACCAACAACTTCTATGCCAAATTTCATCAAATCCTTAACCAAAGGATCACGTTCCAAATACAACATTGCTAATGAAGCATTACTTTTTCGACTTAAAGCATCAGCCACTTTATTTTCTTTTCCCGGATGGTAATGAATTGTACAATCATAATCTTTGATTAATTCCATACATCTCCTCTATCTCATGTTTAACTCTTTATGAGTGAATATATACTTTAAACTTTTGTGATCAGTATATATTTCACACTTTACTCCATACAAATGATGCCTCTAAATTTTTAAAGCGAAAAAAACAGCAGCTAATTCCAAATCATGTGTAGGGTAATATACCTCACGAGTTTTCAAATTTCGTGAAGCATAAGCAATTACCCGATCATTCTGCATTAGGACGCAACCAAGTCCTTTCAATGAAGCATCACTGTATATAACAAACTCACCATTCCTGGAGGGTAGTTCCAAAACTGGAGCATTCACCAATCTTCTTTTCAATTCCTGAAAACAATCATCACATTATTTTTTCCAGATAAACTTTACACCCTTCTGAGTTATCTTTGTCATTGGACTAGGTAACCGTGAAAAATTTCTAACAAACCTTCGGTAATAGCCTTCCAAACCAAGGAAGCTACGAATCTCAGTTACATTTGTGGGTCTTGGCTAGTCTTCCACAACTTTTTTTTCAGGATCAACAGTTATCCCATCTTTGGAAACAATGTGACCAAGGAAAGAAATTTGTTGCAACCAAAACTCACACTTGCTGAATTTTCCATACAGTTTATTTTCTTTTAAGGTTTGCAAGATAACCCTTAAATGTCTTTCATGCTCCCCTTTACTTTTAGAAAACACCAAAATATCATCTATGAAAACCACCACAAACTTATCCAAGAACTCATGAAAAATTCTATTCATTAAGTCCATGAATACAGCAGTTGCATTGGTTAGCCCAAAAGGCATTACTACAAATTCATAATGGTCATATCTTTTACGGAACGCGGTCTTCGGAACATCTGCTTCCTTTACCTTCAGCTGATGGTACCCCGATCTCAAGCCAATCTTTGAAAAATACTGAGCTCCCTGGAGCTGATCAAACAAATCATCGATATGAGGCAAAGGATATTTATTCTTAAGAGTGATGTTATTCAAGGCTCTATAATCAATGCAATGTCTCGTTGAACCATCTTTCTTTTTAACAAATAAAACAGGATCACCCCACGGTGATGTGCTAGGTCGAATGAAACCTTTCACTAATAAATCTTGCAATTGCTCCATCAACTCTAAAAGTTCAATTTGATCCATTCGATAAGGGGGTTTTGAAATTGGCTTAGCATTAGGAACTAAGTCAATAGTAAACACAACTTCCCGATCTGGTATTATTCCAGGCAACTCATCAGGAAAAACATCAGGATACTCATTTACCACTGGCACATCATTAATCTGAACAGTTCCTTTATTTTCAACGTTGTGTGCAAGGTAACATTCATTTCCACCTTTTACAAGTTTCTTGGCCTCTTGATAAGTTATCAACAGTAAGGGTTCATTCTTGTACACAAACTGAAAGTCTTTCTTAAAAGAAACATCTTTAGCTCTATAGTCAATATTAGCTTGGTAAATAGAGAGCCAATCCATACCCAGGATAACATCAAACTCTACTAGAGGTAGAACAATAAGGTTTGAAAGTAGGTTCTTTCCACAGATAAGGATAGGAAGATTCTTATAAATTCTTTTTTCCTCAACATTTCCCCCAGGTGTTTTCACCAAATGTTTAGGAGTCATTTCTTGAGATGGTATTCCCATTTTACTAGAAATGTTTTCAGAGATGAAAGAATGTGTATACCCCGAATCAAACAACACACTGGCATAATCTGAAAAAACAATCAAAGTACCTGATACAACTTCATTTGATGGCCTGACATCTGCTAAAGTAGTTTCAAAGTATTTCACTACACCTTTCTGCTTGTAATCTAACTGCTTCCCATCACTCAAGCTCTTTGTCGGACACTCGTTTTCATAGTGACCCATCTCATTGCACTTAAAACATTTCACTAACTGTAAATCAAATTTGGTCTTACCTTCAACATTGATCTTTTTCAGTGCAATCACCATACTTATGTCCCATATTACCACATCGTTAGCACTTTCCATAATTCAGAAGACATTCCCCAGTATTCCTTTTGCCACATTTATCACAAACTGGAAACTTAGTTTTCTTACCATCAGACTTTTTTGAAGAATTCTTCCCTTTCTCCTGCCACCTTGGTCTCTTCTTCTGCTGGTTGTTATAGAACACTTGATCATCGACAAACTCCATTTACACCTTCTCATCACATCGAACTAGCTTTTCATAACTTTTAAAGTCACGAGAAGCTAATTCCCTTCGATAGATTGGCTTTAATCCTGAGTAAAAACGATTGATTTTACTATGAAGGTCTCCGATAAAATTTGGAGCATACCTTTCCAATCGAGTGAACCTTTCTTCATAGGCATCCACCGAGTCTTCCTCTTACCTCAATCCCAAGAATGGTTTTTCTATCCTAATTCGGACAGCCTTAGGAAAATAATTTTCAAGAAACATACCTCTGAATTCATCCCAGACGAGAGCATCAATATCATCAGCGTCCCTTATATTTTTAACCATCGACCACCACTGATCTTCTTCACCCTCCAAACGGTAAATAGCAAGACTAAGGTTTTGATTGTCTGAACATCCCATGACATCGAAAATCTTATCCAGTGCTTTAATCCACCCTTCAGCTAGCACAGGGTCAGATGATCCTATGAATGATGGGTGGTGTTGCCTCATGAATTGTTCCACCACTGACATGTTCCTCTGTAGTTGATCTGGCTGATCTCGTGTATGGATACCACCGCCATTTATCGCTTGATTCAACTGCGCCATTACTGCAACAAACTATTCATCTCCAATTCTTACCATCTCAGGATGCTGATTCGGAATGTTATTTCCTTCTGCATGCCTTCCTGGCACTACTTCCCTGTTTCCTTTGTGGAAAACCATTCTGAACAAACATGTCTTAGATGAAGAAACATGGTAATCTTCAAATACTATATCACTTCAATTTGACCATAAAAAAAATATTTTTGGATAATAATTAAATAGAATTATAACTCCTAAAGTTATCTAAACCGACATTTGATACCAACTATAAGGCCCCATACTTAAACCTTACTTAATCTTGAGTTATTAAAAGATTACACATTGAGGATCTTTTAGGGTTTAGAGTTTTAGAGAATTAGATCATAAAACTTGCATTACATTCCACATATAAACAAAGTGGTTACATAAAGATAGTATTCTTCTTTCCCATCAATGGAAACATATTTAAAATAAAACATGGATTCTTTCTTGACACTTCCTTGACACTATCATCATATCATGTACCTTTCCCTTGACCTGTGAAAAACCTTTCAAAAAAACACGGGATTAGCATAAAAAGCTCAGTAAAGGATATAAAAATATATAGAAAGGAAACATGGGTACATATATACATAAGAATGAAATAATACTTTACCCATAAAACATAATCACTTTAACATACCTCATCAAATTATGAATAAATCATAGAAATCATAAGACATAAAGGTAACTTGAATCATTCATAACATTCTTACATAGGGAGTAACCCTCTTTGTTACGTTTGGAATACCCATCACAGTATATTCCCAAAATATCTTCGGAGAAACCTTAATGTTTCACTCCTTCATGTTAGCCAATGCATTGGAGAGCTATATCGGGCTCACCCGCCCTTATTTTATCACGTATCCACCTGTCTTCATAATAATTCCCAAGAACCTCAACATAATCGTATCACATAAAACATGCAAAAAGGAAACATAACATTTCCACCTTTCAATCACAAGATATCAATACAACACATTGAAATAAAAAAATTATGAAAACCATTTTCAATACCAAAATAAAAGAAAAGTAAAACATGGTATTTATTTTTCTTTAAAAAAATTATGGCTTGTAGAGGATGCCGAAACTCAAATAATGGTCACGGCGGCGGAGAAGTCGTTGTCGCCGCATACGTATGACAAAAACATTTCCTTTTTGTCGTTTAGTAAATGCTTCGTAAAAAAATATTCCTTTTGAATAAACATAAAATTCAAAGGGTTGTATACACCATATAATAGAAGGTTGTGTATAAAACAAAATATGCCTCAATGAAAGGAGATTTAGACGAAGTCCCATACCTCGGGTCCGACATGACTCGATTGTTCTTTAATGTCCTGAATAATAAACGTGAGTTAATTTATACATTCTTAAGAACCTTTTTCAAGTTCATTATTCCTTTTATATCACTTATTTCCATGTCATGAACACTATGTAATTATTTAAGTTAATAACGGTCGTTTTAACGATCATTGGTACTTGAGTCAAAAATAAACCCTTTATAATTACAAGTTGTTCATGTATCAATTATATCCAGAATTATAATCATGATGTATATATCATATATATCCAGTATATACATTCATTTAGAATATTACATAATCATTTAGAGGTAAGAAATGAAATGCACCGTTCATGGAGACGGTAAGCCGTACGTACGCATGAACGCTACTTTCATTTCTATTTCGTATTTTGTAGAATGGAACCACAATGATATAAAGGTATATTATAATTCTAGTATAATATCATATATAATATCATAGTTACATCCTTTATATGTCCCACATATGGTATTTAACGAATCAAATCACTTTGAGTGGGCGGTAGTCCGCACTTCCTTAAATGAAGATATCGCGTTTACCCATAATGGAAACCATAAAGGTATGCCCAAAATGAAAAATACAGAAGCTTAAGGAAAACATAATCATATTATATATCATATATAAATATAGTGACATCTTAATGGCCTCTTTTGAAGGGGTTAAAATAATGTTGAACAATCATTGTTTCGGGAGGCATAAATTCACCATCGACGGAAACAGTATGTCCATTAACCATTAGATGTAGGTGTGTGTAAGTGTAGCTCGAATACTTATTATAAAAACATCTTAGAATATTGAAGATACTGGAGTTTTCAAAAAATAGATGAATAAAATGAGTTTAGGGGGTTGGAGAAGAAAAATAAAACAAAAGGACTCAAGTGAAGACATTACCTTAAAATCAGGTAACTCCCTTTGGTTTGAGCTCAAAGGATTATTTGGAAAGACTTATGCCTAAAGTGAGGCTTCAAGGAGTAATAAAGGGATGTGGAGAGACAAAATGGGCAGGGGTTGGATGAGCCAAAGGCTTTGGGAGTGTGGGTAAGGAGGTAGAGGTGGGGGCCTTTTATAATAGGAGAGGAGGGGCACTCTTGGAAATTAAAGAAATGTTACTTTATTTGAAAATGATTTTCGGATTAAAAAGGACCCACATTGATATAATTCGAGGGTAAGGTGATAATGGTTCTAAATCCACCCATCCAATATGGTTTTCACATGTGTGGGTCATCGATTTTACATTATCATTTCATTTTACTTAAATCCTTTCTTAATGAGGTAATCACTACATCATCATGATGTCATAAATAATTTAATTTATATAATGTATAAAAATTATGAAAAACTACTATGATGTAGGAAATTTCATTAGATTTCCAATGAATATTTATAGTCCAAAAGATCATCTATGTAGACAAAATTAAAAAAAATTTAATCAGGTGATACATTCTTGTTATATTTACTTTATTTAAAAAAATAAAAAGATAACAACTCACTTTCCACAAAAGTGATTCCATGTGTAACGCCCCGACCCTAGATACCCAGAGTTGGTTCATTATTACATAACATTGGCATGATCACAAAGGATCAAGTCTAGAAAGACTGGTTAGTTTATTAGTCTTGGAAACACTAGATATATTCATAAGTCTTACATTACATCATAAGGTAAAAAAACTACAACAACATCTTGTCATCATATCCCCTCATACTATCCCTGTAGATCATTCATAAATTACTTCTTCGTAATCCTGGGAAAAATAAAACATTGAAAGGGGTGAGCTCAGATGCTCAGTAAGGATAATCATTATAGGAGAATCTTTCATAGATAAGCATAAACACTTAAGGAAGTTTATAACTAAAACGAAAGCCTTTTAAACTTGAACTTCAGCATAAAATGGAAAAGATAAGATAAATTAATGCCATTTACATACTCACATGGATATTATACTAGTTGAATGATCACATGCAATATCAATAACCACTTTCATAATGATGGAATGCATAATGACAAACTATCATAACCACATAGCCAAGGCCTCGTGCCAAGACTACAAATAAGATTTTGCCAAGGCCTTGTGCCAAGACACTAGTCTGTCTCATGAGACCTACCGATGCATCGAGGAGCTATAGCATGCTCCACCCGTCACTTATTAAGTCCAATGCATTCCTCATATGAACAGGTTTAAACATAACATAAACATTCGGATTAAAACTAGCATACGAAATGTCAATACTTTAACTACAAACCATGAATGGTATAAAAATAGCACATCGACAGTCAAACATAACTCATTTGATACAATATGGAAGATTTTATTGTATCACATTAACCTCAATCAAGAATAATGAAGGATGTTTACATAGATGAAAATAATCATCAAAACTATTTGAGAGAAATATCCCCCTTTTTCTTGAAATCATTTAAAAGTTACACTATTTGTCAAGAAGCCATTTAAAAATAGATTTTTGAATCAAAGTGTCCCATACCACTTTGAAACTTTTTTAAAAGGAGTTTTAATTTTAAAACATTAATTTCCATATAAATAAATCCATAAAACCATTTTTAAACCATGGACATTTATAAGAAATAATTAGATGAATAAGTCTTTAAAACATTAAAAAATGGTATTTTTGTTAGAGAATCTAACCAAAAGAGAGACACTTGAATACAAATAATTGAGGTAATAAAAAATTTGTAATATTATGAGAATAAATGTATTCATGATATACTATTTCAAAGTACATTATATACACCACATAAAAGTGATTTGGTGTATATCAACAAAGAAGTTCCAATGGAATTTAAATTGAGATGAAATCTCTCATAAAGGATGTATCCTTATGTTAAGGATAAATCTACCACATAATTATGTGTGACAAATATAAATACACTAAATATGATTGGATATTCAGTGTAAAAAAATCAAAGGATATTCACACATATTCTTGCAAAAACAACACCAACGAATTGGATGTTCAACTCAACAAATGGTGAATGAGTTAAAATTACTCTTATCAAATTCATATCAATGACTAGAGAATTATCAATGGAGTGATTATGTGTATCAAAAGTATATCCACAGGAAGGGGAGTGGAAATTATGACATAATAAAATGAATAGTGATTCCACACATAATCTTGGAGTAATATAATCAATGAAATATGCGTAAAGCCAAATGAGTGAAAATTGAAATCTCAAATTCCCTTATCGATTGGGTAACTTACGAAACATGCACCCATTAAAGAAGGATCATACAATGATGATGTAAATAGCCATAAATTAAATTATATTACACAATGAATACAGTCATGGGCAGTACACATACACCACATGCAATAAATAAGTGGTGAACAATGGAATTCTCATGAAATTAAGAGTGAGATAAGAAACCCCTTACTTTGTACTTTTTCCTTGGTCGACGGTAGGTTAACCTCATTTATAATGGTGGAATAATCTTTATTGAATTATAAAAGAATCATTTACATTAATATGATATCATATATGATCTTTTAACATTTATTTGTTAATAATATCTTAGAATTATCGTCATTTCGGGTGTTAACGGGTTCATTTTACATTATATTCTTTGTTATGTGAGCCATATTCGTTATTAATGGGATGTATATTATTCATATCCACAATGATATCAAGTCCTTAGATACTATTTTTAAATCATAAAGTTATAATTATACTTGAATGGATATGATGGAGAATGAATCTCATCGCGTTCGTGGAGACGGTAGTCCGTACGTACGCACGAGCGACAATATCATTATTTTGATATTAAAATAATATATAATTGGATGGTATATCATATATAAAGGATAATTATCATGTTATATTTATTATTTAAATGAGTTACGCATCATTATTATACCCATCCAAATAATAATATATTGAATAACAATTACACCACGACGTGGAGACGGTAAGCCGTACGTACGCACGTATGGTGACATGTTATTCAAAGGATGGATAGAATACTGAATATGGTTGTACCATATTTATAATAACATCACAGTATATATATGATACTATATTTATTATTTTATAATGGTAATAACAAATAAAGAAGAAGTTGATGAAGAAAGGAACTTGAAAAGGGGTTGTGAAAACATTACCTCTTCTTCGGGTTCTTCCTTTTGATTTGATCAAAATGGATCCTTAGGTTGGCTTTCTGATCAAACTAAGGACACTAGGTTGTATTGAGGGAATTTGAGAGAGTATTTGGGCAGGGGTTGGCCGAACCAAAAGGTTTTGAAGGTGTAAAGAAATGAGAAGGAGGAGTGCCCTTTTATAAGAGGGGTGTGGGGCACCTTTGGAAAAGCTAGAAATATTAATTTATAATAAATTTATATTCGGTTTATAATGGCTCCAAAGTTTATTATTCAAATTTTAAGGTAGGGATAGGTCGAAAAAAATTCAGCCAATAGAATTTAGACAGGTTTGGTTCACTATATTAGCCTTATCTTTTAGTTTTAACTCTTAGTTAATTAGTTTGACATTTACCATGTTACTTTGTATTTTTATATTATATAGTTAATAAACATACTATATACTTCCAATTGACCCCCAAGTGGTCCATTAATGATATACCTATCATGATATAAGTCTCTTGGCCGAACCTTCGATTTTTAAAAATTTAATATCAATTAATAATATAATATTTGTTTTAAAAACTCTTTTATGTCGATTTTGACTCTATTCAATAGTTGATTTTTGTGAAACACATAACAGAATGATTACTTCGAAAAAAGTTAATTAAATCAATAATAATATGTCATATTAACCTATAAAATTAGTTTAATTCAATAAAAGTCTCAAATTACATTTCTTTTGGTATTTATAATATCAATTATTCTAATTTTTCACTATTATGGTAGTTACTGCATCACCATTGTGTCATAAATAAATTAAGTTGTTTTATGTCTAAAAATTATAAATAAAAAATAATTATGTAGTAAATATTTTTATATTTCCAATGAATATTTATACTCTAAAATCAAGCATATATAACCTTATGTAACAATTGTTTTTCTAAAAGATATATGCTTGTGTCATTTTTGTATTTATTTTAACTTAATTAAAATAAATTGTCATTATCACTTACAAGTGGATCCATGTGGTCCCAAAATCAACCCAAAGATGACCATGGTCGACCATGTATTATAAAATAGGGTTAAGACACGTTTTAGGGTATTTTAGTGTTATTATAATATTATTTTCTAACCCTTGTTTACAAGATTTACCCTTTAAGCATGGTAAATAAAATATTTACCGAAGTAATTATCCAAAATGTCTAAAAATAAAAGTTACCTATTTACAAAATTTTAACATCCTGATTCCAAATATGGAATCAATTTTTCCAAATTCAAAACACAGAAGTGGCAGAAATTAATTTAAAATTAATTTCCGTTGTTAAAACAAAAAGCGTGTTTTTAAGAGATAATAACTATCAAAAGATTGGCACTTGTTTATGTCTGGTTTAAATGTGAAATTATGTTCAATGACCCACATTGTATTACATGGTAAAAATATATTCAAAATATACTTTAAAACCACTCAAATTCATAATTTATCACTATTAATTATTTTGATTAAAAAAGTTGTTTTTAATTAAAATTTAGTAATTTTCACTATTCATCAAAATATGAAAGTTATCCGAAAAGTACCAAAATTTCACCCTAGGATAATTTCGATATTATGAATCCTAAAATGAAGTACATTTTGAGAGATACAATTTATAAAATTTCAAAAAGTAGGTATTACTATTCATAACAGCTGGTTTGATTGGTTATGGTGTGTTAAAATCTCGAAGTTGCGTACAATGCACGCCTTTGAATTATTCGAAAGGAAACGTATCGTGGAAGCTTGGGGTGTTAAATTATCCCCTCCTTCAATAAATTGCGACCTCACAATTTTTAAAATTGTGCTTGGGAATATAATAGAAAGTCCCACATCGGAAAAAGAGTCAATAAAACTATCACTTTAAAAGAAAGAAAGAGAGGTATAAAGGTCATCCAAGATAACCCATACTCGGATTCCATGTAGGAAAACATGGATATATATGATAAACTAAGTGTCAAGTTATGATGGAGAGGGATAGAAATCATGATTAGGTCAAAGTTAACAATAAGAAAACCACAAACTGGTGTTGGTACAAACGACCATTAGTCTCCTAGTAGGAAAGTAAATGGGAAACATTTTTTTTGTTTTAAGTTACATTATATAAGGATGAGGAATTCTTTTATGATATTGACTAAGAACATAAAGAGATATACTTACTTATTAAGTAGAGTTTCATTATTTAATAACTTTTTACCACTAACTTATTTTTTTTTGAACAATGAGTATTCAAGAAGAGTTGGTCACAATAAAAGAGCTAGAATAAACTTCTATAGAAATACATGATCCATGTAAAATAAACTATATATTTAACTTGTATTTAGAGATTAATCAAAACCAAAATGGTTAGTATAAGTTCTGATGATCCCCCACATGTATATTCCATTATAGAAAAAAAATACTAATCTTAATTTCTAAAATTAAACCAATAATACCCCAAAGTTAAATAAATACCATTCAATAATAAATTTTCCTTAAAATCATTCAACATAATCCAAACTAATTTTGAAACCCAAAACTTATAAGAATGTAGTCTTCCACGTTAAATTGTATCTCCAAAAGACATCATCTACTCTTAAAGTCACATACTTAAAACTAATTAACCTAATCACATATTCTTTATTATAGGTTAATCATTTCCATAAATAACCCAAATCACTATATATCCACAATAAAAACATAGAAAAAATCCACCATTACTCCTCTAATGACATCCCACAGTATTCTATTTTCCTTGGACATATAGTGTTCCCAACAAAGTGTACATCTTCCAAAATAACATTTATCACTTAATCACCAAATCATTTTCCTATACTAAGGGTATTCATTTGATGAAACATAAGAACCCAAATCAACATATTATTGATCAATAAAATCATTTAACTAAAAAAATAGTCACACCAACCAGGGACTTCACATAGTCCAGTGGTAGGCAATAAATCCCAATCGCACTTTGGTTGTGGGTTCGATTCCCACAGCTTTGTCCGACGCGACGGGTTGTCACATGGTCTACATGTTGTCCTTTTTCAAAAACAATATTTTATAATATTACCAAAATGAGGTAAATTCCTCAAAATAACATAATTTAACCACAAATGTTATATCATACCTTGCATTTTCATCCCAAATTATAATAACTTATAATTCTCCCAAACCCCAATGATCATATAAAACCAAATGGTTATTTATTCCTATATACACAAGAGAAGAGACAATTCTTCCTCAAATATCATTCTCACATGGAAAACTGCGGGGTTACAAATACAAGAGAAAATTATTCCAAAGTAAACATATCAACAAGGAGCACTAATACTTTTTAAACATTTATCCGACCATTTATTTCCACATAGCTTCTTCTTTGACCAAGATAATATCCTATAGAATAGGACATTCACTCGGGTAATGGCCAGGTCCCCTACATTTATGGAAAATGACTGTAAATGGACTCTTGGGACCATTTTTATCTTCTTCCATAGTACTCTTCATTTTTCATCTGCAGTTCTTCACTTTATGTCCTTCCTTCCCGCACGTGAAGCATTTCTTTGTCCCATTGAGACACTTTCCTGGGTGTCTCCTTCCACATTTCATGCATGATGAAAATTGAGGGTTCTTTTCTCCATGGTCTCCATTGCTGGAGCTCTTATCATTCATCACCTTTCTCTTCCTTGTTTCGTCTGGGAGTTGGTTAATATATATGTTGTTGATCATATTTTTGGAAAAATGATTTGGCATAAAGACAATATCTTTTACGCCTATCAAAATTCCATTTTGTTGCTCATTGCCACCACTGTTCCCACCTTGTACATCATTCTCAAAGTACTATGACTTCCTTGGAATCCAGCCATTGACTAAAACCATAAAGCATTGTGTGAGTAACAGTAGTCGTAAAAACATTTAGAGATTAACATGTCACCATATTCTCAATTTGAAACATATTAGGATTAACCAAGGTCATTTACTCCCATATTATATATATATTACTTAAATAGGTTTGTAAAGAAAATGTAAATTATCCTGAGCATATCCCCCGGGAGTGTCGTAACCAAGAGTGCAACATGGCCCGTTGTCGTGCACCAGTTCTCGTTCGAGTCTAGCTCAAAGCGGTGTTTTCGGGTTTTACCCATAGGTACATCTGTGCTAGAGCCGCCTCTACCTGCTCGTATCCAGACAGGGATGTATTGCTCGGAAAACTCACAAAATCTCTACAATACCAAAATTCTATGAAGTTCTTCTATACTAATCCTCAAAGTTCATCTTAGGTCTACGTGCTCTAATCGGAATTTATCTAAATATAGCTTCCAAATTTTGTACTAACCTTCCTTTGATACCAACTGCAACGCCCCGACCCTAGATACCCAGAGTCGGTGCATTATTACATAACATTGGCATGATCAGAAAGGATCAAGTCTCGAAAGACTGATTAGTTTAGTAGTCTTGGAAACAATAGATATATTCATAAGTCTTACATTACATCATAAGGTAAAAAAACTACAACAACATCTTGTCTTCATATCCCCTCATACTATCCCTGCAGGTCATTCATAAATTACTTCTTCATAATCCTGGGAAAAATAAAACATTGAAAGGGAGGAGCTCAGATGCTCAGTAAGGATAATCATTATAGGAGAAGCTTTCATAGATAAGCATAAACACTTAAGGCAGTTTAAAACTAAAATGAAAGCCTTTTAAACTTGAACTTCAGCATAAAATGGCAAAGATAAGATAAATTAATGCCATTTACATACTGACATGGATATTCTACTAGTCGAATGATCACATGAAATATCAATAACCACTTTCATAATGATGGAATGCATAATTCCAGACTATCATAACCACATAGCCAAGGCCTCGTACCAAGACTACAAATAAGATTTTACCAAGGCCTTGTGCCAAGACACTAGTTTGTCTCATGAGACCTATCGATGCATCGAGGAGGTATAACGGGCTCCACACGTCACTTATTAAGTCCAATGCATTCCTCATATGAACAGGTTTAAACACAACATAAACATTCATATTAAAACTAGCATACGAAATGTCAATACTTTAACTACAAACCATGAATGGTATAAAAATTGCACATCCACAGTCAAACATAACTCAGTTGATACAATATGGAAGATTTTATTGTATCACATTAACCTCAATCAAGAATAATGAAGGATGTTGACATAGATGAAAATAATCATCAAAACTATTTGAGAGAAATATCCCCCTTTTTCTTGAAATCATTTAAAAGTTACACTATTTGTCAAGAAGCCATTTAAAAATAGATTTTTGAATCAAAGTGTCCCATACCACTTTGAAACTATTTTAAAAGGAGTTTTAATTTTAAAACTTTAATGTCCCACTAGTGCAGAAATCGTTTTTTACGTCACCATTTTTTACGTCGGTTATATATAACCGACGTAAAAATGCGGCGAGTAGATTTTTCACGTCAGTTATTTTAATAACCGACATTATAAATCACCCCTGTTGGGTTTTTACGTTGGTTATCTTAAAACGGACGTAAAAAACCAATGCGCGGGGGTTTTTTACGTCAGTTATTTGGTAACCGACGTAAAAAAACCAAAGCGCGAGGTTTTTTACGTTGGTTATAAAATAACCGACGTAAAAAACCCCCGGGGCTTTGGTTTTTTAGGTCAGTTATTTGATAACCGACGTAAAAAATGCGTCGATATCGGGTTTGTTACGTCGGTTACCAAATAACCGATGTAAAAAACGCATAGATATCGGGTTTTTTTACGTCGGTTATAATATAACCGACGTAAAAACCCCGTAGATATCTCGTTTTTTACGTCGGTTATAAAATAACTGACGTAAAAAACCAAAGAGTGGGAACTTTTTTACGTCGGTTTTAAGATAACCTACATAAAAAAGCTAAAAAATAGTTCATAACGTCGGTTATATAATAACCGACGTTATAAAACATTTAAAAAAATTAAAGCCCGTGTTCTATCATTTACGATTTTTCAATTGATAGTCGCCGGCTCATCTCTCTCTCTCGCGGTAAACCCTAATCGGCTCGTCGATCACCTTCATTAAACTCATTTTGGCTTCATTTTTTATCTTCTTCACTCCTCTCGGATCTATCATCTCAAATCGCGACATTCAAGTAAGCCTTCCAAGAATTTATTTCGTTCGTTTTTGTTTCGATTCTTGATGTGCTTTTCGTTCGTTTTTGAATCTCGTGGAATTTTTTGTCATTGAAAATGGTTATTATGTTCATTCAACTCGCAACATTAAACTCGCAACATTCAACTCGCAACATTCAAGCAGGTGTATTTTGGATAAGACTATTTTTAACTCTTATTCTAGATTTTCATTCTGATATACGCTTTACGATTCTATAGTACAATCAAAAAGTAGATTCATTAAAGCTTCTTAAACCACTTATACTTCATCTTTTCTTCTGAAATACGAATCAGTAACAACTCCAATATGATCGTTATATTGATCTCTCTGAATACCAGCAATTTCATTACGAGCAACCTCTTAAGTATCTAAATAAATCAATATCTGATAAAAATATTACTATGACCATGAGAACATAGATATTTGACTTCACAACCATTAAAATTATTCAATCATTTAGAAAGAATAATTTATTTTAAAACATTGAGGATTAGCTTCAGCAAAATCTGAAAAATAATGGGTCGTACTATAACGTTCCATTCTTCCAGCAAAACATTATTATTTCCTACTTAGCTGGAATGTGTCTTTCTGGATGAAGATTGGTAGTACATATTTTCTTAAAATAATATTTTCAATATGATTGTCCAGAAAATGATTTTCATGAATGAAATTGGACCAGGTACAATCGGTAATACCTATCCTTAAAATTTCATTCAACATTCTTACATCATAATATTTTTTCAAAAAATTATGATTTTTAGAACTCCTAGATCATAAAACCATCATCTGTTTTCATCTGCATTCATAAAAATATAAATTCATACCTATTACAATCAAATATTTCATTCTGGACTCATGGTGAGTCTGATAATACATTTCTTCTTTCAGTCATCTCCAAAAAATGATGGACCTTTTCATGCAAAGTGTATCTGATTTTTTGAATACGATGGTATGTCCGATTTTCAACAAAACCAAGTGAGGTGATTTCTTTTATTATTAATAATTCATAAAAAAATTATAATACCTAAATATTATTATCATCCTTTTCAGATTTTTCATTATAAAAAAGGTAAAGTGTACTTTCTTTTCATTCTCAAGTTAAATTATATTTTTTATAAAGTTCTTTTCTATCTAGGTAGAAATAATTTAACGATAATTAGATTGAATTAGGTATATTATCTTATCTTACCATCCAAACACATTTTTATGTATTAATAATTATTATTTTTTGTAAAAACAATTATGACCCCCATTTCATTTTTGTTAGTTAATTGATATACGAAAGTGTTATTAATGATTTGATGATCACGATTCACCCATATATATGGTTAGTCATTATGTGACATTTGGGTCCATAATATCCTTCTAATGCATTCGACAATGCATTATATATCATAGATCAATATGGGATACAGATGGTTATACAATGTCCAATGTGTTATGTGATGTGTCTCGTAAGAAATATTATAATAAATTATAGGAAAGGTGATTAACATATCCCAATATGAGGTGAATGAAAGTATGTTTTCCCTTGACATATGTTATGACTTATATGATTATGTTTGTGCCACACTCTTATGTTATTCCACATACCAATGTTGTGATCCTGTGAATAAGGTTTTTTAAATCATGTTCCCACTATCATATAAATCATGTCTTATGTTATGCTAAAATTGTTATACTTGGACTCTGGTTTTATGATCTATGATTATATAGAACTATTTCACTTATCTTTTTGATCATGTGCTTTGTGTATGCTCTTATACCCCCATGTATATCTTTTTATGAGATTAGATATTATATTTATATATATCATGTTTACCCATAATGAGTATCGTAAATCAAAAATTTTATTATTTTCATTCCCTATGTTATAAAAATAAGTATTATGTAGGATGATTCAAAAATTTAATCTGTGAGATGAGTTGTTTTATGTGCGAAACCCAGGCCAAACACATATGTATTTTTTTAATGGTATTACATATATATAGTTCGACATATACTTTTTTTTACATTACCATTATATTAACATTACTTTTTCTAAAGAAATATTAATGTCCTTAGATTATATATCGAATCAAAAGGATATAGTAATTCTAATATATAATCAGAATGATCAGATAATATGAAAATATTATTAAACATAAAACAAATGATCTATATTCATATTTCTAACATGACACTTACGATGTATAGCTATTTGGTGTTGGGTACTTATGAAAACTACTACTACATTCAAGATTTTGGCACTTGAATGTTTTGAGTACTTTAGATCATATTGATTGAAAAACAAGCATGAATAACACATGTTATATGCTCCATTAGGTATTCCTATATTTTAACATGTTTATTAGTATATTGGCATGAGATTCTTATAATTGTGTATCATCTGATCATATTCACTTATTCCAGATAAAAATCATTTTGTTTATGTTTTATTGATGTATATTTTATTTGGAGAATCATTAGGCGTCATGGTTTTCTTTGATTCAATGAAATTTTAAACTGTTACATCTAACTATATTTTATTTTAAAAATAATATTCAAGCATATTTTTTTAAATACCTATAGATTTGTTTTATATTTTAAATTGTTTTACATTCAAATTATGATTTTTTTCATATAAACATGTATTTGTCTTATCTTAAAAATATATATTTTTTGTTGATATTTGTTATAGGTAATAATGAGTCGAAGTTGGATTACGGAACATCAAATGAGCAATGAATTTGAGGACGGTGTTGATGCCTTTTTGGAATTTTCAAAACAAAATGTTCCAAGTAGTGACATTTTGTTCTGTCCATTCCTGAAATGTTTGAATATGAAGAAGTTGAAAAGTAGAGAGATAAAAGATCATCTGATATGTCATGGTTTTAATCCGAGTTACAGCCCTTGGATTTGGCATGGTGAAACTGGACGAAATGTCACTGATGATGATGATTCGCCAGATGGTAACTCCGATGGAATTGAAGAAATGATTCGCGATATTGTAGCAGAAAAAATTGAGATAGAACCGACAGTTGCACGTCTATATTGTGATGCTGAAAAACCATTATATCACGGTTGTACAGATTTTACGGTTCTTTCGGCGGCGTTAAGATTGATTAACCTAAAGGCGAAGCATGGATGGAGTGACAGAAGTTTTACAGAGCTGATACAATTGATGAAAGACATTCTTCCAAAAGATAACGATCTTCCAGATTCACATTACAAAGCCAAGAAAATATTATGCCCGATGGGATTGGGATACAAGAAAAGACATGCCTATTAGAATTACTGCATTATATATAGGATGGAATATGAATTTCTGTCAGAGTGTCCAAACTGTGGGACATCACGGTATAAGGTGAAAGAAAAATCACAGGGTGATGTAGATATTACAAATCTCCCTTCAAAGGTATTTTGGTATCTTCCTATAATTAATCGTTTCAAACGTTTATTTGCTAATTCACATGATGCAAAAAGGTTAAGATGGCATGCTGAAGAGCGGGTATGTGATGGAAAAGTACGTCATCCAGCTGATTGTCCACAATGGAAGAAAATTGATGCGCAGTATTCTACATTTAGAAATGAAATAAGAAATCTCAGACTAGGGTTGTGCACAGATGGAATGAATCCATACCGAACACTCAGTAGCACACATAATTCATAGCCTGTTTTATTGGTAATTTACAACCTCTCTCCTAAAGTTTGTATGAAGCGCAAATATGTCATGTTGAGTATAATGATCTCTGGTCCAAAGCAACCCGGTAATGATATTGATGTTTACTTGTCACCGTTGATTGATGATTTGAAACTGTTATGGGCTGATGGTATTAGGGTGTATGATTCTTATAAAATGGAATATTTTCAACTGCATGCATTGCTTCTTGTTCACTTTAAATGACTTCCCAGCGTATGGAAATTTGTCTGGATACAGTGTTAAAGGGCATAAAGCATGTCCAATTTGCGAACAACAGACGTCCTATTGTCAATTGCATCATGGGAGGAAAAAAGTGTACATGGGTCATCGAAAGTTTTTGCCTATGGAACACCCTTATAGAAGACTAAAAAAGGCATTTAATGGCTCACAAGAATTTGATACTTCTCCAAAACCTTTATCCCCTGATCTGTATTTTGAGAGGGTGAAAAACCTTGACGTGACATTGGGAAAGACACAGAAATTTGGTAATGATAGACATATTTGGAAGAAAATGTCAATTTTTTTTGAGCTACCATATTGGAGGTATCATGAAGTTAAACATAATATTGATGTCATGCACGTGGAGAAGAATATATGTGATTCTTTGATTGGAACATTGTTAGATATTAAATGAAAGACTAAAGATGGGTTGAATGCAAGATTAGACTTACTATCAATGGGAATACGTTTGGAGTTAGCTCCCACTCCTAAAGGAAGATGAACATTTCTTCCCCCGGCTTGTCATACATTATCGAAGAGGGAGAAAATTAGCTTCTGTCAGTGTCTTCATGATACCAAAGTGCCTCATGGTTATTCTTCTAATGTACAAAATTTTGTCTCATTGAAGGACTTGAAGTTGATAGGTATGAAATCACATGATTGTCACGTCATGATGCAACAAATTCTACCATTTGCATTGCGTGGAATATTGCGCATTCGTGTCAGAAAGACTATAATGAAGTTGTGTTATTTTTTCAATTCAATTTGTAACAAGGAGATTGATGTGAATGCTTTGAACATTTTGGAAAAGGATGCAATTTTTATACTTTGTCAATTGGACATGTATTTTCCTCCAACTTTTTTTGATATAATGGTGCATTTAATGATTCATCTGGTTCGAGAAATAAAGCTTTGTGGACCGGTATATCTTCGTTGGATGTATCCTATTGAAAGATATATGAAAATATTAAAGGGGTATATTAAAAATCTATATCGACCTGAAGCCTCCATTATTGAAAAGTATATTTTTGAGGAGGTAGCATAGTTTTGTACGAGCTACTTGGCTGCGGCGCAACACATAGGTTTGCCTCCATCTCGCCATGAACGAGTTAATAATGAGGGAAAGGGGATTCGCGGCTTGAAAGTCAAATCATTGTCAGTTGAACAGATGAAGAAGTTAGAATCATACATCTTGAATAACATAGCTGATGATCAACCATATATCACATTTCATATTAATGAGTTGAAACAATTTCATCCAAAGAAGAAAGAAATGTGGATTTTGAATGAGCACAAAAAAACTTTTTTGTCATGGATTAAAAAGACTTTTCTTGGTAGATCAGATGTATCAGAGACATTAAAATGGATAGTGGGTGGTCCATGTTTAAATGTGATAACATGGTCTGGTTATGACATTAATGGTTATACATTTCATACAAAAGCTCGGGACAACAGAAGTGCAGTTCAGAATAGTGGTGTATTGGTGTTTGCAGAAGCAATTCATTTTTCGAGTGCTAAGGAGAAAAACCCAATTTCTGCATCAAATGCATATTATGGAGTGATTGAAGACATATGGGAGGTTGATTACTTTAAAATTAAAGTTCCCGTTTTGAACTGTAAATGGTTTAACGGTAACAACAGTGTCAGACACGATGAATTTGGAATGACACTTGTTAATCTGAATAGATTGGAAGACACAGCTGATTCTTTTATAATGGCAACACATGAAAAACAAATTTTTTAGGTAGTAGATCAATCAGATATGCAATGGGCTGTTGTTTTACAAGGGAAAACACAATATGTTGGTGAGGATGAACTTGATGAATATGCTGATTTTTGTGAGATCCCTACTTCAATGGAAATATTAACAGAACATAATGACGATCATGTTGAAGACATAGTTTATGCCATAAGGAACGATCACGACGAAGGAATTTGGGAAAACAATCCATCTGTACATTCCTAAAATTACAGGTAACATATGTTTATTTCTTGTTTACATTTATTTTTTCCATAAATGTTAGATATTGTATGTTTTTTATTTATTAAAACATGTTTTAAAATAAAATAAGTATATGTTTTTGTTTGTTTTAAGATTTTTTAGTTTACTTTATCATGTTTATAACCATTACATGAATTTTAAAATGCTTATTTTTGTTCACTGACAATTACTTTACCATGTTTACAATGTTTACCAGGTTTAACATTTTTACCATTTTTACCATCTTGACCATCTTGACCATCTTTTCCATCTTTACTATTGTTTAACATGCTTACCATATTACCAATGTTTACTATTATGTAACTTAGTACTCTTTTCTATTTTCCTATTACAGTAGTATTAAAATATTTGAATTTGTATATTTGTTCACTGATAATAACTTTACCATTTTTACAATGTTTACCAGGTTTACCATTTTTTCCATTTTTTACCATGTTGACCATCTTGACTATCTTGAACATCTTTGCCATCTTTACCATTGTTTAACATGTTTACCATATTACCAATGTTTACTATTATGTAACCTAGTACACTTTTCTATTTTCTGATTACAGTAGTATAAAAATATTTGAATTTGTATATTTGTGAACTGACGTTTGTTTTTTTTGATTTGAAGGATAATGACAGATCATTCAGATGATCAACCACATGATTCTGGAGAGGAGCATATTGCTGGTCATACCTCTGGGGATGAACATTCACATGCTCCTATTACGACAAAGAGTTCAAAGGTTGGTAAACGTGGGTGAACACGTTTACCAAAATTATCACTTACTCGTACGCAGGATCAGAGGATAGTAGTTGAGTTTGATGATGAGGATATTCCTAGAGGTCCGAATGCCAAAGATTTTAAGAGTTTTGTTGCAACTCAGGCTAAGAAAAAAGTAAGCATTCTGTATGATGATTGGATAGGTGTGGATAAAGAGATTATCTCTCAGTTGTGGGAGACGATATTGGTAAGATCTTTTGTCATTGTTTGACCATTATTTTAATGTTTCTAGTATATATAATATGTTTAACCTCTTCTTTATCAGATGACATTTGATATTCCTGACACTGGAGGAGTCAAGAAGAAATGTTTATCATTGGCTTCCAGGAGATGGAGGGATTTCAAATCAACCCTCTCATCTGATTTCATTTATGGTCATAGGAGTCATGACAATCCATGTCGTATATATCCTTTTATAGATGATGACACATGGAGACAGTTTTTTGAAAGTAGAAAAAAAGAGTCATTTCTGGTAAGGGCAATGTAAACTTTTATAAACTTTCTTATATAAATGATTTTATTAATGTTTTGTTAATGATTTATTATTCTTAAATTACAGCAAACAAGGAAATCTCATCAGGAGATCCAATCTAAAAATGTATACCCTCATAGTTTATCTCGGGGAGGGTATACATTATTGGAAGAAAAAATGATAGCGGAAAAATTTCAACAACTAAGAGCTGAGTCTTCAAGCTCTGGAGAGGTGGCCCCTCCATCCCCTCCATCTAGACATGAAAAATGGAAGAGAGGTTGAAAGGGAAAAAAAGGGCAATATCTTTCGGAAGAATCGAGAATCGTAGCTGAGAGGATTGTAAGATATCTATTTAATTTATTTAAGTTAACTTTTTTTATTCATATAAGTTTCAATCATTACAAAAATGTTCAATTAATTAATACAGGACTCTCTTGAGGAGCAGTGTTCAGAGGGGACATTTACATCTACTGGGAGGGAAGATATTTTATTTGCAGCATTAGGAAGGCCCGAACATCCTGGTTGTGTAAGAGGATATCCAGCAGGTGTATCGGTAAAAAAAGTGTTTCCACATTCTTCAACTTCTAACATTGAGAGGGTTTATAAAAAAAATAGAATCCTTGGTGGCTAAAGTTCAAAATATTAATGCGACGATGGAAGACATGATTAGAGATTCGGTGTAGTCTATGTTTGCAGAAATGCAAAGACAATTTCAGACTGCAGGTCCCACTCCTCCACCTCCCCCTGTAGACCCCATTATTTATCCTCCACCTCCGCCAGTAGCTCCCACTCCCCCACCTCAGCCTTAGGACCCCATTTTTTATCCTACGCCTCCGCCGTAGCTTCCTACATATTGTGAGTTGTATGTTGATGATTCTCAACATCATATAGTAGCATACGGGTTGGTATATTGTATAGGAGATATAGTTCATCATCAACAATTAGAGGTTGAGAATCAGAGGGTCACTGTACATGATATTATAGATAGATCAGCTAGGGTACCAATACCTACAGATGAGGTGGCGACAGTTGGACAGAGTATCATCCATTTTTTAGTTTGTTCATCCAGACTTCTTCGACTCATTACCATAGAGGTATGAATGTTATATCTTTTATTTTATTTTTTTATTAAAGTTGTTTTATCATTTGAAAACTACTATAATTCTGAATTTTTTTTCACAGGAATAATTCAAAGGTAAAGAAATACTGTATAGACAACAACAAAGACAACGGGCTATGACATCAGATACAGATTCCAGTGGTCTTGACAGATTGTCAAGATATTCACATTTGTTGTTGGGTTTTTATGAGTTTCTAATGGAATATCATGTTTGTGGACATGAAATAAGTGTGGGGATTACAAAATATGATATCATGGAGCTTGTTACTGGAGAAAAGTTGGGCATCAACTTGGTGTAAATTTTTTCCATGTAAGTCTTAACACATTTTCCCTGCGTTATATTTATTAAAAATGTATACTTATATATGTTTTGTATTAGGTATCTTTATACAATTTGTGAGAGGAATGAACTGACAGAAGTATATGGATTCATGGACCCGCAATTGATTTCCCCTGAAGCATGTGCATTGACTGAGGAACAAAGAATGGTTTATATTGCTGAAAGATTTGAAAAGAATATAATCCAATAATATTGGATGATGCCTTTTTGTGAGAGGTATGAAACACATTTCTCTCAAAGAGTTATTTATCTTTTAACATAAAAAACCACTAAAATTAAATTTCCTTTTATCAGTAATCATTGGATGTTAGGGATTTTTTTCCCAAGGGAGAAAGTTCTTTATTGGATATGCTCTGTTCATGGTGATGTGCGGGCATGTTTTAAGAATATATTGGAAAAGTAAGTTTCAATTTCTCAATAGTTTTATATATTATAATGAATTTTAAATTTACCTCATTCGTATTATTTTCTAATAGTGCATGGGTCTACTTTCGAAAAAACACAAAGAAAAGAAATGCAAAGATCAAATATGTAAATGCGAAGGTAAATTTCAATTTATAATTTGTACTTTTTGATTTATTACATAAAAATATTATATTGAATTTACACTCATTCAAAATATAAATGTCATGAACAACAAGGCCTCATCGAATGCGGATATTATATGTTAATATTTATGTATGAAATAATAACAACTGGGACAGTTGTGAATTTTGACCTGGTACGATTTCCTCTTAAACTTTGCCATCATATTTCAATTTTATTTATTCATTATACACGTTAACTATATTCTTTTTCATTTGTAGCTTTTTTATGACCCTCAACCCTATACTGCTGAAGACATCAAACACGTACAAGTGTAGTGGTCAAATTATTTTACAGGTTTGATTGAATTTTAGTTCTTTGTAATGTAAAATGTAATTTTGAATATTGTCGTTTTAATTGTGTATTTGGTAGTTTTTTAGGTTTGATTTAGTTTTTTTTTTGAAGTTGACAGTGTAAGTATTGAATGTTATATAAGTGAATGTTTAATTTTGCTATACTTCTTGTTTTGGTCTATTTTTTATGGTTCTTCTGGTATGGATTTGGGTCTGTGGGGGAGGGGTTCCAAGGGTGTGGGGGTGTGTTCAGTGGGGTTGGGGGTGTCCAGCGGTCTGGGAGGGCTGTCCGGTGGGGTGGGGGCAGTCCTGGGGGGTGGCAGGGATGTTCAGGGGTGTGAGAAGCCGGTCCAGGGGTGTGGGAGTGCTGTCCAGGGGTGGGGGGCTGTCCAGGGGTGTGGTGGGGGCTGTCAAGTGGGGTGAGGGGGTGAGGAGGTGCTGTTCAGGCGGGTGGGGGGTTGTCGAGGGGTGTTTTGGGGTGTTCGGGGGTTGGGGGCAGTCCAGGAGTGTGGTGGGGGCTCCAATGGGGTGGGGGAGGGTTGTCCAAGGGGTATTCATGAGGGTGGGAGCTCCAAAGGGGTGGGGGAGGGCTGTCCAGGGGGTATACACGAGGGTGAGGGCTCCAACGGGGTGGGTGAGGGCTGTCCATGGGGTATAAATGAGGGTGGATGCTGTCTAGTGGGTAAGTTTTATATGTTATCTATGTACATGCTTAATTTTGATGTACTTCTGTTTTTGTGGTATGATTTCTTGATTTATTTTCTGGTTGATTCTGGTGGAGAGAAGATCACTGCATTCTGCTTAAAAGAAAATTGGGTTTATCACGTCGGTTATTTAATAACCGACGTGATAAAAGGCCTGGAGAATGGATTATCACGTCGGTTATTTAACAACCGACATGATAAAAGTCCTGTAGAATGGTTTATCACGTCGGTTATTTAATAACTGGCGTGATAAAAGGCCTGGAGAATGGTTTATCACATCGGTTATTTAATAACGGACGTGATAAAGGGCCTGGAGAATGGTTTAGCACATCGGTTATTGAATAACCGACGTGCTAAATGGCCTGGACAATGGTTTATCACGTCAGTTATTAACTAACCGATGTGATAAACCCCCCCCCCCTCCGGTTTATCACGGCGGTTATACAATAACCGACGTGATAAACCCCCTCCCACGGGTTTTCACGTCGGTTTTTATGAACCAACGTGATAAACCACACTCAGCCCGGTTTATCACGTTGGTTCTTATAGAACGGACATGATAAACCACCGTCACCCTAGTTTATCACGTCGGTTCTATATGAACCGACGTGATAAACCCCCTCGCCCCTATTTATCACATCGGTTGTTTAAGAACGGACGTGATAAACCATTGTCCAGGCAGTTTATCACGTCGGTTCTTCGATAACCAACGTGATAAACCATTCTCCAGGACCTTTATCACGTCGGTTCTAAAATAACCGACGTGATAAACCATTCTCCAGGACCCTTTATCACGTCGGTTCTAAAATAACCGACGTGATAAACATCGCGATTTTATGTTTTCGACATCGGTTTTTAAATAACTGACGTGAAAAAACTTATTTATAACGTCGCACGTATTAACGTCGGCTAGAAACCGACGTAAAAAATTAAAAATAACCGACGTAAAAAACGTTTTCTGCACTAGTTTCCATATAAATAAATCCTTAAAACCATTTTTAAAAACATGGACATTGATGAGCAAGAATTATATGAATAAGTCTTTAAAACATTTAAAAAATGGTATTTTAGTTACAGATTCTAACCAAAAGAGAGACACTTGAATACAAATAATTGAGGTAATCAAAAATTTGTAATATCCTGAGAATAAAGGGATTCATGATATACTATGTCAACGTACATTATATACACCACATAAAAGTGATTTTGTGTATATCAACAAAGAAGTCTCAATGAAATGTAAATTGAGATGAAATATCTCATAAAGGTTGTATCCTTAGGTTAAGGATAAATCAACGACATAACTATGTGTGACAAATATAAATACACTAAATATGATTGGATATTCAGTGTAAAACAATCAAAGTATATTCACACATATTCTTGCAAAAACAACACCAACGAATTGGATGTTTAACTCAACAAATGGTGAAGGAGTTAAAATTACTCTTATCAAATTCATATCAATGACTTGAGAATTATCAATGGAGTGATTATGTGTATCAAAAGTATATCCACAGGAAGGGGAGTGGAAATTATGACATAATCAAATGAATAGTGATTCCACACATAATCTTGGAGTAATATAATCAATGAAATATGCATAAAGCCAAATGAGTGAAAATTGAAATCTCAAATTCCCTTATCGATTTGGTAACTTACGAAACATGCACCCATTAAAGAAGGATCATACAATGATGATTTAAATACCCATAAATTAAATTATATTACACAATGAATACAGTCATGGGCAGTACACATACACCACATGCAATAAATAAGTGGTGAACAATGGAATTCTCATGAAATTAAGAGTGAGATAAGAAACCCCTTACTTTGTACTTTTTCCTTGGTCGACGGTAGGTTAACCTCATTTATAATGGTGGAATAATATTTATTGAATTATAAAAGAATAATTTACATTAATATGATATCATATATGATCTTTTAACATTTATTTGTTAATAATATCTTAGAATTATCGTCATTTCGGGTGTTAACGGGTTCATTTTACATTATATTCTTTGTTATGTGAGCCATATTCGTTATTAATGGGATGTATATTATTCATATCCACAATGATATCAAGTCCTTAGATACTATTTTTAAATCATAAAGTTATAATTATACTTGAATGGATATGATGGAGAATGAATCTCATCGCGTTCGTGGAGACGGTAGTCCGTACGTACACACGAGCGACAGTATCATTATTTTGATATTAAAATAATATATAATTGCATGGTATATCATATATAAAGAATAATTATCATGTTATATTTATTATTTAAATGATTTACGCGTCATTATTATACCCATCCAAATAATAATATATTGAATAACAATTACACCACGACGTGGAGACGGTAAGCCGTACGTACGCACGTATGGTGACATGTTATTCAAAGGATGGATATAATACTGAATATGGTTGTACCATATTTATAATAACATCACAGTATATATATGATACTATATTTATTATTTTATAATGGTAATAACAAAGAAAGAACAAGTTGATGAAGAAAGGAACTTGAAAAGGGGTGGTGAAAACATTACCTCTTCTTCGGGTTCTTCCTTTTGATTTGATCAAAAGGGCTACTTAGGTTGGATTTCTGATAAAACTAAGGCCTCTAGGTTGTATTGAGGGAAGTTGAAAGAGTATTTGGTCAGGGGTTGGCCGAACCAAAAGGTTTTGAAGGTGTAAAGAAATGAGAAGGAGGAGTGCCCTTTTATAAGAGGGGTGTGGGGCACCTTTGGAAAAGCTAGAAATATTAATTTATAATAAATTCATATTCGGTTTATAATGGCTCCAAAATTTATTATTCAAATGTTAAGGTGGGGATAGGTCGAAAAACATTCATCCAATAGAATTTAGACAGGTTTGGGTCACTATATTAGCCTTATCTTTTAGTTTTAACTCTTAGTTAATTAGTTTGACATTTACCATGTCACTTTGTATTTTTATATTATATAGTTAATAAACATACTATATACATCCAAGCGACCCCCAAGTGGTCCATTAATGATATACCTATCATGATATAAGTCTCTGGGCCGAACCTTCGATTTTTAAAAATTTAATATCAATTAATAATATAATATTCGTTTTAAAAACTCTTTTATGTCGATTTTGACTCTATTCAATAGTTGATTTTTTTTGAAACACATAACAGAATGATTACTTAGAAAAAAGTTAATTAAATCAATAATAATATGTCATATTAACCTATAAAATTAGTTTAATTCAATAAAAGTCTCAAATTATATTTCCTTTGGTATTTATAATATCAATTATTCTAATTTTTCACTATTATGGTAGTTACTGCATCACCATTGTGTCATAAATAAATTAAGTTTTTTTATGTCTAAAAATTATAAATAAAAAATAAATATGTAGTAAATCTTTTTATATTTCCAATTAATATTTATAATCTAAAATCAAACATATATAACTCTATGTAACAATTTTTTTTCTAAAAGATATATGCTTGTGTCATTTTTGTATTTATTTTAACTTAATTAAAATAAATTGTCATTATCACTTACAAGTGGATCCATGTGGTCCCAAAATCAACCCAAAGATGACCATGGTCGACCGTGTATTATCCAATAGGGTTAAGACACGTTTTAGGGTATTTTAGTATTATTATAATATTATTTTCTAACCCTTGTTTACTGAAGTAATTATCCAAAATGTCTAAAAATAAAAGTTACCTATTTACACAATTTGAACATCCTGATTCCAAATATGGAATCAATTTTCCAAATTCAAAACACAGAAGTGGAAGAAATTAATTTACAATTAATTTCTGTTGTTAAAACAAAAAGCGTGTTTTTAAGAGATAATAACTATCAAAAGATTGTCACTTGTTTATGTCTGGTTTAAATGTGAAATTATGTTCAATGACCCACATTGTATTACATGGTAAAAATATATTCAAAATATACTTTAAAACCACTCAAATTCATAATTTATCACTATTAATTATTTTTATTAAAAAAGTTGTTTTTAATTAAAATTTAGTAATTTTCACTATTCATCAAAATATGAATGTTATCCGAAAAGTACCAAAATTTCACCCTAGGCGAATTTCGATATTCTGAATCCTAAAATGAAGTCCATTTTGAGAGATACAATTTATAAAATTTCAAAAAGTAGGTATTACTATTCATAACGGCTAGTTTGATTGGTTATGGTGTGTTAAAATCTCGAAGTTCCGTACAATGCACGCCATTGAATTATTCGAAAGGAAATGTATCGTGGAAGCTTGGGGTGTTAAATTATCCCCTCCTTCAATAAAGTGAGACCTCGCAATTTTTAAAATTGTGCTTGGGAATATAATAGAAAGTCCCACATCGGAAAAAGAGTCAATAAAACTATCACTTTAAAAGAAAGAAAGAGAGGTATAAAGGTCATCCAAGATAACCCATACTCGGATTCCATGTAGGAAAACATGGATATATATGATAAACTAAGTGTCAAGTTATGATGGAGAGGGATAGAAATCATGATTAGGTCAAAGTTAACAATAAGAAAACCACAAACTGGTGTTGGTACAAACGACCATTAGTCTCCTAGTAGGAAAGTAAATGGGCAACATTTTTTTGGTTTTAAGTTACATTATATAAGGATGAGGAATTCTTTTATGATATTGATTAAGAACATAAAGAGATATAATTACTTATTAAGTAGAGTTTCATTATTTAATAATTTTTTACCACTAACTTATTTTTTTTGAACAATGAGTATTCAAGAAGATTTGGTCACAATAAAAGAGCTAGAATAAACTTCTATAGAAATACATGATCCATGTAAAATAAACTATATATTTAACTTGTCTTTAGAGATTAATCAAAACCAAAATGGTTAGTATAAGTTCTGATGATCCCCCACATGTATATTCCATTATAAAAAAAATACTAATCTTAATTTCTCAAATTAAACTAATAATACCCCAAAGCTAAATAAATACCATTCAATAATAAATTTTCCTTAAAATCATTAAATATAATCCAAACTAATTTTGAAACCCAAAACTTATAAGAATGTAGTCTTCCACGTTAAATTGTATCTCCAAAAGACATCATCTACTCTTAAGGTCACATACTAAAAAGTAATTAACCTAATCACATATTCTTTATTATAGGTTAATCATTTCCATAAATAACCCAAATCACTATAGATCCACAATAAAAACATAGAAAAAATCCACCATTACTCCTCTAATGACATCCCATAGTATTCTATTTTCCTTGGACATATAGTGTTCCCAACAAAGTGTACATCTTCCAAAATAACATTTATCACTTAATCACCAAATCATTTTCCTATACTAAGGGTATTCATTTGATGATACATAAGAACCCAAATCAACATATTATTGATCAATAAAATCATTTAACTAAAAAAATAGTCACACTAACCAGGGACTTCACATAGTCCAGTGGTAGGCAATAAATCCCAACCGCACTTTGGTTGTTGGTTCGATTCCCACAGATTTGTCCGACGCGACGGGTTGTCACACGGTCTACGTGTTGTCCTTTTTCAAAAACAATATTTTATAATATTACCAAAATGAGGTAAATTCCTCAAAATAACATAATTTAACCACAATTGTTATATCATACCATGCATTTTCATCCCAAATTATAATAACTTATAATTCTCTCAAACCCCAATGATCATATAAAACCAAATGGTTATTTATTCCTATATACACAAGAGAAGAGACAATTCTTCCTCAAATATCATTCTCACATGGAAAACTGAGGGGTTACAAATACAAGAGAAAATTATTCCAAAGTAAACCCATCAACAAGGAGCACTAATACTTTTTAAACATTTCTCCGACCATTTATTTCCACATAGCTTCTTCTTTGACCAAGATAATATCCTATAGAATAGGACATTCACTCGGGTAATGGCCAGGTCCCCTACATTTATGGAAAATGACTGTAAATGGACTCTTGGGACCATTTTTATCTTCTTCCATAGTACTCTTCATTTTTCATCGACAGTTCTTCACTTTATGTCCTTCCTTCCTGCACGTGAAGCATTTATTTGTCCCATTGAGACACTTTCCTGGGTGTCTCCTTCCACATTTCTTGCATGATGAAAATTGAGGGTTCTTTTCTCCATGGTCTCCATTGCTGGAGATCTTATCATTCATCACCTTTCTCTTCCTTGTTGAGTCTGGGAGTTGGTTAATATATATGTTGTTGATCATATTTTTGGAAAAATGATTTGGCATAAAGACAATATCTTTTACGCCTATCAACATTCCATTTTGTTGCTCATTGCCACCACTGTTCCCACCTTGTACATCATTCTCAAAGTACTATGACTTCCTTGGAATCCAACCATTGACTAAAACCATAAAGCATTGTGTGAGTAACAGTAGTCGTAAAATCATTTAGAGATTAACATGTCACCATATTCTCAATTTGAAACATATTAGGATTAACCAACGTCATTTACCCCCATCTTATATATATATTACATAAATAGGTTTGTAAAGAAAATGTAAATTATCCTAAGCATATCCCTCGGGAGTGTCGTAACCAAGAGTGCAGCATGGCCCGTTGTCGTGTACCAGTTCCCGTTCGAGTCTAGATCAAAGCGGTGTTTTCGGGTTTTACCCATAGGTACATCTGTGCTAGAGCCGCCACTACCTGCTCGTATCCAGACAGGGATGTATTGCTCGGAAAACTCACAAAATCTCTACAATACCAAAATTCTATGAAGTTCTTCTATACTAATCCTCAAAGTTCATCTTAGGTCTACGTGCTCTAATCGGAATTTATCTAAATATAGCTTCCAAGTTTTGTACTAACCTTCCTCTGATACCAACTGCAACGCCCCGACCCTAGATACCCAGAGTCGGTGCATTATTACATAACATTGGCATGACCAGAAAGGATCAAGTCTCGAAAGACTGATTAGTTTAGTAGTCTTGGAAACACTAGATATATTCATAAGTCTTACATTACATCATAAGGTAAAAAAACTACAACAACATCTTGTCTTCATATCCCCTCATACTATCCCTGCAGGTCATTCATAAATTACTTCTTCATAATCTTGGGAAAAATAAAACATTGAAAGGGGTGAGCTCAGATGCTCAGTAAGGATAATCATTATAGGAGAAGCTTTCATAGATAAGCATAAACACTTAAGGCAGTTTATAACTAAAACGATAGCCTTTTAAACTTGAACTTCAGCATAAAATGGAAAAGATAAGATAAATTAATGCCATTTACTTACTGACATGGATATACTACTAGTCGAATGATCACATGAAATATCAATAACCACTTTCATAATGATGGAATTCATAATTCCAGACTATCATAACCACATAGCCAAGGCCTCGTGCCAAGACTACAAATAAGATTTTTCCAAGGCCTTGTGCCAAGACACTAGTTTGTCTCATGAGACCTACCGATGCATCGAGGAGGTATAACGGGCTCCACCCGTCAATTATTAAGTCCAATGCATTCCTCATATGAACAGGTTTAAACACAACATAAACATTCATATTAAAACTAGCATAAGAAGTGTCAATACTTTAACTACAAACCATGAATGGTATAAAAATAGCACATCCACAGTCAAACATAACTCATTTGATACAATATGGAAGATTTTATTGTATCACATTAACCTCAATCCAGAATAATGAAGGATGTTGACATAGATGAAAATAATCATCAAAACTATTTGAGAGAAATATCCCCCTTTTTCTTGAAATCATTTAAAAGTTACACTATTTGTCAAGAAGCCATTTAAAAATAGATTTTTGAATCAAAGTTTCCCATACCACTTTGATACTATTTTAAAAGGAGTTTTAATTTTAAAACTTTAATGTCCCACTAGTGCAGAAATCGTTTTTTACGTCACCATTTTTTACGTCGGTTATATATAACCGACGTAAAAATGCGGCGAGTAGATTTTTCACGTCAGTTATTTTAATAACCGACATTATAAATCACCCCTGTTGGGTTTTTACGTCGGTAATCTTAAAATGGATTTAAAAAACCAATGCGCTGGGGTTTTTTACGTCGGTTATTTGGTAACCGACGTAAAAAAACCAAAGCGCGAGGTTTTTTACGTTGGTTATAAAATAACCGATGTAAAAAACCCCCGGGGCTTTGGTTTTTTAGGTCAGTTATTTGATAACCGACGTAAAAAATGCGTCGATATCGGGTTTGTTACGTCGGTTACCAAATAACCGACGTAAAAAACGCATAGATATCGGGTTTTTTTTCATCGGTTATAATATAACCGACGTAAAAACCCGTAGATATCTCGTTTTTTACGTCGGTTATAAAATAACTGACGTAAAAAACCAAAGCGTGGGAACTTTTTTACGTCGGTTTTAAGATAACCGACATAAAAAAGATAAAAAATATTTTATAACGTCGGTTATATAATAACCGACGTTATAAAACATTTAAAAAAATTAATGCCCGTGTTCTGTCATTTACGATTTTTCGATTGATAGTCGCCGGCTCATCTCTCTCTCTCTCGCGGTAAACCCTAATCGGCTCGTCGATCGCCTTCATTAAACTCATTTTGGCTTCATTGTTTATCTTCTTCACTTCTCTCGGATCTATCATCTCAACTCGCGACATTCAAGTAAGCCTTCCAAGAATTTATTTCGTTCGTTTTTGTTTCGATTCATGATGTGTTTTTCGTTCGTTTTTGAATCTCGTGGAATTTTTTGTCATTGCAAATGGTTATTATGTCCATTCAACTCGCAACATTAAACTCGCAACATTAAACTCGCAACATTCAACTCGCAACATTCAAGCAGGTGTATTTTGGATAAGACTATTTTTAACTCTTATTCTAGATTTTCATTCTGATATACGCTTTACGATTCTATAGTACAATCAAAAAGTAGATTCATTAAAGCTTCTTAAACCACTTATACTTCATCTTTTCTTCTGAAATACGAATCAGTAACAACTCCAATGTGATCGTTATATTGATCTCTCTGAATACCAGCAATTTCATTTCGAGAAACCTCTTAAGTATCTAAATAAATCAATATCTGATAAAAATATTACTATGACCATGAGAACATAGATATTTGACTTCACAACCATTCAAATTATTCAATCATTTAGAAAGAATAATTTATTTTAAAACATTGAGGATTAGCTTCAGCAAAATCTGAAAAATAATGGGTGGTACTATAACGTTCCATTCTTCCAGCAACATTATTATTTCCTACATAGCTGGAATGTGTCTTTATGGATGAAGATTGGTAGTACTTATTTTCTTAAAATAATATTTTCAATATGATTGTCCAGAAAATGATTTTCATGAATGAAATTGGACTAGGTACAATCGGTAATACCTATCCTTAAAGTTTCATTCAACATTCTTACATCATAATATTTTTTCAAAAAATTATGATTTTTAGAACTCCTAGATCAGAAAACCATCATCTGTTTTCATCTGCATTCATAAAAATATAAATTCATACCTATTACAATCAAATATTTCATTCTGGACTCATGGTGAGTCTGATAATACATTTCTTCTTTCAGTCATCTCCAAAAAATGATGGAACTTTTCATGCAAAGTGTATCTGATTTCTTGAATACGATGGTATGTCCGATTTTCAACAAAACCAAGTGAGGTGATTTCTTTTATTATTAATAATTCATAAAAAAATTATAATACCTAAATATTATTATCATACTTTTCAGATTTTTCATTATAAAAAAGGTAAAGGGTACTTTCTTTTCATTCTCAAGTTAAATTATATTTTTTATAAAGTTCTTTTCTATCTAGGTAGAAATAATTTAACGATAATTAGATTGAATTAGGTATATTATCTTATCTTACCATCCAAACACATTTTTATGTATTAATAATTATTATGTTTTGTAAAAACAATTATGACCCCCATTTCATTTTTGTTAGTTAATTGATATACGAAAGTGTTATAAATGATTTGATGATCACAATTCACCCATATATATGGTTAGTCATTATGTGACATTTGGGTCCATAATAAACTTCTAATGCATTCGACAATGCATTATATATCATAGATCAATATGGGATACAGATGGTTATACAATGTCCAATGTGTTATGTGATGTGTCTCGTAAGAAATATTATAATAAATTATAGGAAAGGTGATTAACATATCCCAATATGAGGTGAATGAAAGTATGTTTTCCCTTGACATATGTTATGACTTATATGATTATGTTTGTGCCACACTCTTATGTTATTCCACATACCAATGTTGTGATCTTGTGAATAAGGTTTTTTAAATCATGTTCCCACTATCATATAAATCATGTCTTATGTTATGCTAAAATTGTTATACTTGGACTCTGGTTTTATGATCTATGATTATATAGAACTATTTCACTTATCTTTTTCATCATGTGCTTTGTGTATGCTCTTATACCCCCATGGATATCTTTTTATGAGATTAGATATTATATTTATATATATCATGTTTACCCATAATGAGTATCGTAAATCAAAACTTTTATTATTTTCATTCCCTATGTTATAAAAATAAGTATTATATAGGATGATTCAAAAATTTAATCTGTGAGATGAGTTGTTTTATGTGTGAAACCCAGGCCAAACACATATGTATTTTTTTATTGGTATTACATATATATAGTTCGACATATAATTTTTTTTTACATTGCCATTATATTAACATTACTTTTTCTAAAGAAATATTAATGTCCTTAGATTATATATCGAATCAAAAGGATATAGTAATTCTAATATATAATCAGAATGATCAGATAATATGAAAATATTATTAAACATAAAACAAATGATCTATATTCATATTTCTAACATGACACTTACGATGTATAGCTATTTGGTGTTGGGTACTTATGAAAACTACTACTATATTCAAGATTTTGGCACTTGAATGTTTTGAGTACTTTAGATCATAATGATTGAAAAACAAGCATGAATAACACATGTTATATGCTCCATTAGGTATTCCTATATTTTAACATGTTTATTAGTATATTGGCATGAGATTATTATAAATGTGTATCATCTGATCATATTCAATTATTCCAGATAAAAATCATTTTGTTTATGTTTTATTGATGTATATTTTATTTGGAGAATCATTAGGCGTCATGGTTTTCTTTGATTCAATGAAATTTTAAATTGTTACATCTAACTATATTTTATTTTAAAAATAATATTCAAGAATATTTTTTTAAATACCTATAGATTTGTTTTATATTTTAAATTGTTTTACATTCAAATTATGATTTTTTTCATATAAACATGTATTTGTCTTATCTTAAAAATATATATTTTTTGTTGATATTTGTTATTGGTAATAATGAGTCGAAGTTGGATTACGGCACATCAAATGAGAAATGAAATTGAGGAAGGTGTTGATGCCTTTTTGGAATTTTCAAAACGAAATGTTCCAAGTAGTGACATTTTTTTCTGTCCATTCCTGAAATGTTTGAATATGAAGAAGTTGAAAAGTAGAGAGATAAAAGATCATCTGATATGTCATGGTTTTAATCCGAGTTACAGCCCTTGGATTTGGCATGGTTAAACTGGACGGAATGTCACTGATGATGATGATTCGCAAGATGGTAACTCCGATGGAATTGAAGAAATGATTCGCGATATTGTATCAGAACAAATTGAGATAGAACCGACAGTTTCACGTCTATATGGTGATGCTGAAAAACCATTATATCACGGTTGTACATATTTTACGGTTCTGTCGGCGGTGTTAAGATTGATTAACCTGAAGGCGAAGCATGGATGGAGTGACAGAAGTTTTACAGAGCTGATACAATTGATGAAAGACATTCTACCAAAAGACAACGATCTTCAAGATTCACATTACAATGCCAAGAAAATATTATGCCCAATGGGATTGGGATACAAGAAAATACATGCCTATTAGAATGACTGCATTATATATAGGAAGGAATATGAATTTCTGTCAGTGTGTCCAAAATGTGGGACATCACGGTATAAGATGAAAGAAAAATCACAGGGTGATGTAGAGATTACAAATCTCCCTTCAAAGGTATTTTGGTATCTTCCTATAATTAATCATTTCAAACGTTTATTTGCTAATTCACATGATGCAAAAAGGTTAAGATGGCATGCTGAAGAGCGGGTATGTGATGGAAAAGTATGTCATCCAGCTGATTGTCCACAATGGAAGAAAATTGATGCGCAGTATTCTACATTTAGAAATGAAATAAGAAATCTCAGACTAGGGTTGTGCACAGATGGAATGAATCCATACCGAACACTCAGTAGCACACATAATTCATGGCCTGTTTTATTGGTAATTTAAAACCTCTCTCATAAAGTTTGTATGAATCGCAAATATTTCATGTTGAGTATAATGATCTCTTGTCCAAAGCAACCCGGTAATGATATTGATGTTTACTTGTCACCGTTGATTGATGATTTGAAACTGTTATGGGCTGATGGTATTAGGGTGTATGATTCTTATAAAATGGAATATTTTCAACTGCATGCAGTGCTTCTGTTCACTATAAATGACTTCCCAGTGTATGGAAATTTGTCTGGATACAGTGTTAAAGGGCATAAAGCATGTCCAATTTGCGAACAACAGACGTCCTATTGTCAATTGCATCATGGGAGGAAAACAGTGTACATGGGTCATCGAAAGTTTTTTCCTATGGAACACCCTTATAGAAGACTAAAAAAGGCATTTAATGGCTCACAAGAATTTGATACTTCTCCAAAACCTTTATCCCCTGATCTTTATTTTGAGAGGGTGAAAAACCTTGACGTGACATTGGGAAAGACACAGAAATTTTGTAATGATAGACATATTTGGAAGAAAAGGTCAATTTTTTTTGAGCTACCATATTGAAGGTATCATGAAGTTAAACATAATATTGATGTCATGCACGTGGAGAAGAATATATGTGATTCTTTGATTGGAACATTTTTAGATATTAAAGGAAAGACTAAAGATGGGTTGAATGCAAGATTAGACTTACTATCAATGGGAATACGTTTGGAGTTAGCTCCCACTCCTAAAGGAAGATGAACATTTCTTCCCCCGGCTTGTCATACATTATCAAAGAGGGAGAAAATTAGCTTCTGTCAGTGTCTTCATGATACCAAAGTGCCTCATGGTTATTCTTCTAATGTAAAAAATTTTGTCTCATTGAAGGACTTGAAGTTGATAGGTATGAAATCACATGATTGTCACGTCATGCTGCAACAAATTCTACCAGTTGCATTGCTTGGAATATTGCGCATTCGTGTCAGAAAGACTATAATGAAGTTGTGTTATTTTTTCAATTCAACTTGTAACAAGGAGATTGATGTGAATGCTTTGAAAATTTTGGAAAAGGATGCAATTTTTATACTTTGTCAATTGGACATGTTTTTTCTCCAACTTTTTTTGATATAATGGTGCATTTAATGATTCATCTGGTTCGAGAAATAAAGCTTTGTGGACCTGTATATCTTCGTTGGATGTATCCTTTTGAAAGGTATATGAAAATATTAAAGGGGTATATTAAAAATCTATATCGACATGAAGCCTCCATTGTTGAAATGTATATTTCTGAGGAGGTAGCATAGTTTTGTACGAGCTACTTGGCTGCGGCGCAACACATAGGTTTTCCTCCATCTCGCCATGAACGAGTTAATAATGAGGGAAAGGGGATTCGCGGCTTGAAAGTCAAATCATTGTCAGCTGAACAGATGAAGAAGTTAGAATCATACATCTTGAATAACATAGCTGATGCTCAACCATATATCACATTTCATATTAATGAGTTGAAACAATTTCATCCAAAGAAGAAAGAAATGTGGATTTTGAATGAGCACAACAAAACTTTTTTGTCATGGATTAAAAAGACTTTTCTTGGTAGATCAGATGTATCAGAGACATTAAAATGGATAGTGGGTGGTCCATGTTTAAATGTGATAACAAGGTCTGGTTATGACATTAATGGTTATACATTTCATACAAAATCTAAGGACAACAGAAGTGCAGTTCAGAATAGTGGTGTATTGGTGTTTGCAGAAGCAATGCATTTTTCGAGTGCTAAGGACAAAAAACCAATTTCTGCATCAAATGCATATTATGGAGTGATTGAAGACATATGGGAGGTTGATTACATTAAAATTAAAGTTCCCGTTTTGAACTGTAAATGGTTTAACGGTAACAACAGTGTTAGACACGATGAATTTGGAATGACACTTGTTAATCTGAATAGATTGGAAGACACAGCTGATTCTTTTATAATGGCAACACATGCAAAACAAATTTTTTAGGTAGTAGATCAATCAGATATGCATTGGGCTGTTGTTTTACAAGGGAAAACACAATATATTGGTGAGGATGAACTTGATGAATATGCTGATTTATGTGAGATCCCTACTTCAATGGAAATATTAACAGAACATAATGACGATCATGTTGAAGACATAGTTTGTGCCATAAGGAACGATCACGACAAAGGAATTTGGGAAAACAATCCATATGTACATTCCTAAAATTACAGGTAACATATGTTTATTTCTTGTTTACATTTATTTTTTCCATAAATGTTAGATATTGTAAGTTTTTTATTTATTAAAACATGTTTTAAAATATAATAAGTATATGTTTTTGTTTGTTTTAAGATTTTTTAGTTTACTTTATCATGTTTATAACCATTACATGAATTTTAAAATGCTTATTTTTGTTCACTGACAATTACTTTACCATGTTTACAATGTTTACCAGGTTTACCATTTTTACAATTTTTACCATCTTGACCATCTTGACCATCTTTTCCATCTTTACCATTGTTTAACATGCTTACCATATTACCAATGTTTACTATTATATAACTTAGTACTCTTTTCTATTTTCCGATTACAGTAGTATTAAAATATTTGAATTTGTATATTTGTTCACTGATAATAACTTTACCATTTTTACAATGTTTACCAGGTTTACCATATTTTCCATTTTTTACCATGTTGACCATCTTGACCATCTTGAACATCTTTTCCATCTTTACCATTGTTTAACATGTTTACCATATTACCAATGTGTACTATTATGTAACCTAGTACACTTTTCTATTTTCTGATTACAGTAGTATTAAAATATTTGAATTTGTATATTTGTGAACTGACGTTTGTTTTTTTGATTTGAAGGATAATGACAGATCATTCAGTTGATCAACCACATGATTCTGGAGAGGAGCATATTGCTGGTCATACCTCTGGGGATGAACATTCACATGCTCCTATTACGACAAAGAGTTCAAAGGTTGGTAAACGTGGGTGCACGCGTTTACCAAAATTATCACTTGCTCGTACGCAGGATCGGAGGATAGTAGTTTAGTTTGATGATGATGATATTCCAAGAGGTCCGAATGCCAAATATTTCAAGAGTTTTGTTGCAACTCAGGCTAAGACCAAGTAAGCATTCTGTATGATGATTGGAGAGGTGTGGATAAAGAGATTATCTCTCAGTTGTGGGAGACGATTTTGGTAAGATCTTTTGTCATTGTTTGACCATTATTTTAATGTTTCTAGTATATATAATATGTTTAACCTCTTCTTTATCAGATGACATTTGATATTCCTGACACTGGAAGAGTCAGGAAGAAATGTTTATCGTTGGCTGCCAGGAGATGGAGGGATTTCAAATCAAACCTCTCATCTGATTTCATTTATGGTCATAGGAGTCAGGACAATCCATGTCGTATATATCCTTTTATAGATGATGACACATGGAGACAGTTTTTTGAAAGTAGAAAAAAAGAGTCATTTCTGGTAAGGGCAATGTAAACTTTTATAAACTTTCTTATATAAATGATTTTATTAATGTTTTGTTAATGATTTATTATTCTTAAATTAGAGGAAACAAGGAAAGCTCATCAGGAGATCCAATCTAAAAATGTATACCCTCATAGTTTATCTCGGGGAGGGTATGCATTATTGGAAGAAAAAATGATAGCGGAAAAATTTCAACAACTAAGAGCTGAGTCTTCAATATCTGGAGAGGTGGCCCCTCCATCCCCTCCATCTAGACATGAAAAATGGAAGAGAGCTTGAAAGGGAAAAAAGGGCAATATCTTTCGGAAGAATCGAGAATCGTAGCTGAGAAGATTGTAAGATATCTATTTAATTTTTTTAAGTTAACTTTTTTTCTTCATATAAGTTTCAATCATTACAGAAATGTTCAATTAATTAATACAGGACTCTCTTGAGGAGCAGAGTTCAGAGGGGACATTTACAGCTACTGGGAGGGAAGATATTTTATTTGCAGCATTGGGAAGGCCCGAACATCCTGGTTGTGTAAGAGGATTTCCAGCAGGTGTATCGGTAAAAAAAGTGTTTCCACATTCTTCAACTTCTAACATTGAGGGGGTTTATAAAAAAAATAGAATCCTTGGAGGCTGAATTTCAAAATATTAATGCGACGATGGAAGACAAGATTAGAGATTCGGTGTAGTCTATGTTTGCAGAAATGCAAAGACAATTTCAGACTGCAGCTCCCACTCCTCCACCTCCCCCTGTAGACCCCATTATTTATCCTCCACCTCCGCCAGTAGCTCCCACTCCCCCACCTCAGCCTGTGGACCCCATTTTTTATCCTACGCCTCCGCCGCAGCTTCCTACATATTGTGAGTTGTATGTTGATGATTCTCAACATCATATAGTAGCATACGGGTTGGTATATTGTATAGGAGATACAGTTCATCATCAACAATTAGAGGTAGAGAATCAGAGGGTCACTGTACATGATATTATAGATAGATCAGCTAGGGTACCAATACCTACAAATGAGGTGGCGACAGTTGGACAGAGTATCAGCCATTTTTTAGTTTGGCCATCCAGACTTCTTCGACTCATTACCATAGAGGTATGAATGTTATATCTTTTATTTTATTTTTTTATTAAAGTTGTTTTATCATTTGAAAACTACTATAATTCTGAATTTTTTTTCACAGGAATAATTCAAAGGTAAATAAATACTGTATAGACAACAACAAAGACAACAAGATATGACATCAGATACAGATTCCAGTGGTCTTGACAGATTGTCAAGATATTCACATTTGTTGTTGGGTTTTTATGAGTTTCCAATGGAATCTCATGTTTGTGGACATTAAATAAGTGTGGGGATTACAAAATCTGATATCATGGAGCTTGTTACTGGAGATAAGTTGGGCATCAACGTGGTGTAAATTTTTTCCATGTAAGTCTTAACACATTTTCCCTGCGTTATATTTATTAAAAATGTATACTTATATATGTTTTGTATTATGTATCTTTATAAAATTTGTGAGAGGAATGAACTGAAAGAAGTATATGGATTCATGGACCCGCAATTGATTTCCCCTGAAGCATGTGCATTGACTGTGGAACAAAGAATGGTTTATATTGCTGAAAGATTTGAAAAGAATATAATCCAACAATGTTGGATGATGCCTTTTTGTGAGAGGTATGAAACACATTTCTCTCAAAGAGTTAATTATCTTTTAACATAAAAAACCACTAAAATTAAATTTCCTTTTATCAGTAATCATTGGATGTTAGGGATTTTTTGCCCAAGGGAGAAAGCTCTTTATTGGATATGCTCTGTTCATGGTGATGTGCGGGCAAGTTTTAAGAATATATTGGAAAAGTAAGTTTCAATTTCTCAATAGTTTTATATATTATAATGAATTTTAAATTTACCTCATTCGTATTATTTTCTAACAGTGCATGGGTCTACTTTCGAAAAAACACAAAGAAAAGAAATGCAAAGATCAAATATGTAAATGCGAAGGTAAATTTCCATTTATAATTTGTACTTTTTGATTTATTACATAAAAATATTATATTGAATTTACACTCATTGAAAATAGAAATTTCATGAACAACAAGGCCTCATCGAATGCGGATATTATATGTTAAGATTTATGTATGAAATAATAACAACTGGGACAGTTTTGAATTTTGACCTGGTACGATTTCCTCTTAAACTTTGCCATCATATTTCAATTTGATTTATTCATTATACACGTTAACTATCTTCTTTTTCATTTGTATCTTTTTGATGACCCTCAACCCTATACTACTGAAAACATCAAACACGTACAAGTGTAGTGGTCAAATTATTTTACAGGTTTGATTGAATTTTAGTTGTTTGTAATGTAAAATGTAATTTTGAATATTGTCGTTTTAATTGTGTATTTGGTATTCTTTTTGGTTTGATTTAGTTTTTTTTTGAAGTTGACAGTGTAAGTATTGAATGTTATATAAGTGAATTTTTAATTTTGCTATACTTCTTGTTTTGGTCTACTTTTGATGGTTCTTCTGGTATGGATTTGGGTCTGTGGGGGAGGGGTTCCAAGGGTGTGGGGGTGTGTTCAGTGGGGTTGGGGGTGTCCAGCGATCTGGGAGGGCTGTCCGGTGGGGTGGGGGCAGTCCTGGGGGGTGGCAGGGATGTTCCGGGGTGTGAGAAGTCGGTCCAGGGGTGTGGGAGTGCTGTCCAGGGGTGTGGTGGGGGCTGTCAAGTGGGGTGAGGGGGTGAGGAGGTGATGTTCAGGCGGGTGGGGGGTTGTCGAGGGGTGTTTGGGGGTGTCCGGGGGTTGGGGGGCAGTCCAGGAGTGTGGTGGGGGCTCCAATAGGGTGGGGGACGGTTGTCCAAGGGGTATTCATGAGGGTGGGATCTCCAAAGGGGTGGGGGAGGGCTGTCTAGGGGGTATACACGAGGGTGAGGGCTCCAACGGGGTGGGGGAGTGCTGTCCATGGGGTATAAATGAGGGTGGATACTGTCTAGTGGGTAAGTTTTATATGTTATCTATGTACATGCTTAATTTTGATGTACTTCTGTTTTTGTGGTACGATTTCTTGATTTATTTTCTAGTTGATTTTGGTGGAGAGAAGATCATTGCATTCTGCTTAAAAGAAAATTGGGTTTATTACGTCGGTTATTTAATAACCGACGTGATAAAAGGCCTGGAGAAAGGATTATCACGTCGGTTATTTAACAACCGACATGATAAAAGTCCTGTAGAAAGGTTTATCACGTCCGTTATTTAATAACCGACGTGATAAAAGGCCTGTAGAATGGTTTATCACGTCGGTTATTTAATAACAGACGTGATAAAGGGCCTGGACAATGGTTTAGCACGTCGGTTATTGAATAACCGACGTGCTAAACGGCCTGGACAATGGTTTATCACGTCAGTTATTGACTAACCGATGTGATAAACCCCCCCCCCCCCCCCTCCGGTTTATCACGGCGGTTACACAATAACCGACGTGATAAACCCCCCTCCCACGGGTTTTCACGTCGGTTTTTTATGAACCGACGTGATAAACCACGCTCAGCCCGGTTTATCACGTTGGTTCTTATAGAACGGACGTGATAAACCACCGTCACCCTAGTTTATCATGTCGGTTCTATATGAACCGATGTGATAAACCCCCTCGCCCCTATTTATCACGTCGGTTGTTTATGAACGGACGTGATAAACCATTGTCCAGGCCGTTTATCATGTCGGTTCTTCGATAACCAACGTGATAAACCATTCTCCAGGCCCTTTATCACGTCGGTTCTAAAATAACCGACGTGATAAACCATTCTCCAGGCCCCTTTATGACGTCAGTTCTAAAATAACCAACATGATAAACATCGTGATTTTATGTTTTTGACGTCGGTTTTTAAATAACTGACGTGAAAAACCTTATTTATAACGTCGCACGTATTAACGTCGGCTAGAAACCGACGTAAAAAATTAAAAATAACCGACGTAAAAAACGTTTTCTGCACTAGTGTCCATATAAATAAATCCTTAAAACCATTTTTAAAAACATGGACATTGATGAGCAAGAATTATATGAATAAGTCTTTAAAACATTTAAAAAATTGTATTTTAGTTAGAGATTCTAACCAAAAGAGAGACACTTGAATACAAATAATTGAGGTAATCAAAACTTTGTAATATCCTGAGAATAAAGGGATTCATGATATACTATGTCAACGTACATTATATACACCACATAAAAGTGATTTTTTGTATGTTAACAAAGAAGTCTCAATGGAATGTAAATTGAGATGAAATCTCTCATAAAGGTTGTATCCTTAGGTTAAGGATAAATCAATGAAATAATTATGTGTGCAAATATAAATACACTAAATATGATTGGATATTCAGTGTAAAACAATCAAAGGATATTCACACATATTCTTGCAAAAACAACACCAACGAATTGGATGTTTAACTCAACAAATGGTGAATGAGTTAAAATTACTCTTATCAAATTCATATCAATGACTTGAGAATTATCAATGGAGTGATTATGTGTATCAATAGTATATCCCCAGGAAGGGGAGTGGAAATTATGACATAATCAAATGAATAGTGATTCCACACATAATCTTGGAGTAATATAATCAATGAAATATGCGTAAAGCCAAATGAGTGAAAATTGAAATCTCAAATTTTCTTATCGATTGGGTAACATACAAAACATGCACCCATGAAAGAAGGATCACCCAATGATTATGTAAATACCCATAAATTAAAGAATATTACACAATGAATACAGTCATGGGTAGTACACATACACCACATGCAATAAATAAGTGGTGAACAATGGAATTCTCACGAAATTAAGAGTGAGATAAGAAACCCCTTACTTTGTACTTTTTCCATGGTCGACGGTAGGTTAACCTTCTTTATAATGGTGAAATAATTGTTATTGAATTATACAAGAATCATTTACTTTAATATGATATCATATATGATCTTTTAACATTGATTTTTTAATAATATCTTAGAATTATCGTCATTTCGGGTGTTAACGGGTTCATTTTACTTTATATTCTTTGTTATGTGAGCCATATTCGTTATTAATGAGATATATATTATTCATGTCCATAATGATATCATTTCCTTAGATACTATTTTTAAATCAGAAAATTATAATTATACTAGAATGGATATGATGGAGAATGAATCTCATCGCGTTCGTGGAGACGGTAGTCCGTACGTACGCACGAGCGACAATATCATTATTTTGATATTAAAATAATATATAATAGGATGGTATATCATATATACAGAATTATTATCATGGTATATTTATTATTTACATGAGTTACACATCATTATTATACCCATCCAAAGATTAATATATTGAATAACAATTACACCACGACGTGGAGACGGTAAGTCGTACGTACGCACGTATGGTGACATGTTATTCAAAGGATGGATAGAATAATGAATATGGTTGTACCATATTTATAATAACATGACAGTATATATATGATACTGGAGTTATTATTATATAATGGTAATAACAAAGAAATATGAAGTGGAAGAAGAAAGGAACTTTAAAAGGGGTGGTGAAAACATTACCTCTTCTTTGGGTTCTTCCTTTTGATTTGATCAAAAGGGCTCCTTAGGTTGGATTTCTGATCAAACTAAGGCCTCTAGGTTGTATTGAAGGAACTTTATAGAGTATTTTGGCAAGGTTTTTCCGAACAAAAAGGCTTTTATGGTGTGACTAAATTAGAAGGGGGGGTGCCCTTTTATAAGAGGGGTGGGGGGCACCTTTGGAAAAACTAGAAATATTAATTTATAATAAATTCATATTCGGTTTCTAATGGATAAAAAGTTGATTATTAAAATTTTAAGGTTGGGATAGGTCGAAAACCATTCATCCAATAGAATTTATATAGGTTTGGGTCACTATATTAGCCTTATCTTTTAGTTTTAACTCTTAGTTAATTAGATTGACATTTACCATGTCACATTGTATTCTTATATTATATAGTTAATAAACATAATATATACATCCAAGCGACCCCAAAGTGGTCCATTAATGATATAAATATCATGATATAAGTCTCTTGGCCGATCCTTATATTTTTAGGAATTTAATATCAATTAATAATATAATAGTTTTTTTAAAAACTCTTTTATGTCAATTTTGACACTATTCAATAGTTGATTTTTTTAACACATAACAGAATTATTACATCTAAAAAAGTTAATTAAATCAATCCTAATATGTCATATTAACCTATAAAATTATTTTAATTCTATAAAAGTCTCAAATTATATTTATTTTGGTATTTATAATATCAATTATTCTAATTTTTCCCTATTATGGTAATTACTGCATCACCATTGTGTCATAAATAAATTAACATATTTAATGTCTAAAAATTATAAATAAAAAATAATTATGTAGTAAATATTTTGATCTTTCTAATGAATATTTATAGTCTAAACTCCAACATATATAACCCTATGTAACAATTGTTTTTCTAAAAGATATATGCTTGTGTCATTTTTGTATTTATTTTAACTTAATTAAAGTAAAGTGTCATTATCACTTACAAGTGGATCCATGGGGTCCCAAAATCGACCAAAAGATGTCCATGGTCGACCGTGTATTAACCAACAGGGTTAAGACACGTTTTAGGGTAATTTAGTGTTATTATAATATTATTTTTTAACCTTTGTTTACCAGATTTACCCTTTAACCATGGTAAATAAAATATTTACCGAAGTAATTATCCAAAATGTCTAAAAATAAAAGTTACCTATTTACACAATTTGAACATCCTGATTCCAAATATAGAATAAATTTTCCAAATTCGAAACACAGAAGTGGCAGAAATTAATTTAAAATTAATTTCCGTTGTTAAAACAAAAAGCGTGTTTTTAAGAGATAATAACTATCAAAAGATTGTCACTTGTTTATGTCTGGTTTAAATGTGAAATTATGTTCAATGACCCACATTGTATTACATGGTAAAAATATATTCTAAATATACTTTAAAACCACTCAAATTCATAATTTATCACTATTAATTATTTTGATTAAAAAATTGTTTTTAATTAAAATTTAGTAATTTTCACTATTCATCAAAATATGAAAGCTATCCGAAAAGTACCAAAATTTCACCCTAGGCTAATTTCGATATTCCGAATCCAAAAATGAAGTCCATTTTGAGAGATAGAATTTATAAAATTTCAAAAAATAGTTATTACTATTCATAACGGCTAGTTTGATTGGTTATGGTGTGTTAAAATCTCGATGTTGCGTACAACGCACGCCATTGCATTATTCGAAAGGAAACGTATCGTGGAAGCTTGGGGTGTTACACCATGGGGTCCCCAAGTTTGGAACAAGACATAAAATGGTCGGCCATGAGACAACCTTTAGAATTAGGACACATTTTCCTGTAATTTTCTTTATTATTATGATATTATTTTATTATCCTTAACTACCCGATTACTCATTTATCAAGATAATTAAAGATAATTAACGTCATTACTATTCATAATGTCAAAAAACAAAAGAGTCTTGATTACATAATTTGTACCTTCTGATTCCAAATATGTAATCCATTTTACCAAATTCCAAACACAGAAATTGCAATAATTGATTTAAAAATAATTCCCGTTGTCAAAACAAATAGCGGGTTTTTTTGAAACAATATCTATGAAAAGTTTGGCATTAGTTTATGCCCAATTTCAAAGTTAAATTAATCCTAATGACAACCATTGGATTAAATGCTAAAAATATATTCTAATTTAACTTTAAAACCAATTCAAAAAATATTCTAATCATATAAATAAATTAGATTAAAAATCAGTTTTGATGTAAAATGCAGTATTTTTCACTATTCATTAAAAAATGAACATTGTCAGAAAAATACCAAAAAATCAAACAAAGTAAATTTTGATGTCCCAATAATAAAAAATAAGTTTATTTTGACAAAAATATCTTATAAAATTTTCAAAATATAGATTTAAAAATGGTTTCCCATCAAAAGGCAGTAAAACAATATTTTAAAAAATATTAGTGTATTCCTTGCTTAAGATTGGATTTATTTTAATTTTAAGCCTCTAAAACACTATATAATTCATTAATAGACATAGATAAAAATATCTATTATTCATTACTTACTTGGGATGTTACATCATAAATCCAAAAGATGATTTTTTTTGATTTCATATTTTGATTTAACATACATGATATTACATTGTGAGAAAACAGAGTTTGAGATTCAAACATAACAGTAAATTTATCATTAACATATTCTAATATGACTATTCAAATTCAGAGACAAAACAATTGATAAATTTTATAAATTTATTTGGGTATTGAAATTATTTCCAAATGATATGTGTTAGGAAACATATATTTAAATTTTTTTAAAACTAAATTAAATATGAAAAATTTATCTTTTTCTGTTATGTTTTAAAAAATAAATAAAGTACTTTTTAATTTTTTAATTCATATAGAGTATATTTCTTATGAAATAGTTATAAATAGTTTATACTATGTGTTCTTATTTTATTTTATAAATTACATAGGATGGAATTTCATTCCATGAATTACATGTTAGGTATAACTTCATAAGATTTAGTTAACATCTAACATGACATTGTATTGTAATTGAATATATATGATTTAATTTGGTATTCATACATCATTTTTTCATATTAGGTTTTAGAATTATTATGAATTTAAATCTTCTTTAATTAAAGTATCAATAGGTATATGGAATTTGTGTATGAATCCTTACCAGATTGGAGGATTATGCCTTGTTATAGAAATATTGGGTTTGGATTTCTATGGCTCATATCTTACTAATGTGATAATTTTCACTCTTTTATAGTTCAAAAATATTACATAAACAGTTTATATAACTTATTCGTGTAATGAATTTGGATATGTATGAACATTGTTGGATTCCATATTAGGATTAATAACACAATAATTGGATTCTACAATGGTTTACACATTAATGTAGTTTGAAAACATATTATAGAACAATGATTGTAATTATAAATAATTTGAATCATGCATAAAAAAGGAATAAAACATGAAAAGGTAAAGACTATATATAATTATATGGTTATGAATTTAATATGAAAATTATGTTTTATAAAATTGGTAGTGATTATAATAAATAATCCTCAAATACAGAGTGATAGATTCCTTACAAAGAATCACATGTGAAGACCTCAATCTTCCAGACATGTATGTTCTTCTATAGAAAGATTCCCATGGTTTATTCTATGTAATTTAGAGTGAAAATGGGTAACCAAAAGAGTTAGTTAACCAAATATCAATATATTCATTATGTTCCACTTATCATGAAAACCCAATTTTATAAGAATCCAAAGGATTGGAGTGTAGTTTATATCCATGTGATGAATTTGGTAAAACATTTGTATACACAGTTATCCATGACTCCAAATTTATATTATTTTAATTATTACCTAGATAAATAGCTATGTGAGGAGGGGAAGTCTATTACTGACTCATTACATAGTGAAATAAAGGTCTTGGATCACTAAATAGATATGATGTATGATGTTATCACTTTTAATTGGTTAAATTTCATTAAAATATATTCATTGTGAATAAAAAAAATTTGTGATCAACAGATATGACATTGTTTGAAATTTAAAATACTTCATTATATCCAAATGATGATCTCTCATTAGTATGAGCTATAAAAAATTCTTAATTGGTATCAAGGGTTGAGATAATTTCTAAAATAGAAGTATTTCAAGAAGCTAAATGTGAATGTTATAGAGATAAATTCTGTATCATCCTACTATTATTTTTTGGTTGTCCCTTGATCATTTACTGTTTATCATCAATTTTTGTTTTAATTTGCAGGCTTTTTAAATATGGATAGCCTTTTCTGGGAACATGACCAATAGTTCAGGGTTTTCGGACATTTTTGAATTAATATAGTTTAGTTTAAAATGTTTAATAGGGCTTAAAGAGTTCTCATAGAGTCCATAGAACATAAAAAGATGGTTATTTTTGGGTGTACTATAAAATTGGTCTATTAGTTGTCTTCTCTAAAATTTCCCACCATGTAGTGGGATTATATGTCATATAATGGTCATTGAGAAGATGTCCTAAATCTGGTTCAGGGCATGAAATAATTACTCACAGTGTAAATGGTTCATGATGTGTAATGATGAAATCGTATTTTTATTAAAGTGTTGAAACATTTTTATGTTTTTATATCCTTCATTGAATTCATATATTGTAATTGGATTTCACAACATATAATTATTATGGTTTTGTATTTGAAGGTACTGTATGGGTGATTAATGTTTCACTCTTCCATGAAGCATCAATATCATGAAATAGATATCACAGTGGAAATTTTGGAGTTCTTCACTTATTACAGATCATACATTCCCGGATTGATAATTGCTCTGGTTTTAGTGCACCTCTCTAGGTAAATTTTACTTTAGATTATTCATTTCTTTGATCATTGATACTATTTTGGATATGTTTATATTTCAATTTTGTGATTAGATTGTGTTTTTTATGAATCCTTTTCAATTTCATGACATTCATTGTATTTCAATTTTTGATCCCATGGTTTCCCATCACTGTTAACTAAGGAAGATTGGTTATTTATGTTTTGAGGTATGGGTTTCTATACAATAAGTAAATTAGATTAATTTTTAACAATTATTTATAAATTCACTTTGATTTTTCATTTAATTTAATTGTTTTTTATATTTATGATATATCTTATAAAGATAAATATTTTTAAAGGGGATTGATTTACAAAAGGATTGTTTTGATTGAGATATTTATTTTTTAAACACCGAAACTCTTTAGATTGGATTTGTAGAATGTTTTGTAAACGGTGGCAATGGTTTGACATTAAATTATGACAAGGTTGTAACTTTTGGAACATTGGGTGCAAAATGAAATAGACATAAGAATCCTTAGTATGTATAGAACCACTAGTGGTTGTATTGTCGTTATCAAAATACTATGGAAGGAATCTTTATTGATTGGATCAACCTTTTGTATTTTTAGGGTTATTTTATGTTTTGAATTTATTTTACCATAGACAAGATCAAAAATGGTAGTGTGCTATATCATTTATATAATTGTCTTATCACATGATGATTTTTATAATGGATAGTTTCTCACATTTTTTATACAAGGATGTATCACATATCTTTTCATGGTGGAATTTCATAGATATGTGTTTACTTTACTACATCATGATGCATGGATTTACTTTCCTATTTTATTACACAAACTTTTCATATTTCTATATTTGAATATTTTCAAGTATATATTAAAAACCAAATGAATATTATACACAAATTTAATTCATTTTAAGAAATTCATTATAAAACTATTTTTTAAAAAAGATCGAAATATTGAATTATTTATATTATACCTCTTTTAGAATATGTGGTAGTATCCAACTACGATTTTTTATCACAATCTACTTTTCCCTTTTCAAAATTTCATTTTTATATGATCTATGTAAAGGTAAGGTCATCTTGTAGCTTGTTAGCTTCTACTTTTATCATTACCTTCTTAGTGGGGCGGTTTGGAGGTTATTATTGGTCACCTAGAGACTTATCATACCTTATTACCTATACCTTTTTGGAATTTATTGTATAGTTTCTAATTTATATATTTTTTCTAGTCTGAAATCTAGTTAAAGCCTTGTTTTTGCTACATTCATGGCTTGTTTCCACTATATTTACTTCACATCACCATGTGTCAACCATATCGTGTGTATGTTTTTGTTGGCATAGTCTGTTTTGATACAATTTGGAATTATAGGGGATACTTAGTTTGATGTTTTTCAATATAGATTTAGTATATTTTTATGTCTTAAGTAGACAAGATTTTGGACTATCTAGATTTGAGTAACAATTGTGGGTGTGTTCCGGGCCATCTCACTTCAATATCTAAACTCGAGTCACCGTGGGAGGTCGTAATTTTTTTTACTGTGATTTAGAATTGGTTATAAGGGTAATATTAATGAAATGTATAGGTTTATTATTTAAATGGACGTGTTATGTCCAAAAATTGTGTCTTTTGATCGGTAGGATTAATTATTTCATTGAAATATTCTATTTTAAAGATTTGATAATGATTCTTGATTTTGTTTCATTGATTTTGGATTCTCCTCATGAATTGTTGATATTAAAATTTTGATTATTAAACAATTCCTCTAAGAATAGATATTCTAAATCTAGGAGAGGGTACTACGAGATAAGATCTATCAGACAATTCACCCTTGTATCCAAAAATGGTAGATTCTATATTCTACGCTTTTCAAAATCTATGTCAAGATGGTATTTAGATCTCAAGAATTGTGGTGAAACAGGGATATGAGTTCCCGAAGCAGCATCGAACCATCTTCCATGGTGGTTAAGTAGCCAAAAAATGTGAGAAATGTATTGAGATTACATATAGAATATTCAACTTCTTGAAGAATCCGAAATACTCAAATGTAGATTTTTATATGTACATGCTTGAGGGACCATGAAAGAGATATTTTGAAACTATTTTGAAAGCGATGTTTCATGTGAATCTTTCATGTTCTTCTATCAAAAAAATATTAAGTCTAAAAATTTACCTTGATTTTTTACATGTAACAAAGACCCAGGAGTTTCTGACCTTGGAGCTGGGAGAGTGTTCCATTCTTAAATATTCCACCCATTGTTTTGTGATTTATCCTTTGGCACAAGAACTCATCCCAAATGATCACCTAATGTCTTAAATTATTGTGTTTCGATGGAGGTTGGGTAACAGGTCCTTGATTATTTTAATTTTACTTTTGAAATTCTTAGAGGTAGTTTGTAGGGAATATTTGGTTGATATAGACATAGTTTGGAAGAGAGTTTTGGGTGGGTCTTTTGTCGGTATAGTTTTTAGAAAAGGTGTTTCATCTAGATAGACAAAGATGCATGATGGTCATTGTTATCTTTAAGACTAGTATCAGGGGCTTTGTCAGGACAACAACAGGTCTTCTTCTATGAGTGTGGGAGTTGTGGTGTTACTAGGCCTAATTAAATGAATTCTCTTATGAGTAGCCATTTTTATTGGAAAATATTTCCATCTAATAAGTTTTTGTGAAAGGTTATTCCACGGAAGTAAGGCAGGAACCACTCCCCCAAATGGTTTGTACGATCATAACGACTTTTTCAATGGTATTGGGTCTAATCCCCAATCCAAGGGGGATTTTCATGGGTCTAATATTGGATGTCTTTTTCTAGTGGGTTACGCACCATTGGAATGTGAATCAGGGATAAAAATAGCTAGGGTTGTGGTGTTTATTTAATATTCCACAATTCTGTCCTAATTACGATTTAGGTTCTACACATTCTCTTATATCATAAAATCTATTTGATGTTTTGGGATTTTAATGAAATCTTATTCCATTATTTTTAGATCATTCCATGCATTTGGTAGGGTGTCCCAATAAATGGTTTATGATCCCCACATTTCAGGTGATGATATCCAACTATGAGGTGGAATGGAATTCTTTTTTAATATTGATGACATCTTTATAATATCATAAATAGGTAGTGTCCAAGGGGTCTCTTAAGTTATTCCCTACTGAGAATATCTACCTTACCCATGATCTTGAGTTTGCAAAAGTTATGCATGCACTCAAAATGTAGAATCACTATCTCTTTGGGGAGAAATTTATATAATATTCTGATCATAAGATATAATAATATATTTTTACTCAGAGGGATCCAAAATTATGGAAGAGAGTTTAGGTGTAATTTCTTATTAATTTTGATTTTGATATTTTATACACTTCTATGATAGGGAATTTGTTTTCTCATGCATTGGGAATAAAATTAAAAACACAATACATGAAAAAATTGGATTATGGGTGGTATTTAATAAATTTTTTATGAAAATTATCTTGGTTTTAAAAGAATTTAGTGTTCATTTATTCATTGCTTCGACAAAATCAGACTTTTATATAGATGGGAGAGTTGAGATTGATCACATAAATTATTATGATTGATATGGTTTGGGTGAAAGACTCTATTTTGTGGAGACCATGAATGAGTAGTATCTATCTCCCAATGTCTTTTTGTCATACCATGGTAGGTTGGTTGTTCTTTATTCCGTGATGCATGAGTTGATGGAATGTATAGACTATTATTTTTGGTCTACACTCCTAAGAACTACCAAGATGTATTCAGATTTTAGATGTCGATATTAGTGGAAGGGGATAATACAAATGATTTTATATTTTGTATCATAGTTTCTTAAATGTTAGATAATAATGGTGGAATATCATATACCTTCGGGTTTGTTTCATCCCTAACCCATTTTAGTATGAATGTGGGATAATATTTCCGTGGATTTCATTATTGGGTTACCATAGAATCTTAGAGGTAAAGTTTCCATTTGCGTGATCATTGATCATTAAACAATGTGGGTGGATTTCTTACCTATTAAGGAGATGAGTAAAGTAGAACTGTTTGAGGACGTATACATAAAAGTGGATTTGATAATATCTAGGGTTCTCACACGTATTGTTTTAAACTGGGATCCTGGGATCACATATTGGATTTAAAGAGACATAAAAGAGGTGATCGGTTAATAAATGAAACTGAGGCCAAAAAATAATTTTCATATATATTTATTTACGAATTGGGCTATCCATTCACTTGAGGATATGATTCATGTATTGGTACATGATTTTATATGATATTGGGAAAAAAATTTACTTTTGATGTAATTTTCATAACACAATAGTTATTAGGGTATGAAAAATACGGTGCCCTTAAAATCCTTATATTATTGGCCATGTATATATCACTTGTGATGTGATATTTTGTTAGAGTGGTCCTTGGATGGTCCATGTCTTGTTTATGAGATGATAAATATTGTGTAATTGATCCGAAATATGTTTATCATATTAAAATATCACAATAAATATTATTTGGATGATCTCTGCCAACTTTTCGAGTTTGAGGTTGGTGATATGGTTTTTTTGAGAGTTTAACCTCACCTGGGACATCATCAGTTGGGTAAGAATGGTAAGCTAGAATCGGGGATTTTGGTTCCCTTTAATATCATTATATGACTAGTGAAAGTGGACTGTCAGTTGGAATTACCATTATTTTTACTTCCTTCCAAGATGTGTTTCATGTTTCGCAACTGTGGAGGTAGATAGCGAATTATTATGATGTGATTCAGTTAGAGGATATAGGCCCCATTATTGTTGAGTAGACAACTTAGATTATGGACCACTGAGAAGAAGGTATAGTCTAGTAAAATGATTCCTCTGGTCCAGGAACTGTGGAATTTTAGGAAGGATATGCATGAGATGTGGGATAGTGAATTGTTGATGAGGTAATAGTAGAATTCACTTTTTGTGGATATATGATCTTAATGACTTTTTAGGGGTTTAAATCCTGAATGGTGTAGATATTGAACCATCTAGTTAATCATTCTAGGTAATTCCTTGCATATTATTTGTTTAGAATCATTGTTTGTATGTCGTTGTGATGTTCTTGGGGATGAAAACACTCTTAAAATATAATTACCTAATGTTTAGGGACATATTTTTTCTTAAAATTAATTTAATCTAGGATTTAATGTGTTAAAGGCCAATATTTATGTCCTCATGTTATGAGAATTATAGAATAAGGTTTTTTTAATAATAATTATGTTTTTAGTGGTATTCTAGGCGATTACACACCGAATAAAGGGATTAAACATTGTGTAATTGTCACGAGGAAGATTCTATGAATCTATTTTACGGTAGGAAATGAATAATTTTAGTGTAAAGGGTTCATAATGTGTAATGCTAAAATCACTAGTTTTAAAAAAGGTGTCACAATTTTCTTCATTTTCATCCTTCACGGAATTCACTACCAGTAGTGGGATTACATGATTCATAATTAATTAATGTTGTAATTTACAATTCTAAATGAGTTATTAATGTTTCATTCAATAATGAAACCTCTCTTTTGTGACCAAGAGCACACCTCATGCAATTTTGGATATCTCTACTCTTTCTGGAACATTTAATTCACAAATGACCGTCATTGTGGTAGTAGTGAACCTCTTCGGGTAACTAGACCATAAATTTCATCATTATATGGATCATTGATATTGTATTGAATATGATTATTTTTTATATTCATCATCATAGAGTGTTTTCTATCAATAGTTTTTAGTTTATTAACATGCCTTTTATTTCGAAGGATGCTCACTTGGTTAATAGTCACCCTTAACAAAGGAGACACAGATTTTAAAGATTTGAGGTCTGTGTTTCTATATAACGGGTTAACATGATGAATTAATTATCATTATAAATAAATTCTTATGGTTGTATCATTTAATTGATATGATTTATTGTTTCTAAGGGTACCTATAAAACATAAAAATTTTAAGGGGTTTTCTAGAAAAAATATGTTTTAAATTTGGAAATAAATTGCTGAAACCCAAGAACTCTTTTTTAAGACTTTTTATTTCATTTATAAATGGTGATAATGGTTTTGAAATGTATTTTGATAAGAATGGGACATTGTTAATGCTAGGTGTGTCCTGAAATAAAAATAGGAAACCTTATTTTTTGTGGAACCATTAGTTATTTTTGTATTTATGTCAACAAACTTTGGTAAGTCTCTATATTTGTTATATCCAAACATTTATCCTCGTTTAATTGTATGTTATGTGTAGTACATATTTTATTATAGGCTAGAGTCCAAATGATATTTTGATTTTTAATTTATGTTTTTTATTACCACTTGATAGTTCTCTTCATGGATAGTTTCTCGTATGTTTTATATGTGGTTGTATCACATGGATTTACATGGTGGTATTTCATGTATATGTGTTTAATTTCATATATTATGAATCATAAATATTATTTCCTATTTTATCACTACTACATTTAATATTTATGGAATTTATAATATTAAATTATTTTATGAAAAACAGAAGAAGAGTATTTTCCAACGGATTTTCATTTTTCAAAAATTCATTATAAAATAGTTTTCCATCAAAAAATTGTTGTATTCTTAATATAAGAGCTTGTAAAAAATCTATAGTGGTATATTATTGAGATTTTTATCATATAGTACTTTTTACATTGGGATGTTGTAGTAATTTTAATGTAGGATACCAGTTATGTAAAGTGTGTCTTGTAGAATTTTGGATCCATTTTTTCATTTTTTTGTTGCAGGGTTGTTTAGAGGTGACTATTGGTCACCTGTAGATTTATCATACCCTATTTTAGCTCATTTTAGAATTTATTGTATCGTTTTTGTTTTTTTCTCATCTCTTATTCATTTTACACTTCTTTCATATATTTTTTTTTTGTAAAATTGAAGAATTGATTCCATTATCATTGTTTCACCACACCTTGTGATTTTTCCTTGACTGTAAGGCTTGGTTGACCCAGGTTAGTTCATTAGAAATTCTACCAGATCTTCTAGTTGGTTATTGGATACCGGTTTCACTTCAAAACATTTCGTGGAAAATAATTGAATCATATATATGGGAGAATAAATTTATTGATATGATGGAAATTATTATCTGAGTCTACCTAGTAAAATAGTTTTAGAATTTGATAGCTAATGTAATCTTCCGGAAATGAATATAAACATTATTTCTATTTATTTGTTGAGAAGACTATATTTTCATTCATCTTTAATAACTAGATTAATCCAATATATAATAATGAAATGTTTTTTTGGAATCTTAAATATAGATAATTCTTTATATATTCCAAATATGGGTAATTTTATTTATAAAATTCAGAATAAGGTTATGGTTACTTTTCGTCCTATCGACTATTGGAATTTTCTCATTAAATAAATAAATGAGAAAAGTGGCAAAATATATATATAGATGGTATTTTTAACAATTCAATTGTGAACCATTTGATACATATGTGTCTTGTTTATTAGATAAGTCAACCAGAAGTCCTTTTAGGAGAAATGTCAAAATATCTAATGGTTTGTTGGATATCATATAAAGTGATGTGTATGGGATAACGATTAATAAAGAGTGAGATAGTTTTTGGTAATTCAAAAGATTTACTGATGACCTTAGTGTTGATTATTATATATTTTTGATGAGCCTCATGAATGAAACTTTGAAATAGTCAAAGAGTTTTATAAAGAAGTGTATAATTATATGATAAAGGGTATTAAGATTATCACATTATTTTAGGGTGGTGAGTATGTGATCTATAAATTCAATGGTAAACTGGTAGGTTATGGAATTGTGCCACAACACACTCCTCTTAGAACACTACAGTGGAATAGTGTGTGTGTGAGTATGAATATGACCCAATTGTACATGATTATATTAATAATGAGTTAGTGAAAATTTGTTATTACAGTACTAGAATATGATTTTGAGACTACTATATTCTTACATCACCATGTTGCTTATAAAGTTTTCACGAAGACACCATTTGAGATATAGAATAAAAACAATAACCCAAAATTTATTTCATGAATATTTTCTATTTTGATTCACTTGTATGATATTGATATTCGTATAATATTATCCCTAAATAATTGATTATATTATTTAATTAATATACCAATGAAATTATTACATATTATTTCTATAACCCTATTGGACATAATGTTATTTTCTCCTAAACTAGTTTATTAATAAAATAATAATTATAATTCAAGGGGTCATTAGATGTGAGGTTGATCATAGAGAACACTAAGACCAAAAAGAGGATTATTTTTAGTTATGAAGGTTAATTTGGTTCTACAATGTGTTTTTAAAGATGAAACGAAACAAGTTACACAACAACCTCAATGGTTTTGTATGATTCATTTGGAAACTAAGATATATGAATTTATTAGGGAAAATAACGATGAATTAACATTCATTGGAGGTGAAAATACAACTTACTAAGATGATATTGATAGTATTGATTATATGAAATGTTTAAAATACATGTAATCTAAAATAGAATCTATGTACACTAATTGAGTTTGGGAAATGGGGGACAAAACAAAAGGGATTGGACTAGTATGATATAATTTGTTTTTATATTTTAAAACTTCAATAGATTGAAAAGTATTTATCTATAAAGAAACCATAGTGGTGAGGGGTTTTGAGAAAATCTAGGGAATTGGAAATGGATAAATCATTTGACCTATATAAATGTTATAGTTCATTTAGAAGTTGATTTAAATTGTAGACCATTTTGAATATGATATTTATTTAATGTGTGCAAAAATTGATTTCTATAATAATAATTTGATCTAAAATGTTTATATAATATAGATTAATGCTTTTAGTGTACTAAATGAGTCTATTATGGTTTGAAAGATTTAATGGTATCATTATTAACAGGAAAAACGTTCTTTGAGTCATAGATTATGAATATATATTTCAGGAAAAAATTTAGTTTTATTAAGAATTTGGATGATTCTCATATATAGAAGGAGAAAAATTGGAGTGTTATTTGCATTTCTATTTTTTTATAAATATGAAATAAAACTTTTTGAAAATCAAGTATTGAATTTACACACTTTAAATATTTGGATGGGTAAGTTCATTTCTATAATATACCTGGTAAACACAACCAACATAATGGGTATAATGATTTATATTGAGAGATATAACAGGATTCTATGACACAGTTAGTATACATATACTAGTAAAGTGATGAAATATTTTACCGATTATAATTTATAGAATGGTTATTTACCATTTATACAAGGAAAAAATATTAGGATGATTTATGATTGTTCTAATGAGTGAGAAAGTGTTGATATAATTTTCTATGCATCAACTATTCCACCCTCCTATATTCTATTATATTTACTCAACCAAATTTCACATAATCTCATAAAATTAAAATTATATTCTAATAAAATCATGGTTAATGTCTGTAGATTATAGTAAAAAAATCATTATGAATTAATAGAGGACTATGGACATGTTATTAGTCATTGGAGGAGATAATAAGTTGTATTTATTGGGTTATGCTTATGATAGTTTCCATTCCGATAGAGATGAAATGATATATTAATCATGTTTTGTTATTTTCATGAATGATGGAGATATGTAGTGAATTGGATTGGGTCAACATGACCCATCACCAAATAAATTCCACCACAAGGACCAAGGAATGTTCCCAATCTCCCAGAGTTGGAAACTAGTACTAGAGTATCACAAGTGAACATTATTTGAATAATTTCACCCTAAAAAACCATCCTAAAAAATGGTCCCAACCCAGAAATCATTATGAGTTCTCTATTAATTAGTTGGCCAAACCAATATATATAGAAACATATAATACAATATAAAACATGGAATAATTAATAAATCACAATGAAGATATCTTTTCCAACAATTGTATTCATATAAAGAACAAATTTACAATGATTTTAAAACCCAAAACAAGGAAGCAAAGATAGATGAAATGAAAGAGGCCAGAGAGACCCAAATACCACATGAACCAACTGATAAATAATATCAGGAGACAAACCACAATATCACCATGTTACTAAAGACTCATCAATACAACCAACATTTCTCGCATACCTTTCAAGGGTGGTAATAACTCCACCTATATTCCATTACATGGATACCTTTAGTAAAAAAATAGACTAGATACCCACCATGATAGTATGTAGGGTATGAGATACAAGTTTGTAGGATACCACCATGAGTCCATTAAATTACTTTTATATTGAATGTAAGTCATATATTTTTTATGTAAAATATAAATAAAATTTCCTTTCAGAAAAATTTATATAAACATATAATACCTAATATCAATTTTTAAAATGAATTATATTTAAAACATACTTAATAGAGTGGTAACCCAGGTAATTTCATTTAAAGAACAAAACCCAGTCATATTAAAGCAACTTGTATTTCACAAAGGAAAAGTAAAAAATTATATCATTATTTAAAAATTTCATTTTGAGAAAAAACCATCATACAGATTAAAATTACTTCATAAATGTTAAACAGTGGTTTGATTTTAAATAACCACCCAGTTTCTCGTTTAAAACATTAATATATAGACACTCCTCAAATATTTTTATAGAATAAATGGAGAATAAAATACTGTACAACTTATAGACAGTTTTACAAAAATGGAAATAATTATAGAAGGAGAGTCTTACAACAATAATTATCAAATATGATTAACCAATTTTTAAAAGTAGGATAAAAATAGATTAAAAACTTGTATCTCAATAAAAAATAAGCAGGATGATATAAGATATATTTCATGAAGTAGACAAATAGGGAATAATTGGATAATTACTGTAAATGAAAAAGTGGAACCAACTATTGGTAGGTTAATGATCAAAAAACCCTTCACTCAAATCACTCAAACTAGTTTCATTTGTGACAACCCCCAAGATAGGTCATAACATTAAACAAGGGGATAATATCCAGTGTGTAAATCACATCTGTTTTAGAAAACATCTATTAAATCCCCAATTAATATCCTAGGGTTCCTCATTTTATAAATAATGGAGGTATAATACTATAAATACAATATCAATCAAATAACAATCATATATACTAAATGAATTAAAAAATAATAACAATATACACACCACCACTAATAAAACCACATTAATATTTATCCCCACCCTTAAATGTATAATATTTTTAACAATTGGGCCCCAATGATAGCACATACACCCCACTTTGAGATCACTATCGGGTCACGGCCAACTAGACACCACCAGTTTCCCCACTGACATGAGTTCCCCTACCAAGGGTCAACCTACATGCCCAAATAGGTTAGCATACTAATGAATATCCCTAGAGGAGAAATTTTTTTCTCTTACTGTGATTTCTTCTTCACTAACACAATCCTAGGGAAACATTCTAGGATTTCACACACCAAATAACTAGTCCTTGCAAATAGTGCTTATATATAGAGTTATAGTAAGCAATTCTCATGAAGAAGGTGAATTTTATTGAAATTATCCATATCGTTTATCCTTTTACCCTTTAACATTTGGGGGTGTTATACTCACCCCACTTTAGAGCACAAAAACCTCATTTTGGTCCCTACCTCTCAACTCATGAAGTTCCAATGAACATAATTCTAGGTTTATTCTCGGATAACAATGTTAAAAATGGGCCCTATAGAAATAAGACACACCACCATAACAATTCCATAGATTTTTGTCCTTCTAGGAACCACCAGTTTCCATGAAGACACATGGTCCCCTACATGGGGCTCACCTACAAGCCTGAATTGTCCATCAAACTAATGAATATCCCTTAGTCCAATGTGTGTTATTTCTATATTATTTTCCTCAATCACAAACACCATAGTACACATCCCAGGAGATCATCCATCCCGATCACTTCTATTAGAAAATATTTCATAACGATAGAGTTATAATATGGTAGGATACTAAAATGAATGATGCACCAAGTTATCATGATACCTATCATTTATCCTTGTAAAATGTTCAAAAGAATAAACAATGGAAAACATGAGAGATCAACAATAGTGCATAAATTTTCTAATAAAATTCAACTTTAACTGAAGATGCCAAACAATCAAGTTACATTGAACAAAGAGCTACACATTTGTATATCCCTTCTGGAAAACACCATTTAAAAACAATGTGTAACTAAATGGGAATTCATAGTGGTATAAAAGAATAATATCAATAAAATCACGAAAATCAATAATTAGTCCAGTCAATAAATAAATTTATTTTAATGGAAAAGGAAACCCTCTTTAAAGTAATACAACCCCCATTACAATAAGGAATACCCCTTTGACAGATGAATATTCAGCTGTATGAATCTCAATAGACCAAAATCACCAGGAACTAATTATTTTTCCTGTGGAAAACCATCAATGGTATTTTCTCAAACACTTGTTATGCATAAAATATTATTTGAAAACAATGTATCATTAGACTATGTAATTTAACCATATTTACCAAAGGCCCACACAAGTACGTAAAACAATTGACAAAACCAAACTAGTTGTCATATACATCATTATTTAAGTTCCAATGTAATGGCCAGACCCCAGAAGCCCAGATTCGGTGCATTATTACGTATCATTGGAATGATAACAAAAGATCATGTCTCGAAAGACCGATTTGTTTAGTATCCTTGGAAGTACTAGAGACATTCATATGGTTTAAATTATATCATAAAATGAAAAACTAGAACAAAATTTTTGCCATATACAACACTGAGATCCCATATACTATCCCTATAGGTCTGTCATAAAATACTTCTACGCATCCTAGGAGAAATAAAACATAGAAATAGGTGAGGTCAGATACTCAGTAAAAATAATAATATAGGGAAAAATTTCATAAATAAGAATAAACATTTAAGGCAATTTACACAACTAAAACAAAAGCCTTTTCAAGATAAATATCATCATAATATGGAAAATATAAATCAAAATAAGTCCATTTACATACTCACATGGATATTCTACTAGTTGAATAATCAAATGCAATATCAATAGCCACTTTCATAAGGATGGAATGCATAATTCCAGACATCATAACCACATAGTCAAGGTCTTTTGCCAAGTTTACAAATAAGATTATATCAAGGCCCTGTTCCAAGACTCTAGCTTGTCCCATGAGACCTACCGTTGTATCGAGGAGCTATAGCGAGCTCCACCCGTCACTTATTAAGTCCAATTCATTCCTTATATGAAAAGTTTTAAACATAACATAAACATTCATATTAAAACTAGCATATAAAATGTCAATACTTTTTCCATAAACCCTGAATTGTAGAAAAATAACACATCCACATTCAAACATATTACAAAACATTCAATACAAATGGAAAATTTTTATTATAATAAGTCAACTTCAAATAAGATTAAAATCCATTAAAGGATGTTGACATAGATGAAATCAAATTTTTTTTAGAGAAATATCTCATTCTTTTTCTGAAATCATTTAAAGATACATAATTAAAAATGAAAAATTTTATTTTGAAAATATAATTATAATCTTGTAAGAGAAGCTTCTACGATGTTATAATGGGGTAATATAGCAGCACCCTCCGTATAAGTTAAAAAAACATTATTACCTTAATTTTGTCGAAAATGTCATAAACTAACTTGTTTGGAAAACGTCAGAATGATTCCTTTAAAACGTATAATGTAAAATAACGGTATACATTACATTAACCCATAGTCTAGTAAGTATTAACAAAATTTGGATTATTTTTAGGAAAACATGGATGTGGATGATAAAGAGATCCCAGTAGATAATTACATATAAACAACCTTGAATAATGATGTGGTTTTATAATTAAACCTTACCTTATACTTTTCCTTGGTTGAGGATAGGTTAACCTCTTGTATAATGGCAAAGTAATTGTTATTAAATTATATAACAGTCATATAAATTAATATGTTATCATATATGATCTTTTAATATTTCTTTGTTAATAATATTTTAGTATTATCGTTGTTTCGGGTGTTAAATGATTCCTTTTCCATTATATGATTTGTAACGTAAGTATTGTTTCTTATGGATATGATTTATATTATTCAAATTCATAATGATATTAAGTCTCTAAACAATATTTTTAATCATCTAATGAAAATTATTCTTGAATGAATACGACGGGGAATGAATCTCATCATGTTCGTGGAGGCGGTAATCCTTACGTACGCATGAGCAACAATATCATTCTTTCGATATTAAAATCGTATAAAATTGGATTTTATGTCATATATACAGAATCATAATCATGTTATATTTATTATTTACATAATTTATGCATCATCATTATACCCATCAAAATAATAATGTATTGAATAACAACTAAACCACGACTTGGAGAGGGTTAGCCGTACGTACGCACGTTTGGTGACATGTCATTAAAAGGATGGGTAGAATAATGAATATGGATGTACCATATTTATCATAACATTAAATTATATAGAATATAATTGAGTTCTTATTTTAGAATGGAAACATAAAGAAATGAATAAGTGGATGAAGAAAATACATGAAAGAGGTGGTGAGATATTTACCACTTTTTCAGGTTCTTCCTTTTCATTTGATTAAAAGGGCTTATTAAATTGTCTTTATGACTAAATTAATAACTCTAGGATGAATGGAAGAATGTTTAGAGAATATTTGTTTTGGGTTTGTCTGATCAAAATGGATTTGAATATGTGAATTTGAGATAAGTGGAAGTGCCCTTTTATAAGAGGGGTGAGGGGAACCTTACGAAAAGATTGAAATATTATTTTATAATAAATTAATTTTCGGATTCTAATGGATCAAAAATGAATTATATAAAGTATGGGGTAGTGAGGTGTTCAAATATACTCAACCAATATACTTTATATAGGTTTGGGTCACTATATTAATCATATCTTTTAGATTTTACTCTTAGTAAAATAGTTTGACATTTACCAAGCCTATTTGTATTTTTATATAATATGGTTAATAAACATAATATAAACTTCAATGAGAACCCCAAGTAGTTCATTAATAATACAACTATTATTATATAAGTCTTTTGTCCGAACATTAGATTTTTAGGATCATTATATCAACCAATAATATTGTATTTGTTTTAAAAACATTGTTATGTCAATTTTGACATTATTTAATAATTGATTATTTTAGAAGTCATAAAAATATTATTAATTCAAAATAAATAAATTTAATCATCCCTAACATGTCATAGAAATATATAAAATTTTTGTATGGCATAAAAACTTTCAAATTATATTTATTTTAGTATTTTTATTATCATCTATTTGATTGTTTATTAAGAAGGAAAATACTGCATCATTATTGTGTCATATATAAATAAATTTATTTTCTGTCTAAAAATTATAAATAAACTATCATGAGGTTGGAAATATTTTTATCTTTCTAATAATTTTTTATATTCAAATAGATTAATTATATAACCTCATATAAAATGTTTTTTACTAAAAGATATTTTCTTTTGTCATTTTTATCTTTACTTTAGATTATTTAATATAAAATGTCCTTATCACTCCCATGTGGCTCAATGAGGTCCAGAAATCTACCCAAGGATTTTCCTGGTCAAACATTTATCATCAAATATTATTAGGACACATGTAAGGATAATTTAAGGTTATTATAATATTATTTTTTAACCGTATTTACTAGATTTACCCCTTTAACCATAGTAAATAAAATATTTACAGAAGTAAATATTTCTAATGTCTAAAAATAAAAGTTACCTATTTACACAATTTGGACATTCTATTTTTAAATATGGAATCCATTTTTCCAAATTCAAAATATATAAGTGGCAGAAATTAATTTAAAATTAATTCTGTTTGTCAAAATAAAAAGCGTGTTTTTATTAATTAAAAACTATTAAAATATTGGAACTTGTTTCTGTCCAGTTTAACCGTGAGATTACATCCAATGACTTAAACAATATTAAGTGATAAAAATATAATCTAATTATAGATAAAAACAATTCAAATTTATAATTTAACACTATAAATTATTTTGATTAAAAACTTGTTTTTAATTAAAATTTAATATTTTCACTATTCATCAAAAATTGAATGTTTTCATAAAAATACAAATAATTCACCCTAAGAGAATTTCAATATTCTGAATCCAAAAATGATGTCTATTTTGAAATATAAAATTTATAAAATTCAAAACATTGGGTATTACTATTCATAATGGCTAGTTTGATTGATCATAGTGTTTTAGAACTCAATGTTGCGTACAACACCTGCTATTGTATTATTCAAAGAGAAGCATATCATGAAACATGGGGTATTACATTCTACCATCCTTCAAATAATTTCATCCTCAAAATTTATATATTATTATTGCATAATTGACTCTGGTGGTTCTTTATCTTATGTTCCTCGGGTTCCCATGTTTCCTCTTCCATCTTATGGCTTCTCCATAGATCTTTTACGAGATGATTCGTCTGGTTTCTCAAAAATTATTCTCTTGTTTCAAGAACCTTGAAAGGATCTTCTCAATAAGATAGATCATGTTCCAGTTCTAATTCTGCATAGGTGATTAAATATGTTGAGTCAGGCATGTATTTTCTCAACATTGATACATGGAACACATCGTGAACTTTGGAGAGACTTGGTGGCATTTACAAACGGTAAGCTACAGCCCCAATTCATTCTAGAATTTTGAAAGGTCCGATGTACCTGAAATTTATTTTTCCCTTCTTACCGAAATATTTAACACCCTTCTATGGAAATACAGAAAAAAAACATGATCTCCTACCTGAAATTCCAAATCCTTTTTTTGAATATCGGCATAGCTCTTCTGCCTACTTTGAGATGATTTGATTTTGGTTTGGACTACTTTCACCTTTTTATCTTTTCCTCCAAAATTTCTAGGCCTAAAAGTTTTCTTACAGCAACATCATCCCAATTGGTTAGTGTGTAAAATCTCAATCTGTATAATGCTTCATATGGTTTCATCGGAATACTTGAACGTAAGCTATTCTTATAGAAAAATTCTACCAGAGGTAAATATTGATCCCACATACCATGAAAGCTATGTGGGCATGATCACAATATGTCTTCTATGGTTTCAATAGTCTGTTCTGATTGTCCATCAGTTTGGGGGTGGTAGGTAGTGCTCAAACAAAGTTCAGTATAAAGGGCTTTTGAAGACTTTTCCAGAATCATGATGTAAAATATGGATCACGATCAGAAACAATCGATAAGGGCACTTCATGAAGTCTCACAAATTTATTAATATATATTCTCTCTAGATGTCCAAGAGGTAAATCTTCTCTTATAGCATGAAAATGTGCTGGCCTGGTAAGACGATCAACAATGACCCATATTTCATCGTTTATTCTAGGAGTCTTTGGTAGTCCCATGAAAAATCCCATCGTAATATAATCCCATTTCCACTCAGGTATAGGAATAGGTTTCATGACTCCTCTAGGTTGTTTCCTTCCAACATTCACTTGTTTTCAAACCATACATCTTGAAAAAATATCAGCAATCTTCCTCTTCATGTTTTCCCACCAAAAATGTATCTTCAAATCATTATACATCTTAGTGCTACCGGGGTGTATAGAGAAATTGGAGTTATGAGCACCATCTAACAATTCCATTTTTAGATCAGGTATATCCGGATCACAAAGTCTCTTCCCAAATTTCAAAATCCCGTCTTCATATACGAAATTGATAAATCTCTCATCTTTCATAGATTTAATCTTCTATTGAAATTCTTCATCAGCATCCTAAGAACATTTTATCCTTTCTAATAAATATGGTTTGGAAACCATTTTAAAAGGGATTTATTTTTCACCTTCCATGGTTATTCTTATATATATATTTACTAGATCCATGAAAATAGGATCATTTTCAAAACTCATCTTGTTCAAAACTCCATGATCTATTCTGCTCAAAACATCTTCCACTTTATTTACCTTCCTTGATTGGTAGTGTATTTTGAATTCATAATCCTTGAGTAGTTTAAGCCATCACATTTGCCTCATGTTGAGTTCTTTTTGTGAGAAAATATACTTCAAACTCTTGTGATCTGTATAAATCTCACATTCTTCACCATAGAGATATTTTCTACATATTTTCAGATAAATTATTACAACTACTAACTCAAGATCATGTGTCAGATATTTTTTCCCATGCATTTTTTGCTACCGTGATGCATAGACAACAACTCTATCATTCTACATAAGGATGCAACCAATTTATTACATTGATGCATCACTACAAATAACAAACCCATCATTCCCAGATGGTAGAGTCAAGATATGATCATTGAATAATTTTCACTTTAGTTCTTCAAACCATTCTTCAAACTATTTTTACCAAAAAAATTTAACTCCTTTACGTGTGATCTTTGTTAATGGTTTATCCAACCTGGGAAAATTCCGTACAAAACATCGATAATAACATGCTAAACAAATAAAACTTTTTACCTCAGTTATAATCGTTCGTGCTGGCCATTCTTGGATTGCATTGGTCTTAAAAGGATCATAATAGATACCATCCTTGGAGAAAATATAGCCAAGAAAAGAAATCTCCTGAAGCCAAGATTAACACTTTTAAACATCACATATAATTCATGTCTTTTAAGAGTCTTTAGAATAATGTGCAAGTGATTTTAATGATCTTCATTGATTTTGGAGTATACCAAGAAATCATCAATAAATACCACTATAGAGTCATCAAATTATTCCTTGAAAACACTATTCATTAGATCCATGATGACTGAGGGTGCATTAGTCACTCCAAAAGGCATTACTGTAAACTTGTAATGCTAGTACCTGGTTCAAAATGTAGTTTTTGGAATGTATACCTTCTTCACACACAACTAATTATATCCATATCAAATTTCAATCTTTGAAAAGTATGGATATCCATGAATTTGGACGAATAAATCATCAATGCGAGGTAGGGGATACTTGTTATTTATTGTTATAGCATTGATCTCCCTCTAGTCAATGCACAACCTCATAGATTCATCTTTTTTCTTAACAATGAGAACATGGGATCCCCATGGAGAAAAACAAGGGTGAATAAATCCCTTATTACTTAATTTATCTGGTTGTTTCTTTAGTTCCACTTATTCCATAGTGGCCATTCTATAAGGGGTCTTCGACATGGGCCATGAAACATGAATCAATTCAACCGAAAAATCGATTTCTCGATCTCGAGGATGTCCAAGTAAAACCTCTGGAAACACATCAACATCTTCTTGCACAATAGGTATATCCTCTATTTGAACATTCTTTTCCTCACCCACAATTATTTAATTCTCTCCCTCCCCAATAATTGAATTATGTTGAGCTACTTGGGGTGGATCTAGATAAGAATTAGCTGGTGAAGTTTCTGCTCTAAAGATAAGGTACTCCTTATCATCATCAAAAATTGTAACCTCATTCATATTACAATAAATTTTAACATCATGGTCTGAAATCCAATCCATACCGACGATTATATCAAATTAAATCATTTTTATGATAATGAGATCAATAGATAAATAACGTTTATTTGACTTAATTTGAACTAATTTACAAAACATTATTGCGATGATACTTTCCTTACGATTTTTGACTGGAAACTCCCTTGTTAAATAAAATTGTAAATATCTAATTTTCATAGAAAACTAGGAATATATGAAACAATAAAATGATCTAGAATCAAATAAAACATTGGCTAAACATGAGGAAACAATTAAATTACCTACCACTACGTCTTTCGGAGCTTCAACCTCTACAGTAGTGACATCATAAGCTTGGCCTTGATCCCTTGGCCTTTTCGGAGGTAACTTCCCCTGATGCTTAGGAAATTTATTTTCATAATGTCCCATTTCTCTACAATTGTAGAATTTAACATTAACAACCTCTTTCTTCTCCTTATAATCATGAGATTCGTGGCCTTTTTCACCACACTTTTAAAGACTGACATTCCCTTCAGAAAAGTACCAGGGTGTTTCTTCTCATATTTACTATAGGATGGATATTAAACATTTCCCTTCATCCCCTTATTTCCATTTATAGAGTGTTCATTAGATATATTCTTCTCTTTATTTGCATTGAAGTCATAAGACTTAGAGAATTCTTTTTCTATCTTGATAGCACATGAGACAATATCTTCATATGATGAGATGGATTGTGAGACCAATTCTCAATGGAGAAATGGTTTTAAACAACCAATGAAATGATCAATCACACTTTTTGGGATACGTATATAATCTGCAGCATGCTTCACTGGCCTTGTAAAGTTAGCTTCATACATTGCGGTATTCTCATCCTCCTTTTGTCATAAAATTAGATATTGCCTTTCCATATACATTCGATGGTTAAATAAAAAGTGTTTTTATAAGAAAAATTCATTAAAATAACTCCATTCCATATTTGATACTTCATCATCTTTCTTTGTGTTTTGAATCAATGAAGACCATTAATCAGCATCCCTAGTGAGGTGGTAAAATTCCATGGCAACTTTTTCTCTTTCTCTACTCCCCAAGGCATGGAATATTTTCTCTAAGGAATTTATCCATATCTCAACTACTAATGGATTTTTAACCCCATTGAATGTTGGTGGTTGTTTCCTCATGAACCGATCTAACAATAATCCTCCATGTTGTGGATTAGGGTGCTCCATATGTGTAAGGTTATTATTCATAACATGAGTGAGTTTTCCCAGTATAGTGATAAGATGATCAGCACCAGTTGTATCACCAACACTACTATAATTATCTTGAGAAAGATGAAAATCCCTATATAGAGTGTGTGCATTGATATTGTTTCCATTCCTTCCAAAAGGATCCATTTCTAAACAATGGAATACACTAGATTACTTTATGAATTACAATACATAATTCCATACTTGTAAAACAGTTAAGATAAATTGAACAATTTATGGATATAATCTATAATCATATAAATGTTTTCATTAAGGAAGAATATACTAATAAACCTTTCATAATAGTTTGTAAATAAAATGTGGATTATCCAAAGCATATACCCCAGGTGTGTCGTAACCAAGAGTGCAACAAGGGCCGTTGTCGTGCACCAGTTCCCGTTCGAGTCTAGCACAAAGCGGTGTTTTCAGGTTTTACCCCTAGGTACATCTGAGCTAGAGCTGCCTCTAGCTGCTCATATCTAGACAGGGATATATATCATCCAAAACTCATAAAATATCTACAATACCAAGATTTTAGAAAGTTCTTCTATACTAATCCTCAATGTATATCGTAGGGTAATTTTCTATTATATGAGTTTTTCTAAATCTAGCTTCTAAGGATTGTACTAAACTTTCTCTGATACCAACTGTAATGCCCCGAACCCCAAATCCTAGAGTCAATGCATTATTACATATCATTTGAATGATCATAAAAGATCATGTCTTGAAAGACCGATTAGTTTAGTTGCCTTTCATGTAATAGATATAGTCATAAGGTTTATATTACATCGTAAAATGGAAAACTACAATAACATTGTTTCCATAGACCACACTAAGATCCCATAGAATATCCCAGAAAGTCCATCATAATATGCTTCTTCACATCCTAGGAAAAATAAAACATTGAAAGGGGTGAGCTCAAATTCTTAGTAAGGATAATAATATAGCTGAAACGTTTATAAGTAAGCATAAACATTTAAGGAAATGTATAGAACTAAAAAAAATCCATTTCAACATAAAAATAATCATAATATGGAAAATATAAATCAAAATAATTCCATTTACTTTTTCACATAGATATTCTACTAGTCGAATAATCACATGCAACATCAATAGCCACTTTGATAATTATGGAATGAATAATGCCAGACTTTATAACCACATAGTCAAGGCCTTGTGCCAATACTACAAATAAGATTTTGTCAAGGCCTTGTGCCAAGACACTTGTTTGTCCCATGAGACCTACCGATGATTCGAAGAGATATAACAGGATCCACCAGTCACTTACTAAGTCCAATGAATTCATCATATGAAAGGTTTTAAACATAACATAAACATTCGCATTAAAACTAGCATATCAAATTTCAATACCTTATCCAAAAACCATGAATTGTAAAAAAAATAACACATCTACATTCAAACATATTACTGAACCTCCAATACAAAATGAAAAAATGTTTCACAATAAATCAACATCAACCCAGATTAAAATCCATTAAAAAATGTTGACATAGATGATATCAAAATTGTTTGAGAGAAATATCCCATTCTTTTTTTGAAATAATTTATAGTTACATAATTATAAATAAAAGAATTTATTTTAAAAATATTATTATAATATTTTAAGGGAAGATTCAATGATGTTATAATGGTGGAATATAGCCTCACCTGTCGTATATGTTAAAAACATTATTACCAAAAAAATTCGAGAAGTTCATAAAGTAATTTGTTTGGAAAACAGCAGAAAGATTCCTTTCAGAATGTATAAGGTCAAATAATGGTATAAATTAATTTAACACTTAATTTTTACTTTTACTTGGTTGAGGGAAAGTTAAACTCCTGTATAATGTTAAAATAATTTTTATTAAATTATATAAGAATCATATACATTAATATGATATCATATATGTTCATTTAATATTGCTTTGTTAATAATATTTTAGTATTATCGTTGTTTCAAGTGTTAACTGGTTCAATTTCCTTTATATTCTTTTGTATGTAAGTAATGTTTGTTAAGCATAGGATGTATATTATTCATCTTAATAATGATATTAAGTCTTTAAACATTATTTTTAATCATCTAATGAAAATTAGTCTTAAATGGATACGATGGGGAATGAATTTCACCATGTTCGTAGAGACGATAATCCATTCGTACGCACGAGTGACAATATCATTCTTTTGATATTAAAATAATATATAATTGGAAGATATATCATATATACATAATCATTATCATGTCCTTTTAGTCCATAATAATAATAGGTAGCATGTTTTTAATTAAGAAAAATATAATTCTAATTTATTTTGAATCTTTCACACTTTCTTTATATTCCAAATATTTATCTTTTAATAAAATTATTTCCAACAATATCAGTTAGGGTCATTTATCCATTTACAACAACAATTACAATAATTATATAAGATTCTAATTTATCATGTAATTCTATTTTCCCTTTTTATATAATCAATAAAATGTGATGTAGATGAATTAAAAATTTTAATGAATTATTGACGTTTTTCTGAATTTTATATAGTTCACCTAAAATAGAGTTGTGAATATTTTTCAATGAATTATGTTTCACTAATAAATAATCATATTTCTCTTCAAAAATTAAATATATTGTAGAGAATTTATCATTTTAGAAACAATAATATTCAGATGATGAATAAAAATAAGTCTGTACCTCTTCTTATTCATTATCCATAAAACACATATTGGATTTGAGATTTTTTTAGATCTTTATCTAAATAATATTTTGAGGGGTTGTTAGAGTCTTTAGATACCCTTCATGTGGATTTCATATCTCTTTTTCCTTTATACTCAAAAATCATAATTCTTTGGATATTTATTTTCTAGCCTTTTTCGTTCATCTTTCAATTGAGGGAAATCAGTTTTGATATGCCCCAAATTTTTTCATTCATAACATCGATCTTTATGGGGTTCTTTATCAACATTCACAAAATATTTTTAGAAGCCTTTTTTCATGTTTTATAATTTTATTAACAATTTGGCACATTGAGATTGTTTCATTTCAGAATGTGAGGAGTGTTTTTTTATCTATTTTGAATTCATATTTATCTTTATGGTTATGCTTATGAGATGTCACTTTGGGACGTGTATTTTATCTCTTTACTAAAATATTGTGATCATCAACCCCATCCTGCATTTATTCTTCATACATCATCAATGTTCCAATCTGTTCCTTAATTTTCAAATTCATTATAGGTGATAATTTTAGGATAGTTGCAGATATGAAGTTCTATTCAGAGGGTTTTACTCTGAGTACATACAATGATTGATCAGATTGTTTGATAGGATCTTTCAAGGTAGTAATGTTGTTGATAATCTCAGTTATCCTTCAATTCATCTATGTGATTATTTCACCAGAAATAATTCCAAAAGTGTCAATATTTAATGTTGATGTATCATTCATCAATTTTTGATTTTTATCTATTCTATATATGTGAGAGATATTATCTACCACATCACATAGACAATATGACATTTTAATTCACGATTAAACTCATCAGCACCAAGTTAGAAGAAAATAGCATTCATTTCTTTTGAATTGATGTTATATTCAGCTTCTGTTTCGATAATCCAAGTCAATAGTTTTTCGTGAATCACATAATGAGTAATAATAATTGAATATACATTGAATCCTTTTTTTTATTCATAGAAAATCATCCAATATTTCTAGAATAAATAATTTATCCCATTAATGTATATATCACGAACCATAAACATTCTATTTATTTGATCATTCACAACCATATTCTTTTTATAGACCATACTCATTGCATCTTTCTATAGATTTATCACAAAATATATCATTTTATTCAAATTTTTAGGTCAATATAATCCAATGATAACACAAGTAGGTGGTGAATATTGTGTTTTTGAAAATCTTGGATGATTGTTTCTTTTTACATCCTTTGAGATTTATACAGGTATCCAGTGTTTACTTCTATATGAAATATTATATTTGGATAAAAAGAAATAATGAAAATAATTATATTTAGTGGTTTGGGGCACAAAGATCCCATAGTCCACTCTATCAATGCTCTTTTTAAGATCATGGTGAATTTTACTAGAAAGGTCATGGTATCACTAGACCATTAAATCTACAACATAAAGTAGGAAGTGGATACCATTATAATCATGGGTAAATAGATCCTTTTGGTTCTCTAACAGGAAATCGATTATCCACTACTTAGAACAAGAAGCCGATATATAAACCATAAATCATTATGAGAAGTTGAAACTCTAATTAATCCATAGTGATTTGATTTGTTGATTGTTTATATTGAACATCATAATTGCATCAATAGTAATTGACTGTTTACATATAATCTTCTTTAGAAATAAAAGTCTTTGAGAAATTAATTTACTAATTTGATATCGATTGAAAATTATATTCAATTATAAAAGCAACAAACCACATCAAAAATCTTATAGTAGTACATGTTTTAAATAATTATATCTCCAAAGAATATCCTCTTTTATAAATAACATAGTCAATCATTTGTTACAACAAGTCTGTAAAAGATATTCAAAAGATTAATGTATTATGTATGAATATTGTATATCTGTTTGCTGAAAAGAAACAGAGGTAAAATATATATTATAGACTACTTGATGTTGTATTATATATCCAAGGAAATATCATGATAGATCGTGGATATAATATTTTAAAACATTATAGGGGAGTTGTAACTTCCCTTCATAATATGAGTGATCTTCTCTATTGAATTTGGTTCATTGATTCAATCGTAACAGAATTTGAATCAATCATATACAATCCATTAATCATCGAAAAATTCTATCATGATTGTTTTCAAAAAGTAAGTCAAAATCAAGGATTTAAATCTCCAACATTCAATAGTAAAACATTGGGTTCCTTCACAAAACAAAAAACTATGACACATAGGGATCAAATTTGTAGCTTCCATTATCCAAACGTAAGGTTGAAAACATAAGGTTGATCATAAAATTAATTTTTAAAGACCAAAAATTTTTCTCTCAAATATAGGGTCCCATAAATATATAGGGTCCCGTAACCCTAAATTATTCACTTATCAAACATATGGTTCCATAAAAATGTAAGGTTCTTTAACATTACTTTTCTAATAACTTGGGATTGATGATCCATGTTTTCTGCTCTGAATGCGTGTTTCATTCCACATGAACTATTTTCAAGCATATACTTTATTTGTTATGATATATTTATCAATTTATGGTATAAAAAATGATTCTATAATATAGTAAAAAATGATAGTAACACCTTAATGAATATTCCTTTAGAACTAATAACATAAATAAAATTTCAGAATAAATTTTTCAATAGATATTTATTTCTAGAAATACACATAAATTAATTTCAATAGTAAAACAAACCATATTGTTTTTGATCATTAAATAAAATACTATTTATAGAGTATTGTTGAGACAATACATTCCCAAAAACAACATTTTATACCCACACACATAACCAAGCTATGTGGTGAGTATACTGAAAAAATATCCAAAACTCCCTGGGTCACACAGTTCCCCAATCACTATTTCCCAAACAGTTTTCTTAACTACAAATACTTGGAAAATTTCATCAATCTCTAACATTTCACCATATTACACCCCAAACTATATGGTGAAATTAACAATATTAATAAAAATAATAATATTTCATTTTTTTGGTGTCACAAGATAAAAATTTTAAATGTTCTATAAAAGACAATATAAAGGACTCTACAACAAAGGTAGATTACAATTATTTATTATATTACAAGAAGGATTAAATTTAGATAAAAAAGGTAATTTATAATCATCAGATTTTATCTTAAATCAAGTGATAAATCTGGATCTACTATGACATAAATGGAGACATTTTTCAGATCGAAGAACCTTGATCTCCCTATATAAACCAAAGAAACATTCTGTGATACCAAATCACATGGGATTTTTTTGAGAGGTGCAATGTTTAGATCTTTTGGGTGGATATATATGATAATTTAGTAGAACCATTGATGAAACCATTATTATAGAATGATTTTGAGGGTCATGTTAGACATATTTGAATATGGTACAAAATATATTGTTTTGATGGCTAAAATGTATCATGATTTCATGAATAAATTTAATATCTATTTATCATTATTTTTTGTTTGATGATTATTATTTTAAATGAATATTAGAAAGATAAAAACCCCTCAATGTACAAATTTGAGTTACCCTAATCGACGATGATTATGGGGAATTATTGGTTGTGATGATAGGTTATGGTCATGTTGAGTATAATTTTTTACTTGATAAAATAAATTTATATATGATAGGAATTAAAAACTCATGAGATATCAAATCGAGACTTATTACATAGGGAGAACTACCAATTCATATCTCATGTAGTGTTATAGAATCATTGATATAATTAGATTTGTATAATTTTTATTAGTATTTAATACCTATGGTGTGGTATATACTAAGAATGAGAACCATCATAACTTTATACATTTTATTATGTAATTTGATAGGATTTGAATCAATGAGTGGTTAGGGTTATGTTTAATAAAGTCATAATTTTGAGGAAACCCAAGATGGGATTTCCCCACTCATATGATGAGAAATGTCATTTTAGATTAAGATTTAATTTGGTAGAGGAAATTAACATTGATACCCAATTGAATCATATTTAATGTGAGTATATACATTAAAAAAGATAATGTTATGTACTATTACATTATATGAATCACATATTATGCATTAATAAACATGGTATGGCTATTAAAAATAATAGAGAATGTAAGAGATTAACTTTATTAGATTGGAAGGTTCCATGACTAGTGATCAATTGATTTCATGGAAAAAGAGATTACATTGGTATAAATATGATTTATATGATAAATCTTTTTGTTATTATTATCATATATAGATATTAGTATGTTGATCGTGATCATAATATAAAATTTAGTAATCTTGAATAAAATTTATTGTTTTCTAGATGCCACTCATTTCTCTTATGTAAGATATTATTATTTCATTTTCATTTTAAATTTTATCAAGGTTTGTAGGTTCATAGTGGTAGTACATTGGATAAGGATAAAATATTGGACAAATTGGTTGTTTCAAAATGAAGAGAGTTTAAAAAAAGTATCCAAAATAGCTTTTGATAGAGTCATAATAAGTAGAGAAGTTTGGCAGAAAGTACTTATAGGGTTTTTGTGAAGGTAGAATATTATTGGATATATATTAAAATGGGACATGAATACAATCCATATCATTATTTAGGATGTGTTTCATAAATACATAACATTAAATAGAAACATAATAATATGTTGTAACCAATGAGGTATAGTTTTCATGTGATGTATCATGAGACTATGTTTCACCTATGAAAATTTATTCTTATAACTTTTTTCCCTTATATATTTTTTCATGTCCTCATATATATTTTTAATCATTTAAGATTTAAGAAGTTAATTCATTTATGGAATATTGATATACTTGAATCTTTAAACTGATAATATTATCTTACAACACATGATGTTTGAGTTCTATGTTTTGGAAAATAATATTTATGATACTCTTCATTTAATAAAGAGAGTTGAAGATGGACTATGAATGGGAAGGGGTTCCCATTAATGGGATATATTTCCACTTTTCAATAAATCTAGTAGACACTCTCTTCACTTAAATTTATCATTTTTCTTTTAGAGAAGGATCTTTCATCACATCGATGATAGGAAAAACTCTGATACAAAATATGGATCTAAGGTTTGTGTATTACCATAGAGGCATGAATATTTTGTTTTCTACCTTATTTATCTCTTTAAAGAATACATCAAAGAGTAAAAGGTTGATTAATCCATAGTAAATCTATTTTAGATTTATGTTCTTAATGTTTAGGTTTTTTCCATCAAAAATAAATTGGATATTCCATGTGTTTTCTTCCAATAGAAAGTTCCTTAGACATTTATTAAAAACCCATACTGTATGATGTAATGTACTATTAACATGAATATAAAATATATGATGTAGTTTCCTTATTACATGACTCTAAATTACATAATGCAAAGTCTGTATCGTATAACCATTGAATGAATGGAATGTTTTTACATTGTGAAATCAAACTACCTGGAGTGGTCTTTTTATTAGTAAAAAAAATTATCAATAACATCATAATTAACACAAGATATTAAATTACATAAACCTTCTATTCATATGTGTGTTCCTGATCTGTTTAGATATATTTTTAAAACAAATACTATATGGGGTCATCCCATCAATTTATATTGTCTTTTCTCTACTAGTCCAATAAAATGGAATGCACCATTTTCCTAAAACAATGTGTGGATTGATTCTCTTTCACAATGGATACAAAATGACTCTTAGATGTAGTATCCTTGTCACACTAACATGTTTTCCCCCTTCATCCTCTCTTCTAATCGCAATTTTTTACCTTTTAATTCATTAGAATTATATTTTCCAAAACACTGTTTCTATTATTGATAATTTATTTCACAATATTTTTTGAGTCCCCCAATTCATGTTTGATTAGATTTCTTAACCACATTCCAGGTTTCTATACAATATATATATATATATATGGTTTTAATTTATTATTGGAATTCTTTCCAAAATTAAACATGTCTTGTTTCTTATACCCTATTATGGATATATAGTGGCTCCAAATTTTTTAATGTTTGATTAAACCCCCCCTATTTCGACCAACCCTCTCATATTTCTCTTATTAAAATTTTCCATCCAACTAAAATTAGGCCTACAAAAACCATATTTTTTAATATAGAACTAGTTATCCCACTAGTGTAGGACTCACCCCTCATTCTGATTGGATAATATTAAACACAAATTGAGTAAA